>CM022875.1:12076805-12113560 GCA_012654025.1 Pachypsylla venusta
AAAAGAAATAACAAGTTTGTTCACATTTCTGTGCATATAAGGCAAGACTCACAAAACCAATTTTGTGAGTCTTTTCCCCCAATAATATTAAATTATGACTCATTCGGTGACCAACCAACAACAACATTTACCTCAATCAGAGCCGATCGACTATGAAATCACTCTGTTTCAGTGTTCGATCAGAGCATGTGTTTTTATAGTCGATCGACTATAAAAACACACTGTTTTTGTTTTCGATCAGAGCTGAGCGACTACTGAAACAGTGACAAAAAGCTGTCGATCAGGTTTAAAAAGGGCTTAAATTAAATAATAAAATGTAAAAAACCCACTTACCTTGTGTTCAAAATGTTTTTAAAGATCTAATTTATCACAGAAATTATTAAGTCAGTTGGAAAATAATTAAAAACATATAAAAAAATGTTTTGAAAATAAGGTTGAAAAAACGAGCTTGACCTGTCGGTCACCTTGAAATGATGAAAACACACTGTTTTAGATTTTTAATTTTTTGTTAATATGAAAATCAAATGATCATTTTAGCCAGTTTTTTTTTATTTCAACGAACAGAAAACGCAGTTTTCAAATATGTTACTGAAAAATGAATAGGATATGAAGTAAGAAAGTTATTTACAAATAATTGAGCTGGTGAGCGAGAACTGGTCCCCGAGCGACTACCGGTACATTCACCTTATATCAAATTTCATACAAATCAGTCAACGCTAAGTGGCAAAAGTGCCCATCACGGCGTACGGCCGACAAACGGATTTTTCTCAAATCAAATTTTGAATGGGGTATTTTTTTTTTTTTTTTTTTTTTTTNTTTTTTTTTTTTTTTTTTTTTTTTTTTTTTTTTTTTTTCGTGAAGAAAACGCAAAGCCCGAATTGGTATTCTGACTTATTTCTTCTCTTGAATATATTTTGGGGTTTGGCGTTGTTTTTCCTTCTTATGCCATGTCGCAACCTTGTGTTCTGTACATACTCTCTCTCTCTCTCTCTCTCTCTCTCTCTAACTGAACCCTTCCCTGGAACGGTAATCCTGGCTTGCATCTCATACCTAGTATCCATTAGAAACTGCTTTATGTCGATAACATTTCATCTTTGGTTTAAAGCAGAGTTTTTAAAAGGCTAGACGATCTTCCTAACAACAAACATTCTATAATTTTCAATAAAATATTGTGTATCGACTACAAATAATAAGGCGAGTCACGAGCGCTTTCGTCTGTTACGACATTCTCAAGTGGACTTGAGAATGTCGTAACAGACGAAAGCCCTCGTGACTCGCCTTATTATTTGTAGTCGATACACAATATTTTATTGAAAATTATATTTCATAATGACTACAAACATCCTAAATACCATTTCTAAACTAAACAAACATTCTGTATGGATATTACTTTAAAATAATGTTTCGGTTCTGTCTTAGTGAAAATCACATTATTTCTATTGTAAAACACTTCTTGAAATGGATTTTTGGGTTCCCCACTGTATCACCTACATCTCAAATACTATTATTATTTATTGATAGAAATAAATTTTCTTTTGAAAGTTATTTTTGTACTCAAAAGTTTAAATTGTTTCTTTGTTTACTGATTGATTGTGAAACGAATCTCTTGAACCTACATTCTTATATAGGATGTGACAAAACAAATCTGATGCGAACATTACACGACTTTTGGTATATTATTTTCAATAAGGAACTTCCCACGGATCCACGGACCTTTAGATTTGAGAGGATTTTGACTGCTGGATACATATTTAGGAAGTTTGACGGAACAACTCGATCAGATATTATGATTAAGGTGAAACAGGCGCTGGTTGTGTTCGGCAATAATGGCCTTCTTTCTCGGAAACTGATCCGATTCCCTCTTAGGAAATATCATAGGACTATATACTGCTGCCTACCTTCTTCTCTGGCAGTATGATTTCATTTGTTTATGTTCTTTGCCACGTTAGAGGTGAGGTCGCATATTTATATTAGTACTTCCCTATGTTAATTAGCTCGGAAGAGGCTGAATAATGTCTCTGTTTTACTGATACCTGGAATCAAGTTTTGCTTAGGCTTTTTACGTTGGGCAGAGGGAGCTAACATTGGCGTATCTAGCCTTTTCGCGCCCCAATGCAAAAAATGGATGGCCCTCCTGCGCCTATTATGAAAACGAACGTTGGCTGACGAGTGGTGAACGATTCGTATTGTGACGTAACAAATAGCAATAGGGATAGAGCACGCAATAAATAATATCACTAACTTCGTCACTCGAAGATTCCACGTGATCGATGCACGTGTCTAGTTCCATTAACAAAACTGTCTGTAATATGCAATTTAGAATTCAGCATAAGCCAGGACGCAACCACTACAATTACATATCTGACTGTAAGTACTATTCTTCGTTAGAGATTGAATCAAAGGTCACACTGCCACCACGAATATTATAGAGTGTGCAACCTGGCATTTTACCTCGGCTACATTGTATGGACAGTGTTACATATCTGACTGTAAGTACTGTTCTTCGTTAGAGATTGAATCAAAGGTCACACTGCCACCACGAATATTATAGAGTGTGCAACCTGGCATTTTACCTTGGCTACATTGTATGGACAGTGTTACATATCTGACTGTAAGTACTATTCTTCGTTAGAGATTGAATCAAAGGTCACACTGCCACCACAAATATTATAGAGTGTGCAACCTGGCATTTTACCTTGGCTACATTGTATGGACAGTATTAAATATCTGACTGTAAGTACTATTCTTCGATAGAGATTGAATTAAAGGTCACACTGCCACCACCTGGCAATTTACCTTGGTTATAGTGTATGGACAGTGCAGCCAGTAACCTCAGTGAACTCACTGTGGGTTTACGAGAAAGGACGCAACGAAAATATAAAATCTCGAGACATTCTCACGGAAAAACGGATAGAGAAAAATTGAGTAAGAAGGTGAGTTAAGACTGTAGACTCATCAGTTTTATAAAATAGGTACGATCATATTCCTCGTGGTTCTCGCAAAAAATAAGATTGCATTTTGACAGTATCAAGTATAAAAAAATATTTTGAAAAAAAGAAAAGAAAAAACGTCTGTGGCGCGTCGGGGCCCCCTTGAATCAGGGGTTCTTATGCGACCACATTGGCATAAGTCCGCAACTGACCCCTTGATACTTCATGATATTATGCAACCGATCTTGAGATTTCTAAGGTTAAGTCGCCTGTTGGTTTAAAGGAAACCCTCTCATAGTGCGACCACTCGCGGGTTAATCTTTTGTCTTTGTCTCTCCGACAGTATTAAGTTATAAACTTTTCAATCTGTTGATTCTAGCAACGTTATTGTTCTTACTAAAAGTCAACGCTTAATATTTACCTAACCTTTAGAGACGTATTACTTCCTCAAATTGTTGAAACTAGTATTGTTTCTCGCACATTGCTTTAGGAGTTTGCATTAAATTGACTAAAATGTTGATTTATTATTTTCAATAATGAACCTTTCGAATTGTCACAAAAAAATCGGCTCTCAAAATTCGATATTTAATGTTTCGAGGTACGACGAATCCAAAAATCGAATAAAAAAATCCGGTTGTCCGCCGTGATCCGTGATGGTCATTTTTACCACCTAGCGTTGACCGATTTTGACGAGATATGTAGGTCCCATTTGGGGTCTAATTATACCCGAAATTTTTCGTCACCGTCAGTCACATATACTCGGTGTGTCATTTTAAAGGCCATAGTGAAATATCTCGGAAACCGTTAGAGATAGGAAGACAACGGTGACTTTGAAATATTTCTTCAAGGTTATTTTAAGGTAATTTTTTTCAATAGAATTCTAATATATTTTTGATTGTGATATTTTTATATCTAAATCAAAAATATATGATTGTGATATTGAATTTTGAATTAAAAATCGTATCTTTGTTGCTTAATTTTTTTTCGATTCGACTTAAGTTTTCAAAATAATTGTTACCTTGATGTGCTTTCAGGAAAGAGATACCTAACATATGTAGCATTACGGCACGCCTTTTTGCAAATCAATATTTGTGCAAGAAACCTTGATGTTTCACTCAAATTGATGCCCCAATATTTCAAAATGGGCGTGCTGATAAAACTTCATATGTTCAATATCCCTTACTCAGAGCACGTCAAGGTAAAAATTATCTCGAAAACTGTAAGTCAAATCGAAAAAAAAAAAAAAAAAATAAGCATAAAATATTTCAAAAATATAGAGGTCTATTAAAAAAAATGACCTTAAAATAACCTGGCGACCTTGAAGAAAATTTTCAAAGTCAACATTAAATTTCCCCTTTAAAAATAAGGTGGAATGTGAAATATTTCGGAGCATGATCTCGTGGCCCTATGACAGATCCCATGTCATACTGTACTTGATCGTAACGACATTTAAATAGAATGATCTGCATGGATTCATAGTCAATAGGTCCTAATTGACTGGATATTGTGTTTTTAGGAGTCGCAGTTTGGTGACCTCATTTATATTTCTCTGCAATATTTAGATGATGTACTGTCCAAAATACGGGGTTTCGCCATTCCAAATCACTTTTTAATTTCATTGAAACATTTGACCGATTTGACGACATTAGCCATGATGGCCTCCAGCTATTGATATTCTATCTTGGTTTATTATTTTCAACAATAAACCTTTGGAATCGTCATGAGACAAAAAAAAAAATTCAAATTCAAAATAGCTTTCAGTTTATTTTTAATAAAAATCATCTCATCAGCTGCTGATGTAGTCAGCAAAAAATGTTGTTCAAAAAGGAAAAGAGAAAAGGGAGGATTGAAAAAAACAAAATTGGGTTTTGTGATAAATAGCCTGAAATAATATGGAATACGTTTTTTTGATGAATTCAGCAATTTTCATGTTCCCACTCTGTTTTTGGGTGGAGTGGTGGCACTGCCACTTGGGTGGGGAGCACTTGCCAAATGTATAACGAGTTTTAATTTAGCTCGGCGTTAAGACGTACAAGTGATTTTCTAAACTGATGTGTACTTCACTCACTTAAAAAGGACATCAATTGCGTGACCTTTTTGATACCTTTTACAGGCACCAATATTTCTATGTTTTAAGAAGTATGGGGCTATGGATCAATTACTGACGCTGTTTGTTATTGTGTGGAAAATAGAGGAGATGATAATTTTGTGGAAGTGATAAGTTTGTGAAAGTGATAAAAGGAATCTGTGTACCAAATTTCAAGTCTCTAGGTATGTCAGTCAGTATACCAACTGGGCTTTGCGTTTTATAATATAGATTGGGTTATTTATACAGCGAGTCAAATAATATTTGATCAACTGTTCACACAGAGGGACAAGCCTGGCAACAGTGTCCACCCGAGACCCCATATTTTTACATATATTTTGTCACAGAGGTATTTTTTTCTTCCAGTAGAAATTCCTGGGCTATTAATGTAACCTCATTTCATTCAAATTCTATTGATATCTCCTTCCTGAGTGATTAATTATGGCGCTAATGTTATTTTATGATCGCCTCTTCCTTTGTTTGTTCCACTTTATGATTTTATTTTTATTATTATTTCCCCCGTCGCGTCGACTTCTCTCATTCTATTTTTCTTTACTTTCCCCTTGTATTACTCATACCCTTAATCTTTTGTTTTCAATTTCTCTTTGGGTTTCCTTTACCTTTAGATTTCTTCGGCGTACTCAATTTCTCCCTCGTTATACCTCTCTAGTGATTAAAGTAAATTTGCTATTGACTGTGGTTAGTGTAAAATGGCATAGGGTGTGATATAACTTTGTAACCGTAGAATCCAAAACCACTTGTCCGCCGCCGTACGCTTTAATGGATAATTTCGCCACTTAGCGTTGACCGATTTTGGATTAGATTTGATATATAGGTTCCCTATTGTAACCGGGTTGGTTAACTGAATAAGACAGGTTAACTGAATGGACCTTGCTGTTTTTCAATTAGCAGGGAGGTACCCCGCATCTTCACCATTTATCCGGGATGGTTAACTGAATAAGTTTTACATCCAAAGAAAAAGTCTAAACGTTGTAAATACGTTTTCCTTAGATGAGTGCAATCCTTAGGACAAGGTTTAATTACAAGAAAAAGACGAAGAACTTCTATTTAAAATATTATATTACTAGCTTTTTTACCCGTGCTTCGCTACGGGCTACAATAGCTGATAGAAGANTACGTTTTCCTTAGATGAGTGCAATCCTTAGGACAAGGTTTAATTACAAGAAAAAGACGAAGAACTTCTATTTAAAATATTATATTATTATTAAAGTATTTATATTTAATAGGTTAAAAGATGTTATAAGTTCAATCCTCTGTCTTTCTATCCTAGACTCACACTTAACTTTCAACAATCATCCTCCCTTAATATATCATCATTGTTTATGATCGAATTCTGATAATCTGATGTACGTAACTAAATCATCGTTCTTCGGCGGCTCATCGGGTTATACCGTAAATCGAATAACGTGTCTGTGAAAAAGATATCGTTTCTATTGTAAATACTTTGTTTCTAAAGTTAAACATGTTATCATTCACCTTATTTTGTAGGCTAAGTATTGTTGTGTTTAATTACACCATCAGCTTAGGTTGGTTTGGCCCTCAAGTAACATCTCATAATTTCATGTATGACCTATTTCTACTATGTTGTTCAAGTTAGTGGAAAATTAGTATGATGAAAATTAATAATTTTCCCCTTCAAAAAAGAAAATAATCAAAAATATTATAATTTTGAATTTAAAAATACTATTCTAATAAAATAAAAGAAAAAAAATAATTCTACTAACCTGATACAATCCTAAACACCATGTTATCAATAAAATGACCTACCGATTCATTACGATTTTTATGGTCTGGTTGTATTTGGGTGTAACTGAACCTCTTCAGGACAATTAAGTAGCTATGGTAACACTATAAGGTAAAAATTGTAAGAGTGTAGCTTAGTGATATTATATAGAGTAAATATTGAATATACGCTGTAAAGCTAGAATGTCTACTAAATTTGAGACATAATAACACAAAGAACCATACATTTAATAAAATTTCCTAATTTTTCCCGTACTTCCCTCCCCTTCCTTTTTCATAAATCAAAACAGAATTCTAGCGCAGCGCCTAGAAGTCTGATGTCGGTGTCGGGTAGGAAAAAACGAACGTCAAGTAAATCAAAGGGATCGACGGTCCTGCCATCTATATAGTGTCTTCCTCTATGTAGACCCTCCATCCACCTCTGATGGGCGATAGAACTGGCTTTCGCCTCAATCTCCCGTTTATTCCTCCAGCACATTTTTTTATTTTTTATTATTATTTGATTTTCCTTTAGTTTATTGAATATATTAATTTAAAAAACAAACATTCAATTCATTCCTGTTGGAGGAAGGTAGAAGTAACCATTTTCTCCCTCCCTCTCTCAATCAACAAGAACAATAGCTACATGTAACATATTACAACACCAAACATTAATAAGATTATAGTTAGTGAGCTCCATAATGGTAGCATAAACTCCGATCCAAAATGAACCCCAATATGGCCTAGATACTACTCGTATGTTACTATTTATAGCTCAAAGAAATATAATATAGGTATGTACCTACCAATATAAGTACATCGTAAAACTGTTACCGTTTTCATAACTTTTATAACACATTTTATGTTTTCCTCAATAATTATGTACCTAACTTATCCCATTTTTCTAGTGGGTTAAGAAGCGCGGAGTCCTGGCCATTTCCCATAGTTTATGTTGAATCCGATCCTGGCTGTAAAGCTCTATGGGTTAGATATCTTTTAATGGCTCCTTTATCATTTTTGATTTCAGATAGCAGTCAAGGTCCTCATGAAAAACGTCTCCTAGATAATCTCCTTAACCTTTATAATCCTTTAGAAAGACCTGTAGCCAACGAATCCGAACCACTTCTAGTAACTTTTGGGATCACACTTCAGCAACTAATAGACGTGGTAAGTTGAGATGATGGCTGAAGTAGATTTTGATAAGGCACGAAAGTGCGGGACGATATTCTGGATATTTTGTGTTTCAAGGTATGTAGAATTCACAAATCGAATCCGTTTGTCCGCCGTCCACCATGATGGGTACTTTTGGCACTTGACGTTGAACGATTTTGATTAAATTTGGTATGCAGGTCACATTTGGGGTCTAATTGTGTCACCGTCAGTCACATATTATAGGGTTCGATACTAAAATTTTAGATTGGAAGCCAATGACGCCAAATTTCATTAAAATCGGTCAACGTTAAGTGGTATAAGTGCCCATCACGTCAGGTGGTGTGTGATGTACAGGATAAAAAAGGCGGCGGACGAACGGATTTTTTCTCTCGTTTTTGGATTCTGCGTACCTTTTACCTTTTGAAACGTAAAATATCAAAGTTTTAAACCGATGTGTCATATTGGCAGAGTTTTTTTCTTCTTTTCTTTAGGCGCTTTCACCGCTGTGTGAAACAGGTTATTTGATGCACCCGCATCTCCTTTTTATATTTTCTTAAACAAATCGAGGGATTTCAGGAATAAAAACAGGAAGCCTACTCTCTCTCTACCTTGTCAGAAAGGGCAGGAGTACAGGGAGGGGAATAAAATGTCGAAGTATGAAGAGGACATGCGATGGAAGCACTGAGCAGCTCTCCACAGCAGCAATGAAGAAGCGGAGCTCTTTGTAAGAGACAGCTTTGGAAGAGTCATTCTTGGCCGAGATGGACCACTTCCTGCATTCAAGATTCGGGTACTCATGTTACTTGTAGGGCAGTTTCCAATCAAGGGTTTAATTATTTTCAGTTTATTGGTGCTTGCGATGTTATTCATCGCAATTCAAAGGAAGTACTTTTACTGTTTGTTATTTTATAAATTGAAACTCTGCCAATATGACACTTTGGCTTTATTATTTTACTGGGTAAAAAATGTATATCGGATAGACGATATATCGGCTGGGCAAAAATATTGATATTCCAAATCGTTCGATATCCCAACCCCATCTCAGTTTAAACCGGTGAAAGGAGTGGTATCGCGCAATCTGACGACCTTATGATTGTTGAGTAAGGAAAAATATGTAAAATATTAACAAAAGTGAGGAGTACATTGAATTAAAATGGTTTTAAATTATTCTCCATCTCTTTCTTCATAGACGTCGAAATTTTGAGAGGTGAGGTCTACAGTTCAAAGAATCACTAATTTCATACATGACACACACGGAACAATGGCTGAAATTATAGAAACTATGATGGTGAAAATATATTGACTTTTAAATAAATTAATTAATTTACTTATAATTAACATGTTATTATAAGATTTAAATTGTAAGTATATTATTATTTACACTAGTTCGGTAGATTCCGACCCGACACGACACAATAACAAAGGTATCTACTTTAATCTCATTACAATTTTGGTTATTATTTTAAAGAATTCGTCGCGATTTTTTTTTTTTTTTTTTTTTTTTTTTTTTTTTTTTTTTTTTAATTATACGTTTCAAAGTTAGTACTCGCGTAAAACTCAGAGATAATCTCTGTCTAGTTTAACAATATAGTCAAAGTTGAAAAAAAAGAGTAGAGTTTAGAGTCGTGCACCCCTGAGCATCGTGTATATTTGCTGTAGACATTTTTAAAAGTGGTGATTTAGTGGCCATTACTCAGAGAAATTTTCGTTTCTACATTACTTTTAAAGTCATCGGTTTTTTTTTTAGCTCGCCCTGCATTAGGAAATGATACAAATAACTTTTAAATAGAGAAATATGAAAGACAGAAATTTAAAGAGTCTTTAATTATCTGAATGCCCTAAAAATGGTATATAATAAACGTTTTGGTGTTTTATAAGTCTCACGTACTTCCTTTTATATTATGAGTCGATTGTTCTCAGCGGTGTTAAGAACATATTCTCAATAAATTAAACCCTGTTCATCATGCTGAAATTCGTAGAGCTACTGGTGTCCCGAGATCCAGTCCTGTAGCAAGTTTTATGTTGAGTTGAATCAGATATTCCTTTCTTATCCCTGCGTCATTCTAAACTCATTGTGAACTATGTTACTAAAATCGTAGTTGTCCTTTTAATCCATGGCATAAAGTTTTGCTTGATTCAATCAGTTCCTTCGTATTCTCCATGACCTCAATTCTGTCTTTTCCGCAGAACTAATTGTTATTCTATTATGGACCTTAAATCTTAAGTATCTCCCATCTTAAAAAATTCCTCTGATAGCTACGTCAAATTCTCCTTTTGTCAACCCCATTATTTGCAAAATATATTCTGTGGTAAAGATATCAATTTTTTTTGGTGCCCTTCTCAATGTGGCATCGGGGGTATTGAGATTGCTGACCCCTCTGGCTTTGTTTCGCCACCGACTAAAAACTCTCCATTGTGGTTCGGGCTTATTTATTAACCGCCGACACATTACAATTTTGGAAATTGAAATACTCCCCCACCTTCCGCACCCCTCTGAATCAATAGGTATTCTTTCATCTGAACCAATATTCTTTCATTTTGGCTGATTGCGTCGCTTAAAGATCTTTTTCGATTAAATTTGCCTTATTTGGAAATCGAAGACTTTGGAGCTATGGAATTAAGAATGGATTCCATGGGACACTCTTTGTCGTCCATTCGTCCCAAATGAGCATAAAACATCATTCTTCTCTTCCTCATAGTTTGTACATCTTCAATGTACTCGCATATCTCATCATCATTATGTCTTCTCTTATATTCGTCATTCTCTGTGACTGATCATTCTTCTCTTCCTCATAGTTGTTACAATATTTTCAATAACTCGCATATCTCATCATCATTATGTCTTCTCTTATATTCGTCATTCTCTGTGACTGATCATTCTTCTCTTCCTCATAGTTTGTACAACATCTTCAATATACTCGCATATCTCATCATTATGTCTTCTCTTATATTCGTCATTCTCTGTGATTGATCATTCTTCTCTTCCTCATAGTTGTTACAATATCTTCAATGTACACGCATATCTCATCATCATTATGTCTTCTCTTATATTCGTCATTCTCTGTGACTGATCATTCTTCTCTTCCTCATAGTTGTTACAATATTTTCAATGAACACGCATATCTCATCATCATTATGTCTTCTCTTATATTCGTCATTCTCTGTGACTGATCATTCTTCTCTTCCTCATAGTGGTTACAATATTTTTAATGAACTCGCATATCTCATCATCATTATTTCTTCTCTTATATTCGTCATTCTCTGTGACTAATCATTCTTCTCTTCCTCATAGCTGTTACAATATCTTCAATGTACTCACATATCTCATCATCATTATGTCTTCTCTTATATTCGTCATTTTCTGTGACTGATCATTCTTCTCTTTCTCATAGTTGTGACAATATCTTCAATGTACTCGCATATCTCATCATCATTTTGTCTTCTCTTATATTCGTCATTCTCTGTGACTGATCATTCTTCTCTTCCTCATAGTAACAACTATGGAACACTATTCCAAACCTTTCATATATGTCATTATTTTTGTTTTTTATTTTCTATAATGAACTTTTGAAATCGTCACGAAAAAAAAATTAAACCTTTCGAATCAAAAATCGAATAAAAAAAATCCGTTCATCTGCCGCCTCCATACACTGTACAGTATACACCGTCCGCCGTGATGGACACTTTTCCACTCAGTATGTATTAGGGTCTAGTACTCACTAAGAGGTCGCATCATACAGCAACAAATCAAATTTCATCAAAATTGGTCAACGCTAAATGGCGAAAGTGCCCATCATGGCGGACAGTGTACGGAGGGCGGCGGATGAACGTATTTCTTTGTTCGATTTTTGGATTATGCATACCTTGAAACATAAAATATCAAATTGTGAGGGGTATTTTTTTTTTCTAATATTTAATCAAAAGAATCAACATCAGTAGACTCTGCTGAATTAATAAATATTCGATTGAAAGCAAACTACTGAAGATTCTGACACAATTACTAAAACAGAAAATCCAATAATAATTAAAAACTTTAAAAACTCTCTTCACATTTTTAAAATAAACAAAAACATTGTCTAGATATTGAATGACAAAGATATATTGCCTTCAGGTGACAAGGGATACGACCCACAAGGGACGTTTTAGAACGTGAGGTTGAATCATATTGATACAAAACTGACGAGGAGAAAGAAGACAAAACGTGACATGTTTTAAGGGCAGAAATAATGTGCTTTCTTCTCATAAGTCATCAATCATTTAAAATATTAAATTTTTATTATTGCTTTCTCAATTTTTGAAGAAAAGTTTCCATTTAACACTGCAATATTGAGGAGCAATCAAAACAAAATGAGCATGTCCAATTTTTAACACACCATAACGTAGCCACCGTGGGGGAGCAAGTCATATTCATTAGGTGACGGAGTTTTGGTGTTAGGAATGGTACACATGTCCAATTTTGAAACCCCAAAACGAAGCCACCGGGGGAGCAACCCAGCTTCATTAGGTGACAGACCTAAGCCCGCGGAAATACGAGTACAGAAGGTTTCATTTATTCAGGGCATCCAGGATTTAAAAAAATCTGCTGCAAACCAAAGATAGAAATTCATCAGAAAATTACAGTTTCTACGCATTAATGCTGTGAGTAGAAAGCGACGGACGGTTACGGTGCCAGGAAATGATACAGCTGAGAGAGTAGGAACGAAGCAGAAGGTTTGGTGTTAGGAAGGGCAATGTGCCTTTAAGAAACCCTACTTCATTCAAAAAATTTAAATTCATCAGCAAATAGCAGTTTCTACGCATTGATGCTACGAGAATAAAGCGAGAGTTACCATGCCAGGAAAGCGTATAGCTGGAGAGAGTAGAAACAAAGCAGAAGGGTTGGTGTTAGGAAGCGCAACCAGCCTTTGAAAAACTTTGCTTCCAACCAAAGATGGCAAATCATTGAAGCCATTAGCACATTTCAATTACTACGCATGGATACTGTGAGAATCAAGCGAGGGTTGCCGGGCCAGGAAAGAATACTGCCCAAAGAGGGTAGGCATTGAAAAGAAGTCATTAGGCATGGTAGAATTGAGGAAGGCAACGCCGACCCAAAATATACTTGAGAAAAGTAAAGTTATAGATGATGAAGAAGACACGGAGAATTAGAATAAGTCAATATTCCAGAAATGTGTCATAGTCTGTCATAGGTATTAGATATAAATACATATCAAATGACCTTCTTTTGCTTTTATTTTCGTTATGGGAAGCTGGTTTTCCCATGGAAAAGGTTGTTCCTCGTCTATCCGTTTCGGAGCTACTATAAAGTCCTTTTTAACATAGACCCCAACCTGAGGGAGAAAACTATAATAGAAATAAGAATAACAAGATGTTCTTGCTGAAAATTACCAACGTTTAGAATTAACGAAATACAGGATTCAGAAATAATTTATAAAATACTTTAAGATGTTGTATCGTCTAAAGTTGGAATCAGAATCCAACCTGAGGGAGAAAACTATAATAGAAATAAGAATAACAAGATGTTCTTGCTGAAAATTACCAACGTTTAGAATTAACGAAATACAGGACTTAGAAATAATTTATAAAATATTTTAAGATGTTGTATCGTCGAAAGTTGGAATCAGAATTATTTTAATAGACGCTCGATCTAAATTTTTTCCTTCAGATCGACCGTTAGGATTAGTTCCGGTTTTCTATTGGCTGTTGGTATTGATTCCAGCCAATAGCAATTTCCCATTAACTCTAAACAATCGATATTGTTTAACTTAAATATTTTAACGTTTCAGTTAATGGACCATGAGATGAGTTCTTTGTTCTACTTAATATTGTTTAATATTTGAAATAATTATGATGCAACTAATACCACACAGAATATTTCTAGAAGTTATTATTCAATCAATATACTGGATGTGTTTTACGTCCAACAAGTCTGTTTTTTTTCTTTTTTGCTGCATTCTTTTTGTGTGTGTGCCTTGTCGTGTAAAGCGACTCTTCAGTACTGTTAATGTTGTTATCTCACTTTGTGTCACATTTTAATAGTGTACACATCATTCTAATATCCAAGCTCTGGTCTGATGATGGCAATGATCCAGGGTGCGCTAGGTGGAGGGAACTGACATTGTACCCCATTTTTATAATTAACAGACAACTCCAACTTCTTCTTGTGTATCCACATTCACTCTTACAGATTATTTATTCGAACTGGCAAATTATTTATTGGAACTTCCCCCCCCCCCCTCTCAGCAACGAGTATAAGGTGCTAACCCATATTTCAGCAGCTCTCTTATTCCCCAGTCTCATTTCGTTGGTTGCTTTGAGTGAGATTATGCCTTGTATACTCAAGAGCGTCTACAGGTTTTTTTTTTTTTTTTTTGAAATGTGTGAAAAAGCTCTTTAGATTTGAGTAAGGTCGGGGTTCTTTTTTGTATTTGTATCAAGTCAGGTTAAATAAAAAAAATGGTCTGAATATTACACTATTTTTCTTATCTGCAAAAAAAGGAGAAGAAAGTATTGTAATCGGCCGAAATTTTCAATGTCGAGTTTTCAATGACCAGAGACGGATAGAGATACACATGCGGACAAATGGCTGAAACTCATGATTTGGGCTCTGGTGACCTCAAAACATTGAGCATTGTACTCGACATCAAAAATGTCTGTCCACTATAATACTTTCCTTTGTATAGTATAAGGAAACTAAAATCAGGCGTGAAGATCACACGACTTTTTTTATCTACAGCGAGTCCCACAGAATGACGAATTACATCCCACACAATGATCAATTAAACGGCTTGCAATTTTTGAATTCTGTAACGCTCTAGTGATAAGAAAGAGAACAGCTGGGTTGGTGGTTGGCGGTGTAGTGGTAAAACGCTCTGACTGCTATCGCAGTAGGGCGTGGGTTCAAATCCAGCCAACCCATGAATTTTATGAGACATTCGAACCCCAGAAGTGATTTCTTGTGCCAAATGTCGAGAAATTTTTATTGAATGGTAAAAATGTATTTTTATTTATATAAAAAAAAGTCCAACTAAAATAAGTACTAACTTTACCTTTCACTTTTTCAAAAAATATTCAAGGGCGAAGCTAGAATAATGGTCCAAATTTTAGTCTTCGGAGAATCGCTAATTAGGCCAAACAAAAAGTCATATTTTGGTTTTTGATACTAATAGTGTGTGAGATGTTTGAAATATTCATAGAGCATCTCATTTTTTCTGTTAGTCCCTGTACTGTCTCTCCATTCATTCCTCAAAATCAACATGGATGATTGGCTAAGTCTCCTCCAAAACATAATTAGGTAACTCTTCCTCATGACTTCGTCTGATCTACGTTTCCTTTTCCTTTTTCCCCATTTATAAAGTACCTCTTTCCATCCCTTATCCTACATATAGGTCACCATTTTAAATTGTGTTCTGAGATCCTTTCATCTTTTGTTCTATAATTTTTATAAATTTCATTAAAGTCATAACCATTTCTTGTTTTCGTGTAGAAATTGACCCTCACATTTCTATAGCAACTTTCACTTCTATTGCTGACTTTATTTGATCTATATTGTCATAACCATATTAATAGCAAGTGGAGGGTTTTACTCTCCACTTGCTAGAAACTTATAAACCAGCTACCCACACAAACCTCACTCAGCCTGGGTGGGGCTGAAAAAATAGCCAGCATCATGAGGGCACGAACAGACACCCACTTGGTAAAACAACTTTAGATTTAAGTTAACTTTAGTGATTTGGTGTATTCGTACTGATGAAACATATAATTGGTTAGGACCCTTTGGCAAATCAGGATCATCGTTGACCTTATTCAACAGCTTCTAACCGATGCTTATGCAACGCTTATACTGGATAAAAATAAGCTGTTGTTTTAAATACTAAGCGAGTATTTTATACGCTGGATGTTCCTCCTAAAACCAAACCCTCTGCATTTACACGGGCTCAGGACCCTCGCCTAATGAAGCCTCGATGGTTATAGTCCCCTCGGTGGTATATTCTCTATCTCTATTGCTAATTCAGTGGACAATACCTGGATAATAATCAAAATTTCTCTTTCATTCTATCCCAAACATGGAACAATACTTTTTGATTGAAGTTCACCAAATATCCAAAATGAAAGGGCGATACGATGATGTTGATTGAACTTTCTAAATGAAACCCCATCGTCCAATAGGTAACTAACAAAGAGAAAAACTCAGTTACACATCACAAGCTTCTACTTTTCTGGACAAAAAATTTCAATCAGGTTTGCCACCCAGAGCGTTTTTGTTCTATGTTTACTTTGCTAAAGTATTTACCAGACTGTTTATACAGGGTACACATTTAGAAGTTCTTGACGTTAAAAATGCAAACGAAAGAATAATTAGTGTGGTTGTGCATTTAATCATACAACTTAAATACAGGGTGTTCCAAAACAGGCAATCCCTTTAACCACGTAGCATCATCTTTAACTTCACCTTTTCTCAATTTTATTTGAAAATCTTCTGTTCAGTGCCTATCTCAAATAGAATTGGGAAAAAGGTAGGCACTCAACAGAAGATTTTGACATGGTAGAAGTAAGGAATAGAACGCCAATCTCAAATAGAATTGGGAAAATAGTAGGCACTGAACAGAAGATTTTGACATGGTAGAAGTAAGGAATACAACGCTAATCTCAAATAGAATTGGGAAAATAGTAGGCATTCAACAGAAGATTTTGACATGGTAGAAGTAAGGAATACAACGCTAATCTCAAATAGAATTGGGAAAATAGTAGGCACTAAACAGAAGATTTTGACATGACAGAAGTAAGGAATACAACGCCAATCTCAAATAGAATTGGGAAAATAGCAGGCACTCAACAGAAGATTTTGACATGGTAGAAGTAAGGAATACAACGCTAATCTCAAATAGAATGTGGAAAATAGTAGGCACTCAACAGAAGATTTTGACATGGTAGAAGTAAGGAATACAACGCTAATCTCAAATAGAATTGGGAAAATAGTAGGCACTGAACAGAAGATTTTGACATGGTAGAATATTTAACTTTTATCATCACATGGAAAGTTAGAAAATCAAAAATGAATTGGGAGAAATCACGCCTTCGATAATTATATTTAGAGAATTAGTTTTTGGCTGTTCAGTTTTTGAACCATATTGGTCTATCGGGGGCCAAATGGAGTCCATTTAAGTTAGTGAGGTCTACAGTTAACGGAACCACCAGGTAAATTTGTTTTGAATGCACTTCATAATGAATTTGACTCACTATCTCTTGTATCAAATATCGTCCTAAAGACCACACTATATCCTAATCGTCTGTTTGAAAAAAACTTTGTCCTGTACACGTTTCATCATTGAATACAAATTAGGGTATACTCGTACGGTGACTTTGCCGTGACTGAACTTTTTCATTAAAAGTTATGAAGAAATGAAAACTTTCAAAAATAGAGTTTTTTTATAAGAGTAGCACCACAGGGGCTAAGCCTAAATATTAATAATTTCTATCACTTAGCCCCTAAATGAGGTTAAACATGTAGCCACTGAGGGAGCAAGTCAGCTTCTTTGGTAGCTCCTAAGCTCGTGAAAGTAATGAAAGTTTAGTGATAGGAAGGGCATCCAACTTTTGAAAACTCTGCTTCAACAGGAAATTGTAGTTACTATGCATGTATACTGTTAAAATAAAGCAAAATTTACAGGGCAGGGAGAGGGTAGGGCTAAAGACAGGTATAGTAGGTACAGAACAGAAGGTTGTTGTATGGTTGGTATTAGGGAAGGTAACGCGGACCCCAAATAGAATTGGGAAAAGATGAAGTCAGAGAAATGGGGTTATTGTCAAAGTTTTATTGTCAAATGATTTGTGAAATTTTTTTTGTCGCAGGCCAGAATTTTGCACACATATAGAAGCATAATATTTGTCTATTTCAATCAATGGATCCTAAAATTATCAACTCTAAATTCCATCAAAATTGGATAAGGCGCTCAAAAGTTGCAAGAGAGGTAGTACAGAAAAGACAATTAACATTCATGGTTTTCAAACTATAAAAATATCAATGGTTCTGTGAACTGTAGACCTCACTAACTTACCTTGTGGTTACTGCTTCTCCGCGGGTGGCTTAATGGGGCCCACTTTTAAGACTTTAAGACAGTTTTAAGACTAAAATCTCACACTAACATAGAGTTGTGATAAGAGTTCATTTAAAGGTCTTTTACGGATTTCAGAGCTGAAATTCATACAAAGTTATTCAGCTGGTGTTAAACTAGACCTAGATATTCACTTTGTTCGGTTAATGATCCACCCTGTACTAAAAATATTGCCTCGGTTGGTTCTCAATCTCAAGATTTCCTTTTTGGAAGAAGTCCAAAGGTTTCGTTATTTATCTTCTCTCTGAGAACACTCAGCCTCATTTTCATTCTTCCTCACACGTCTGAATATTATTACACAAATCTAATATATACCTACTTGTTGAGTTTATTTATGTTACTTGCCTATATTGTGATGAGTGCTCGTTTTTTTGTAGAAGATAGCTGGGGTAGGATAGGCTGAGGCCGCTGTATAATAAAAAAAAAAATCACACCTCTTTCCTTATCTATATAAAAAAGGAAAAAATATTGTAGTGGGCTGAAATTTTCTATGTCGAGTTTTCAATGCCAAACACATTTTAATGTTCCCAGAGCTCGAGTTTCAGAAATGTAGACTGTAAAAAAAACGCAAAACCGCCAACGCTACATTAAAATTTTCGTGACTCTTGTTTTCCTTTTAAGTATTTCGAAGTAATTGCTTGGCCCAAAATAGTGGACTGTATTTTTTTGGGGCTGATGAGTTAGCGGGAAATTTTTATAGCACGCAGCGGTATTTTTTTGGGGGGCAGGGAGGGGGTAAACTAGCAGTTGACCGACCGAAGTGAGATCTAGCTTTAACACGACAAATTGTAGGTTTGTATGTCCCATTTTTATAAAATTTGGTTTGGACATTCATTTTGAAATAACGATACATATCGCCCATACCTAATTATTTCACTCTTTCATTTAATGACGTCGTTCACTATACGTCTCCCGTTCACTCAATATATTTCACTCATTCACTCAGTATACATCACTCGTTCACTCAGTTCGTATACTTCACTCGTTCACTCAGTATATTACACACGTTCAGTCAGTATACTCCACTCGTTCACTCAGTATATTTCACACGTTCTCTCAGTATATTTCACTCGTTCACTCAGTATACTTCACTCGTTCACTCAGTATATTTCACACGTTCACTCAGTATACTCCACTCGTCCACTCGGTATATTTCACACGTTCACTCAGTATACTCCACTCGTTCACTCAGTATATTTCACTCGTTCACTCAGTATATTTCACCCGTTCACTCAGTATACTCCACACGTTCACTCAGTATATTTCACTCGTTCACTCAGTATATTTCACCCGTTCACTCAGTATACTCCACTCGTTCACTCAGTATACTCCACTCGTTCACTCAATATATTTCACCCGTTCACTCAGTATACTCCACACGTTCACTCAGTATACTCCACTCGTTCACTCAGTATACTCCACACGTTCACTCAGTATACTCCACTCGTTCACTCAGTATATTTCTCTCGTTCACTCAGTATACTCCACTCGTTCACTCAATATATTTCACTCGTATTCTCATTGTACATCTCTAATGCACATTTAATTTTAGGTTGCGTAATATTTCTATGGTTTTCTGATGTATATTTGATTTGAATAAGTATCCTTCTGTTTGATTTTGCAAAAAAAAAAAAAAAAAAAATGAAATTTTCATACGTTTCGAATATTAAATATGTAGATTCTTCTTGACCTACTTCATAGAGAAGAGAAAAAAATCTGCTGTGAACATCACACAACTTTTCTTATCTATTAAATAAGAAGAAAGTATTGTAATGGACTGAAATGTCAGCCCCAAAATTTGAGTTTCAGGCATTTGGTACATGGTACATGTGTTTGTTTTCTGAACAATATGTTTCACCGGTACATTCAGTATAAGTATTTTAATTAATAGCCTGGTAATTCGTCCAATACACATATAAAGTGAATTTGTAGGCAGTAATAGTGGAAACCCGCTAAAAAGCACTTGTAAATTGGACTCCAATAAAAAAGTATTGTTATGTATTCACTGAATGCGTATACATAAATATAATATGAATGGGGACCAAATTTCAAACTCTAGCTCTTACCGTTTTTGAGATATCTTGTTTACAGTAAAGCAGACACATATGCGGACCAATGATGGACATTCGGTTTTTGTGCTCTTGGGGCTTCAAAATGTGTTTTGACATAGAAAACTCAACATAGAATATTTCGGCCCATTATAATTCTTTCTTTATTATATTGTATAAGGAATGTAACAACAGAAAAAAAACGCTGAAAATATTCACAGAAGAAGTCAATTTTTAACAAAAATGTTAACACGCCATCACACGCGCCCTTGATTTTTAGGAAAGAGCACGCGGGGACAACATTTTGCGGCTTCAAATATTGATCAGTTAGGATGTGCTCAATTTTTTTTTATATTGATTCATAATGACCTATAATGTATAATTAAGTTTTTATTCAACATGAAAATCTATTACCTAATTAATAATAATAATACAATTCTGCCTCAGCAATAATGCTGGCTTGGAGTTTTGCAATAGGTGGAGGAAATGAAGCTGAAGAATAAAAAAGATGAAAAAATATATTAATATATTATATTAGTCAAGATGCTTTATAAGTTGTCTTATACCTACTTTTTATTATTTAAAATATTATAATAAAGGCTTATTTATTTAATACAATACTGGAACCATTGTATCTGTATTGTTAAAAATTCATTCATGGCATAACATACAAACAAAAAGGATACAGCGAAATGGTGCCCGCCACGACTTGACATCTAAATTCTTTGATTCTGCTTAATCTATATTAGGATTCAAAATTTAAAGGCGACAAATATTTGACGTGTTTTTATATCAATAACACATTCCTGGAATGAAAATTATATATGACAGCAAAATTCGGCTCTGCGTGTTATGGGGTGCTAAATATGTATGTTTGTTATTTATAAGGTCGAGAAACAGAGAGAGAGAGAGAGAGAGAGAGAGAGAGAGAGAGAGAGAGAGAATTTAGAGAGAAAACGCTGAAAACCTTCACAAAAGTAGAAAATTTTTAACTTAAAAAGTTAAGTCCAGACATTTGCATCAAATATAATATTTCTCACACGTATTTTGAACTTACTAAAATTTTCCTAAGAAGTCAGCAGGGTGGAGTGAAAAACACAAATTTTTGAATTTCGAAAACGGGTGGTACTCAAATTTGGCAAAAAGGCCTTAAAAATAATGTTCTCAGAGGAAAACACTGTCCGACCTTATCTTCCATTCCTGCATCCCGCCCAAACTTGTAAATTTTCCGTCAAAATTGTTTTTTTAAAAAAAAATATTGAAAATCGACATTGAATCGATTCTAGTTCGGTTATTCCACAATTATTATTTTACAAATTTATATTAGACATGCTATAACACTACCTTTATTTGTTTCTACGTTGAAAATGTCTACGAAGTGGACGAAACTCGGAATCAGAAGTTTTTTCAAGTAAAAGTAAGTACGTACAGACGTATTAGAATTATCATTGCCACAGCTCAACTTCAACTTTTGTGTACATAACTGTTTCAAGGTTGTGGTTGTGTCATTGTTGATGGTGGGGGTGGTGGCAGGTTGTTGTGCCGAACGGTGCAGGTGCCACAAAATGGCCTATTACAAACTTTTATTTCTATAGATTTTTAATTTCAGCTTTTGTTGCAAAGTTACAGGGTGTATTGTGTATTCGTGAGCTAAACTCCTCTTTGGGGCTATGTAAACCCCTGCACCTAAGCCTTTTTGTGTATTGTGCTCTTTTTGAATCTGTCATATCGCTCTAATATCTGCTCTGATTTCAGAAAGCTAAAAAGCTTGAAAAAAGTACTCATCTTAAATAAATATTAAAATATACATTCTTATACTTTCCAAAAATGTAATTCTATTTAGAGAGATATACGTTAAGCCACCTTTCTGATCATCAGCAGGCTGATAAAGTGCAATGCTTTCTAAAAAATGATGACTTTGGTTGCTCAAAATGAGAATGATATTGATCTGACAAGAACAGAATATTAAAATATGGTTTCACAGGATAATTAGGTTAGGCCATAGATATATGGTTTCTCACGACGGAGATATTGCCGATTTCCGTGGTCGTGTTGTCCATTGACTGTTACTCCGGCGATTGTGGTTTCGAATCTCGCCCAGAGCGAAAATTTTCTGATCGATTTTTCTCGTTTTCGGAATGGCATGGCTATAAAAAGGAGTGCCCCGAAGTTATGCGAAAGCGGTTCCGGGGCACAACTTTTTCTAAATAAATAAAGAAAAAGGATGGATATAAATATTCTTATTGCTGACTGAGAGATGTCTTTTAGCGTGCTTTCCTGATGCTAAAACTTTTAGAAAAATCATTAAAAAAGGCTTACCCTCCTGGGGTCTCCCCTGAAAGTGCCGAAATCTAATAGCTACCACTAGATAAAGTTTCCTCTTTGGAATTAAAAAATACGTTTGAATTTGAAATACTCAAGATATTGAGCGCCGATCCTTTTTATTAGACACATTGTATTTATCTCCCTGTTTAATATAAGTCCGTCAGTCAGCATCCAACATACTAATATTATGTTTTACCTATTTTATATTTACTAACTCAGCAGTCTGCCATCAGCATGATGCAGACTGCTGAGATAGCCTTTATATTACAACACAAAAGATAGGGTAGAACAAAATGGCGATGGATATCAGTTGATATAAAAATACAAGGTGTAACTATTTCACATATAAGAAGGAACTTCTGAATACTTAATTAATCAATTCGGTCAAATAAAAAAGGAATGTAAAGGAATTGAACTACTATGGTTGGCGCAACGTAAATTCCCTTGTTATTGGTACATTTTGGTTTATTTTTTCCAATAATGAACCTTTACATAATTGGAGATAATTCGGAAATAATTATTCTAATTTTATCTTTTATCTTTGGCAAAACGAAAGAGTAAAAGCAAAGGTAAACAAAAGATAAAATTCGACGAAAAACTATACTTAAATTTTCAAAAATGTATTAGAAAGGTATAAGATATGAGAGCCTGTTCACACTGTCCGTTTATTTACTGGATGCCAGATCCGTTTTTTTACTGGATGCCAGTGGCAGCTTGGTTCAAATTGAGCTGTTCACATTGCATCCGATCCGTTTTAAAAAAGGACGGTAATTATTTTTACTGGATCGCAGATCCTGTTCACACCATCCGTTTTTTTTTTTTTTACGGATGCACTTTTAATTTCAATCAGTAGTACTCTTGTCATTCTGTTCTGTGAAGAAGGGTATTAGAATTTTATTTCAGAAAGTAATTTATCAGCTTTAATTGGTAAAAGAAAGTATTAATATACGTAATTTGAATTTACAAGTTAGTCATGGAGAGAAAAAATATTGATCCTGAAGTTTTAATACCACTTGTGGAAACATAAAAATGAATATAAAAATAAAACACTCAAACTATCGAGAAGTTTGTTGTCTACTCAATCCTGAATTTTCCGCTTATTGTAAAAATACCACAGGACTATATCGTCCAACACGTCCATATTGCAAAGCAGCCTTGGAAAGAAAGAGAAAAAAACGGACACGTTTGATCCGTAAAAAAAACGAATAGTGTGAACAGGAGTGAAAAATATGAATCATATCCAGTAAATAAACGGACAGTGTGAAAAGGCTCTAATAGGGACATCTTCACAAGGACTGAACTAAAAATTAAGTGAAGATAAAGTATTGTATCTGCCTTATAATGGTTTTACTTGTATCCCAACCCAATTAAACAAAATTATTTTAATATAATATTTTGGGCGAATAAATTACAAATATAATGTGGTTAACAATAACAAGGATAACCGCATTATATTTCACTCTGACAAACCAATATGGAGACACAATAATATATTATCATAATAAATTCGAAAGCCTCTTTCCTCATATTCCATTCAATCGATAGGGAACCATCCCCACAAACCTTTAAAACAATATAATATTCTATGAATTATTATACATAATTTTTAAACCTCATTCCTATAATGTATAAAATCAAAACCAACAGGAAAAATTTGAAAACTCCAAAATTTTCTTTTGTACTAAACTAACCCCATAACACGCAGACCATAATTTTGCTGCCATATAAGATTTTTGTTAAATGAAACCACCGAGGAGAGCAAGCCGGATTCATTTGGTGACGGTCCGAAATCCGTGTAAATATACAGAAGGTTTTTTGTTAAGAAACCTTGAAAAACTCTGATTTAAACCATACATAAAAAGTCATCAGTAAATTGCAGTGACTACGCACTAATATTATGAGAAGAATTCGGGGGTTACTGTCATAGGCAAGGATACAGATAAAAAGAGAAGGCACTGTACAGAAAATTGTTTCATGGTAGAATTAAGGAAAGCAACGCCGACCCCAAATAGAATTGGGTAAACGTGAACTTATACAGGGTGCGGCTCGGAAATGCCCTTTTTTGAATCGCTAATAAAAACAAAAGTATTATAGATAAAGGAAAAATATTTTTTCAATTGAGAGACAAAGGTCGGAATTTTATTTTCAAGTGGTTTTCAATACAATATCTTGAAGAAGGTGATGGCCGCCATTGTCGATACATTGCTGAAGACGGTTTTGCAAATTTCTGTCTACACGTTCCAACATTTCAACGGAGATTTGTTCAATTTTTTGACGAATGAATATCTTTTGATCTGTTGCACGATAACCATCTCCTGGGGGTGGAAACGGCAATCTTTGTGAACAATACTACGTACAGTGCGATCAGAAAATCCAAGGGCGATTGCATGTTTACGGGCAGAGAGCTTCGGTGACCTTAAAATCGACTGTCGAACCATCTCCACATTATCTGGAGTACTCACAGTTCGAGCTGATCCTGCAGACTTATTTATCACACTTCCCTTGAAATTCTCTACCCAAAGCAATATTGTTTTCCGATCGGGAAGAGCACCTCCGGTGGAATTCTGAAGCGAACTCGGAATGCACTTCGTGTCGCCACAATGGAATGCCCGTAAGAGAAGTATGCTTCCACTACACAAGATTTGTGTTGTTTGGACCATTTCATCCTTCATTGATCGAGAGGTTTGAAAAAATGACAAAGAAATTACACTAAGAGGTAAAGAAAAATTCCACAAAAACGAAAAATTAAAAATTATGTTTTCCAAGAGAAAAAAGCTACTGGTTAAAATCTTTTCACTAGTCCCGTCAGCCTACAATTTTTCGTTGCGATACAGGAGCATTTTCAAAACAGGGCATTCCGAGCCGCACCCTGATACAAAAGTACGTTCGCATTTAAATCTTAGGATCTATAGATTGCACAAAATGACTGGAGATGAAGAACACAATCAAACTTGCCAATAATGCCAATGATTCGTTCTCTTATCCGGGGTTCATGACTTGAGATAATTAAATTTTACTAATTGGTGCAGTGAATTGTGGACCTCACTCATTATGGACTAATATTATGAAGAAAAAGAAAGAGAGATAGAGAATAGTTTATAAATTTCACAAGTGTGAATGTTCAGAATTTTCTCAATTTTATTTATTATTTTACCGCAATTCTCATTACCTTATATTGGTAACAATTTCTCTGACACGTCGGAGCTACCGACGAATTGATTCTATTTAATATCTTTTTTTAAAAAAATATTTATGTGAAGATATAGTACTTTTTAACCATCATTATATAGTACCTACTTAAGTCATAATTGGGTTGAAAGAAGTAAAGTCTTCGGACATTGTAAGTACCAAAACAGATACATACCCTGTAGATACCAACTTTTTGTGTTTCAGAGTTGCGAGAGTAGTATACCAAAAGTTCGTGGCCCAACCGAGACGGAGAAGAAAAATAAAAACTCACTGTGTCTGATTTTACAACATATTCTCCTTTGACTTCAATACATTATTTATATCTTTTGGTAACATCTCTATGTCCGCATCTTTACTGTCAAAATACTCTAAAACTGTCGATCTGATCAGTTCTGAAAAAGATACTGTAAGGAGCTGGGATATCTCAGTCACGCAATGCAGCCCTACCAACCTCACGCAATGCAGCCTTTGCAATGACGATGGTATCCATGACAACACCCCTGTTGTCATGAATTAGCCAAACACATCGTAAAA
This sequence comes from Pachypsylla venusta, assembly GCA_012654025.1. Classification (NCBI taxonomy): domain Eukaryota; kingdom Metazoa; phylum Arthropoda; class Insecta; order Hemiptera; family Aphalaridae; genus Pachypsylla; species Pachypsylla venusta. The sequence continues at coordinate 12,102,928 of CM022875.1, forward strand.
ATGTACTCGGAATCTACGAAAAGATGACCTGACCAAATTAAGCTAATCCAAATATTTGGATAATTTTACCACGTATTATCATTTAACAGTGGCACGCATGTAAAAATATTGTTAACATTTCAATACGCCAACCCTTTGTTGGTCGGTCCACGAACTTTTGTAACCACCCTTTATTAAAACAGATACCTGTATAAATAAAAACTTTTTGATTTTCAGAGCGGTATCTTATCTTTTTATTTTATACAATTCAATTTTGTATAGGTAAAACTAATTATTCATATTTGATTTCTTTACTAACCAATATTTATTTTTTAGGACGAAAAGAACCAAATACTTACAACAAACGCTTGGTTAAATTTGGTAAGTGAAACCAAATTGTTTGTTTTTATGATTGGGTGTTGTTGATGTTTTGTTTTCGTTGTTGTTGTTGTTGTTATAATAATTATTATTGTTTTGAACGATTTTGATTTGAATTGATTTTTTAAAAGTACCTAACGTCAGCTGTCCGCTCACATTTTTTTTGTTTTTGTTTTTTGTTGGTGATGTTTTCAATTGATGCTGCCAATTATATTTTTTTAAAAAATGTGTATTTTTATTCTTTTAATATCTACCTATTATTAAAAATTTATTTAAAATTGAAATTTTAATAAATAAAATTTTTAATAAATAATATAATTATTTATTAAGCCAGTGTCTATGACACGTTCCCGTATGAAGTTAAGCAACGTCCTTTGGGGTTATACTTGGCGGGTGACCACGTAGTTTCGCGTGCTCGTGATGCTGTTTTTTTTTCAGCCCAATCCAGGCAGGTGGAGGTCAATATGGGATCGCTGGTTTGTAAGTTTCCAGCAAATGGAGGGATAAAACAATATTTGTTAAACAGACGACAAGCCAAAAAATGAATAACAATGTTTCATGTGACTTTTCATTGGGAAAATTCAAGAAAATGTAAAAAAAAAAAAAAAAAAAAAAAAAAAAAAAAAAAAAAAAAAAAAAAAAAAANTTTTTTTTTTTTTTTTTTTTTTTTTTTTTTTTTTTTTTTTTTTAAAGAAAAAAATCCCGAGGGTATAAAATATACATCCAATATTTGTATTAAACACGAATATACATAATATATGTGTGAGTGTTCCCATATCTATCAAACTATCCATTTTTTCTCATCTACCATCGGATTCAACATTCAACAAAAATCACTCCACATATTTTTTAAGTGGCTGTAGTGAGACCTGAAGTAATATATCACTCGTGCAACGCTCATTGTATTTGACTTGGCGGACCAACTTTTTTTAGCTTAACGTCTCTTTAACATCTATTGGTCATTCGATGGGGGGTTACACTTGCAAACCAGCTACCCACATTGACCTCACCCAGCCTAGATTGGGCCCAAAAATAGCCACCATCATGAGGGTGGGAACCCACCTGGACGCCCATATGGAACAACTGAACGTTGCTCAACTTCAGTGATCGAACGGGAACTGGTGTATTGACCGAACTTGGATGGACCTAAAATACTAATCTATAACATAACATACATATATAAAAGTGAATGTCTGTTTGTTCGCCTATAACTTACGTTCTACAGCACAGAATCGCACGAAACTTTGCAAACCTATTTGTTTTTACCCTTGAAATGTTATTAGGCATGGTATTAGCGGCCATGCCTCTAAGGCGACAAGCGAAGCGGGCGTATCCTGCCAGTGACAAGGAAAAACACTGAAATTTAAATAATATTAAATGATTAAAAATATGCCTTTTGATTTTTTAATTATTTTGTGCTGGCTCGATTTTTTTTTTAAATAAAAAGTTTCTTGATGTTTGTGTTTTTCTGATGCTATAAGCTCAATATTTTACTTTTTCGCCAGCTGCCACTTTTAATTTTCATTTGTTTGTGTTTCTACAATTGTTTCATTGCTCTAATTAATTTTAAGTAACGAATAGACTAGAAAGTGTGGAAACTTGCTGAATTTAATCCATGCGTTGGGGGCATGGTGAAACTCTAGCGCTAGTGTAGTAAAGCGAGATTTGGAGTCTCTATTAATGATATCGGAATTACAGCTGATTGCACATCGTAATAGCGGAACGATAACGACGTAAAAAATCGTACTTGGCATGCATACTGTCATTTCAATTTCAATTACTATGTTGTTGGTTGGTGTGCAGTCTCAACCTCGCCCAATGAGAATAATGAGCTATTTTTGATAATGTGGCAATATTTGTTTCACCTCGTTTTAATAGCACTTAAAAGTTTACCGACGTTTAAGTGCTATTGCATTTTCAGAGCCTATTTAGCATTATTTAGCAAAGTGGCCTTTATTTGAGCTCAAGTATATACGCGGTTAATAAGTGTTACATATTTTTTGGGAACCCAGTATAGTTTGGTGTTTGATTCAATGTGGTGTGTTATTCAATATTATTTCTTCATTTCGTTCGCAATTAATCAGTTCATTCATTAATTAATTTGTTGTTGTTGTATTAATATTAATTTAATTAAATGTTTTTAATGATTTTTTAATTTTTAATTAGGGCTCACTTTAGTATCACCTTTTTCGTGTGTGTGTGCGCTTTATTGCATTATTTTGTCTTTTATTTCTAAATTCAATTCTTGACTTTCATCTTTTGTGCACAAAGTTAATCAACCGATATTATGTTCAATGGGGATCAACAATTAAAAAATGCTAATTTTATACCTAGTTGCATAAGTTCATATAAACTCGAAGCGTGTCCGAAAATGACCGGTCAGACCCCCTTAAATTTTGAACGGCTTGAAATTTTAGAATTCTGGAAAGCTCTAGGGATAGATAAAAAGCCATGTGCATTGTGCAATTTAATGTTTATGGTGAGTTATGGATTCAGTGCAGAATAGGCAAAAACAGTTTTTGGGTTTGCATCTACGGTTGGGAAGTTGGAATTAACATGTAGCGAGAAGGTTAAGGAATTTGGGCTTAAGTTTGGCTATTGGGACACACTGCGCATCCGCAGATTTTTTTTTTTTTGCAACATAATATAGGGAGATAATAAAACTAAAACATCAAATTCTTGTGATATATATCATTGAAGGAATCCAGGGTTCAAGGATTTCATCGGGGGTGGGGGGGGGCATATATGTTTCTGAGGCATAATAAAGTTATAAATGGCCTTAATATGTACCCCTGAAGAACACTATACTCTGAATCCATCGAGATTAGAAGTTACCGAGAAATCTTGCTATACATGGCCTAAATTCCGCCAGGAGCCCTGACCAAGATGCCTCGAGAAAAGATATTTATTGATTTTCGAAGACCTTATTGAATAAATAGGGAATCCCGACCGCCTGTTTTTCAATCGCCCTGTATACAAGATACAATGAATAGAATTGTTCGTAAGAAATCAATTTTTCAATAAGATTCTACATCCACCGAGGGGAGCAGGCCGTGTAAATATAGAATGTATTGTGTTAAACCAAAATTGAAAATTCATCATTAAAACAGTTACTGTGAGAAGAAAGCAAGTCTTATCATGCGAGAAAAGGGTATACAGCCAAAGAGAGTAGTCACTGGACACCTGGACAGAAGGTTGTGACATGGTAGAATTAAGGAAGGTAATACCGACTTGTAATAGATTTGGGAAAATGTTATAAAGTTAAAGAAGAAGGAGATTCAACACCCTAGTTGATTCAATCTATCTTATAAAGTATTGTCAATAATAATTGATTTTAAAAGGAGCAGATTATTTTCCAGAGCGAATCATTATAAAGCAAAGCAAAAAAGAAAAAGGTGTAGCGCAAGAAGTTATAAAGCGAGGCGAGGAGGTATAAGTGAGGTAAAGAATAATGAAAAGTCATCCCTAAGTACTCCTATAGATATATGAAAAGTAATTGAATTTTCTTGGTGATAGCTTTTATATACCGGGGGCTAAAAAAATGCCACCGATCATTTTTATATTTTGCCTTTCAAAGATCAAAGATAATTCTGAGACGTATACTCACTATTGCCACAGGGTGGCTCATTTTAAGCAGACAGTCAACAATTTGACTCTCTCCGTGGCAGAGTGTGCATCACAATCGGCTTGCATGAAGGAGGTACTGGGTTCAAATCCTGGTCGTGCTACCTATTATCACTATGATAATAGGTAGCATTAGCATTCTGAGGTATTTTTGTTATGAATTGTTCGGTGCATTGAAGGGATTGTTAGAAAATACCTTCAAATGAAATGATGCCTACAAAATTGTGATATAATAACAGAAAGAAATATATGGTGTCTTTTTTAGAGGTAAGATTTATTAAGATCGTACCACTGATATCAAAAGTGGCATTTTTAAAATTAGCGGTTATTATTTTCTCTATATGTTCTGCCATTTTATTTCAAACTAGTTGTTTCACCCGTGCTTTGCTACAATTCTTATATTGATATATTTTTGTTTTTCAAGGTGAATGGAATTTTTTTATGGGTTGGGGTATGAGTTTGTGTCCACCCTCTATAGTGCAAATTAACCTTTAAAAAAGCCAAGTTTTTACTTTTTACTATTTTCTAAATTTTAGAAAATAGTAAAAAACTTTTACTATTTTCTAAATTTTATTTTGCTCATTTCCGGTTTCGAACTCATAACTCTGGAATGGCTAGTAGTAAAATTAGTACTGTCTGACTTTTTACTATTTTCTAAATTTTATTTTGCTCGTTTCCGGTTTCGAACTCATAACTCTGGAATGGCTAGTAGTAAAATGAGTACTGTTGCAGGGAGATATCAATCTGCAACAGTAATTGAAAAAGTTGAAACTCAGCAAAATATTTTGCACAACCCTGTGGATTTTTTTTATCTTTTCCGCTTCGAAAACGATAGAACTTTTATTGAATGATGCAATGATAACATTTTATGTGAGAGTGGTTCACTTTTACGCGGAGATAGTACAGGAAAAGGCTCTCTTTATAGAACGAAATGTAGAGCAGAAAGTCATATAATATATATTTCTGTAAATATGTAATCATTTTGAACTTTAATACTGTAAACTTGAAAAAGTAGTATAGAACAGAAGCTGATACAGGGGAGGGGGGCGATAGGGACGATCGCCCCCTCCCACCCTCACAGGCCTGGAGAGATTGAACGTCAATGTCAAAACACATTTCTGTAAATTGGTGTTTATAAATACTACTGAGTTCTATGTCGATTTAAAGCTTAGATCGAGAATTTAAAGCTTAGATCGCCCCCCCCCCACCTCAAGATCATCCGCCCCAGGTATGGAAAAAATTAGTGCGATAAATTTTTTTCTGTTCGATAATTATCAAAGGCTTATAGTAACTATACGAGGTCTGTTAGGAAAGTATCCAACCTTTAGCCGGTGAAAAAATTGGCATACCCGAAGCGTTAGGAACCTAATCAGCTAATTTCCTTGAAAGGAGTATTCTTGGAATTCCTCACACTACTCCTAGCGTTGTCTCTATTGCTTTATCCCCAAAAATACTATTTCGAAATGGAGTCCATTATTATGCCGAACCCATAATGTCCTCACTTGTCTGAAATCTTGCTTCTTTTAATGATCTATTGACTTTGAAGAACAGCCAGAAGCGCAGCGGACGTATCAGGAGAGTCTCTTGAATTTTTCGCCAAAAAAAGCTGAAACAAAATGCAAGAGATGTTAATTTCGGCATCACCATGCCGACCAGATCTTGTTTTGCTTTCCAAACAGTGCGACCGTATTTTAAGTGGTTATACAACTCCTTAATCTTGAATGCCCATACCTCTAAATTTTCGAATGCTGCCGCCGTTTTTTTAACAAATTTGCGTAAAGCCACTTCGATTGCAACAATCCGACGAGAGTCCTAAACACTAAGTCTCACGAACACTGTGATTGACGCAAAGGACAGGTGGATGTTTGGAAAAATACAAAGGTTCAAGATCGGCTCTTGCAAGCCCGCTTGATTTAAATCCATCAGGTTTTGTCAAAAATAAACAAGGCCGGGTACTACGAGAAGAGGACAATCATCAGGTGGTTTCTTCTTTGCAAGTGGCAGCATTGAAATGTTCTCTTGTGAAATATGTATTCCATTCTCACTGCACTTGTTGTACCTACGTTACTGCCAGAGCCGGTCCTAAATATTTTTCTGGTGAATACGATCAATATTCTAAAGCCCTCCATTGTTCCCTGACAGTAAAAAAGAATGAAAAACTTTACACAGTTACTCAAAAAGAATGAAAAACTTTAAACAGTTACTCAAAAAGAATGAAAAACTCTACACAGATACCTCAAAAAGAATGAAAAACTTTACACAGTTACTCAAAAAGAATGAAAAACTTTACACAGTTACTTAAAAAGAATGAATAACTTTACACAGTTACTCAAAAAGAATGAAAAACTTTACACAGTTACTCAAAAAGAATGAAAAACTCTACACAGATACCTCAAAAAGAATGAAAAACTTTACACAGTTAATCAAAAAGAATGAAAAACTTTACACAGTTACTCAAAAAGAATGAAAATTTTTACACAGTTACTCAAAAAGAATGAAAAACTTTACACAGTTAGTCAAAAAAAAATTAAAAACTTTACACAGTCACATTACAATAAAATAATTTTTTCACTATGAGTGACGTAAGCGCATACTGTTTCGGTTGTTTTGCTCTCACACTCAAGCGCGATTGACCGGGTATTTCGATATATTATCGAAAAAAATATCGGTATCGAAACGTCATGCTGTTGCTTTGAGGAGGACAATTTGAATTAGAGATTTGTGTGTGTGGATTTTCTCTATTTCATACCTACAAGATGTCTTTCCTTATTTGTTTTGTTTGACAGTTTAGACAGATTACAGATAGAAGTTTTCAGATCTGGAGGTTTACTAAGATGCACAACCATACAGGGCCGTACCCAATTTTTTTTGGGGGGGGGAAGGCGAAGGATTGACAGCCAAGCCAGGACTAACACCTGAAAATGATGATCATGGAAGGTGATGTTATTGGTGATGATGAGTTACACCTTACAATATTACATAAGCCATGCATTATGAAATTTCGGCGGGGGGTCTGGACTCCCCCTGGGTACGGCCTTGCAAGGATACATTTTCTTTACTTATTAATCCAGGATTTGTAGTAACCAAGGTTATATAAGCAGCTCCATAAACAAAACATGAAGGTGGACAGACAGTTAAACTATCTTTAGTCGGAAAAATATACCGAGTAGACTTGGCACATTGAACCAATCACTTGTGAAGTTCTGCATTAAACAACAGTCGTGTAAATTGATTTACACATTACGGCGCCCACAGCTCCATACAGCGTTAGAACTATCGACTATAGTTTTTGGAACTATAGATTTCACTCAGTTAAAATGACCACAATGTGTGGTACTGTGGTTCAATAGTTTCCCTAATCATCAAATTCCGTAATTATTATAAATATGTATATACGAAGTTTGTTCGAAATCGGACCAAACGTTAGATAATTATTATGGTATAAAAAATTGAAAATTCGAACCCACCGAGACATCTGGAATTCATACGAGAACCGTCTAATACCACAAATTCTAAAAGCCAATATAATGAGATGGGCGGGGCATGCCACAGCAGATCTGACCAGAGTCGAATCATTAACAAGGCATTGCACTCCTCTTCTTGGCTCTTGGCTAAGAAGAAGGGGCGGCTAAAGAAAGATGGGCTGCTGGTGTCCAAAATTGGTTCATCGCAAATAAACTTTTGCGAACAACGAAATTGGGAAGAATATACGCCAAAAAAGACAAGATTGTAGAAAGCTGGCAGACAGGGCCGGCTCTACCATATAGGCGAACTAGGCAACCGCCTAGGGCGGTAAAATCAAAATGGAATTTTATTTTCAGCGGGATATGAAAAAAATGTATACATATATAGACGTTCATTTTTGTGTATATGATTGATAATTCATAACAAGAATTATCAATCATAAAAACCAATAGTAAAACCAGGGGTATGACACTCCGGCTAAATCTGTCGTTGCTTAAAGGCTACAACCCACACATATACACTTGAAAAATTCTAATTAAAATTGTGTGGATTTAACAAAAAGGTTTAGTGTCCATTATTTCTGTTGTAAATATATATGACACTGAATTGTTCAATATTAACCAGAGGAAAATTCATGGCCAGATTTTGATTGAAATTTGTGCAAAAATCATGAATTTCACTACTAGGAGGGATAACTATTCAGTATTATCATTGAGAATATAAATATGAGTACTTTTTCTATTTATATTAAATAACAAACAAATTAAATATTATATTCAGGGGGCGACAAAATTCATTTTGCCTAGGGCGGCAAATTCTCTTGAGTCGGCCCTGCTGGCGGATGGAGGTTTTGAACCCACGCGGTCTGTCTAAACCATGTAGTAAGTAAGTATAAAAAGAAAGACAAAATCATAATATGGCCCCCAATTTATTTCTGAATGTACTGTATTTCAACTATGAGCATGAAAAAGGGTTGAGTTATTTGAAATCCAATTAATTTTGTATGCATACTTTATCTCTTGTTTTTTAATTAGATTTTCTAGTTTTGGAAAGTTCCCATCAACAGGTAAAATTTATAATGTTTACGGTAAGAGCTTGTAGCTAGGAGGAAATAAGATACATAGATACTTGAACTTTTGTTTAATGTGGATATGTTACTAAGAAATACCGAACTTTCGCATAAAGTAGATCTTTTTAAAGAAATAGAGACAACAGATTCTCTCGTTTGATAGTTAACTTTTATCCTTCAGTGTACAAATTTTCAATTCAATATAAGAAAAATCAAGCACAGTATATTGATCAACATTTGAGGCCACAAAATGCTGCTGTTGACATTAGCTATTGTAAATTACAGAAAAGAAAATAATTGTAAATTTGCAGTAGTAAAAATTTTGTAAATGATTATAATGTATTGCAAAAATCTGAATTCTAATAATATTTTATGATCTTAGAAGACAAGATCGAATGGCCAATATGCATTGATAATATTGGGTTCCAAACAGACCTGGCTCTAATAAATGCTAGTGATAGTTTATGATCTTAGAAAGAAAGATCGAATGGCCAATATGCAATTATGCATTGATAATATTGGGCTCCAAACAGACCTGGCTCTAATGAATGTTAGTGATAGTTTATGATCTTAGAAAGCAAGATCGAATGGCCAGTATGCATTGATAATAGTGGGTTCCAAACAGACCTGGCTCTAATGAATGCTAGTGATAGTTTATGATCTTAGAAAGCAAGATCGAATGGCCAATATGCATTGATAATATTGGGTTCCAAACAGACCTGGCTCTAATGAATGCTAATGATAATTTATGATTTTAGGAAGCAAGACTGAATGGCCAATATGCATTGATAATATTGGGTTCCAAACAGACCTGGCTCTAATGAATGCTAATGATAATTTATGATCTTAGAAAGCAAGATGGAGTGGCCAATATGCATTGATAATATTGAGTTCCAAACAGACCTGGCTCTAATGAATGCTAGTGATAGTTTATGATCTTAGAAGACAAGATCGAATGGCCAATATGCATTGATAATATTGGGTTCCAAACAGACCTGGCTCTAATGAATGCTAATGATAGTTTATGATCTTAGAAGACAAGATCGAATGGCCAATATTCATTGATAATATTGGGTTCCAAACAGACCTGGCTCTAATGAATGCTAATGATAGTTTATGATCTTAGAAAGCAAGATGGAGTGTCCAGTATGCATTGATAATAATTGGGTTCCAAACAGACATGGCTCTAATGAATGCTAATGATAGTTTATTATCTTAGAAAGCAAGATGGAGTGGCCAATATGCATTCATAATATTGGGTTCCAAACAGACCTGGCCCTAAATTAGCCAACATAGAAGTCATTAAAACCTCCGAATTTAGATAAGAATAGTAACATATGCGCTTGTAGTTTTCTTGACCACTAATAATAAAAACGTCTTGGAAGACCTACTGCTCATTTGAGAATGGGTTTTCACCCTCCAACTACCCAAATCTCAAACTGAACTGTGAATAGTATCGATCACGCGGGCTCGAACTACGTTGTCACCAAAACCTCGTTTGACGTTCAGCGTACCACTGACTCTGGATCTAGATAGGTGCAATCTGTGATTCAAGAATTTGTGTAGCAATTTCACAGTGAGCGCTTTCATCTATGACGACATTCTCAACATAAGTAATCGAATGTTTGATTTAGCCATAACTTCTTGTCATTTCAGTGACATATAACTTTAAAGATAGAGGCTTGTGGGATGAGACTTGTAACAAGTGCATGAAATATTTCAGCAATTTTCAATATTTTACGATCTTTCTTGAAAGTGCTATAAGAGTTTTCTGCTTAAAGTTGAAGTTGAAAGTCTAGTGTGAACAGAATAAGAGATAATAATATTAATAATTCATTCATTCAAGTGTTATTGTAATTCACAAATTTATATCCAACAGGTTTGTAATGCCTCTTATAGGGCTATAATTTTTCTTTGTGTTGAAAGTCTAGTGTGAACAGAGTAAGAGATAATAATATTAATAATTCATTCCTTCAAGTATTATTGTAATTCACAAATTTATATCCAACAGGTTTGTAATGCCTCTTATAGGGCTATAACTTTTCTTTGTGTTGAAAGTCTAGTGTGAACAGAGTAAGAGATAATAATATTAATAATTCATTCCTTCAAGTATTATTG
>CM022875.1:12127402-12155081 GCA_012654025.1 Pachypsylla venusta
GGTATTACTTTATAAGAATTGAGACAGCAGAACGTGCAATAATAAATTTAAGTGCGGGATATACAGCAGCAACAATAAACTTGGCCCCAATAATCGATATCACTACTTTCATAGGCGGAATTTTTTGGAAGAATTGGAGGAACTTGGCCTTTTTTCAATGATAATTTTTTTGTGAGATATGTCCTAAATGAAGGAGTAGGATGTCAGCTTTGAGTTGATATTTCGTCGCGTCATATTTCGAGAAAGAATGTCATTTAGGTCGAAAAACGTGAACAAGTAGCACCATGAGACTCAAAATTTATCGATGATATGATACAAAGAGTGTCTGTTTTAAATTTCATCAAGATTGTAATGATATTGCCACTTTTTGAGAAGAGACCCGAACTTCACGTTGATGCCCTAAAGGACCCCCAGATGAAATAGTCCCATGATACCCAAAATTTGGTGATAATATGTTACAAGCAATGTCTGTTTAAAATTTCAGCACAAATGGACTGATATTGTCGCTTATTGAGGAATGACCCGAATTTGAGGTTTGGTGCCCTAAAGTGCCCCCAGATGAAGGTAGCTCCACATGACACTCTTTTGAAAACTCCATGAAAATTTGTCGATTATATGTTACAAAGGGTGTCTTTTTTAAATTTCATCAAAATCAGGCTTGCCGTTTGGGTTCTAGAGGCTCACCCCGATGCGGAGGTCCATTTATGGGTCAAAAGGGGTAAATTTGGGGTGACCCTTTAGAACCAAAAAGGCAAGCCCGATTTTGATGAAATTTGAAACAGACATTCTTTGACACATATTTTCGCGGAATAGGGCTAACTTCATTAGGGGGCACTTTAGGGAAATAAATCACAAATTCAGATCAATTCTCTAAAAGCGGCAATAGAACCCCAACTTTAATTAAATTTAAAACAGACACCCTTTGTAACATAGCTTTTAAATCTAGTTCCAAAAATATTTACACCGCAGAGCTACGACAAAAGCCGAAGGTTACCAAATTTAGTGTCAATAATATTTTCACCGGAGAGCTGCGACAAAAGCCGAAGGCTGTCACTTCTAATCAAAATAATATCTTACCAGAGGTTGTCAAAGGTAATTAAAATATTATTTGGTGCATATGACCATGGCAGTTAAACGCACCACTATAAAATAATACATTATAAAAAAAAAAAAAAATATTATTTTTTCACATTAGTATTGCGACAATAGCGGAAGGCTGACAAATTTAATTGAAATAATATAATACTATTTTCAAAAATATTTTCACCAGAGAGCTGCGACATCAGCCGAAGGCTGTCAAAGTTCTAGTACATATGGAGGAAGATAAAGTTTAGTACTGTTTTTCGTACCATTTATTTGGAATGTAGTGTTCATGATTCGTCCAGAAAAGCAAAAAAAAAAAAATTGCATTGAAATTTTTTACCAATACTCGTACAATACTTTTGATTTTCCTATACTTCGTAGGATAAATTAAAAATACGTAGGTTCTATCGGAGTCTGTAAATTGCTTGATCTGCGCACTCCCATAAGTAGGTACATATTATGTATTTGTTTTCCCTTGCATATATGCGAAGATATGTGCTACATAATAAGATCAGTAAGTATTGGCTGTCTGCGGACACCCTTAGGTACATCAGATTACAAAATTATTTTCACTAATAGGTATTATTATAATATTTTTGATAAATTTTTACTCTTCTCTGTAGATGTTGAAAGTTCGCACAACTATTTTCATCACTTATGAATATTTAAAATGTCGTTTTGTCGTAGATTTGTTGTCGTGATTAATTTTCATCCCCTATGAAAATTTAAAATGCCATAGTTTTGTTATCTGGTGAAAGTTGTCAAGATTGATTTTCATCTCCTATGAATATTTAAAATGTCGTTTTTTCGTTGTTTAGTTCTGGTAAATATTGTCGTTGTTTTGTTCTAAGGTGAAAGTAGTCAAGATTGATTTTCATCTCCTATGAATATTTAAAATGTCGTTTTTTCGTTGTTAGTTCTGGTGAATATTGTCGCTGTTTTGTCCTAAGGTGAAAGTAGTCGAGATTAATTTTCATCTCCTAAGAATATTTAAAATGTTGTTTTTTCGTTGTTTAGTTCTGGTGAATATTGTCGCTCTTTTGTTCTAAGGTGAAAGTAGTCAAGATTGATTTTCATCTCCTATGAATATTTAAAATGTCGTTTTTTCGTTGTTTGGTTCTGGTGAATATTGTCGTTGTTTTGTTCTAAGGTGAAAGTAGTCAAGATTGATTTTCATCTCCTATGAATATTTAAAATGTCGTTTTTTCGTTGTTAGTTTTGGTAAATATTGTCGCTGTTTTGTTCTAAGGTGAAAGTATTCGATATTAATTTTCAACTCCTAAGAATATTTAAAATGTTGTTTTTTCGTTGTTTAGTTCTGGTGAATATTGTCGCTGTTTTGTCCTAAGGTGAAAGTAGTCGGGATTAATTTTCATCTCCTATGTATATTTAAAATGTTGTTTTTTCGTTGTTTAGTTCTGGTGAATATTGTCGCTGTTTTATTCCAAGGTGAAAGTAGTCGAGATTAATTTTCATCTCCTAAGAATATATAAAATGTCGTTTTTTCGTTGTTTAGTTCCGGCGAATATTGTCGTTGTTTTGTTCTAACGTGATAGTAGTCAAGATTAATTTTCATCTCCTATGAATATTTAAAATGTCGTTTTTTCGTTGTTTAGTTCTGATGAATATTGTCGCTGTTTTATTCTAAGGTGAAAGTAATCGAGATTAATTTTCATCTTCTATGAATATTTAAAATATCGTTTTTTCGTTGTTTAGTTCTGGTGAATATTGTCGCCGTTTTGTCCTAAGGTGAAAGTAGTCCGAGATTAATTTTCATCTCCTATGAATATTTAAAATGTCGTTTTTTCGTTGTTTAGTTCTGGTGAATATTGTCGCTGTTTAATATTTTACTTTGTTTTTGTGTTTCGATTTTATTGTCAACATTTTAAATTTACATTTTTATTTGAAAAATAAAATGCTACAACATATTTTGTTTTGCTTCATTTATAGAAATATTATAATAGCAAAAAAAAAAAAAAAAAAACATTTGTTGCTATAGAGCGAACAAATTGGGAATGCAAACAAGAAGATAGAGTAATGAACAGCTTTTAGATAAATGAAACTGAAAATGTGTCAACACCAGAAACCAGTTTGATGGAATTTTTCAATTTAGGTTTATTATTTTCAAGAATATAATAAAATCATTGAAAATATTACGAGTTCATCTTGGAGCGCCCAACCTCACGTTCTTCGAACATCGTCTCCTGCAATTTGTTTTTCGGCAGCTGAATATGAGGTCCCAATTTAAAAAAATTCTGCCCATACAAAGAAGTTCAATTAATGATACAGCGATGAAAATTAGCGGATGCTTGAGACAAATACCAATCGATAAGATGTATCCCATCATTGGTATTGCCCCACATGAAGAAAGAAGGCAAGAAACTGCTGAAATCAGAAGGAAAAAAATGCGCTGTTTGTCAAAACCTTGAAAATCTCCAACCCAACCAACACGCCGTAAGTCAAGAAAAAGTTTTTGTCATACCCCAATGAAATATGATCCTGAATCAAGAATAATACGAATAGATATGGAAAGATCGAGAATATGGAAAGACGCGTGGGGGTTTACCCTCCATTCGCTTGTAACACACAAACTAGATACTAGGTAAGTTTCCACATTGAGTGTGAGTAGGTATTATCATTATTTGTTTATTACCTATGTTCAACAGCGGTTGTGGCTGTTGACAAATTACAATTATACCTAAAAAAAAAGTAAATAATTAAGAACATCTGTAAAAAAATATATAAAAAATAATAGGTAATAATATATATACGTATATAAAAACATGTAAAATAAATCAGAGGACGTCTTCTATGCAGTAAGGGGCTGATTCTAAAAGATCATTTTTTGACCCAATTTTAAATCTCTCAAATTTTCCTCTCTCACGGACGTTATTTTGTAAACCCGGATACCCCCGTCCAAAAAGGATTGCCCAAACAGTAAGAGTCACGATGGGACCAACGAATGGACATTTCTAGTGTTGTACCCGTGTTGGATAGTCGGCAGTTGTGTTTTGTGTTTATGAATTAGGCAACACCATGCAAACACCAGTTGTCCATAGAAGGTCAGAATAAGTTTTTCTTTGAATAATTCCAGGCATGATACAATGTCGTCAAGACCATATACGGCACGAAGAGCCCTTTTTTGAAGAATAAAGACATCTTTCAAAAGTGATGATGACCCCAGAAAGCGATACCATAGCTCATGAGAGAGTGAAAGTACGAGACATAAGAGGTTCGAGCGGAATTTTGTACCAAGATAACTTCTAATGGATTTGATGGCAAACAGAGAAGAGTCTAGACGAGGTACTAAATTGTCAATATGATTTTTCCATTTTATGTTATGACAAAAATGAATACCGAGGAATTTAACGGAAGATGAAGATTCAATAAAACATTTTTGAATTGGAATTCGGGAGAGAGGTGTTATTGAAGTACAAATATGATGTTTTGGAAGCGTTGAGGCAGAGGTTGTTGGCGATAAACCAGGAGTTTTTTTTTATTATTATTATTTTATTTTTTTAATAAGGTTTAAGCAGTTTTTCAAGCATTACTGGCCATACCAGGAGTTTAATGCAGTTAATCTTTGTATGGCGTTATTGAGGAGCTCTTGTGTTTCCCAATGACGAGTACATTGGTGTCATGCATAGAGCGCAAAATGCGCATCAGGGGCACAATTTACAACGACATTGATGAAGACTAAAAGCTTCCTAAATCACAACTTTACTTGAGACATTGTACTTGAAGAAAAAATAAGATTTTAAATCATATGAAATTCTATATAAATTTCTTGAGAAATCGACAATTTTCGTAAAAAAAAAAAAAAAAAATTGGTCTGGCATCCTAAGAGTAGCATAATATGCTATTCAACCCTTCCACCACCATCACTTTCCATGACGGACACGGAAAGCACGCACTAGTACCGAATTCAAAGATTTCACTCCGTTCAAAAGTTGAGGTAGGGAGGGTGGCCGGTCATTCTGGGACACACTGTATTCATACACATCACCTATCTAAGACTTTGGCTCATACAATTTCCACAACGCCACGTGACAAAATATTCTCTCTCCTAATATAATAGATAGGTAATACAATTTCAATATGTGTTATATTATTGGTTATTCAATACACCAGACACACTGTATTCATACACATCACCTATCTAAGACTTTGGTTCATACAACTTCCACAACGCCACGTGACAAAATATTCTCTCTCCTATAATAGATAGGTAATACAATTTCAATATGTGTTATATTATTGGTTATTCAATACACCAGACACACTGTATTCATACACATCACCTATCTAAAACTTTGGTTCATACAACTTCCACAACGCCACGTGACAAAATATTCTCTCTCCTATAATAGATAGGTAATACAATTTCAATATGTGTTATATTATTGGTTATTCAATACACCAGACACACTGTATTCATGCACATCACCTATCTAAAACTTTGGTTCATACAACTTCCACAACGTCACGTGACAAAATATTCTCTCTCCTATAATAGATAGGTAATACAATTTCAATATGTGTTATATTATTGGTTATTCAATACACCAGACACACTGTATTCATGCACATCACCTATCTAAAACTTTGGTTCATACAACTTCCACAACGTCACGTGACAAAATATTCTCTCTCCTATAATAGATAGGTAATACAATTTCAATATGTGTTATATTATTGGTTATTCAATACACCAGACACACTGTATTCATGCACATCACCTATCTAAAACTTTGGTTCATACAACTTCCACAACGTCACGTGACAAAATATTCTCTCTCCTATAATAGATAGGTAATACAATTTCAATATGTGTTATATTATTGGTTATTCAATACACCAGACACACTGTATTCATGCACATCACCTATCTAAAACTTTGGTTCATACAACTTCCACAACGTCACGTGACAAAATATTCTCTCTCCTATAATAGATAGGTAATACAATTTCAATATGTGTTATATTATTGGTTATTCAATACACCAGACACACTGTATTCATGCACATCACCTATCTAAAACTTTGGTTCATACAACTTCCACAACGTCACGTGACAAAATATTCTCTCTCCTATAATAGATAGGTAATACAATTTCAATATGTGTTATATTATTGGTTATTCAATACACCAGACACACTGTATTCATGCACATCACCTATCTAAAACTTTGGTTCATACAACTTCCACAACGTCACGTGACAAAATATTCTCTCTCCTATAATAGATAGGTAATACAATTTCAATATGTGTTATATTATTGGTTATTCAATACACCAGACACACTGTATTCATGCACATCACCTATCTAAAACTTTGGTTCATACAACTTCCACAACGTCACGTGACAAAATATTCTCTCTCCTATAATAGATAGGTAATACAATTTCAATATGTGTTATATTATTGGTTATTCAATACACCAGACACACTGTATTCATGCACATCACCTATCTAAAACTTTGGTTCATACAACTTCCACAACGTCACGTGACAAAATATTCTCTCTCCTATAATAGATAGGTAATACAATTTCAATATGTGTTATATTATTGGTTATTCAATACACCAGACACACTGTATTCATGCACATCACCTATCTAAAACTTTGGTTCATACAACTTCCACAACGTCACGTGACAAAATATTCTCTCTCCTATAATAGATAGGTAATACAATTTCAATATGTGTTATATTATTGGTTATTCAATACACCAGACACACTGTATTCATGCACATCACCTATCTAAAACTTTGGTTCATACAACTTCCACAACGTCACGTGACAAAATATTCTCTCTCCTATAATAGATAGGTAATACANAAAACATATTTTCATACTTCATAACAGACTTTGGTGCTATTGAATTTTTTTCAAAAACATATTTTCGTACTTCATAACAGACTTTGGTGCTATCTAATTTTTTTCAAAAACATATTTTCATACTTCATAACAGACTTTGGTGCTATTAAATTTTTTTCGAAAACATATTTTCATACTTCATAACAGACTTTGGTGCTATTGAATTTTTTTCAAAAACATATTTTCGTACTTCATAACAGACTTTGGTGCTATCTAATTTTTTTCAAAAACATATTTTCACACTTCGTAACAGACTTTGGTGCTATTAAATTTTTTTCGAAAACATATTTTCATACTTCATAACAGACTTTGGTGCTATCGAATTTTTTCAAAAACATATTTTCACACTTCATAACAGTCTTTGGTGCTATCGATTTTTTTTCAAAAACATATTTTCACACTTCACAACAGACTTTGGTGCTATTGAATTTTTTTCAAAAACATATTTTCGTACTTCATAACAGACTTTGGTGCTATCGATTTTTTTCAAAAACATATTTTCGCACTTCATAACAGTCTTTGGTGCTATTGAATTTTTTTCAAAAACATATTTTCACACTTAATAACAGACTTTGGTGCTAGGGAAATTTCTTTCTAAACACACAGTTCATAACAGCCTGTCCGAAGATAGTCACAGTGAATAGTAAGTGGATGTTCGTCATAAATGACAGTAGTGTTTTTTACATCTTATAACATGCGGTCTGCCATATTAGATTTTTCGTTAAAACTTTTTTAGGGTCTTAGAATAAACTCAATATTCCAGGAATGTGTCCTTGATATAAAAACATGTCAAATGACCTTCGCATTAAAATAGCCTGATATTTAAATTTATAAGTTCTCGCAGAATCAAGGCATTTAGATGGCAAGTCGTGTTCGGTAGTATTTTGCTGTGTCCTTTTAGTATGTGTCATCGTGCCAATAATCAGTTAGCTGAAAAGGTAGGTCCGGAGACCAAATCCTTTTTGAGTTGAAAAATGCTCAAACTTGTCGATGGTAGAAAAAAAATTCTGACAATATTGCGGGATGAAAGATTGACACTATTTTTCGGATGAAATTTACTTGGAGAACCAGTATTCTCATTACTTCATTTAGATTCTGTGGAATCACACCCTTAATGTTGAGTTGTTTGACATTTTTAATTTTCCACTGCTTAATTTCGAAAGCTAGTTGTTGATATTTGCTGAGTTTTCCACATCTTGTTTTTTTCCATGTTCTTGGTATTGTAAACAGCAAAATCAATCAAATATTCCTGTTTATTAACTTTATCACAGTATTACTATTATTAATGATAATAGATTTTCACATTTTGATTAAATCGATAGAAAACTTAAATACACGAAATTTCAATTGAATATAATAAAAATTGAGCACAGTATAATAAATAATTATCAATATTTTATATAGGAAGCAAAATGTTGCCTGCATTTGATTTCTTAAAAATCAAGAACGCGTGCGATGGAGTGTTAATTAATCATATCACTAGATTTCTTGGAGTTAGCATTTTAACATTATTAGATTTATTAGCAACCGCTTCTGTTAATAATACAATTTTGTACCTTATAAAGTGCTATAAAAAATACTAAGCAAAGTTATAAAAGACAAAAAGAAAATAAAACTAAGAAATAATTCACATGAGACATAAAACATACTCGTAGCAGTGAAAATATATAAAAAAATGAATAGTGAAATAATAAACACACTGCATGATAGACGAAGTGTGAAATGCTTCACCAGTTTACATTGTTAAAGAAACAGGACATTAAATATCTAAGTGTGAACAGTGGCGACACGTGGAATATAAGAACTGAAAAAAGAAGAATAAAAGATCATTAAATAAGTGTATGAACAGAGAAGACACGTGGAATATAAGTACTGAAATAAAAGAACATTATATGTGTGAGAACAGTGGCGATATATGGAATATAAGAACTGAAAAAATAGAACATTTTTAATGAGTGTCGAGAGTGGCGACACGTGGAATGTAAGAACTGAAGGAAAGGAATAAGTGTGTGAACAGTGGTGACACCTGAACTATAAGAATACGAGTATATAGCGAGCGAACTAATGATTTCCGAGAAGAAAAAAGTAAAGAAACAAGCATAGTAAGTGAATGAATTTTGTACGGACAAATTAAATTAAAGTTGTTTAAACACAGAAAGAATAGCAAACAAATTGCTTGGAAGTTGTTTATTTGTTTTTTGTGGCCTTCTAACGCAGAGTCTTGAAATTTGTCACACTTTCTTTTAGTATCTATGTACAATTAGTATTTTCCACATTTGAAAGAGCTGGCAAATAAAAACGAAATGAGATATTTGAAAAATTATTTTGTATTCTGAAAGCTTGTGTATTCTATAATGTCGTCCAAATTACCTAAATAATGTTGTCCAAATGACGGCCTTGGCGAGAGATACACATTTGGAGTCTTTCACGGAAGTTTTCCATGACTCTGGTCAGCATACCAGCATCAATTTGGATGATATCTTCTAAAATTGCCTCCTTTAACTCTTCAATCGTCCTAGGGCAAGTTTGAAGACCTGTTTGAAGACCTCAGCCTTCAGGTAACCCCTCAGGACGAAGTCACAGGGACTCAAATCCGGCGAGCGAGGGGCCCACGAAATGTAATGCCGTAAGGAGATCACGTGACCGGGGAACATGTGTTCGAGAATCTCACAAGAAAGACCTGTTTGAAGACCTCAGCCTTCAGGTAACCCAACAGGAAGAAGTCACAGGGACTCAAATCGGGCGAGCGAGGGGCCCACGAAATGTAATGCCGTAAGGAGATCACGTGACCGGGGAATATGTCCTGGAGAATCTCACGAGAACGATTGGCTGTATGGACCGTAGCCCCATCCTGCTGGAACCAGAAGTCCTCTATGTTGTGCTCTACCCCGTATTCCTCAAGCTTTGGACGCAAAGATTCCTCTAACATGCTGGAGTATCGTTGGGACGTCACGGTAACTGTAACGTCACCTTCCTCAAAGAAGTAAGGGCCTCTGATGCCAATGGCGAAACGGCGCACCAAACCGTAAACTTTGGGCTGTGAAGTGGTCCCTGATGAAGCTCTTGAGGGTTTTAGGGTGCCCGACAGGAGGAAATGTGCTTCGTCGCTCGTCCACAAAACTGCAGTGATTAACTCTTCCTCAAGAATCGCATTGCAACAATCCCGTCGTCTGCCCCAGTCAGCTAAGGACAATTCATGGGCCATAACAATCTTGTACGGTTATAACTTGAGGTCGCAGTATAAAAATCGTCTTTAGGTTCTGTCCGAAATTTGAAGAGCAACCGCATGTTACTCTGCAGAGCGCCTTGGGGACTGCACAATGGATTCCCTCACTCTGACGATGTTTTCAGGGGTCTTTCAATGAGCCTTTCCGTTTCAAACCTAAAGCTAATGATGTGGTCCTAAAGTTTGAACCAACTCAAAATTGTTTTTCGACCAGGAACTGGATCTGCGGATTGCAATCCATGCCTTGTGCGGAACGCCCTCTGAGTGGCTATAATGGATTCACTTTTATTAAAAAAAACACCTCGACAACGAACGCACGATGCTCACGTGACCAAACCATTGCGACACTAAAAACTAGATGTCATTTCGTGTTGAATATCACAAACCCCTCGCTCCTCCCATTATCACTTCCCCTCCCACGATTTTTTGAAATGTCTGAAAACTAATTGCCGCACCCTAATAAGAAATAAAAATATCCTCTTTGAGCTGATTTATTTTTTTCAATGGTTTAAAGGCAAACTAAAGATGATAACGAAAAGTGATCCCCAAAACAGTATTTCAGGAACCAATAAAATATAATAAAAAATTTCTCTTTCTTCCCGGATTGTGTCCGATTACCCCCACCTAATCGAGGAGTGCCACCGAAAAATTTAATCGAGAAGGATTTAGCGAGAAAGCTGAATTTTGATACAATTTGGAATTGTAGAAATTCTGAGTCGTAATGGAGTACGGGCGAATAGCTAGTAAATAAATAAAACCATATACACATAGTGGAAACACTCACTAAAAGACTAAACGTACGAGTATAGCTACTTCTTGTATAAATTTTCATCTTCTGGGAAAGTCCTTCTTCAATTCAATGAATTTCAAGATATTCCTCATTGCATCTGGATTCCAAGACTAGACTCTCTACTCTCTTTTTTAAAAGAGACATCGCAATAATTTCTTCCACAAAGGCGAATTTTCCCTGGTGATGTTTTTTTTTATATATAAAAAGGAAAGCCTGGCGAAGAAATATGTACAGCAGAGAAAATTACATTTTGTGTTTCAATTAAATATCTGAACCCTTTTTCCAAGAGATAATTACTGTATTCAGTGAATTTTTTCATGCATTTCCTACCTTTTTCTATATTATATACAGGGTGTATCAAAAACATGAGTTCTTCTTGTTTAATAATAATTAGAGCCCGTATTATAATCTATAATTTNTTACATTTTGTGTTTCAATTAAATATCTGAACCCTTTTTCCAAGAGATAATTACTGTATTCAGTGAATTTTTTCATGCATTTCCTACCTTTTTCTATATTATATACAGGGTGTATCAAAAACATGAGTTCTTCTTGTTTAATAATAATTAAAGCTCGTATTATAATCTATAATTTGTTGGTAAATAATCGGCAAAATATGCAAAAGATTATGTAAGGAAAAGTGGCAAAATTTTAAAATAATCCAAATAATGAAAAAATGATATAAATTATTCCTAATGAATATACAGCAAAACAGTAATTATCATTTAAATAATAATTTTCATTAAGAAATTAAATGTTTTTTTTTTTACATTTCAACAGGTTAATCTATTGTACAACCATGTACTTTTCCAGGTTATTCATTGTGAAACCGTAACGTCGGTCGCTTGGGATCATTTTATATTGTGAAATTGTTCCACATCTACCGACGTCAAGAGACAGAATTTGAAAATAGAAGAAAGATTATGGGGAATATTGTCTTACTCCATTGATGTATTGATTTACTTGTAGATATCAAAGATGTAAGGTTGTATGGAAGATTTTCTTCTTTACTGATAAATATGTAGGATTTTTGAAGAAATGCATTATTTTCAATACTATTTTCCTTCCAAAATGCTCGAAACAATGTAAAGAATCTTCAAATTACGCAAAAGAATATTCCAATAATCCTTTGCATATTTTTCGGGCTCTAATAATAATTAACTTTTAAATAAATAAAAACAAAACACTTACCAAAAACACTATTTATAATTATTTGTAAAGAAACTAGTTTCGAATCATTCGATTCATCAAATTAAGTCAACTTACATCCTTCGACTCGACTATACTGATGATGAATGATTCGAAACTAGTTTCTTTATAAATAGTGTTTTTGGTAATTGTTTTGTTTTTATTTATTTAAAAGTTAATATTTTTAACACTTATAATTAACATGTTATTCAAAGATTTAAATAATAATTAACCAACCAAGAGAATGTATACTTTTAAAACCACACGAGGGGTACGATGTTAGTTTATATCATTTCAAAAACACGTTTCAAGGCCAAATATCGATCAGACATTGTACGGTAGGATTTGTCGTGTTCTATCTGTCTACTTGATATGCGTACCAAATTTCAAGTCTCTGGCCAAGAAGATGAAACCTGCCAAGGGTACCTTACATACATTTACTTTGTTCTCCCGAATTTTAATTGTCGTGGCACCTTTCATCTTTAAAATTATGTTTTTTTTCAGGTAGGATTCGGGAAAACCGCTAAAAACTACAAGATACCACCGAAGATAGATTAGATTACCAAAAATGTCGTGTGTCATTGCTTGTATAAAATTTAAATAAATAGGCACCAAATTTCAAGCTCTAGCTCTCTCAGTTCTCTTTTTGGGCAGGATTCGTTAAAACCGCCAAAAAGAGGCAAAAAACGACAAAGTGAATGTCAACCAAAAGCTTCCTGGTTTGTCTTTGGTATGCAAAGTCAACTCAGAATATCTCATTATTCTTAGTAAGGCTTTGATCTCCTTCATAAAGTCACGGAAAACTTGTTTCTCCCGTCAAGAACTAAAGGTTGTTTGAAGAACTTTTGCACGTTGCACGTGCTGTGTTCATTATTATTTTATTTTATAACGTGTGTTGTACGTCAGGGAGAAATATAAATACGTTGTCGACTTACGAAATAATAAAATAGATACATCTACGGAGTGTTCAGATGACATATTTGGGAAAATGTCACTTTTTTTCGCAATTAAAGGTTTCCAATTTACTTTGAGATCCACAGTTTCCTTGATTACTGTTCATACATTTTGGTTACTTAGCACATGAAACAAAGGCAAGTTCGCCAGGCCGTCTTATATCTACCTCTAGGTTTTACGAAGAATTTAACAAATACCTACATATTCCGGTGATAGAGTCCTTAATATTCAAGTGAAGATATAGTATTTTATCAGATGCCTTATGATCGTTTTACTTGACATAGTATCCTAATTCAACCAAAAAACATATACCTACAATTCTATATTATTTCGTTCATTTACTGCTCCCTATTTGCGGTATTCACCCTATTACTGGTCTCTGACAAGATAATAGTGTTTGCTCTAATTACATCATATCACGTATTTAGCTTAATATCTTAATGTTGTCAGAGGCTTCTATTCCTTGTTGGAGATACTTCTGAACAAAAACACTTCCAGCAATAGTAAAGCTCTGCAAGAAAGATGGATAAACTTTGGCTTTACATGTTTGGTCGATTATCTGTTAGCGTACTCCCCCAAAAACTCGTTAGTAGAGCGCCGATTATCAGAATGTTTCGAAAAATACATCCATAAAATCATCAATTAGCAACTGATTATCTTTCCTTCTCTTTCCCATTTTCCCAAGTAGACTTTTTACTTTCTCTTCCTAGAAGATAAAGTATTGTATTCGTGCAGAAAATTTTGACTTTTTTTGGCACAAAAAATCGTTTGACGGGAACCCAAAACCCAAAATAAAGATNACTTAAAAATTTAAAACTTTAGAAGAACAACATCTGCATTCGGTGGTAGTCTGATGGAATGATTAAGGAGGAGAAAGTCTAGTACGGTTTTCCGTACAATTTATTTCTCTATCTACCGCCGTCTGCATCATTTAATACATAAAATACTTGTGAATTACACATGTACATGAAGCTAGATTACATATTATCTAGAGCATTTCAGGTTTAGTATCAAATGGGGACACCCTGATTGTATATTTATTTGTTTGTCACTTTGGCCGTCTACTACATTCAGTCTGTCGGGTTGTGTAGTTTTATTCTGTATACGTAATTAGAATATTCCCAAACGTGTCAGAGTTAATAAAAGTTTAGCTGAAATCCTCAGTCAGATGATTTGCGTATAAATAAATATATTATTATTTATCGGGGGAATAACAAAAATATTATAAAAGGCATAAAAATGTATATTCATTTGTAGTAGGTATCTATGATTTAATATGGCTCACACTTAAGGGTATTTGCAATGTAGCCACCGATGGGAGTGAGCCAAGTTCATTAGGCGACTGTTAGGAAGGACATCCAGTCTTTAAAAAACTCTGCTTCAAAACAAATATAAAAAGTCAGCAGTACAACAACTACGCATAGATACTATGAGTAGAAAGCGAGCGTTACCTTGCCAGAAAAAGGTATCTACAGCTAAGGAGATTAGGCACCGAAAAGGGTTGTGGCATGGTAGGATTAAGGAAGGCAACGCAGACCTAACTAATATTTGCGAAAAGGTAAAGAAGTCATATTTTAACCAAATTTCAAAGCTGAAGTTCTTGAAGATCTCTTTTCAGGCGGAATTTGCAAAACTCCCAACAAAATATTCCTATTACCCCCTTTGTTATAAAAATGACATGCAAATCAAATTTCAAGTCTCCCCCACTTACGGTTCTTGAGATATCTTGTTCACAGACCGACAGACATAGGCACGGGCCAAACGTTGAAACGTGAGATTTGTTTTGGCATTGAAAACCCAATATCGAATATTTCATCCCATTACAATACATTTTTACTATATTTTTATAGGATAAGGAAAGTATAAAGTATGCATCTAATAAATAAAAATTAATTTTGAAAGCTTAGAAGAGAGCTTAAATTATGAAAAATGATTAAGTTATTTATAACATTAAATTATAAAACTTTCCATCAAATAATAAACGACAAAACTCTTTACAAAGAAAATAACATTTTACCAAAGGAAGCAAGCACGTCAAATCTTATACAAATTAAAAAAAAANAAAAAAAAAAAAAAAAAAAAAAAAAAAAAAAAAAAAAAAATTAAAAAGTTGTGCTTTTTGTGTGAAAAATTTTCTTTTCCTTTTTTAATAAAGTTCTTGGAATGAAACAAATGTTGTATGAGGAAAGTTTAAGTCTGTCAAAAAATATGCCAGCTTGATGTCATGTTTAAAGTTATGCAAAAAATTGGGGAAATAGGTAAAAAAAAAGTGAATGTATCTGTGTTTCATTGTGTTTTTATATCACAATTTTGTGGGCATTATATCATTACAAGGTATTTTTTAATAATCTCTACAATACACTAAGCTACACTTAACAATTAGTCCTTCATAACGCTAACACTTGTCGCTATTGTACTCAGGAGTCTGGTTACACCCAAAGATATCCAGACTTTTTCAAAATCCCGGCCCCTTACATAGCCTCAAATAGTGGTACATATCTCAAATTCATGAGGATAGAAATTCCATGGGTTGGCTGGGTTTTAACCCGCACCCTACCGTTCAACAGTCAGAGCGTCTTACCACCACAACACAAACCCCATGTTAATTATTGGGATGTTTGAAATAAGGGAAGAAAAATTGAATTTTCAAAAATACAATATTGAAGCAACTTGAATTTTTACGAATTTTGAATTATTTCGCGACATCTAATAATTTATTTCCTCTTCCAAGATGGAGAGGGACTCCCCAGAAAGTTGAATACTGAAATATAAATCCATAGTAACAAATACAATTCGATGAGCTGTTGCAGAACTCACTCACCTAAATTGACCTCGGATGGACGAAAAACTAATCAGCTAATTCTTATGAAGATAATGAATGGCGATATCAAATTTCTTCGAAATCGGACAAGGCGCTCCGAGACCTTATCGCGGTACAAAACCACAGGCAGGAAACTCTTGGTGTTAAAACTAGATAAAACTTCGTTCGATCAAACACTGTCGATTTAAACCTCGACAAAAAAAAAATCAAAATCTAGTCCGGCGTCCTCACAGAGTAGAATAATATTCTACCCAACCCTTCAAACACAATCAGTTTCTGTGATAGACACGGAAGGTAAGTAGATATTTCAACCGGACCAAATTCGGGTTTCCTGGTATACTCGTATATGTGCAAGGAGGCTGCTTGTTTGAACTCAAAGTGTTCTTTTCTAATAATTCTAATTAAAATTCCACAACACATATGAAATGAAAATTACAAGAATATATAATTTTAAAAGCATGGAATTATTCGTAATGTTTTTTAGAAATTTCTATCGAACAATATAACACGAAGAGGAGCTAGTATTCAAATATATTATAGCGGAAAACAGGTATTCTAAATACCGAAGCAGTTGTTTCTAATGCTTGCATTCAAGAGGTGCTTTTTGTTTCAAAATATTAAATTAAATTAAATGAGAGGGGGATTGGAGAGGGGGAGGATAATACCCTGTTATACAGAGTGCCGCAGAGTATTATGCCATCAGCCATAGTTTATAGTATGCCACGTGAAAAAAAAAAAAAAAACTCTGGTAATGTGACACAGGTGTTTATTATTTCAATGGCTGAAAAAATTAATACCCCTCCAAAAAAAGATTATCCCCCTTATTGAAAAAATATCTTTTTATGATGGATTTAATACATATATCTACATACCTAGTATGTATTATGATATAATATAATATATGATGCATAATAGCATACCTAAATTCGGTGTAAATTTTAAAATATCTAAGGAGAACTTTTACATATAGTGTTGATTATACGGTATTTATCAAAATATTTAACTGCTGATCTCCTTCGTTTAAGTCGAAAACAAATAAGACTGGTCACTGGACTAATAACGGCACATTGTGGTCTCAACACCTACACAATATGGAATCTTTAGGGAAAACCCATTATGTACACTATGTGGGAGGAAGAGGAAACAGCCTCCATGTGATCTTTGATTGCAATGCCCTGCCCAATTGAAGAGTGAGTATCATCGGGTCACTAAACCCCAGAGAGGAACTCGTCCAAAACAATCTGGTAAGAAGACTGATCAAGTGCTCAAACTCGCTGGGCAGTTGAACCTTAACTAAAGAAATAAGCTTAACCCAAAGCACATGAGGCTGAGGTGTAGGGATTCCAAACCTAAGGGGTTGAAGCTTAATGAAATGAATACGGTATTTGGGAAATACAAACGTAAAAAATAAGATAATAGTTAATTTTTGCCGAAAGGGGCCTTTTACGCCAAAAAGATGCCGTCAATAGGACAGCTTCTAGGTATACATCTTAGAAGAAAAATGTATGAATATAATTTGCAGTAAATTTAGAATAATGCGGGATTTTTTTCAGTCTTTGAGTTATTTGCACATTTCTAAAGCAACTCTGGAATATTATTATGTTTCTGACTTATGTATATTGCAATGTGATTGACATGGTTCCAGGGGCCAATGCCAATTATTAGCCTTCATGATTAGACGTATAAACTTTTAACAGCAAACAACAACTTATTTGGAGCTGCACTCTGATACATCCAGATACCAAAGGAAACGATGATAACATTATTGAAACATCCAGATACCAAAGGAAACGATGATAACATTTTTGATACATCCAGATACCAAAGGAAACGATGATAATATTATTGATACATCCAGATACCAAAGGAAACGATGATGACATTATTGAAACATCCAGATACCAAAGGAAACGATGATAACATTATTGATACATCCAGATATCAAAGGAAACGATGATGACATTATTGAAACATCCAGATACCAAAGGAAACGATGATGACATTATTGAAACATCCAGATACCAAAGGAAACGATGATAACATTATTGAAACATACAGATACCAAAGGAAACGATGATAACATTATTGATCCATCCAGATATCAAAGGAAACGATGATGACATTATTGAAACATCCAGATACCAAAGGAAACGATGATAACATTATTGAAACATCCAGATACCAAAGGAAACGATGATAACATTATTGATACCAAAGGAAACGATGATAACATTATTGATCGCAAATTCAGAAGCGATGCGTATTAGGATACAATGTAATTGCTTAATATTATAAAAAGTTTTTTCCGCGTGGATTTAACATATTTATATCTTTTCAATTCAAACAAAAAGAACAGACCTGTAATGTTAGACATATACTTTGGACTACTTTGGACCTGTAAAAACAGACCAAAGTAGTGCTACTGTTGTTACAGGGCACAAAAGGACTCTCCCCTTCCCGACCACAAGAAGAAATTGTCAAAACGGTTTTCTCAAATTTATTGTTTATGAATACTGTACTGACTCCGATGTAGATTATACTTTGGAGTCTCAATTGCCCCTCTCAACATGGGACCTGTGTCCGCCTCTGCAACCTTGAAAATTCATATTATAATTTTTTTGCCATATCTTTATACTAAGCTGTTATTTATACTTTTTTTGGCTGCTAGCGTCCACGCATCCTCAAGTTGTCACTGACCTGATCCAAGCTGGCATCAATTAGCCCAGGAATTTTAGTTGAAAAAAAAACAAACATTAAATGATAGCGTTCTCCATTTTTCTGTTAACGTTAGCTTGAACCTCCCTCATGAATATTATAAAAGTCTCAAGGTGGGAAAGTTGCGGAACAGTCCGCCATTTCGACTTTTATAGTCCGCCATCTTGAATTATATGCTCATTGTTCAATTTTTTGCATATATCTCGAGAACGGTTAACTTTAACGATTATTTTACAGACCTTAATTAACGAAAATTAGATTTATAACAAGATTAGATCCACACATTTCGGTCGTATATCTCTGACCGTTTTCGATATATACAAATGGATTAAAAAATTTAGTAGTTAAGTTATGGTTCCGCAAGTTTCCCAATGGTTCACGCAACTTTGATGAGGAAGGTCTAATCTAAAACGTTTAGTAAAATTTATATCCACCTATATCACTTAATGTTTTTTCTTTTTCTAAAACTCCTGAACTAAAATGAACTCTTAGCTTTTCATCACATTTCACTAAATAAATTGATGTGTTCTTGTTTTCGTTGTTGTTTTCGTCTGCTCTGCGCATGCTCATTGAATGTTGTTTTGTTTTCTGTTTTGTTTGTCTGTTTGGTGGCTTTTCTATTTAGGACGAGAAGAATCAGCTCCTTATTACAAATACTTGGTTGTCTCTGGT
Source organism: Pachypsylla venusta (assembly GCA_012654025.1). Classification (NCBI taxonomy): domain Eukaryota; kingdom Metazoa; phylum Arthropoda; class Insecta; order Hemiptera; family Aphalaridae; genus Pachypsylla; species Pachypsylla venusta. The sequence goes on from CM022875.1 coordinate 12,146,734, forward strand.
AAGTCACAAACAATATATTTCCATTTTTATTTTGCAGAAAATTTTAGTTCAAGGAGCATTCACATCTGGGCAGTGACAGTGAAGCCAAGTGGTTCCCGCTGATCGTCAGCTCACACTGATGTATTTTCACTGTCACGTGACGGCCTAGTATGAACATGTTTCGGCACTGTCACTGCTAAGTGTTAATTCTTCTTAAGTAGGTACAATGCTGTTTTCAAATTTCTGAAAAATCGACCCTTTTTGTCAATAAAAGTCACTTNACCGCTTTTTGACAATAAAAGTCATTTGAGGGGGGGGGTTGAACCTGGATCTCACCATAATCAATCAATTGGTCATGACCCCTAGAGCTTTTCAAAATTCAAAAATTCTAGGCCATTCAAGAGTTAGGGGGAGGGACCAATCATTTAAAAAAAATCTTTTAAAAACATCACACATGCCCAGTATAGGTAAAGGTGTGTAGGTATCAACTAAATACATTTTTACAACTTTTTTCAGTAGCGTTAGGAAAAAATTGGGAATTTTTTTGTGGTGCCCTCCGAAAAGTGTGCAAAATATAATGTATGGAAGTTAGAGGATAGGAGGCCTTCAAAGGTGTTCCGCGTGGCTCGTGGGGGGTCTTTACGCCAGTCTTAGGTTTTTGTTTCCTATTCTTTTACTATTTTAACCCATGCACCGGTAAGCATGCAGGCTCCTTTATTTGTGTTAGGAGGTTTTCACCTCTCTTCAACACCAGTTCCCGTCAGATCACTGAAGTTAAGCAACGTCCGGGCGTGGTCAGTACTTGGATGGGTGACCGCTTGGGAACACCACGTATCGTTGGCTTTTTCCGGCCCAACCCAGGCTGGGTGAGGTCAATGTGGGTAGCTGGTTTGCAAGTTTCCAGCGAATGGAGGGTAAAACCCCCGTCTTGAATGACCAATAGATGTTAAAGAGACGTTAAGCCAAATTAAAAAAAAAAAAAAAAACGTTCTTCAATCTATTAGTAATTTCTAAATAAATCTTTAATTTCTATTATTTAACATTGAAATTGATAAATAATTAGTTACAACATTGGTAACTGTAATACCGCAGAAAAGTATATTTAAACTTAAGAAAAAAGTTTTTAAACAGTGAAGTTAATTTTTGCTTAACCCAAGCCCTTTGAAAAACGCAGTTTTTTATTTATTTATTGTGTTGATATCTTAAAATATTCTTGACATACCTAAATAGTTCTAATTAATAATTGATTGATTCAAGTATCAAATATTCCCTGTTTTCGCTTAATGATGATATAACATTAGAAAATGAGTTCAAAATCGGAGAAATCGGGGGCCCAGAAGAGTCTCACAAGCTTTTGGTTAGGTTAGGATTACTTCATTAGGTACCTACCATACTTGAACCATACACCATACTACTATTTAGGTATACCTACCATACTTGAATAGCCGGTAGGAGGGAAAATAGCCCCAAAAACCTGAGGCCCCTCTGAAAATCAACCAAAGGACTTTACTTTGGGTGCATTAGGGGTTAGAGGGGCCTCCAGATGTTCCGGAGGAATATTAAAGGTAAAATATGGACAATTGAACCCCCGAAAGACTTTATTCTGGTTCTATCATGCTCTTATGCTCCTGAGGAATCTTATAGTTTTATATGTATGTTGGTAAATTAGTTGCCCACAGATATTCTGCAGGGCTATTAAATTTATAAATGTCTCAAAGGCCCCCTGAATAGTGTTACCAGACGTCCGCCTTTGACAGAAAAAAACATCAGGCTTTTCGTCCTATCTTCTTTTAAAAATAGTGGAAAATGTCCTGCTTTTTGAATTCACACGAAAATTTTTTAAAGTGTCCACACCAGGGGCGGCTGCTCCTTAAGGGCAAAAGGGCAAAGCCCCCCCCCCCAAAAATTACAGAAAATAAAGCATAAAAATATTTTGTTTGTAATTTAATTTTATACCTACCAAAGTATTCTTCTTCCCCCAAAAAGGGAAAAAACTTGAAAAAATATATCCCTTTAATTTGCGAGTTGCTTAAAATATCTGCTGTTCTCTTGCAAAAAAAATATCGTATGTTCACCATGTCTCACAGTGAGTATATAATATAACGGGCGCTAAGCTTATAGCTCCAAAACTCTAGAAAATTTACATTATAATTCGAATATCATTATTCGAATATCGAATATATTCAGGCATCATTATCATGTCTAAAATATAAAAAATTGGGCCTGCCCTCCACATGTTGACAAAATGTTAGAAGTGTCCACATGTTGACAAAATGTTAGAAGTGTCTCCTGGGTGTAAAAAATTTTGCATGGGACTTGCGATTTTTTTTTCCTCCTTTCTCTATCAAGTGCCAACTTTATAGAGGGATTTTTTTTCTTACAAATATGAAAATTTGCTTCGGGGGAGAAATTTTTTTAGATTTTTGTTTTTTACCAATCTAAAAATATTTTTAACCAATTTCAACCCAATTAGAGATATTAGGAAATGTTTTTACGGCCATGTCTCTATTGCGTATGCACAACCGTCAAACATGGACCCATGACGTCCAATAAAAAAGGGATTTGAAATTTCTTTTTTGATTTTTTTTTTAAACTTACCTCAACACATCTCCCCGGTGCAGGACCCTAAAAACAGGGTCCTGCACCGGGGAGATGTGTTGAGGTAAACAAACTTAAACTTGGTTTCTTATCAGTTATCTTATCACATAGAAAATACTTTCGTTTTTTTTTTTCTTCTTTTTAACTTTGAAAATTGTTCTTTTTAACTTTGTTTATTGATTTAAATTCTGTCAGAAAATAAGTGTTTTCTCAATAAAATAAACATCGAAATGAGATTTCTCTTGAAAAAATATTTTTTTCTGTTAGTGATGTGATTTATCTTGTGCGTAACTCTCAGCCTCCTGAGGACAATTTGCATTCCTTTTTATTTATAAGTATGTGTCTGGAGTAGTGTGAAAATTGTAGGTAAATAAAATACTTTACAGTTAAGCTAAAAATGTTCTATTGTTTTGTATGCACAGACATGCAAATTTTTTTGAAATTTTACTGTAGCCCCCAGGCCAAATATTCACGGGCCGCTACTGGTCCACACATGTATAAAAAAAATACTGTTTAGAGCACAAGTATACACAATCCATATCTCTGAAGTATAATTTCAGTGAGATAGATTGTGAACAGTTCTACACATACTTAATGAAATCAGAAGACCCTGAGGTAAAAACCCTTCTGACAAAAGTCCAGAGCTCTGAAAAGTAATTGTAATGGATATGGTCAGTAGTTGTAAGATTTAAGATTATAACTACAAGTTACAAAGCACTGTATTGCATGTATGTCAAATTCTACTATTTTTACCATGAATAGACAATAGACATGTCCTATTTTTTTTAACTGTCCCGCTTTTCATGCGAAAAGTCCTGCTTTTGAAAATTTTCATCGGCTTACCCTAACCCTGAAGTACTTCAGTGTATATATTATGTTCCTGAGGTACTTTACTTTATGTCCATCAGGGTAAGATTTTCCTCCGTAAACTCTGTAAAGATTTTCCTCCTGGGGCACCTCCGCCACCACTGTTGGTCATCATTTCCAAGAAACCATTTCAAATCTTTTCCTCTTACATTCTTTTAAATATATTGCGACCACTTCCTTTCAAGAGAATATTTCTTGGAAATATTTCCCCCGTTCCTTAAAAGATATTTCCTTTTTATATGACTCTAAGAATTTTTGTAAGTATGCTTGGGTTTTTGTAAAAAATGCGCAAGTAATACCTAATTGTTCCATGCGGTTCCTAGAGAAATATAGGATTATGGGGAGGGGGGAATTAAAAACAAGAAATGTGGAACTCGTGCTGGTTACGGAGAGCTATTAAAGGTCACTTTAAACGCGTGCTGGCCCACCTGATGGACACCGGGGATTTTGCCGGGCCGGTAAATTTCAGTATGTAAATTAGAACGTGACTGATCATAATAATAGTATTGTCGATGTTTAAAAAATAACAGTTCGATATTGATTTGTAAGAACATCGGTAAATAGTTCAAGTAGTAAGTAGGAAAAATGGTTTAAGTGGTAAGTAGGGTAAATAGTTTAAGTGGTAAGTAGGGTGACTGTAAGCGATCATTTTAGCGATTTTGAAATCTATTTGGCTAAATAAAGATCGCAGTGATAATCGCAGTCTCAATAGGGATTTACAAACAGTTCAATAATAATAATAATAATAAGAGTAGCTGTGGTTAATTTTAGAGGGCCTCAATTTATTCATGTTTTATGTCAAATGATAGTTAAGAGTTTGTTCTACTGATTAAATGAAAAATTTATTAGTTTTAGTCCATTTTTAAACAGCCCATCACACGAAAATTTTCTTTCTGTGGATTTAAATATTGACCATGTTTCGATCAATTTTGATCATCGATTTTTCTTATATTAAAATTTTGTACACTGAAAGCTATTTAAGTTTTCTATCAATATATTCAATCAAAACGTGAAAGTCTATTACCAAATTAATGTCCACTGACAAAGGAATTGAATAAAGATAGAAGAAAAGGATACCAAGTGTTGAGAGATCAACCTATTAATCACCCTTTTTATATAGATGATCTAAAACTTGCTAAAACTGATAAAAAATTAGAAAACTTATGGAAATAGTAAAAGAATTCGGTGATGACATCCAAATGAAGTTCGTTATTGACAAATGTGCTAAAGTAACGATATTAATAGGTAAACTGAGAACGACACGAGACATCAGAGTATTGGAAAACACAAACATCAGAGAAATAGATGAAAATGAACTTTACAAATATCTTGGAATGGAGGAATGTGGAGGAATAGATCACAAAAAAAAAAAAANAAAAAAAAAAAAAAAAAAAAAAAAAAAAAAAAAAAAAAAAAAAAAAAAAAAAAAAATGAAAAAGAGAATCACTAATACTATTCATAGGCATAGTGGAATACATCAAAGAAAAGGAAGACATATTGATAAATATACTAAGAGAATATCAATTAAAAATCCTTTATTTTCAATTGATATTCTCTTTATCCGAAAAAACAATATTAAAGAAAAAAGATGAGTATAAAAGGGAACACATAGAAGAAGATATAGAAAGAATAAAAGGGAATGTGTTGACAGACATTAAAACCACGAAAATTAGAGAAGAGAAGTGGCTGCAAAAGGTGATGCATGGACAACATGGCAGAAATATGAAAGAAGAAACCGTACACCGAAATTCCACATTCCATTGGTTAGAACGAGGAGACATTAAAGTAGAAACAGAGGCACTAATAAAGGCACAAGCTATAACAACAAACTACATGTGAAACAAAATACACTGAGAACAGATCGACAGTAGATGCAGATTGTGTAAACAATATGAAAAAATTATCAGACACATAATATCCGGATGTCCTGTACTGGCAAAAAAATTAATACTTAGAGATGCACAACAAAGTGGCCAAGAACCTCCACTATAATATATCTAAGTACTACAACATGCCAGTCGTAGACTCGTGGTATAAACATGAACCTAAACCATTAGAAAGGGGTGAAGATGATAATGTTGTCATACTATGAGATCAAAAGATAAGAACAGATAAAACGATCAGTGCAAATACTCGTAAACCCGACATTGTGATTAAAGATCTAGAAAAAATAGTACCTTATCATAGATGTCGCTATTCCATTTGACAGCAACATAGAAGAAAGAGAAGCAGAAAAGAAACTAAAGTATAAAGACTTGCAGATAAAAATACTGAAAATGTGGGGAATGAAAACTGAAATCATACCCGTTATACAAAATATTTAAACATTATTCCAGGAAATGAAAAGCATGAAATATCAATCTGCCTCCAAAAATCAGTCATACTGGCCACGGCGCACATAATTAGAAGAACTTTCTAATAATAGGACCACTACATATCTTGAAGGGTAAGGATTATCCTTGGATATATAGACGAAACCAGAAATTTTAATATCTGTGATAACAGTACAATAATAAGACAATCATCTTTTTTGATAAAATATTCATTCACGCTAGGTCCTAAAATTTAAATGTGAAGGTCATTTGACGTGTTTTTATATCGCTGACAGATTCCTGAATAATGACTTTATTCGACTTCCCTAAAAAAAGCTATGAATGAAAAATAAAGGCAGTATGAAAAAAAGGCCCCACGTGTTATGGGGTGTTAAATGTATGAAGTTACCGGTAATTTTATACGATTACCAATTACATACTTTTACCTTAACATATATGTTATGTAGATATAGCATTCAACCATAATTTACCTACATAAAAAACACAACTTAATTTTTAAAAAAAGCTGTTGCAACGTTTCGTATCTATTTTCTGACGAGCAGATCCAACCATTCAGTTGAAATAAAACAAAAAAGAAAGTTTTTCCGTTTCTAACTGAAACAAGAGAACTCATTTAACATCGGTTGAACACGGATCGCAATTAAATGACGAAGAGGAGTGAAGGAGAGAAGTGAGAGAAGGAGGGATAAAATAGACGGAGAGAAGAGTTAGAGGGATAAACTCGGAGAAGTTTATTTTTTCCCCGAAATAAAGACATTATTGAATGAAATGTTTTGACCGAACAAATTGAGATCTAGTTTAACTCTAAGGTGCATCAAGCATATAATTAATTTCCATTTTCCGATTTTCTAAGGAAAACTTTCTTATATTCGTGAGCAGAATTCCCCTTTAGAGCTGAAAAAGCTTCTGCACCCAAGCCTCATCTCAGCTTTTTGTGCTTGGAAGGTAGTCTACATGCCTAGTAAAGCAAAGATCTGACAATACTGGAACCATCTTTTTTAGATATAAAAGTCATTTACGCCATGAAACGGGGGGCAGCTGCCCCCCCCCTAGAAATCACCAAGAGTATACAGCACGGAAGGGGCAACTTGATTTACACTAGATAATATGATTTTTGGAAGCAAAAAAGTCACCAGGTACCGAAATACGATAAATGCCACATTTTGTCCCTAATCCAACAGCCCCACTGTGAACAATCAAATGTAACTGTGGCAAACTTGTCGCATTGCTGAATCGTATTTGGTAAATTTGGTGGGAAAATTAAAAAAAATAACAAACATATATTTCCATCTGTTTTTTTTTTCTTTTTTTTTTCGGCTTTACGTATATTTTTCCATTGTAAAACTCCTTCTGCTAGTTGAATTTCGCCGGTTTGGCACTTTCCTTTATCGATATTTATCAACTTGCATTTGTCAGCCCAAAAACTACATACACATGTCTCTGGAGAACTGTTCCACTATTCCGACTAGTTCTACGAGTATCAGTTAATCATGGGATACTGCGTATAGTTTCAAGTCATCCATGTATAATTGTATATCTGGTGTGAGATGGTGTGTTTTACTTGGTTGTTCAAGGTGTATCCTATTTTCGTTCTATTGAACATTTTGGAAAGCGGATTTAATGCTAGGCAAAACCACAATAGACTAAAGGAATCTCCCTGGTTATAGAAGTTTGTTTTGTTGTTAGGTGTATGGTGGTGTTCCAGGATTGCATCATTTGGTAAAGACATTCCATGAATAGGGGTGGACTTTGTATAGTTACAAGAACTTAATCTTAATTAACCATTGATGGGGTACATACGAACGTCTCGACTGAGTGGGAAGCCGAAGGTCATCTATTGAAAATTACTCGTTTAGATTGAAGATTCCATAAACTAAATATTCATTTTTGACCCAACCAGAATTCTATCCAGGTACCTGAGCATTCACACTAAGCACTGACAGTGTCGTGGACACAAATGATTCGCCCGGAAAGACCAAGGGCCATATTCTAAAACTCCACTTGAGTGCGGGTTGGAGTGGTCACTACCACTACGAGTGTTTGATTTGTATTTTAAAAAATGTTCTGACCAAAAAAATTACATGTAATTTTATTATAAAATAAAAACAGAAATTTTACAAGTGCGAGTAGCACTTCGCTGATTTGTAGTCAGAGTGACAACTCACACTTGAGTGAAGTTTTCTTCCTGGCATTGTAGGAACATGTGAGCTCACGATCTTTGGGAATAACTTGCCAACACTGCCACAGCTTAATGTGAATACTTAACTTGATCTAACATCTTATTGGAAAATGAAATGATTTGCAAAGTCATTTTTTAAAGGCTTTTATTTAACTTGCTTTGTATGTATGTGTGTGGGTAATTATTATTATTAAAGGCTTTTTTTTATTATTATTATTAATTAATTATTTTATTAAAGGCTTTTATTAATTATTTTAAAGGCTTTTATTTAACTTGCTTTGTATGTATGTTTGTGGGTAAATCTTAGAAATTAAATTTAACCCACTTCCCATTGTCCGATTGAGCTGAAATTTGGCACCGTGGTAGATCTTCGATGACAATTGAATGTGGTT
>CM022875.1:12169267-12181426 GCA_012654025.1 Pachypsylla venusta
ATGCTAATCGGTGCCGAGTAAATGCAGGATTATTGTTGTCAGCGTGCTACCTTTTTGGGAGCTCCATCGTAGTTTATATATACAGAAGGTGTTTACATCGTTCCTTTGTACATTCACGTTTTTTTTTAGATCTGAGGCTACATTGTTCAAGTGAATAAGGCGGTATTTCTGACCAGATAAATCATCGAAAACTTAGAGGAGTATAGCAATGGTCATATCTCTCAGGTGCCCAGACAAATAAGTAGAGCCTACTTGTTACAGTTATAACCTACGCAATATATTTTTTATATATTTTTAACCTACGCGATATGTGACTGAAATATTAATTTTCAATATTTTCCGTGATCGCATACCTGGGCACCCCTTATTGAATTTCAACGATTGCTATATAATAATGTCGCTGCGGTTACATGAGCCGTTCCTCTCCAAATACATTGTTCGAGTAGATACCAGATATTTGAATTCTGCGACCCAAGAAACGTAAATTTCAATGATTTACTTTCAAATTTTGGATCAAATATATTTTTGTTGGGCAATTTTGTGCAGCCATTTTTAATTTTAGGGGCAATTATTTACTTCATATTATTATAATTTACTTGAAAACATAGTAATTGACTGTTTATTCGATACTTATAGCTAGTTTTGCTCTTTTTTCCGTTTACAGTATCATTTTATTGGCTATTTTGACCGCCATTATATATTTTTAGGGAAACCGGTGGGGAGAAAGGGGGTACCGGTGCATTGAAAGACCGATTGGACCAAAAATTCGAATTTCACGACCCAGAAAACATATATTTAGGGTGGTTTAAAAAAAAAAAAAAATCGGGGAGCCCACTTTGGCCGCCATCCTGGTTTTCCAGGTCAACTATGATGCGAGCGAGTATCTGGATGGTATTTTTAGAATCTAAGGCTCAGAAAACGTGGAAATTGTCTCACCGTTTGTTACCTAGGACTAGTTATTAATGATTCCCCTTTTAGGTCGCAATTTCGGTGGCCATTTTGAATTTTCAGGGTCACTGAGGGTTGGGCGACCGATTGGACCAAAAATTCGAATTTTACGACCCAAAAAACATATACTTTGACACCCCACACGACTCTTGGCGGTAATTTAAAGATTTTCTAACCCCATCTTGGACGCCATCTTGAATTGTGGGTCTCTTGACAAAATTTGAGGGTGCCACCTTGGATTTTCATTTTCTAGAGATCCATACGAGGATTTTGACACCCCTTCCACACTTGTATCGTCAAACTGCACACAGGACCTGATTTCGTGCCCCATGCCCCCAAAATAGAAGATATGACCGATTTAAAAATATAACAAATCATCACCCTGTAACTTTATAAAAATGAAGATCAAATCAAAAATCGATTAAAGAAAAACATGTTTGGTTTTATCCATTCAATAGCACCTATTTTGTTAGAGTGCACTCAGACTTATTGCATAACACACATTTACGCATATATGCAAGGAAAAACAAATACACATATTCTTAGGGATCTAGCGAATTGCTTGATCTGCGAATTCCCATGAGAAAATGTTTCATTTATTTTTCCTTGCATATATGTATATGCGAGGATGTGTGCTGTGCAATAAGATATGTGTGTGTGTATGTATGTATATATGCGTCGGAGCCCAACAACCTGTTACACTTTGTATATCTGTATATCTTCGTTCGTAAAGGATCTCTTATCTGAAGCCGTTTGTTCTTCTTTTATAAATTTTTCATAAATAATTCAATATCAGATATTTTTGTTTTCTTCTTTCGTCTTTGTCTATGATTTTCTTTTGAGTGTCTATTCTTAAGGAATACTTGACTTCTTGATTCTTGACTTCTCTTGAATAAAATAAATATTATATCTTCTTGAGATATAGATGGAGGGTTAAAAATGGAGAAAAAAAATCAAACTAATCATTTGAATCTAACGGAAACCATCCGTCAACTTCGCACGCGTCCCACCAATATAGTTACTGGACGAAAATTTTCAAAAGCAGGACATTTCGCATGAAAAAACAGAACGTGTCGTTTGTTTTGTAAATTTTTGTCATAAACTTACAACAAACTTATACTGCCAATAATTTTCAGAACTCTGCAGCTTGAACAGATTGTAGTTTTTTAATTTTGAAAAACTCTAGAGATAGAAAAGGGTCATGGCCAATCGAATGGTTATGGTGAGATCCAGGTTCGACCATTTTTTTTTGGACAAATATATTCGTACAATTCCATTTCATTTGGTTGAGAAATCGACATTTTTTCAACAAAAGTCATCTCACCATAACCATTCGAATGGCCATGGCCCTTTTCTATCCCAAGAGCTCTTAAAAATTTAAGAACTCGAAGCTCCTCAAAAGTTAAAAGGGTTGACCGGTCATTCTGGGACACGCCGTATAGGTAGGGTGTCCAGAAATTTTTGGGGCCAAAGCGGGTCGCGGTATTATTTTTGAGAAGGTAGATAGAACTCTTTTACCTATTGAACCTATCCATTCTCTTAATATTTGTCAGCAGAACAAATTTTCTTCAGCATGACGGGGCTCTTCTTCAAATGTGCATGAAATTCTATGCAACGTTTGTGTTTACCTACTTGCTAGCGAAGTATTTTTTCTTTCTCTATCTTCTTAATTAGGTAGGGTACTGTTAGGTACACTTTGTACCTAACACTACCCTACCTTATTTTACAACTTTACAAGCATTCGTGGTTGAGAGCTAGCGCTTCTAAATTTCAACCTAGGTAGGCGGTTTGATTTTCGTTCGGAGCTGATTTTTCTCAAACGGAAGCATTTATTTTTAAGAAGTTAGTTTCGCTCAAAAGCGGGACATGTCCCTGCGTCCCCAAGCAAACGTTGGGGACTGTCCCGCCGGGATGTATGGTCACTCTAGGTATATAGGTCCTGAAATTTAAGTACAAAATTTATTTGACGTGTGTTTATATCAATTTTACATTCCTGGAATATTGACTTTGTTCTAAGTTTTCATAAAAATTTAGGTAGGTACGTAAATTCAAATATGACAGCAAAATTCGACCTTGCATGTTGACGGATATGTATACAAAATGGTCTCAATAGCCACCCACACATTTTTTATTCTCTTTCATTTCTCTGTTTTTTCTAACAATGTCTTCTACTTTCATCTGTAAGTGTGTAAAAAAATATTACCATCAACACATAGTTGTGAGGCTTTAGCAATGTAGAAAAGTTTAAAAGTTCTATTGCTTTTTGTTTTCACCACATCAAAGTTATTTAAACCAAAGCCTTTGTAGGTATCTGAAAGAATTGTTTTTTATATTCTCAACACACAAACATAGCTTTGTAGTCTATGCTGTCGTATAAAAAGGTGATAGTAAAAATAAATGAGGGTGTTTGCAAGTGATGGCCAAAAAACCCGCAGCTGTGGTGATCACCGCACCGCGCGGTGCGGTTCGAACGAAAAAATCCGCACTGCACTTGCGGTGCGCGGTATTCATATTTCGAAAATTTCATCGCACCGCGCGGTGCGGTTTCCTAATTTTGCACCACACCGCACAGAGTCGTGTGCAGTTTTCACCGCGCACGTCATTACAAGATATACACAAAATAATGTACAGGGTGTCCCAAAAGTCCGAGATCGCCTGTATATCTTTTGAACAGCTTTGTGTGGAGTTTTGAAATTTCGCATGGTATTATACCCCAAATTAAAGCACCTGATGGTGTGACCAATTTTTTAGGGGCAGGTCTCATGTGGCCCCCAGAGGGTCCAACTTTTAGACACTCTTCCATCTTGGAAAAATTTACACGTCTAGCATGTTTAGTTTCCAAATTGCGGCCATTTGAAATTTCCGAGATATGACTTCCAAGAGTGCCTAAAACTAGGCGAAGTGGTTAAAACTAGCGAATTATGTCTACAGGTTCCTCAACATTGGTGTCCTATGCAATCATTCAATATCCCATTGCACAAAATTCGCCTAATTTTAGACACTCTTGGAAGTCATATCTTGGAAATTTCAAATGGCCGCCATTTGAAACACGCTAGACGTATAATTTTTTTTGCAAAGTACTTCTAATACTATTGTCTTTCTGAAAATGTATCACAAGATGGGATTCGTATTTGAAAAACAAAAGTTGTGCCCTCTGGGGGCCACATGGGACCCGCCCCTGAAAAATTGGTCACACCATCAGATGGTTTAATTTGGGGTATAATAAACTCCACATAAAGCTGTTCAAAAGATATTCAGACGGTCTCGGACTTTTGGGACACTCTGTATGTTCTGTTTTTTATTATTAAGGAGCGCGGTAGCGCTCCGCCCCGCCAAGTCAAAATATAGCGGTAGCTACCAAGAGTATAATATACGCCACAGCTTACATTGCCGATTTCAGCTACTTCCAGAGGAAAAACTACACACCTCAGGATAAAAATGATTATTTCCTACGTATGAGGCGAACTCAGAGACGAAGTATATGAAATTTCAACAAAATCGGTTAAGTCAAATCGGAGATATAGGCTTCTGAAAAGTACACTTTTTTTNTCTTTCTTAAAATGTGCACTACACAGTACGGAGGCTTTTGTAGGTTTGAAGTCTTTTCTTCTCACAGCAACCACCCACTCTTTAAGGCGCACCTCATCATTAAGTGGGAATCTAAAACAAAATGAAAAACATACATTACAATGAGAATGTTCTTCTAAATAATAACCGGATAAACTAGATTCTTCTTCTTGGTGATTGAGAATGTTGTTCTAAATAATAACCAGAAAACTAGATTAGGTAGTATACATATCTCTGGAAAGAGAAACCGTTTCAAAAAGAATTAGCCGGCGAAAAAATGTTTTATACCAACTAAAATACAGGGATATACATTGATATCTACTGCAAATAATTAAAAACACAATTCAATAATTTAAGCTCCTTTTTGTACAGCAGAATTTTAACTGCAAAGCCACCCTTGAAACAGAAACGGTCACTCATAAACCTGCGTTGTGCGTTCGTTTTGATGGATATAGGATTTGGTCTACGTAATATACAAGAACTTGATTGAAGCACATCATCTCATTTTCCTCTTAACATTAATGATTCTCTGGTTGCAAGCTACATAAAAAGATTGGGACCTGATCTGGGAAGAAGTTTTACTTCAATATATTTTGATAAAGACTTTAAAACTCTAACATATCGCACTATCTCCTAACCAAAGAAGAAGTACAGAGAAACACAGCAATTTTGAATTACTTACGTGTGAAAAGATAAACTGCTATCGGGCTTTTGACGATTGGTACAACCATATGCACAACATGAAGCAACCATGATTAATTTGCAAAGGCTCAAAAATGTTTTTTTAATTTAAAAATCAAAGAAAAACGAGAAAAAATATTAATAGAGATTTAAACACCAGCAATTTCTTATAGAAAATGAAAATGTAAACAATCTTTTTTGCCTTTTTAAAAATGGCGGACGACAGTGGCGCTAAGGCCCCGTAGTGGTAGAAGGAGTTATTAATCTATTTATTCTACATCAATGGGAAACGCACATAACGGGGTACCAGGCCAGAGTTTTCTCCATTCTTATCAGACACGCACTGACTTAGTCTAATAGTCCCAGTGGATGAATCTACAACCAATTATCGGACTCTTAACGTTCTCTTTTTAGGTGGGATTAATTAAAATCTCTAAAAAGCGAGAAAAAACCGCATACAGTAACTTCGATTTCCACCATAAGCTTCGTGGTTCGTTCCGGGCATAAACTTGACGTACATATATAAAATCCAAGTCTCCAAACACTTGCCGTTCTGGAGATATCTTGTTTACAGACAGTCGGACGTAGACAACTTTGGATACAGCGAGATCTACCGGATCTCGAGAGTAAGATCCCTGGATGGTCCACTAAAATGGCAGCTAATATCTATGATTTTTTTTGCGACGAGCCCAAGGATCTCAATAGTAAGGTCCCAGGATGGTTCCTTTAACATGGCCTACTATGTCTTCCCATTGTTGCCAAATACTTTATTTTCAGATCATCCCAACTACTCTCGGAAGAAATTACATCTTTACCTATTTATTTAATCAATTATTTATCCAAAATACAAAGGTCATTGTTAATTCTGTTGTGCCTACTGCTCACATGAGAGGTGCTCAAAAGACACAAGGGTCTATGTGGGGAAGAAGAGTGCCAGAATAATACTAAAAGGAATTCATATGGTCTCCCTTTTCATTCCTCTTCTGTAACATTCATTTACATGTTATTTAGGTTAAGAAAGAAAGACAAAAATTGCCTCTAATCTTTTCAGTCCTCTTCTCTAATGCCCTGCAACATTCATTTACATGTTATTTAGGTTAAGAAAGAAAGACAAAAATCGCCTCTAATCTTTTCACTCCTCTTCTCTAATGCCCCGTAACTTTTCTAATGCCCTGTAACTATGTTATTTAGGTTAAGAAAAAAAGACAAGAATCCCCTCTAATCTTTTCATTCCTCTTCTCTAACGCCCTGTAACATTCATTTACATGTAAAGGTTAAGAAAAAAAGAAACGAATCCCCTCTAAACTTTTCATTCCTCTTCTCAAACGCCCTGTAACTATCATTTACATGTTATTTAGGTTAAGAAAGAAAGACAAGAATCCCCTCGAAACTTTTCATTTCTCTTCTAAAACGCCCTGTAACTATCATTTACATGTTATTTAGGTTAAGATAGAAAGACACGAATCCCCTCTAAACTTTTCATTTCCCTTCTCAAACGCCCTGTAACTATCATTTACATGTTATTTAGGTTAAGAAAGAAAGACACGAATCCCCTCTAAACTTTTCATTTCCCTTCTCAAACGCCCCTGTAACTATCATTTACATACTATTTAGGTTAAGAAAGAAAGACAGGAATCCCCTCTAATCTATTCATTTCTCTTCTTTAATGCACTGTAACATTCATTTACATGCTATTTAGTTTAAGAAAGAAAGACACAAATCCCCTCTAAACTTTTCATTCCTCTTCTCAGACGCCTCTGTAACTATCATTTACAGGTTATTTAGGTTAAGAAAGAAAGACACGAATCCCCTCTAAACTTTTCATTTTTTTTTTTTNATTGAATTAACTTCAAACAAGAAAGAGACATAGAAAGAAGAGTTTAGAAAGAGTGAGAAAAAAAGGAAAGAAAGAAAAGAGAGAGAGAAAAGTTAATTCAAAGGGCGGGGTTAATTCCTGAGGAATTCTCTTCCACCCAACCCTTAATTCCTCTTCTCTAACGCCCTGTAACATTCATTTTCATGCTATTTAGGTTAAGAAAGAAAGACAAAAATCCCCTCGAAACTTTTCATTTCTCTTCTCAAACGCCCTGTAACATTCATTTTCATGCTATTTAGGTTAAGAAAGAAAGACAAAAATCCCCTCGAAACTTCTCATTGCTCTTCTCTAACGCCCTGTAACATTCATTTACAGGCTATTTAGGGTAAGAAAGAAAGACAAGAATCCCCTCTAAACTTTTAATTTTTTTTCTCAAACGCCCTGTAATATTCATTTACATGTTATTTAGGTTAAGAAAGAAAGACAAGAATTACCTATGAACTTTTCTTCTTCTCGCCTTGCGACATCAAATGTCGGTGACATTTTTCCTCCCTAACTTTTGCAAGTGTAAACACTGTAAACAAACCAACTTGTTACTCTGGAAATTCTCTCTTTTGATTAACATTTAATTAACATAATGTATGAGTTTCTTTATAGAACTAGCTGTTTTGCTTTCAAGGACAATGGAAATTGGGCGGGAGGAGGGATATATGGTCTAGTGTTCATATTGTAGCCGTTAAAAAAACAAGGTTTATAAACTTAGAGGTATGGTTGATCTGGATGTTTTCTAAATATTATTTTGCCCTATCCCGTTTTCGAACTCTAGAAGAGCTGGTCATAATTTTGTAAACTAATTCCTAAATTTTGGACTAAACGGTCACGTGTTGTAGCGAAAAAATTGAAGATATCGGACTGTAACCCGCCAAATTTGGTAAGTAGAAATAATCTGATAATTTTCCTGATTTCGCAAACTAAGATTCACACTTATCAATTTTTTTATCTGCTACAGTGTGGGCTATGGTATTGGAACAGACAAACTCTACGAGATACATACAAACATACATACGAATTTCTGGGGTATTTATTTAGATTGAGCACATTTGAATAGCAAACATAACTCTTACCGTTTTCTTTTTATGCCAGACAATCCCGACATTGAAAATTTCAGCCCATTACAATAATTTCCTTATCCAATAAAAAGGTACGTCAATGTATAAGTATATATTTGATTTAAACCAGATTTTGGTTTAAATCAAAGTTTTCTGCCGCTTTTTAGCGGTTTTAATTTATCCCGCCTAAAAAGAGAACGGTAAGAGCTAGAGCTTCAAATTTGGTGCCTATTTATATCAATTTTTTGCATAAAATGCATCTATTCTTGGCTAGAGACTTGAATTTTTTTACTATGTCAATTTTTTGGTTTGTACTTGTTTGTACTAATTTCAATTGAAAGGAAATGTAGAGTTGGCGGTTTAGCCGCTTTCCGACAGTTTTTACGAATACTCTGCCAGGAGAGAGAACAATAGGTGGTACCAGAGACTTAAAATTCAACAGCAAAATACTGCCAGACACGACCTTTCCCCTAAATCCCTTAATTCTGCAAAAGCTATATGACCTAAAATTTAAATTTAGAGGTCATTTGACGCGTTTAATCCATGACACATTCCTCGAATATTGAATTAATATTCAGTCACCTGAGTTATTGGGTTTATTATTTTTCTGGCAAAAAACAATAAAACTTTTTTGCCCCCCCCCCTCAAAAAAAATTGAGGGGTGCAAAAAATTTGAGGGGGTCTCCTAACGATTCCAAATCTGGGGCGTTATTACACCCTAAATTTGACATACCTATACTAAATTAGAAGTCTCTGGCTCTTACCATTCTCTTTTTAGATAGGATTAATGAAAACCGCTTTAAAGCGGTAAAAACGGCCAGCGGTATATTTGATTGAACCCAAAAGTTTTGGAGATAGCTGAGACCCCAAATGTGACATACATATAAAATTTCAAATCTCTAGCTCTTACCATTCTCCTTTTAGACAGCGATACTGAGAACCGCTAAAAAGCGGCAAAAATCGCCAAGGGTGTATTCGATTGCACCCAAAAGTTTCGGGGCACAATTAGAGCCCAGATGGGACCTATACACCAAATTTCATCCAAATCGGTCAACGCTAAGTGGCAAAAGTGACCATCATGGCGGACAAACGGATTTTTTTATTCGATTTTTGGATTCTACGTACCTTGAAACGTATAATATCAAATTTTGAGGGGGGTATTTTATTTTTTTCGTGACGATTCTAAAGGTTCATTATTGAAAATAATAAACCAAAATTAGTAACGAAATATCAAAAATATGACAGAAAATATCGGTCCCGCGTGTTAAGGCTTGATAAAGATATAGGTATATCTTCTTTAATTAAATTTCTCATTCACCTCTCTGTATTTTAAGTTTAGAGATGGTATTTAGGATGTTTGTAGTCATTATGAAATATTAAATTGAAAATTTTTTATGTATCAACTACAATGATGCTAATCTCAGACCAAATGACAAATAAAAATGTTTTTCCTTTCTTTTTCAAAAAAAGAAAAATTGTTCCCGTTTAAAAATTTTTTGGTGGGGAAAATGATACATGTTTGGGTATAATAGGACTCTATAAATCATAAAAAAATGCTTCCTCTGACATTGGTAATACCATGGAGTTTTATTTACGAAGTTGAGGAAAATTTTGATGTTCAAAGTCGGTTTTTAAACGAAACAGACATCCTAGAAATATATCAGACTGACTGATGTTCAAAGTCGGTTTTTAAACGAAACAGACATCCTAGAAATATATCAGACTGACCGTTGTACCTAATGGGATTCAATTTTCGAGGAGCGAGAGTGAGCACACCACATCAATACAATTGTACATTTATTACTTAGGGGAAGGTCGGGTGGTATCGGCCACCTAAGCAATTTATTTATTTTTTTTGTTTTAAAACAAATTTAGACTGAAAATATATATTTTATCGGATAAATAAACTAGTTCTCTAATTAAAGAACATTGTAAAATATTTTAAAAGCATTTATTTTTTTTTTATTATTAAAGAAAATCTGAAGGTCTATAAAATTGAAACTTCAAAAACTGGAGGGTGGTATCGGACATGTTTAATTTGCTCAGAAAATTAAAAAAAAATATCGGCTAATTGACCCAATCAATTAAATTCAAAGGCAGGATATCCAGTAGAACTGCAGAACCTAGTGGAAGCTGTGGACTTGTAGCCGACTCTTGTGGTGAAGTGCATTGTTCTTCGTCCGTTGATAGCAATTTGCTTGTACAATAGGTTGTTAGTCTTCTCTTCGCTCTGAAAATCTCTCTAGTGCTGCAGAAAATTCGGGATATGAATCATTTAAGTTTTCTTTGCTGAATGGTCCGGGCTCCGGGGTGGGTGATTCATATTGGGAGACAAGTGGTTCAGTATTTGAGGTAGGTGGTTCAGAGTAATCAAAATCATTAAAAATGTGTGCATTAAGAAGGTAAATATCCGTCCATGAAAATGCTGATTGCGATAACTTCATTCTACTTACCTTGGTTAGAGCTATTTTTACCAAGCCAGCAATGTCTCGCAGCATAATTATCATGCCCAGGTATTTCCTCATCCACATGCTTCATTGTGGGCGTTTTTGAAAGGTTTCATGATAGCTCTATCGAATGGTTGCAGGGCGTCGTATGTGGAGGTAACGATAGCATGTGAATATGGTTCTCTTTAGCCAATAAAATAACATCCAGGTCTTTGTGGCTTGTATGTTCATCAACTATGAGAAAAACTGGTTTTGCGTATTAGGGTTCACTCTCAAAATGAATGTCTCCATCAATGTATTTTTTTTCTGTCCGACACCACCCTCCAGCTAGTTGTCCGATACCGTCCGACCAAAGCAATTTACAAAAATGTTTGATACCATAGAATTTGTAAGATTATTTAACGCATTTGTACTGTTTTCTCCTCTTCACTTAACAACCTCGTTTTCGCATAAATAACGGATATGAAATACTTACGAGATATCGAAATCCAAGCCTCCAAAATTATCTTCGTGAACAAAAAAAATTTAAGAAATTAAAAAATCACACTTTCTCACTCGATGAAAACTTTTTCGAAACTAATTTTGTTTACATTTTTGGCAGCTGATAAACATCTTCAAATCAATATGGTATATGTGCTTCTTTCTAGCGTGATTATCGAGAAACGCATGTTGTCCGATACCAGGCGCTGTCCGATACCATACGACCTTCCCTATAGTGCTCGAAGACAGCCGCATACTTACTTATCTTATGTCATAGCGCACATCTTTGTTTATAGGCAAAGCAAAGCCAATACATATAGTATTAGGCTGTACAATCATTCCCTGCATACCTAACAAAAATACGGGGAGTTCTTAGGGGTGAACCTCAGCCTCAGCCTAATTCCTATATATTTTCTCTTTCTTCACTCTAAATATTTATCTGTAAAAGTTGACTTTATATATATATATATTTTTTTAAAAGAATTTACAAAAAAAGAATCTGTATGTGTATGTATTGTGTTATGATAAACTTCTGATTGTGTTGATAAAAAAACGCCAATGATTGTCTGGTCGCTTGATGTATTAGTTCTTTAGTGTTATCCATGTACACCACCTGTAAGCGAGCTAACATTTTGGCCTGTTTTTTTTTTTTATTGGACTCTATACATTTTGGTGAAATGAGAAATAAAGACCCTTAGGAGCGAGAGTGGGCACAACACATCAATATAATTGTACATATTTCAATAAAAAACAGGCCAATTTTACTCGAATAAATCAGTTTTATTCGAGTAATATTGGACGCTATCCTTGAATAAATACTAAAATACTGAGCTGCTGTTAAATGAAAGCCACTGTTTAATATTTTATTATTTGGAATTCAGATAGCGCTTGTTATTTATGTAGTGTCATACCTATTTCCCATTCCACTGCATTTTAATATTTTTACTTTTATTTACAGTGTGGCCTAGAAGAACTTGAAGAGGTTATATAATTAATCATTTAATACTCTCACATGCATAGCATAGTCAACTTTTGCTTGGTTTCAAAGAGTGTCACTATTTTGCCCTATACAAAATCACGCATAACTATTTTTTTTTTTTTTTTTTGGTTT
>CM022875.1:12182518-12204778 GCA_012654025.1 Pachypsylla venusta
GGTAGGTGAATGATAGACAAGGTTGTGGTGGAGATATGGAGGTAGGTGAATGATAGACAAGGTTGTGGTGGAGATGTGGAGGTAGGTGAATGATAGACAAGTCTGTGGTGGAGATATGGAGGTAGGTGAATGATAGACAAATCTGTGGTGCAGATATGGAGGTAGGTGAATGATAGACAAGCCTGTGGCGGGGATATGGAGGTAGGTGAATGATAGACAAGTCTGTGGTGGAGATATGGAGGTAGGTGAGTGATGATAGGTACTCCATACAAGGAGAAACTGCTGAATTATCCGTAAGGATACTTTAGTATCAAGAAGTCATGATTCTTTAGTATCAACAAACCAGCCAGCCCCACGGCTGTAAACCTATAATGATGATTATATTATTTTCAGTGAGGGTTGAAAAATGAAAACGTTAATGCCTCACAGATATGATATTGAGGAAGTGTATATTGCGAAAATGTATTTAAATTGAAATCAGGGGATTATTACACTATATACGAGTATGTCAAAGCAGATAAAATAATAAATTATTCAAATATTCAAATTCAAATAATAAAAACCGTTTGTCCGCCGTGATGGACACTTTCGGCATTTGGTATTTGGATATATAGGTCCCATCTAGTGTCTAATTGTGCCCCAAACATAACGGGATACCAGGCCAAAGTTTTCTCCATTCTTATCAGACACGCACTGACTTAGTCTAATAGTCCCAGTGGATGAATCTACAACCAATTATCGGACTCTTAACGTTCTCTATCGAAGCTTATTGGGTGTAATCGAAGCTACCGTTGGCGGTTTTTCCGCTTTTTAGCGGTTTTCAATTATACTGTTTTGGTAATTGCTTGAGAATTGAAATGTTCCCTATCTATCATATTTAGTATTTGATTGAGCCCTTTTGAGTGCAATCGAAGGTACCGTTGGCGCTTTTTAGCGGTAAGTGCTAGAGACTCGAATTTTGGTATATGTATAATATTTGGGATATATTTGTGCCCTAGGGAATTTGAGATGGAATAATGGTTAATATTCTCGATAATTTGGGGAAAAATATATGTGGAAACCTACTTTTTGAAATTATAACTTCTTCAATTATCAGAAACTGAGTTGCCTAAAATAAGAGTGACGTAGGTGCATACCTAGTAATACAAAGGATGTGGGTTCAAGTCATCTAATAAAGGCATGGATTTTTCAGGGAATATTATATCCTGTTTCTCGTTTGATGAAATCTTGTTTAATCAAAGTTAATCGATAAACAAGATTTCATCAAATAGTCTTGCTTGCAGGTGAAGTGAGGATACTTGTGTCTTTAAGTCGAAATCGGAAGTTCGATTCCCGCTCAAGGTGGATTTTCCTCAAACGGTGGATTTAATTCTCAGATCGAGTGTTTTTTTCATCCAATATCTTTTACTCTCTTCGGTTTATTGTCCTTGAAAAGGAAAGTAGCAATATAACGATCGTAGCGAAACAGCTAATTGACAATAAAGTACAAATTAATATTACCAGTCTTGTACTTATACCTAATTTGTAGACTTTCGCATACCACCAGTTTTTTTAAATCAAAATTTTCGGAGAATCAATACGGTGGCATCAAAACATTACAAGAATCAACAGAAAACATACAAATGTAAAAACTTTACCAGTTTTTCTGGTTTTAAGCAAGATAAAAAATAAGCCCATTAGTCACTTTGGCTGAGTTTTTCTTTTTGTTTTATTTTTTGATTGGTAAAGGAATTCCTCCAACATGAACAAATTTTCGGCACACAATTAGACCCCAAATAACATTCTCTTTTTAGATATTAAGATTAATGAAAAACGCGGCATATAAGCGGCATAAACAGGATATCCGTATGCATCCAACCACGCTTAAACGGGATCTATACTCGAAATTCAAATCGGTCAACGCCAAGTGCCAAACGTGGCTATTACGGCGTACGGTGGCGGACAAAAAGATTTTTTTATTCCATTCTGGGATTCTTCGTACCTTGAAACGTAAAATATCAAATTTTTTTCGTGACGATTCCAAAGGTTCATCATTAAAAATAATAAACCAATAAAACGCCTAATAGATACACCACTTGTGGATACGAATTACCATTGAAGGGAAGTTTCGGTGTCCTGAAACTGTGTCAGAAACTTTCTTGGATCCGAAAAATTTAACAGTCCAATTTAAAATTACTCACCCTGTATAACTTTTATATAAAGGAGAAGAGGTTTCAATGGAAAAGTGGTAAAGTTGTGGACTTCACCGCCCAGCAATTGGGGGATAATTTGGAGGAAACATAAATTTTGAGTGATGTGATTGAATATTATGATGATGGGACCTATCAGGCAAATGTTTTAAATGCACTTTGAAAATTTATTATTAGTGAAATGATATAATAAGTTGAGGAAGAAGGGCAATATTCCCTTTTACGATCATTAAAAATAGTTGTACTTGCACAGGAGTGCCCCTAATCTAGTGGGTATTACACTGGCATCGCACTTAAGGGACCCCGGTTCAATTCCCGGCGGGTTTTTTTGACTTAGTGCTTGTGATTTCGAGGTACACTCAGACACGTAAGAATAATTGAGTTTGTTGAAAAGTAGTGTTTTGCTATTCCCCTATTATAAAAAACTGACCAAATGTAAATTCGCTATTACTTAAAGAGATTAAAGACAGAAGAAAGTGAACAGCAGTAAGAAAAAACTTGGACCCAATAACAGATATCACTAATTTCATGGGCAGAATTTTTTGGAGGAGTGGTTATAAACGACAATTAAAAGGGTGGTAAATATGTATATTTATCATTCGTGAACTATTTGAAACAGAGAGAGAGAGAAAAAACGCTGAGAACATTTACAAAGAAGTAAATTTTCAAATTGAAAGTTAAGTTCAGACATTTTGTTGCATCAAATATAATATTTCTCACATGTGAAAATCTATTACCAAATTAATAATAATATAAAACAATTCTGAAACCATCGTGTTTTGATAAATTCACACCTCACACCATAACACCCATCCACATGACGAAATAGTATAAAGCAAACTTGCGGACGAGCTTTGTCCTGCGTAATCTATATAGGTACTAAAATTTAAATGGAAGATCCTTATTAACGTGTTTTTATTTCAATGACCTATGACACATTTTTGGAATATTGACATTATTCTAATTCCTTAAAAAATTAATGAAAAGAAAACTAAATATGACAGCAAAATTTAGCCTCTATTGTATGATGGAGTGGTAACATGTTTGTTTCACCCTATACTATTTTCGCACTAGAGTCTACAATAATATTATCTCTATAAAATGATGCATGCACTTTTGTGCATCCCCCCCCCTATTCGTTTTATATTTTGGTTTATTGAAACTTTGACATCGACCACCAAAAACCACCACCCCTTTATTTATTTATTTTGACAAAGGCATCGAAACAAAAGTTATTTAATTTTTTATGTTCTCTTAAATGAGAAGAAATTTATCGATTGGACTTTGAGAATATCTCAAGACTGTCCGCCATTTTGTTTGATTTTTAATAAAGATGGGAAAAAATGTGTAGTAAATGGGGAAAAATGTGTAGTACTATAAGTACTACACATTTTTCTCTCTAAATCATTTTAGATTTTCGAAATCAGAGCTGTAATAAGGGAGATTTAAGAATATAGGAAAACACCCCGTAAATTTGTAACTAAAGCTCAAATCAAAGATCGATATAGGTAAATATAAGAAAGAAAAAAATTATGGTTTGCCCATATTATAGCACTATACCGTTTGACTGTACTAAAATAACATATTTTTCTACATTTTTCTTTATATTGTATAATGTCATTATCGGCAAGATTCAGAGTTGTTGAGTATTTATTGAAAATTGAAAATCTCCATGGACCTATAAAGTACAGATGAGTCTGTGTACAGTGTATACTCGGTGTTGGCGTAGGTCTGATGATACAAAGAAATTGCCGTTATTTCTAGGCCGTAAATCCTGGGGTGCGCCATTGCACGGTACATTTATTCCCGTGAACACTAGCAAAAGGTATTTATGATTTCGTCGATTATCGAGGAATGGGATGTTCAGTTCTTCAATGATGTCTTTATATGTTTACGGTTTAGGATATGTGGGGTAGAATTTGAGAAAAAGGTATGCCATGAATCTGGCTTGTAATATTTCTATGTGTTGAATGTTATTTCATGTTTTTGATGTCCAAATGTTGCGAGCATATTGAATTTTACTTGGTGATGTAAAGAGTGATAGTATTGCATCAATATCATTGAACACAGATGCATGTCGATAGACCAGTGCGATCGTTCTCGAAAATAATAAACCAGAAGATGCACCTAAATTAAAAGTTCCTCAATTCTGCAGTCAATCAATCATATTTTGTTGTTACATTCGAAACAATATTCTTCTCGCATAACTTTTTAATCCAACTCTAAATTTCCATTTCAATATTTTTAAAATCCGCACCATCTTCTTTTTTTGGACGCCACTTATTCAAATGTAGCTACCTAAATTTTAAAACAATAGACGTTTCCAATAAATAATCCGCTGCCTGAATGAATTACGGATTAACCATTAGGTAGAATAGGCAGTTGCCTGGGGCCCACAATTTTAGGGGGCCCCCGAAAAATGAAAAAATGTTTGAAAATTTTCTTACAAACATAAAATTTCAAAGAATTAAATGAAAATATAATCACAACTGAAAATAATTGAAAAAATACAAAATAATCAAACAAACAAAGTGAAATCACAAACGTCACTTGAAACTTAGTTCGTTTTTATTCTAGAGATTTGGAGGAATTTTTCATTGAAATGAAACAGTTCCAAACTTACGTTAACTCCAGATACACTGATGCACAAAAAACTCATAGTCATTTGTATAAGATTCTCATGAAAGATCAATTAGCAGATGTATTTCCTAACACAGAAATAGCTCTTCGGATTTTTTTAACATTGATGATCACAAATTGTTCTGCCGAACGATCCTTCTCGCAATTAAAAAGAATCAAAGCTGCTGAAAGAGCTACAACGCGACAAGAGCGACTAGACATGTTAGGTATACTTTGCATTGAGTCAGATTTATTGAACAAAATTGATATTGATGATATAATTGATGAATTTGCCGAAAACAAATGTAGAAAACGACATGTTTAAAATATAGATGGCAATTTTTTTGATATTATTACGTTTTGACAGTAAATTTTTTATGAAAGCTATAAGTCTTTATTTTAATCGAAAAAAAGGGAACGGACGTGAAAAAAAGGGCCCCCAAATTGATAGTTGCTTAGGGCCCCGTTGAGGGTTAATCCGGCCCTGCAGTATGTACATAAATGTTTTTAAGGGAGCGTATATGGCAGCGATTCCCAATCAGGGGTTGACACCCCCCCCCCCCCCNGGGTTGACCCCCCCCCCCCTTCGGGAATTCGATGTAAGATTTTTTAGGGAGTGATAATGAGAATGGGGCAACGGGGGAGGCAAGCATATTTATTATTTCGGTCATCAGGTAGATTTTTCTATGGGTTTCGCTAATATTCGACAATAATATTAAATCGCAAAAAATTATAATTGAAAAAGGGCCATGTTCCAACCACTATTAGAAGAAGAAAAAAAAAAATGTTTAAAATTTCGTTACTAAAGTTTAGGAAGTACTGGTATAGGGTATGCGAGGTTCCTCTACCCCTTCCCCCCTCCATCTAATTATGAATGAAGAGACATATTTTGCAGATAATTTCTGTTGTCAAAGGTATACCAGGTTACTCCAAACTCCAATTCCATCTATCCTATTGGGGATGAAATGTCTCAGCCTTGGCTTTTGTTAGAAACTCTATATTCAATTGTAATTAAAGAGAGAGAGAGTTCACCATACGACTCCACCTCCCCCTGCTAATATTTTTCACAGATTTTGACCAAAGAAAGTGAAAGTCCAATTTTGAAACAACAATTTTCCTTTTGTGTTGTCTGTAACACTTACCCGATTTTGATGAAATTTAATTTAGTCATTCGTTTTAGGTATATATACGTGTTGTGGAAATAAAGTAACGAGAATTAGATTTTTTTTTCTTTTGAATATATTTACATTTAAAGATTGACGCCTTCAAAGTAGTTGCCACACATATTCGAGTTTCCACTCCTCGTATAGCAGTGCTCTCGGAATCTGAGATAACCTTTAGTTGGTCAGTTACAGCTGTCTGGATGTTTTCCAGTGTCCCAAAATAGGTAACTCCCTTGGGAAGACTGAAAAGTCACAGGAATCAGGTCATATGAATAAGAAGATTGAAGAACTTTGGAAGGATTTTTACTTGTCAAGAATTCATTTATTGAAAGCGCAGTATGATAACGCATATTGTCGTGGAAAGTAACAAACACTATGAATATTCGAAAGCACTATAAAAAAACGATACGCGAAAACACAATGCTAGTTTGGACCAAGTGACTCTAGAAAGTTCGAACTTGCACAGAAGTGACTTAAGGAACCCATTAAACATGTCCACCCGTCATTCTTGCCATTTTCGCCTTCCCAATGTTACCAGGTCGAAAGTTACAGTCGTATTACTATTATTATTATACTGCGAGGATGAGACTGAAGAGTCCCTTTACCCCCGCAGTCCGAACAGAGGTCTTATATATTTTACAAAAAATAATAATGATACAAAAATGTTTACATATTTACAAAAACAGTACAATAAAAAAAACCTATTGAATTTTTTTTAAAAAAAACATTCATTCTCGCAATCAACTTTCATAATCCATACACAAGCTTCAAACTTGAAGGGAGAAGGATTAGGACTAGAAGGAAGAGGAAAAGAATAGGTAATAGCTAATAAACCTTCGCTTCCAATGAAGATGATTTAAAAGATTGAAAGGTAAGTGAATCATAGGATACGGTACTGTATTCCAGATATCGATGGCAGAGATAAGGAAGGACTTAATACCAACAGAGAAACTTGAAACAGTCTTGTGAGGAGGTTTTTGAAAGAGAAGATCATGGGAACGTGTCACTATGGAAGTGACGGAAGAATGAAATTGGAATATACCTAGGTAGGAAATTTCGTAAAGAGAAGGGAATGTAGTTAGGAAACTTATTTCCAGATCATGAATACCTACATAATATAGAATTAGCTGATTATTTGGTCTCTATTGGGTAAACCGGAGACAAATTGTAGCCAATTTAATTGAGTGAGGTCTAAAGTTCACAAAATTACTATAAAGTATAAAAAAAGATAATAAGCCTCGCTTTTGGCAACTGCTTTCTCCCAGTTAAAATTCCACTTTTTTCTCATCTCGTATACCTCAATATAACCCCAAAATCAACTAATTCTATGAATGAAATGGCTGTCCAAGAAGAATGGAGAATGGTGATGAAGAAGATGAAGATAAAGTATTAGACTATCAAAGACTCGTTAAAGCTCACATATGAAGTCAAGCTTAAGCAAATGAGGTTTTCACAAACAAAAATCTTGATTTCTTTGTCACTAGCCAAAGCTTGTGTTTCTTGAACAAGTTCGGCATTTCGATTGACTTCTCGTACCAACAGCCAGAAACTTGGTTCGAAAATGAAGATTATCTGAAGTTGTTTGGATTTGTTGCCCACCTGAAGTTGTAAACGACACTGCTGAGCGCGGTGTAAATTTAAAAGATTGAAAGGTAAAAATTTAATACTCTAAAAATTTTCCGACACACACATTCAACTGCGTGTGTCAACGTTTTATTGAAATAAAACGTTGACACACGACGAAGCTCAAAAACAATATGCTCTACAAGTTGTTGCAGAGTGTCGGAAAATTTTTCGTCAAGGGCTACTCTTTCTAAATAAATAAGGTATTTGTATTATTACTTAATGTCGTTCTTTTGTAATTTGACATGTACTGTTTACTTTTAATACAACAGCACTTATAAAAAAGTATTATATCGTATTTCGAATCTTTATTTACAATTTACATAGCATCTTAATTGAAAGGAGTCTATATTACAATATTACAAGATACATTGAGGGAGGTTAATACCTACATGGGTAACAAAAGTATCTTAAAAAAACACAACAAATACTCTTTGGACCTTCCTTAACAACTGCGTAACAAGTAAATCACAATAATATTTAAAGTTATTGAGATTCTAGGGATTTTTCCTCAAACCTCGTAAGTCTCGTATTTGGCATACCAGACCATGTTTTGATCCCTTGACTTCAAAATATCTACCAAACGATTAGATCTACAAAAGAAAGTATGGAATCCTTTTTTATAGAGAACACCATATTCTTTAAAATGAATAGTCAACATTACCTGTAACTGTCGCCGTTGTCCCGTCCGGGCGGAAACAGTCATTTTTTCCTTCGAATTTTGGATTCTGTTTAATCAATGTTTTTTGGGGATTAGTGTTACATTGACAGATTTGTTTTTATTATTTAACAAATTGTTATTAGGCATCATATTGGTAAAACTATTGAAAATGTCTACGAAGTAGACGAAACTCGAGTAGACGAAAATTGAGTTTTTTTTTATTATTCAAAGATTGCGACATCTCTTGATTTATCAATATAATTGTATGACCAATTGTATAACATCCTAAAGTGGAACAAGGAAACAGAAATAAATTATTTCTAAACTAAATATCAATTCACAAAACTAAAAAAATAAATAAAAAGAATTTCATACAACTTTGAACAAACTTTTATTCTTTCCTTTTAGCAAAATCTATTCTCTCGACAGGGTGGGGTGGGTAATGGTTAGATATAATTCCAAGTCCGCCTCTCTCTGAATTCAAGCCTAAAAAGGAAAATTCCTGGAATTTCGCACACACTATAGTGAAAATTCAGTAAACTATACGGTGCCCTGAAATTCAAGTACCTACGAGTAAGTCCCCTTTATCCTTTAAGTACTTTTTACGAGCTGCTTCGTGCTTTGCTCCGATTCTTCTATTGGTATTTTTGTTTTTCATGGACAATGGAATTTGGGAGTATGGGTTCGTATAGGTCTGTCCAACCTGTATATTGTAGACTTTAAACCAAGTGTTGTATATGTTTCTCCAGAGGCTTAGAGGAATGGCCGTTCAGGGTGGTCAGAATTTATATATAAATATTATTTTCCCCGATCTCGGTTTCCATCTCGTAACTCTGAAAAAGCTGTGGTCATAATTTTACAAACTATGTCATACCTTAAGGACTAAAAGGATACCTAAAACCTTTACGCTTTGAGTTGATAGTGTTGTCGCGACAAAATTTAAGATATCGGCCGGACGTTTTTGAGTTACCTTCGGCCGGACGATATTTGGCTGAAGGTAACTCAAAAACAGCTTGACATATTTTAGTTTTGATAATTTACGCCACTAACCGTTAATGATTTATTAAGTCGAGGTTCCTTCATTTGATCTCTAGTATAAGTTATTTAAAGGATTTCATGTTTTGTGTAACACCCTTTAGATATTCCAAAGCACACCTAAAGACTCGTGTTTATCACGTGACTAAATACACGTGTTTTTCACGGGAAACACCCTGTTGGTTACACTAAAGAAATATAAAGCACTTTAAAGTTTAGAAAGAGGGGAAGAAAACTGAAAAGTTTTTGACTGAAAGCTTTCGTCTTAATGAAGCAGACATATGTTCTCCATTTGGTGTGTTAAATTGATTGTTTGGGACGTATAGAAGAATTCACCAGACAGCTGATTGTCCAGGACTAATATCCTATGGCAATTTATGTTAAGGGTGGGAAACTATCGATAATTGATAGTTCGGACAAATTATAGTTATCGTTAGTCGATTTTCAGGCTGGGGTGGCGATCCTGCTTTACCTTGCGCAGACTTCAACACGCATTTTAATTTTCTTGAAACCTATAAACCAATACTACGCCAAACACGTTCTACATAGCTTAACAACACGACACTACTCCCGATGTTCTACATTAGGTTACCAAAAGTCTATTAGTTAATAGTTAATATCTAATATATGTGTGGTATGATCCGATAGCGTGTATAGGTTTATGCCTTGGTGATATGAGTACTATTGTAAAAGTCACATTTATTCTCATTGTTTCCCTCATCTTCTCGAAACGAATTTCGGGTATGCACAGCTAGTAATATAATTCTATTGGGAAATTGATGCAAAGAAAAAGCAGAATTCCTGTACCAACTCTCATAATCAACCCGCAAACCCAAATGGAATAGTGCCTTATAATCGATTGAACTCCACGATCGATTGCTAAACCTAGAGACTTGAAATAACACACTTCGTATCAGTATGTAGGTAAGCAATAAGAAAAAAGTCACAAATAGTTTGATGCCGGAAGTAAGATAATAAATCAATCAATTAATTAATTACTACCCTATGTCCTTCTTCGTTATTCCTTTAATCATAAAAAACTGGTTTGGTACCGATTAATAAAGCCGGTATTAAACTGGTTGCAAGGTGTCTATTGCAATTATCACTACGACCTATATTTAGATCCATTTTGATGCCAGCGTCTATGGCGCGTTGAATACACCAGTTCCCGTTAGACCATGCTGTGGGTGTCCACGTGGGTTCGCGCCCTCGTGATGCTGGCTATCTTTCCGGCCCAACCAAGACTGGGTGTGGTCAATATGGGTAGCTGGTTTGCAAGTTTTCAGCTAATGGAGGGTGAAACCACCGTATTTGACTTTAATATTTAATATTTTTACATACCTATTTAATATTTTTACAGGGGGTTTCACCATCCATTCGCTGGAAACTTGCAAATCAGCTACCCACATTTTACACACCTATNCCGTCAGATCACTGAAATTAAGCAACGTCGGGCGTGGTCAGTACTTGGATGGGTGACCGCTTGGGAACACCACATATCGTTGGCTCTTTTTCCCGGCCCAACCCAGGCTGAGTGAGGTCAATGTGGGTAGCTGGTTTGCAATTTTCCAGCGAATGCAGGGTAAAACCCCCGTATTGAATGACCATAAAGAGACGTTAAGCCAAATAAAAAAAAAAAATTTACATTATTTTGACTTCATAACTATTCAATATTTTTATATTACTTTGATACCTATTTAATAATTTCCATTACTTTGTTTTTTCAGGAATGGATCGACTACAATCTGGTTTGGAACATATCGGAATATGGAGGCGTAAAAGATTTAAGAATAACTCCTCTCAGGATATGGCGACCAGACATTCTTATGTACAACAGGTAAGAGCTACATGCAATGAATATATATTTTGATTCATTTAAGAATAACTCCTCACAGGATATGGCGACCAGACATTCTTATGTGCAACAGGTAAGAGCTACATGCAATGAATATATATTTTGATTCATTTAAGAATAACTCCTCACAGGATATGGCGACCAGACATTCTTATTTGCAACAGGTGAGAGCTACATGCAAAGAATATTGCTCGTAATAATTTGATTCATTTAAGAATAACTCCTCTCAGGATATGGCGACCAGACTTTCTTATGTACAACAGGTAAGAGCTACATGCAATGAATATTACTCGTATTTTGATTCATTTAAGAATAACTCCTCTCAGGGTTTGGCGACCAGACATTCTTATGTATAACAGGTAAGAGCTACATGCAATGAATATATATTTTGATTCATTTAAGAATAACTCTTCTCAGGATATGGCGACCAGACATTCTTATGTATAACAGGTAAGAGCTACATGCAATGAATACTATTCGTAATATTTTGATTCATTTTCTGCGCCTATGTATGTGTGTACCTACGTACGAGTATATGACCGTTGTCGTCTTATGGTCAAATTTCCAATTTAATAAAAAAAAATGTGGTAAGTCACAAAGATAACGAAAAATGACCCGGTTGATCTCTCCTAAACCTTGGGAAAAGTATTAAATCCACCTTTTCTTGGTTTGTATCCCATCCATGGATTTTCCGATATGTCCACCAATCAAAGGGAATTCTATAACCTAGGAAAAAGACGCATATTCGCCACTTGCGGGCTTATGCCCGCTAGTATCTAAATCCCCTATTGTCTTAAATTTCAACCCCACACCACCGAATTTTAGTCTGATTTCCTCACCCTCTTGAACAAAATGCGGTCCTTGGTACCTCATTGTAAATTAACCACTAGGAGGTGCGGCCCCTCTGTTCTACTTTAGCGGTTCATAAAACATAAATTTCTAAAGGTTAATAACATACAGAGGTACCCCACCAAATCTTAAATCTTCCATCTTGTTTTGAGTCAAACCTTTTTGGAGTTACTGCCAAATTTCCAATTTATTTTCCAAATTGAACAAGTCACTATATATTTTTTTAAAAATTTGGCTTAATATCTCTTTAACATCTATTGGTCATTCAAGACGGGGGTTTACCCCTCATTCGCTGGAAAATTGCAAACCAGCTACCCACATTGACTTCACCCAGCCTGGGTTGTGCCGGAAAAATAGTCAGTATCACGAGGGCGTGAACCCACGCGTGGACATCCACATGGCACAACCTCGCTGGAAGTTGCTTAACTTCAGTGATCTATCGGGAACTGGTGTATTTAACGTGCATTGACGCTGTCTAACAAATTTGGAATAAATCAGCGTTTATGGTGGACGTTGCCAATCGGAACTGGTCCCGTTGGCAACGTCGAGCGATATTTTACTAAGTGGGCGTTCGCGCCTTTTTAAATAGACGATAAACGAAAATAATAATATTATGGTGAACGGTTGAGTAGACTATTGTGTGATAAAGCAAGTAAAGGACATTTCTTTCCAAATGTTTTGTTTCCACATTCTGCCTCTTCAAACTCCAACTTTAAATCTTCCATCTTGTTTTGAGTCTAAATCCCCCTCACTCGTCCTCATACAACTTTCTCAATTTATTTTCATTTGCTGCGCATATGCCATCATTATCATCACAAGAGTGTTACATTGGACAAAGTATATGAAATCATATTTCAATATTCTATTTTGACGTTAGGCGTATTTTACTTTCGCCGTGAAAATGAGGAAATAATATTATTAGGATTTTCCGTAATGACAATCCATTCCTCTTATAAAATGAAAAGCCCAGCGTGTAAGTATACTTCAATGTAGCTCCATGATGGATAAACGTAGAGACTTGTAATTTGACACACAGATTGATTTTAGTATGTAGGTACGTAAGTTACCGTCAAAATTGACCTAGTATCCGCCAAAAAGTACGCTTTGTAACTTGGCACACAGATTGATTTTAGTATGTAGGTACGTAAGTTACCGTCAAAATTGACCTAGTATCCGCCAAAAATGACGCTTTGTAACTTGGCACACAGATTGATTTTAGTATGTAGATACGTAAGTTACCGTTAAAATTGACCTAGTATCGGCCAAAAATTACGCTTTGTTACTTGGCACACAGATTAATTTTAGTATGTAGATACTTAAGTTACAGTCAAAATTGAACTAGTATCCGCCAAAAATTACGCTTGTTGAGGAACTGGAGGTGATAACGTAAAATTACCGAGCGTGAAAAACCAAAGCAGTGGGTATTTCAGAAAATAATATGAAGTCCCATATTTTGTTGATGTAACTTCTGTTTTCTGTTATGACTATTTTGAATGAAGACTATTTTTTTGTTAAATATTTTTAGTGATAACTTCTGTTCTGACACTCTTCTAGAGTAAATTAATATCAAAATTGAATTTATCTTGACAGAACTGTGCCATAATTTTACTTATGCCATTATTCTTCTTTACTTTTCTATTTTGTGTGTGTGTCAGTTTTCTTTTGTGACACTGTGAGGATTCTTCTTAATTTCACATGGGTATTTTATTGTCAACGTTAACTGAAAAAACTAAAAAAGATAAAGAAGATGGATATAGGATAGTTTTCATGTAGATTTATTGATCATATTATTTAGAGAGATTCTTATCTTACTCTCTATGGGTAGCAAATTATTTCAAAAAAAAAAAAAAATTGCATTATAGCAGGTCATGTCTCCAAGGCATCAAGTGACGCGGTGGTGGCCTGCTGGAGTGTTTCCATCTGAGATACATTGAAACACTTATCTGAGAATTTTAATCTATCTTTCTTGTGAGCCTATTTAATGATAATGTAGTATTGATTTATTCTGAGAAAAATGCTGTCTCAAAAAAGTCGGACAATAAGAAGCTAAGATAGTTCTAATAGTCTTAGGATAAGAACCATTGAAAAAAAAAAAATATTAATTTAAATAAAAATAAATAAATAAAAAAGATTCGTAACAACCACATGGAACTAAAGACAATGAATTAAAAAAAAAAAAGAATTGAATTTTTTTTTATATTAATCAATTTGTTTACCTACATACATCTACAGGGTGAGTCAAATTTTGCCGTCAGATTCGATTTTGCGTTAATAACTTTTTTAGAGAATTAGAATAAAGCCAATATCGCATGAAGGTATTATTGATATAGAAACACGTCAGATGACTTTCCCTTTTTAATGATTACGCAGAATTATGTATTTTCATTTGTGTTTTATGACTGGTCGTTCCTGGTAGCATTTTGCTTTATCATTTTTGTATGTGCCACCCGGCGCCGTGAAGGAATTTTAATATAAAAAAATTGTTCAGGATTATTATTAATTTGGTTAATAGATTTTCAAAACCTTTAATAGAAACCTTTACTATTCTTCGGTATACAAAATTTCAATTCAATAATACCTATATAGATGAAAAATTGAGTACAGTATATTGATCAACATTATTTTGAGGACGCATTAAGGATGCGTGTGACGGTTTGTTAATATCATGAATCTTTGGTAATGATATTTATTTTGCATCTCCAACAGGATCCAAGATATTTGGCGGTACTACAGACAATTAATTGTTTTACTTAAATCTCTCGCAGTAAGCCAGCTTCATTAGGCGACGTTCCTAAGTCCGTGTAATTACAGAAGGTTTGGTGTTCGGAAGGGCATCGAGCATTTTAAAAACTCTGCCTCAAACCGAAGATGGAAAGTCATCAGTATACTTCAACTACGCATAGATACTTTCAGAAGAAAGAAGAAAGCGAGGTTTACCTTGCCAGAAAAAGATACAGCTAAGGAGATTAGGCACTGAAGAGAGGGTTGTGGCATGGTAGAATTAAGGAAGGCAACGCAGACCCAAACTATATTTGGGAATGTAAAACTATATTTGGGAAATTGGGTAATGAAGTAGACTCAGATCTCTCTTATAAAATAGGTTCTTTCCTTGGGAGTTTGAGGGTGTTATCATTATGATTGGACCCACCCTGTTTTTCCCAACTAGTTATTCTGTATTTCATATTGTTTATTCTTTCCTTGTGGGAGGTTTGAAGGTATTATCATTATGAATGGGTCCACCCTGTTTTTCCCAACTAGTTATTCGGTATTTCATATTGTTTGTTATTTCCTTGTGGGGGGTTTGAAGCTATTATCATTATGAATGGGCCTACCCTGTTTTTCCTAACTAATTATTCGGTATACAATAAATTTTAAATTCATTTATTAACCACAAATTTATTTGAAAAATGAGAAGAGAGAAACAGATCCCAACCCTCAATAATCATCCCGTTTCTCTTCCTATTTTTTCATTCAGCCCCTCATGATCAATGAGGAAGCGGTGAGTAGAGTTTGAGGAAGGGTGGGGAGTGAGCAAATAAAGTAATTACACCAGAAAGTAAAT
Source organism: Pachypsylla venusta (assembly GCA_012654025.1). NCBI lineage: Eukaryota > Metazoa > Arthropoda > Insecta > Hemiptera > Aphalaridae > Pachypsylla > Pachypsylla venusta. The sequence continues at coordinate 12,198,075 of CM022875.1, forward strand.
AATTGCAAATAAAATAGGAGTATTGATGTTAAAAAGGTGTCTGTGGGATGACCAGTTGTAAAAACAGGAGAAAGTCAAACGCGAGTAAAATATTGTAATCGTGCAAAAAATTTGGAAATTTGTTGGCCTAAAAAATCGTCTGCCGGGTACTTAAACCCGAAATAAAGATCAAATATGTCATTTCCTCTTGCTTTTGAGCCATATACTCACTATTTTGGGTCATTTTTGAAGTTTGGAAATATTTGGAGCCATCATGGGGTCCACAAACAACCGATATTTCCGACGTTCCATGTGTGACGTACGTACTCAATATGGCCCGATTTTGGAGAAATTTGGCATAGGCAATTTTTGGCAAAAAGACCCACCCTTATTATTAGTTTCCTTGATATCGCCCCCAGCTTTTTTGGGACCGAATTTCTAAAATCCAAACCACATTATCAATTTTGATGAAATTAAAATCAGTAATAATTTTATCCTGACAGAAATACGTCTCACGCAGACGTATTTCTGTCAGGGGCGCCGCCAAACAAGGTCCTTAAAATGGAAATGCCTTTTGAAAGTAAACAGTTCAGCAATTTCACAATTTAATAAAAAAGGTATAGAGCCAACAGGGATCTGACACTTAACCCATACTGGGTTCCAGCTTACTTGAAGTTGGAACCCAGTATGGGTTAAGGTGTATATTAGATATTCTTATTATCCTTGAACTTTTTCGTATAAATCCCATCCCATATAAGGATATAATCTAGCTGCTAAGATATTTCAGAAATGGAATATCTAAGTAGAAAACGTGCTAAATAACGTCCTTGAATAATTGTTTTCCAATGGGTTAAGTTAGGATGTAATACGTAAGGTATCTATGAAATTTAGAAACAATAAATACGTGAGTTTACAAGACTGTCACGCGAAACGTGTGAGAAATTGGTACGTGCGCAGGGGACGGAACGTGCTTCTTAAATAAATGGAATTTTTATTAAAGTTGAATACTGTGTGTGTTAATACTTATTCTTTAGGAACTTTTATCTTCAAATTGGTGGTGATTTCAAATAGGTATGACGTCAAAATTTTGTAAAGGTGAAGCAAAATGAGGAAACCCGAAAAACACAAAAAATATATTTCTGGTCGGATTGTGATTAAATTTCAGAAATCATCTCAAATTGAAGTTGCCTCAAAATTCTTATCATGGCTATCCACAATATTTCCGCGTTATTTAGAAAATTAGAAAAAAGAACATTTTAAATTTGTCTTTCGACCCATTGAATTGCGCACCCCTAGAAAAAATGTATTATTTATATTCTGAATAGATATAAAACAAATATATTTAGAGGGTGTTTTATTGAATTGTTTCATACTTTCCCAAGACCATCAATAACAACTTAATTTATTTTATTGAAAACTTCATTCTTATTTTCTCAATTTATTTAAAAACATATTTGTACAGTAATAAAAATGCCAAAACTTTTTTTTTTTATTTATGCAAAATGGTGTTTTTGCAATAACTCACTTGAAGATGATATACTTCTGCGAGTATATTCGTGGCATAATATTGACATACATGTCATGTCAAATTGAAGTTTAGCACTTACCGTTCTTGAGATATCTTGTTCACAGACAGGCAGAGAGACGGACACATACGCGGACCAATGGCTAAAACTCAATATTTGGGCTCTTGGGACTTGGGACCTGAAAACTCAAAACTCGACATCGAAAATTTCAGTTCATTGCAATGTATACTTTTTATAAGATAAGGAAAGTAAAAGAGAGAAAGCCATTTTTTTTACTTTCATGCCTACTTTCCAAAGTCAAAAATCCGTGCTGAGTCTTACCTGCAGGGGCCTTCACTGCCCTATAGAGCAATTTGGCTCACGAATATACGAAACATTTTATTACCGATTTGAGATTCGTAAATCCATTGAATTTGGAATCAAATATTCATAACGCCTTTGTTTCAAAGGTCTGCGCTTACCGCATCCATGAAATTGTTAGGACAATAAATTTAGTAACACTTCATGTCAACTAGAAAAATCTTCTCAATATCTCTCGAGAGTTTTTATCACTCTCTAGTTTTACGTTTTCTGTGGGATGTTGCGGTGAAAAGAACAGAAAACATAATTTGTTTTCCTTTGAGAGAAGCTGGTAGGGAAAATGAATTTGTAAGATAGGTAGGTATATCTATCTTATATTTATACAAAATGCTAACCTTCTAGAGCATGGAATAAAAGTGGAACAAATATTTTGTTAAACATATCTGATCGAATAGCTCCAGGACAATATAAATGTCATTATCATCATCATAACGTAATATCCTTAGAAAATTCTGCTTCAAACCAAAGATAATGGTAAAGAGGTTCATTTCCTCTGGTGCCCGTTTCTTTGTGGTATCAGGGGGAACGAGTTTGGGTAGCCAGACTACTCACTCCAACCTCTCAAAATGTGTTCCGCCCTTGATTTTATATCTTCATTCTTTCCCAATTCTATTTGTGGCATGGTAAATTTCCTTATTTACCACGCCACCAATTTTTGTTCGGTGCCGCTTCTCTTTAGCTGCAACCCTTTCCTGGAACTGTAACCCTCGCTCGTTCCTCATAGCATGCATAGAAACTGCGTAGAAACTCGAACTTTGCTGACCTTTCATCATTGGTTTGAAGCAGAGTTTTTGGTTTATTATTTTCAATAATGAACCTTTGGAATCGTCACGAAAAAAAAAAAAAAAAAATTACCCCCCCTCAAAATTTGATATTATACGTTTCAAGGTACGTAGAATCCAAAAATCGAATAAAAAAAAAATCCGTTTGTCCGCCGTACGCCGTGATGGGAACTTCTGCCACTTAGCGTTGACCGATTTGGCAGAAATTTGGTATATAGGTCCCATCTGGGCTCTAATTGTGCCTCGAAACTTTTGGGTGCAATCGAATTGGCGATTTTTGCCGCTTTTAGCTGTTTTCAGTATCGCTGTGTAAAAGGAGAATGGTAAGAACTGGAGATTTGAAATTTTGTATGTATGACATATTTGGGGTCTCAGCTAGATCCAAAACTTTTGGGTTCAATCAAATATACCGCTGGCGGTTTTTACCGCTTTAAAGCGGTTTTCATTAATCCTGTCTAAAAAGAGAATGGTAAGAGCCAGAGACTTTAAATTTGGTAGGTATGTGAAATTTGAAATCATCACGATAAACCCCCTCAAATTTTTTGGGGGGTACCCCCTAAAAAAATTTATTATTTTTTGCCCGAACAATAATAAACCCAGGTGTCACATTGGCGGAGTTTTTTTAAAGGCTTTTGTAGTTAAATAAACTAAATATAAATTACATCATGAAATATAAATCCATCATCAATAAAATCATCGTAGCTCAAATAACGTTAAGCGTATTAAAATCTAATTCTGATAATGAGGCGAGTGTTGACTCTCTCTTTGTATTCCTTAAAATAATCGTTCTAATAAGTAAAATGGAAAATGAAGTACCGGCTCGAACTCTATCGCAGCAGATAAAGGAATCAGCTGAAGAGAGTATTAGGCACCGAAAAGAAGGTCGAGGCATGGTAGAATTAAGGAACGCCAAGTTCAAATAGAAATGGGAAATTGCATTTTTTTTTTTTTTTTTCTTCTTCTTAAGAATCTTAAGCAGTTTTTCAACCACTCCTTGCAACGGGGAGATGGTGAAGTTATAGAAGGAGAATAGGAGTACAAGATTAATGGGGGGGGGGGGGTATGTATGTAATTTTACTGTAAAAATAAAATATTAAAATTATTTTTTTAAAAAGTACCCTTGTCGCGATTAATAGTTGATAATGGGCCCTTAACTTATCCTATTAGAAGGAATTTGACCCACATTATTCCCATACACAAATCTGGTATAAAAAATTCTAGACCCTATATCCAACAGATCACAGATTTCCAAACAATTTGAAAATTTGTTGTAATTGAAGAAAGTCAGTTTTGTCCTGTGTAGTCTGATAATTAATTGTCAGTCGGTTTCAGGAAACAAACCCCAGAATAATTATCAGAATTCAAAAATGTCTAACCGTTTTTGAGTTACGGCCGATGTCGGATTTTGTAAAGGAAATCATAGAATACTACTAGCACGAGTACGGCCATTCGCCTAAGACTCCAAGCGAAGCCGACGTAGTCTACCAATTTTACAAAATATTTTATAAAGGAACTTTAAAGCTCTGAGGGTTAATTTCTTTTGAGAACTATGACGTGCCAGATTTTCAACTGAATTCAATAAGAAGGCTAAAGTCGTAAACAAGATGCTGTGTTTTCCTCAGAGAGATTTCAAGCAGAGAAGAATGAGGTGATAATAGTGAGAACGGCGCGACGAGACGCGACGCGGTACGGTGCGGTGTTGAAATTTATTACAATTTATAGAGACTGCTATTCTAGTAATTTGAACTTGTAAAAATAGAAAAAAATATCAGAAACTATGATTTAAATTATTATTTTCTTCAATCTTTACTTTGATTGATTTTAGCCATTGTCCGATGCGCAAAACGGGGTCCCTGAAAACTTCCACCGGGTGCCCCCTTAGTGCAGAGGTCACAAAAAGTTATTTTTATTCAAATCTATGGTTGGAATTTATGGATGTAAGACATCGAGTAGTATCGATTGCAAAATACCGATACTTTCTATTCGATACCAGTACCCTAATTGACCAGTTGAATAGGGTACTCGGGTACTATCACAATTAGCTAGGTTGACTCGAGTATCTTTCCACTCCTTTTTTGAAAAGCTTTCTCATGGCTGTTATAGATATTTTGTATAAAAAAGTTTTCAATAAAACTGAAGTGTCTGCAAGAGTCAACACTTGACTCTTGCATTTATCAGAAGCCTTTTGGAGAAAAATACTTTCCTTGAAAAGGTAAACAATAAAATGGTAGGGCGTCGCTATAAAGATATTGGGTGTAATGGACGATAGAAAAAAGGAAAGGCCTGAGCTTCGGGCACAGAGTCCAATCTCGTTTTGACTGGAATAGCCAAGGAGCGAGACTACGTGCTCACTCAATAAAACTTCAATGATCTAACAGGAATTTGTTGTAGGTATATTCAACGTGCGATAGACGCTGACTCATCCATGACTTGATCACTACACATATGATGACTCTGTCATTACTTGAGCAATTATTTAGATTGGATCTTGTAAAGGCCATATCCAGGGGGAGGTCCATGGGGTCCAGACCCTTCCCCCCGAAATTTAATTTTTTTATGCATGACTTCTGTAATATTGTAAGGTGTAACTCATCATCACCACCAACAAAAAATACAACAACAACATCAACACCAACAACAACATCATCACCACCAACAACATCACCTTCCATGATCATCATTTTAAGGTGTTAGTCCTAGCTTGGCTGTCGATCCTTTGGAACCCCCCCCCCAAAATCTTCGGTACGGCCCTGGACTTTGCCACCTTAAAAATAATACACTTCGAGGCCCTCCATTTAGTACAACCCGGGTTGGGCTGACCCGCTGGTCGTTTCTTAACCTCAGTAATCTAACGAAAACTTTTGCATTGCTTGATCTTCCATAAGAACATTTGTATTTGTTTTCCTTGCATATATGCAAAAATGTGTGCTATGTAATAAAGAAAGTGAGTATGCGGCTGTCTGCGAGTACCCTTAAACTATTCCCATTCATATATATATATTTTTTTGGTTTGCAACAACTCGCCATGAGATCTTTAGTGATACTAACGGATAATGCAGCAGCTTCTCCTTGCTTTCTGCATTAGTAATGGAGAATATATCGTTTCCGAACCGGCCATTAGTCGCCTTTTACGACCGGCATTGGCCTGGGTGCATTGGAAGTATTCTTTTTAAGTCCACTTATTCACAGGGGACTTAATACACTATAGATCGGAAAAATTAAATGTCGACCCTTTTAAACTTTTTGTTAGAAGCCATCACATCAGTAATAAAAGTTAGATGCCATTTTATTACTGACTCGTCGGGGTCAAATTGTTGGTCTAAGCATAATAGTTTAATAACTTTTTCAAAACTATATTTTATTTGTTTTTCCCACCAGATGTGCTCATTTTTGTGTGGTATGTTCCACGTTTTATTGCTTCCTCAATTCATAATATTTTTTATAATCATATTTATGACTGTTTTTGAGTGTTTTTTTTTTAACCCCAAAAAATTTTCCGCAAAAAATGGCATTAGGTTACGTTGATGCTCATAATTAATGGAAAGAAAACAAAAGAGTTTCCTACCCATTCCCAGGAACGATCCTATGCATTTTTTAGTGGACGCGAACAATATCCTGGCACCCCTCATAACAGTGGGCCTCCCACGCTCAAGCTGTATTTGATTAGGGTTGTCGATATAATATCCATATTTTGGAATATCGATATTATACATTCGATAAATCGATATTTTATATCGATATTAATGTTCCGATATTATCGAAACGTTATAGTCCAGTAGAATAGTCATCGAAAATGCCCTTAGTTTGCGTTACCATACACGAATTTCAAATCAAATGAAATTCGATAGAGAACCATTAAGAGATGTTAAATCTGAATTTGCAGTAGCGTGCAAACTTTCTTTGCAAAGTTATGCGAAAAAACGTTTTTCTTCACATTTTCACAAATATCTCGACTTATATTTGCTCTACATGAGAGAGTGACATATCATTCGCTTTGAGATAAAATTATCTACATTTCTTGTTAACATTATTTTTTTGTTACACGAACACATAAAAA
>CM022875.1:12213924-12236717 GCA_012654025.1 Pachypsylla venusta
AGTGAGACTGTATAAGAGAGAGAGAGTAGTGAAAAAAAGCGCATGTCAGTTGTGGATGGATGAACTGGAGAAAGATGAGTGAATGATAATAATATGAGAGGAAGAATGATGGCGAGTGAGACTGTATAAGAGAGAGAGAGTAGTGAAAAAAAGCGCATGTCAGTTGTGGATGGATGAACTGGAGAAAGATGAGTGAATGATAATAATATGAGAGGAAGAATGATGGCGAGTGAGACTGTATAAGAGAGAGAGAGAGAGAGAGAGAGAGTAGTGAAAAAAGCGCATGTCAGTTGTGGATGGATGAACTGGAGAAAGATGAGTGAATGATAAGAATATGAGAGGAAGAATGATGGCGAGTGAGACTGTATAAGAGAGAGAGTAGTGAAAAAACACATGTCACGTCCGTCATGTTAAAAACGTCCGCCACGTTAGAAAAATGTCATCAAATTTAAAAAAAATAGTCCGCCACCTTAAAAAAACGTCTTCACGTAAGAAAAAAGTCCGCCACGCTGAAAAAAAGTCCGGCACGTTACAAATCATCACGTTTAAAAAAATCGACTGTGGATGGATGAACTGGAAAGTTTATTTTTTTTAAAAAAAAAGTTTATGTTTAAAAAAAAGTTTATTATTTTTCTCCTTAAAAAAACGTCCTTTCCGTTAAAAATAGGCTCGTATGCAACTAGGTAAATCAGGTTTTTAAATAAAGATGTACCTATGACACAGATAAAGGGAAAAAAAGTTCCATTTTTCCTACTATCGTGTGGACCGTCGCGTCGTTACTCTGTTACATACAAGCCTGTAGAACCTAGTTACATAGGAGCCTATAGCGTAGAACCTAGTTACATAGGAGCCTATAGCGTAGAACCTAGTTACATAGGAGCCTATAGCGTAGAACCTAGTTACAAAGGAGCCTATAGCGTAGAACCTAGTTACATAGGAGCCTATAGCGCAGAACCTAATTACATAGGAGCCTATAGCGTAGAACCTAGTTACTACACACGAGCTTGCAGAACTTTGTTACCTACGAGCCTGAAGTTTCTCTTCTGTATGTAAAAAGGATACAAACATTTTCAATAGAAAATAATTGAAAAACAACTTTTTTCCTTTACAAAAGTTAAAATAATTTTATTTTGAAAATTTGCCAAAGGGGAGGTGAAGATAAGTCTTTTGGACCGAGGAAATAGGCAGATTAAATTTAGGTATAGGGAAAAAATAAACTTTATATTGTGGGGCAAATTTGACATTTTGAAATGGTAAGCTGTTTGTACCTAAAATGACTCAATACCCATCATCAGTGTCTAAAGGCTCGTATGCTTTGTCTTTGGAGTCACTCTCCACGGTTCATAATAGCCGTATGAATATTGTGAATTTTTACCATACCTGCTCATAATATAGTATTATTTTAAGAATATTTAACAACTTACCTATATAAATAAGAAATATTATTGAGGATGTTTGTAGTCATTTTGAAATATAAGAATTTCTAATTAATTTTGTATCGACTATACAAGTAAATTGATAAGTCACGAGCGCTTTCGACTGTTACGACATCTTCTAGTGAGCTGAGGCTAGGCATACTTTGATGATAAAAACGAAATAATTTATTGAAGAAATTCGAATTCTTATTTAAACATTATATAGACTAACGGATATCCCTTAACGTTAAATGGAGAGAGGGCGTTGTGTACCCATCATTGAGCACTTTTTATGTTTTTGGTTTATTATTTTAAATCAGTGATTCCCAAAGACCCCCAGGGGTGCACGGGAGACTTGACAGGGGTCTACGTTGACGTGACCAAAAAATGGGAGTCCACGAAACTGAAGGTGAAATTTAAAAGAGGGTATCAAACATTTGGCTGCATGCAGAAATATCGAAAAAAAAAATCCTGGACTGTGGGGGGTTGGCGAGAAAATTTTTGATAGCGTTTCCCACGTCATATCTTGGCGACAAAAGTTTTAGTGTCGTTACATACCTTCTAACAAAAAAGGAAGGAGCAGATTGAAGGAGATTTGCGATTATTCCTAACAAAACTGAAGCCAAATATTGATAATTTACTGTCAATCCATCAAGTACATACCACCCATTAATTTTTTTTTCTTTCGAAAATTGTAATTTCGTGGTTTAATCGGGATCTAATTTTTACATTTTTTATCAAGTTTTGAGAATATGGTAGAAATGTAACTGGAGGGGGTCCACCAGGACCGGCAAAATTTTGAAAGGGGTCTATGAGAAAAAAAAGTTTGGGAACCTCTGTTTTAAATAATGAACCTTTTAAATAATGTTACGAAAAATCTTCACGTGAATCTAGTTACTGGGGTGACCAAGTCAGCTTCATTAGGTGATGGTCCTAAGCCCGTGTAAATACAGAAGGTTTGGTCTTAGCAGGGCCGTAACAAAGATTTTTTTTTAAGGGGAGGGGCTCCGAAGGATTGACAGCCAAGCCAGGACTAACACCTGAAAATGATTATGATGGAAGGTAATGTTATTTTGTTGTTGTTGTTTTAATATTATAAGTCACGTGCAAAGTAGAGTATTTCCATTAAAAAAAAAAACGATTGAAATTCGGGGGNTTAATCGGGGGGGGGGGCTGGATCTCCCTGGGTACGCCCTTGGGTCTTAGGAAGGGCATTCAGCATTTAAAAAGTTATCAAAAAATGGCAGTGACCATGAGCGGATATAGCCCTCTTGTTTTGGGGGGACACAATCGCACAATATACCTAATAGAAAATTTGGAGGGGGGAGGGACTCGTAACCTAGAGACTGGGGGTTCGATTCCTGGGCAGTACTTTTTAATGCAATGTTTATCGAGGTACTATACCTAATTTGTTTAAAGCTGTAGAGCTTACCACAAATACCTTTCATAAGGGTGATACGCGATTTTATAAGCGTGATGATTTTTTTATTTGCGTATTTCTATTTAGTCTCAGGATTGGGAATTATTTAGGGGCCCGTCTCCCCCCCCCTCTTAATGGGATAAAAGACGCAGCAGCCCAGCGAGATTTTTAATTTTTTACGTGATTAGGTATAATGAAATTTGAGAAACCGCCCGCTTAAAAAAACTGGGGGGCACGTACCACCCGTGCCTTCCCCTATATCCGCGCATGGCAGTGACTACGCGTTGATAGTATGAGAAGAAAACAAGGTTGACGTGGTAGGAGAAGATACAGACAGCTAAAGGGAGACGGCACTGAACAAAAGCCTGTGGCATAGTAGAACTAGTGGATCAATATGATCAGGTGTTCACGTTAGTGTTGTAGGTATAGGTTCTTAATAGAAAGAAATATCTTTATCAAATATATATATATATAAAAAAAAAAAAAAATCAATACCGAAAAGCTCTTAACACCAGCGAAAATTTACGTTTATATAACAAACCACTAAAAAGAGAAAAATCATTTTCAAAAAACAAAATATTGGGGGCCCTCCCCAGGGGGGGGGGCACAATGTCAAAGTTAAAGATCAAAAAGCCCTTAACACCAGCCATCACATATCAAAAGTTTACGTTTCTGCAAAAAAAACCGCTAAAAAGATAAAAATCATTTTCAAAAAACACAATATTGGGCCCCCTGGGGCCCCCAAAAACTATACCGCAAATTTCCCTCATACCCTAAACATTTATACCAAATTTCGTTAAAATCGGATGAATATTGTGGCTTGTATCTCATAACATACGCACATAAATGATTCAGGAGTCCATCGTGTCCGATGCTTCCATTGTGTCCAAAATTTCTTTGCATATGGCGTTTCTTTGATGGCTTCGGAGTCCTGCTAATGATTTGCAGATACTCTCACATGCTGCACATTGTAGTTGGTTGCTTGATTGATTTGGTAGTTAAGATGTAGTTTGTCTTGATATTGATGTTGTTCTGTTTCACTGGTTTTCACTGGTTTTATTGATTGTTGTTGGTAATTGGAGTTTGGATGTTTACTTTTTATATGCTAGTTAGTCCAGATTTAGATTTGCAGAACATGGCACAGGGGGGGCATTTTAGTTCTGGGTTTAAGTTGACGTCTGCCATGTTGCTTTGAGAGTCTTTTATGTGTTTATAGACTAGTTGTCGGCCTGATTCACCTTTCTGGACATAGCTACAAGCTTATGTGTTTATAGACTAGTTGTCGGCCTGATTCACCTTTCTGGACATAGCTACAAGCTGAACACCTCCATGCGTATTGCGTTCTTGTAGCATGTTTTACCTACATTCATACACAATACATACATATACAGACATACACATATATACACACATACACATATACAAGTGCATTTCGGGATGTATATGGAAGTAAAAAGTGGAGTTCACTAACGTTCACAATTAAAGAAGGCAAAAGGTGAAGTTGAAGAAGAAGAAGAAGGATTAGTCACGAAAAAAAATTCCCCCCACCCCAAAATTTGATAATTCACCCTGCATTTCAAAACATATCATTAAAAAACTTTAGACCTTTAGTTGTGGCAGTAACCAAAATTTTTAGGTTGAACCGTTCAAAAGCTACAAAAGGGGGAGGAAGGGGAGATTTTATGAAAACTCTGTATAAAGTGACATATAAAAAACGAAAAGTTTGTTCCAAACAATGCTTAAAAGTTCAGGAGATGTCAAAACTCGAAGCTCATTTTGAAAAGTAAGGTAGACAAGAGAAAATGATGTCCCTTGGGTTATCTCTATGCCAAAGGAGCTAATATTCTTAATCCATTGATAAATTCCATTCTTTACCCCCTTCTTTTCCATTTAAACACATATACACAAACAAAGAGTCGTAACTATGGAACGAACCAAAGGGCTTTTGGTTTACCGTGGATGGTTTTAGAAGCCGTTTTTTGGCGGTCCCTGACCTAAATAGGGAACGGTAGACAGACAGACAGACAGACACACACACGGACGAAAGGCTGACACAGGAAATTTATAGACAAGGGAATTCGTGTCATGTTCACAACAGATTTTGGTTTATTTATTTTTTTAACAATCCCCCCCCCCCAAAGGGAGGGGGAAAAAATACCCCGACTCTAAATTTGATATTTTACGTTTCAAAGTACGTAGAATTCAAAAATCGAAAAAAAACGTTTGTCCGCCGTACACCCAAATGAGCAATTTCGCCACTAAGCGTTGACGGATTTTAATGAAATTTGGGATGTCCCATCTAAGGTCTAATTGTGCCCCAAAACTTTTGGGTCCAATCGAATTTGCCGCTGGCGGTTTTCCGCTTTTTAGTGGTTTTTATATCCTGTCTAAAATGTGAATGGTAGAAATTTGTTATTTGAATGTCATATTTGGGGTCCCAGGAAGTTTCAAAACTCTTGGGTGTAATAAAAATTACCGCTGCCTGCTTTTACCGCTTTATAGCGGTTTTCATTAATTCTGTCTCAAAAGAGAATGGTAATACCCAGAGACTTGAAATTGGTATGTATGCCAAATTTAGGGCCTATTAATGCCCCAGTACTTTGTGGGTTTAACCAGTAAAATAGTAAACCCATGTGTAACATTTGCCGATTTTTTTTTAGTAATCATGATTGTGTTAGACTGTCCTAAATCCCCCCATTTTATACTCTCATAATAGAAATGTCAAGAAAATTTCGCTGATAAGTAGTGCGGTTTCTGCTCAGCATTTTCCAGTAAAACATAATTATTATTTCCCTTAACTAAAGCGTATTCTTCGAAATATTCTAAAGTTTGTTTTAGAACTTTCCATTCTATATTTTACCAGCTGTTTTCCCGTGCTTCGCTATACGGTTACAAAATTCAACAACAATTTCGAGATCGCGAAATTAAATCTTCTCAGTTTGGTGGAACCGACCTCTGGGGTGAACACGGCTCCTATTTAGAAAATTAAATATTTTACTCAAAGATATTACTTTTTGCACTGCGGAACACCTTCTTATAAAATTTCACCTTTCACTCTCATCCTGAAGTGACACTTCTAACTATGGGCTTTTGGTGGAACCGACCCCCAGAGTGAGCACCGCTCCTAGTTAGAAAATTAAATTTTTTATTCAAGGATATGACTTTTTTTTACTTCGGACCACCTTTATATCAAATTTCAGCTGTCTCGCTCATCCCGAAACAGTACTTCTCAATTCCGATTTTGTTGGTGGTGAAAAGCGTCCATAAATCGGGGAGAAACCGGAAAATTGCAAATTTAATATTTTTGTGGGGTCTTTATATACTATTTGGGGGGGTCCATTCTTGGTAATTTTTCGTTATTTACTTTAGTTTGACCAGAAAAAAATTGCAAACAGACCCTCTAAAAAGCGTTATTTTTGGCAGTAACTTGCTCCCACTTGAACTTTCGATTTTTTCCTTTATTATTACGCACCTACATATACTAAAAGTGACCTGTGTGTCAAGTTTCAAGTTTAGCTATCATGGAGCCAGGTTGATTATCAGTTAGTCAGTCAGTTATATACCGTGTGGGCTTTGCGTTTTATAAGTTATATTTTTATAAGGTATAGATATACTTGTGATTTACACAGTCCCTACGAGAGGGGGGCGGGGGAAACGGGGGGAGTCCCCCCAGGCCCGGAATTTCCTAATAGGCCCGGTGAGAAAATTATCATAATGTAATTTTTCATGTTTTTTTCTGGAATAATAAATAAATTACCTTAAAAGTTTTGAAAAATTTTCAAACACACAAAATCAGAAGTTTAGCGATAGTGGGCTAATATGGGACAATGGCTATTGCAGGACACTGATTTAAAAATATTGTGCGACCTTTCAGCTTGTACAGCAATCATAAATATTGGTATATTTCGTAAACAATAACATCTGATAATCGAATTATTTGTTACCACAAAGAAGCGTACACGCCTTTTCACATAAACTAAGTGAATAGCCCACTTTTATTACTGCCCATACGATGATTTTAGATGAAAGAATAATAGAGAGGCCGGTAAATTTTCCCCCCGGCCCCAATTTCTGTCTGCGGCCCTGGATTTACACATGCAAATTCGTATATGTACTTAAATAATTGCATCGGAAACTATTTTTTGTCTAAAAATGTAGAATAAAGTACATAGTTACCTAATTGGAAGTAAGTACCCTAAAAACCAAATTTCCCGAATATGTCTGATTATCCGAATGACACTGGACAACAATTGATTCACATAATCGGCATTCTACTGTATTAATAATTTGCTGATCGACTTATTCTGTATCTATCTGTTTTTATGTTTCAGTGCTGATGAAAAATTCGACAGCACATATCATACGAATGTTGTAGTTCGTCATAACGGTACTTGCCTTTATGTGCCCCCAGGGATATTTATGAGTACCTGCAAAATAGATATTACCTGGTTCCCCTTTGATGATCAACACTGTGATATGAAGTTCGGGAGTTGGACTTATGAAGGTTCCCAGGTAAGTCGAATTTAGATTGCCAAGAAATATTTTGAGTAATACAGGTTCATTCAACAGAATTGGATAGATTTAAAAAAAATCATAATTCGGTTATTTTTCAAAATACAAATTTTTTATTTTCCTCAAATTGTGGGGATTTTTAATTTATGTTAAATTTTTGACGATTACATCCAGAATTTGGCGACCATCTGCTGCAATGCAATTATTATTCAGTTGAAGATTACATCAAGCATGTGGCGACCATCTGCTGAAATGCAATTACTATTCAGTTGAAGATTACATCAAGCATGTGGCGACCATCTGCTGCAGTGCAATTATTATTCAGTTGAAGATTAAATCAAGCATGTGGCGACCATCTGCTGCAATGCAATTATTATTCAGTTGAAGATTACATCAAGCATGTGGCGACCATCTGCTGCAATTCAATTATTATTCAGTTGAAGATTATATCAAGCATGTGGCGACCATCTGCTGCAAAGGAGTTATTATTCAGTTGAAGATTACATCAAGCATCTGGCGACCATCTGCTGCAATGCAGTTATTATTCAGTTGAATATTACATCAAGCATGTGGCGACCATCTGCTGCAATGCAGTTATTATTCAGTTGAAGATTATATCAAGCATGTGGCGACCATCTGCTGCAATGCAGTTACTATTCAGTTGAAAATTACATCAAGCATGTGGCGACCATCTGCTGCAATGCAATTACTATTCAGTTGAAGATTATATCAAGCATTTGGCGACCATCTGCTGCAATGCAGTTATTATTCAGTTGAAGATTACATCAAGACAGGATTCAAGAAAATTGCTGAAAAGTGGCAAAAACCGCCAACGGCATATTCAATTTCAACTGAAAGTTCGTATGTCATCCATGGAAAAAAAACTGACATACATACTTGCGCGCGTACATAACAAAATTTCTAGTCTCTAGCATTTACTCTTCTTGAGATATTTTGTTCCCGACCGACAGACAGAAAAACACACGGACCAATGGCTGAAACTCGAGATTTGGGCTCTGGGAACCTCAAAACATTGTTTGGCATTACTTTCCTTTTTATAGGATAAGGAAAGTGTAAAGAATTCTATACTACCGGAAGCTCCTCCATCACAATTATACTTATTGTGTACTCTATTCTTCCATCTTCCTTTAATTCATTTTTACTTATAGTGTACTCTATTCTGCCATCTTCCTTCAGGAAATAATTTTTCGTTCTTAGAAATTTAATATTTAGTAAAGAATAATTGAGTATAAGATTAAACCTAAGTACAGTGGCGAAGTTATGTCAATGCGGTGGGACCTCATGATTGAAGGAGGCACCGGCCGGGGCGGTGATCTAAAAAACTACTATGTAATTTCTAATGGCCGAGAACGCCTTTCGCAATAAGCACTACTGAGCATCGAGATAGAAAAAATAGATGTTTCGAAATTCTTCGATGACCTCGCGAACGCAAAATCTCGAAAGAAAACATTAAAAATTAAATAATCAATTGACTTGACCCGAGGAATTTTGTGATTGTGTTGAAGGCGTAATTTCTTCCAATCTATTTACGACTTGCTAACTTTCCATGAGGAGAAGTAAATCATAGATTGTAAGAAATTACTTAACGTTGTCATCCTCACGGGCTGAGTCCACCTCACATGCCCCACGGGCCAAGCTGATCATGAAAAATGACACTAAAAGCAATCATGTAAAATCATTAGTTTTTTCTTGTGTTTTTAATTCATTTTCTGGGGGCTCATTGTCAATTATCAGCTTCCAAAAATAGATTTATGATGACAATTAAAAACTGTAGCAGTAGAGTACAACTTATCCTGGTGCTACCGTCTCACACAGCTGGCTACCATCAGACACTATATCTAGTGATATAACTTCAAAAAAGAAAGAAAGGAAAGAAAAAGAAAACAATTGAAATTTCAGATTTATTTATTACAAAGTATATCTCAGAAGTCCCAGTAGAGGCCCTGTAACATTTGAACGGAATGGAGTTTTCAGATTTAATTAACTTATTACACAGTATATCTCAGAAGTCCCAGTAGAGGCCCTGTAAAATTTGAACGGAATGGAGTTTTCAGATTTAATTAACTTATTACACAGTATATCTCAGAAGTCCCAGTAGAGGCCCTGTAACATTTGAACGGAATGGAGTTTTCAGATTTAATTAACTTATTACACAGTATATCTCAGAAGTCCCAGTAGAGGCCCTGTAACATTTGAACGGAATGGAGTTTTCAGATTTAATTAACTTATTACACAGTATATCTCAGAAGTCCCAGTAGAGGCCCTGTAACATTTGAACGGAATGGAGTTTTCAGATTTAATTAACTTATTACACAGTATATCTCAGAAGTCCCAGTAGAGGCCCTGTAACATTTGAACGGAATGGAGTTTTCAGATTTAATTAACTTATTACACAGTATATCTCAGAAGTCCCAGTAGAGGCCCTGTAACATTTGAACGGAATGGAGTTTTCAGATTTAATTAACTTATTACACAGTATATCTCAGAAGTCCCAGTAGAGGCCCTGTAACATTTGAACGGAATGGAGTTTTCAGATTTAATTAACTTATTACACAGTATATCTCAGAAGTCCCAGTAGAGGCCCTGTAACATTTGAACGGAATGGAGTTTTCAGATTTAATTAACTTATTACACAGTATATCTCAGAAGTCCCAGTAGAGGCCCTGTAACATTTGAACGGAATGGAGTTTTCAGATTTAATTAACTTATTACACAGTATATCTCAGAAGTCCCAGTAGAGGCCCTGTAACATTTGAACGGAATGGAGTTTTCAGATTTAATTAACTTATTACACAGTATATCTCAGAAGTCCCAGTAGAGGCCCTGTAACATTTGAACGGAATGGAGTTTTCAGATTTAATTAACTTATTACACAGTATATCTCAGAAGTCCCAGTAGAGGCCCTGTAACATTTGAACGGAATGGAGTTTTCAGATTTAATTAACTTATTACACAGTATATCTCAGAAGTCCCAGTAGAGGCCCTGTAACATTTGAACGGAATGGAGTTTTCAGATTTAATTAACTTATTACACAGTATATCTCAGAAGTCCCAGTAGAGGCCCTGTAACATTTGAACGGAATGGAGTTTTCAGATTTAATTAACTTATTACACAGTATATCTCAGAAGTCCCAGTAGAGGCCCTGTAACATTTGAACGGAATGGAGTTTTCAGATTTAATTAACTTATTACACAGTATATCTCAGAAGTCCCAGTAGAGGCCCTGTAACATTTGAACGGAATGGAGTTTTCAGATTTAATTAACTTATTACACAGTATATCTCAGAAGTCCCAGTAGAGGCCCTGTAACATTTGAACGGAATGGAGTTTTCAGATTTAATTAACTTATTACACAGTATATCTCAGAAGTCCCAGTAGAGGCCCTGTAACATTTGAACGGAATGGAGTTTTCAGATTTAATTAACTTATTACACAGTATATCTCAGAAGTCCCAGTAGAGGCCCTGTAACATTTGAACGGAATGGAGTTTTCAGATTTAATTAACTTATTACACAGTATATCTCAGAAGTCCCAGTAGAGGCCNTCCGTGTCCATCACGGAAATTGATCCTGTTGGAAGTGTTGGGTAGCATATTATGCTACTCTATAAAGACGCCGGTCTAGATGTTGTTAATCCCGGCCCCTTCCATACCCTCCAAACAATAGTATTAAATATCTCAAATTCACAAGGATGAAATACTATGTGTTGGCTGTACTTGAACCCACTCCCTATTGTTTACAGTCAGGACGTCTTAACAGCACAACACCACCAACCATATGGAAGATTATAGCTAGTAGTTCCATGAACTGTGGATTTCACTTACTTCAAATGGCCACCATTTGATCCGAAATCCTCAGCAGATCCCAAGAACTAAGAATCCTTTCTCGGTATGAATGCTTATAGCAAATTTCATCAAAGTCGGTTAAGGCGTTCGAGAGTTATCGTAGTACAAAAAGACAAAAAAAAAAATTGTTAAAACTATAGAACTCATTTCGTTCGTCAAGTATTTGTGTTGAACATTTCATAACAAGTGGGGCCAAATTTTGATGGCATATTTTATTATTGTTAATTTTAGATAATATGTTTTGTTTTAATGTCTTTAATGATGACTTTATAAAGTTTTTTGTTTCAAGTTTCAAGGATTATTTTAATTTTCGTCTTCTGACTTTTTCAAAATAGAAAATTGAAACGAGTATTTAAAATCAACCTTGAAACAAAAAACTTTATTTTTGTTAATAAATTTTAGGAAATTAGAATAAAGTTTATATTCCAGGAATGTGTTATTGATATAAAAACCCGTCAAATGACCCTCGTATTTAAATTCCAGGACCTATAGATTACGCAGAATTAAGGCAGGTCATGCCCGGCAGCATTTTTCCGTGTCCTTTTTGTGTGTGTCATGGCGAGAATGAATGTTTATAAAAAAAAAAAAAAAAAAAAATCCAGAATGATATTATTATTTTTTGGTAATAGATTTTCACATTTTAAATACATTCATAGAAGACCTAATTATCATTGAGTGTACAAATTTTCAGTTCAATGTAAGAAGAATTGAGCATTGTATATGATCAACATATATTATGAGGTCGCCCAATTCTGCCCTGCGTACGTTCTCCGAAAAAGCAAGAGCGCGTGTAATGGGTTGTTGAAGAATGTCTTTTTGAGTAGGTTCAGGTACCCTAAAAGTACAAACATAATTTTTACCATAATTACTATCTCATTAATGACCCTAATTATTTCATAGCAGTTAAAATGCTAATGTGTTGAGTGTGGTCTACAATGCAAACCCACACATTCCGGGGGGGGGGGGGGGAGAGAAGCCTCNGGGGGGGGGGGGGGGGGAAGGGAGAGAAGCCTCTTTAATAATATCCCCCAACATTATTATGAGATTAAATTTTCATGGGTGTGATATTTTCTTGCAGACAGCAATTAGTTTGAGATTACATACACATTTTATAGTATAGATTAGATATGACCAAATTTTAGGTGTTCTGTGAATATAGGATAAGCATAACGAAAAGAACGGAAAGTGTGGAAATAATGCAGTTATATTAATTGCTAGAGTGCGCACAACACTGAAGTTTAATGAGATCTCGTTATAACGGAAAAATCAAAAACGTGGCTATTGATACATCAATTAGCTGATACCTATTATATATACAGCGTTTTCCAAAAGTCCGAGACCACCTGAATATATTTTGAACGGCTTTATGTGGAGTTTTGAAATTTTGCATGGTATATTATATACCAAATTAAACCGCCTGATGGTGTAACCAATATTTTAAGGGCGGGTCCATTTTTTGTTTTTTAAATACAAACCCCCATCTTGTAATACATTTTCAGAAAGACAATAAAATTAGAAGTAGGTACTTTGCAAAAAAATGAAATTTCCAAGACATGACTTCTAAGAGCGTCTATAAAACTAGACGAATTATTTTTCTCTCTGACTCTCGTTGATCACGATACGTACACATCCCCGATAAAAGATAGGGACCATAATTAGAGAAATTTACCTAGTTATAATTAGAGGAATATTTTTTTTTTCGTGTTCGGAATCCATGTGACCTTGAGGAGTTACTTGTTCCTGAACGCACCCCATACTACCTGTGTGACAAAAATGTTTATCTTATATAACTCTTCTATCAATAATATTCTGATGGGGTGCGTTCAGTAACAAGTGACTCCTCAGGATCACATAGATTCCGCCCCCGAACAAAAATATTACTCGACATTGGTGTCCTATGGAATTAATGATATAACATCACGTCGCGCCGTTTGAAAAGGGAGACCTTCTCTATTGAAAATGTTCAATAAAAATACATTCATCAAGGAGATCATAGACGAGGTAACTAGTATTTGGAAAGAGGGCATTTTAATTTAAAGTTTACATAAAAAGTATTTTAGACTGCGGTCACCATACGAGTGGCGATATTCATATTATGAAGCAGTAGCGGAGAAGTGCATGGCTATAAATGGAGCCCTCGAGATAGAACAATGGGACATATTTTACGGAATTTGTTAGTGAGTCAGACGAATACTTTGGGAGGGTGCTATTTTATGCACTCAATTCGATACGACACTTTCTTGTTACAATCTAATCTACCGTTGCCAATTATGGCGGCTTTTAGCGGTTTTCACGAATCCGAACTAAAAAAATCTGGTGTGAACATCACACGACTTTCCTTATCTATATAAAAAAGAAGAAAGTATTGTAATGGGCTGAAATTTTCGATGTCGAGTTTTCATTGCCAAAGCACGTTTTGAAGTCCCCAGTGCGGAAATACAATTATATATTACACTTCTTGATATATTACACTTCAACCTAGGTTGTATTTTTCAATTTCTTATATGAAATTGATATGAATTGGCACCAAATTTCAAGTTCTAGCTCTTTCCATTCTAGTTTAAGGCGGAACCGCCAAAAAGCGGCCTTCAACCGCTAATTAGTAGCCAACAATATATTACACTTCAACCTAAGTTATATTTTTCAATTTCTTGTATGGAATTGAATAGCCAGTTCTAGCTATTATCGTCCTAATTTTTAAGCAGGATATGCGAAAACCGCTAAAAAGCGGCATAAAACCGCCAACGGTGCATTCTATTTCCAGCAAAATATTATTTCGCCGTTCATGGCATAAAACTGACATACATACCATATTTCAAGTCTCTAGCACTTGCCGTTCTTGAGATATCTTGTTCAAAGACAGACAGGTGGACAGACAGACACACACACGGATTAATGGCTGAAACTCGAGATTTTGTCTTTGGAACCCCAAAACGTGTGTTGGAATTGAAAACTCGACATCAAAAATTTCAGCCCATTACAATACTTTCCTCTTTATAGGATAAGGAAAGTAAAAAGAACTATAAGAGTTCTTATAATTTGGTGTCTATTTACTATTTTATCTCGATTTTATGCACGGAAAATGGTGTCTATTTACATCAATTTTATGCACCCTTTCGTCAGTTATTTGCCCTTTTTTAGTTGTTCTCACGATTGCTGCATAAAAAGGAAGTCATATGAGCTAGAGCTTGACATTTGGTGTCCATTTTTATCAATTTTATTTTAAGACAGAGCTTTTATATTCAATTTTTTGGCATAATTGCAGAGCTACATCTAAACGAAGGTGTATACAAAAAATCAATTTTAACTTGGAATAACTACGGCCCTGTTTTAAATACAGATCTCAAAATATTTATTTACTTTTCAATTATTTATTATGTCTTACAAAATGGGCAGTTCTATTCGAGATTTGATTTTCCTGGGGCCTCTCTGAAAGTAACCAATATTTGAAAAGTACTACAAAATGTTACCTTACTTTTTAGTATAAAGAAGTACGTGTTTCTACGATTCGACGGAACCTTTCGATTTTTATGTGGTCCAAAATCAATGTGTAACGGTCCTTAAGATATTGGAAACCGCTCCCCTATTTTGGGAGGCCCTGTATAGGCTCATTAAAAAGAATATGTCTGTTTGATAAGTCCATATTTTTGGCTAGTTTAAATAGCCTTTTATAGAAGGTAGTGTCACCTTTTTTTTTTTTTACTTATTCGCTTCTAATGCACCCTTTGTAGCAATAGTTTCCCATTTCACTTATCTTTCGCTGATTTAAATAGCCCTTGTTGTACCTTTTAACCTTTTAAAGATTTGGCCGCTTCTAATGCACACATTATGTTTTTTTCTGTTTCAGCTTGACTTAATTTTAAAAGATGAAACGGGCGGAGATCTGACCACTTTTATTACAAATGGTGAATGGTATCTACTAGGTAAGACAAACTTAAATCCAAAACCAATTTTCATCTCCAAAGTAGGCGCTAAAATCAAATACACGGTTTTTGAGTGTTCGCAGATAAGAGCAAATTACTTGGTTGAGTATTGGCGAGACACTCTGACTGACAAACAGTAGGGCGTCGATTCAAACCCAACTGACCCATGGAATTACATCCTCAATTGGAGTACATGGAAGGGGTCGGGATCATCAACATCTAGGCCGGCTTCTCCAGAGTAGCATAATATGCACCGAAACAGAAATTAAGCCCATCTTATTTAAGCGGGGGGGGGGGGGGACGNTTAAGCGGGGGGGGGGTGCGACGCCAATGTATTAAGAACGGTTTTGTATTTGATTTTTTGCATTCTGCGTAGGTACATTGAAATGTAAACTCTCAATTTTTTGAGGGAGGGGGGGATTTTTGGTCAGTAAAATAATAAACTCATGTGCCACATCGACAGTAATTCAATTATTTGGATTCCTCGTATCTACAAGGCCATATAATTTTGAGGGCCATTAAATTTTTTAAATCAAAATAGTTAATTATTCATAAATAAATATAAAGTGCCACACGCGTTCATAAAATTATAAATTCCCTTTTAAACCCCTCAATAGAAGATATAATAGCAGACTTTCATTTCAATATACAGAATGAAAACAATTTCATGTAACTTTGAATTTTCTTCGAACGCGTCCGGAGAAAATGAAAGGGTGGTCCAGTATTGCCAAAAAAAACCGTGCCAGACTTCGATTTTATTTAAATATAAACCCCAATTTTTTCTTCTTTATTTGCGTTTTTCATGAAATTCTAAATACACTTGACGGGTCACTTCTTTTTTTTTTTTACATTTTCCGATAGATTTCATTTCGTTGATATGTACAAGTGTGACCCATCAAACAGAATTTCTTGCCGAACGTCATGGCGCTATGAGATGATCTCCTGAACCACTCTGGGCAAAAATGCAGGGTGACCCAAAAAATTCGTATCTGGTTTTCAATGTGTGATTTATCAAAGCTTCATGGAAAATGTGAATATGGAAGAAATATTTAGGGTTTGTAGTATTTAAAAATCGAAAGCTAGCACCGTGTTTTGGTATTTCTGGACCAGCATGTGTCTGCATGTATGAACTAAAAAAAAAAATACCAGAAAAAAACATTTTCAAAATATTTTTTTTTCTTTCTCGAAAATCCGACTGTTCGGATAAAATTCAGTGTTCTAAAATTGCGTTAAATAAACTTTAGAAATTCCAGTTTACTAAATACATTAAGGGTTAACCCATTTTGAATTACCTACCTAACCTATATATACTTTTATGTTTTGATAAAACTTTTAAAATATTTCTCTCTTTATCTGGTTACCTTCAATTTTTTTTCTTCATCTTTTAATGTAAACAAATAAAATAAGATCTTGTCTAGGGAAAGATAAAAGCAAGTTTTATAGTCAACATTTGCATTTTTATAAAAGCATAAATTCAACTTAGCACTCAACAAGAAAAGATGTGAAGATTTTATACGATTTGTTTTTTGAATGCTTGTGACAAGAGAAATAGATTGGAACGGTTTGTTGAACATATTATTAAAAGAAGAGTTTAATGGTGAAAGAGTAAATGGATTAGAAATTGTGAGAAAGAAGTAGACGAAGAGCAAACTGAAGCTGAGATCGAAAGTTGAATTGAAGAATGGGGAGAACGTAGACCCTAGACAGAGGAATATGATGAAATAGATTGGTAGGGTTTGTTGAACATGTTCTTGAAAGAAGAGTTTAATGGTAAGAGGAGAAAAATGTGATTACGAGTCCATATAAACAGGAAAGAGGTTTCAGAATAGGAATGCAAAGGCTAAATTTGAGGTAGAAAAATCTATTAAGATCATAGAAATAGATATGGAGAAAGAGGCTCTATAGTCTATACAGAGGAATGTGAAAAAGTAGATAGAAAGAAAGCAATACTGAAACCATCCCATGTATCCAGAAGTTTGAGATGAAAAAATTGATTTTAAAAACATTAAAAGATATAATTAGATTAGAACTCCAACTCCCTCGTCAATATTTCCGAAATTCGCCGAACCGTTCGGCATCTTGAATTTTATGCTCATTTTTTATTTTCTGCAGAACTATTAGCTTCATGGAAGTGTTCTAAGAGACTTTAATGAACGACAATTAAATTTCTCGCAATGCCTGGGCAAATTTTAGAAAAAGGAAAAACATTAAATAATTTAAACATATTCCCCATGAGGATTGAGAAAGAGGAAGGCCAAAGTCTAGATAGAAAAATAAATCCTGTGTGAAGATCTGAGAGAAAAAAACAAGACCCTAGACAAGGAGATGATTGAAATAAAAGAGAGGCTAACCAAATTATTATGTTTTAACTTTAAAAAAAATCTCCAAACGCGTTACCGGCGGTATGTTGTGAATAATTCAAATTTTTTTGTAACTTTCCACAGGTATGCCGGGTAAAAAAAATGAAGTACAATACGAATGTTGTCCGGAGACCTATGTAGATATTACGTTTACCATTCAAATTCGGAGGCGGACTTTGTACTATTTCTTCAATTTAATTGTTCCTTGTGTTCTCATATCTTCTATGGCACTCTTGGGGTTTACTCTGCCTCCTGATTCAGGAGAAAAATTAACTCTTGGTAAGTTGTTGTTTCTCTATCTTTGTAATGTAAAGATAGCTATTTATAATTTAAGAACAAAGGATGATTGTACCATTTTTATTGTTAAATATTTTCCCCCAAATAAATCCGCATACCTACTTATCTTATTGCATAGCACACTTCTTCACTTATATGCAAGGAAAAACAAAAATGCATGTTTTTATGATGGTGCGCAGATGGAGCAATTTGCAGAATCCCATAAGAACAGGTGTATTTGTTTTCCATGCATATATGCCAAGATATGTGCTATGTAATAATAACAGTAAGTATGCGGCTGTCAGTTAATCTTATTAGGGCAAAGGGGGATAAGCATTAAAAAAAAAACTTTTCAGGAGGAGCAAAATGAAAAACCGTCACTTTTCTTCTTCTTTACCATAAATTTCTCACTTTTCATGGGTGAGAAAAACTAGGTCATACTTGAAATTGTTATTTAAGTTGACACGGACCGAGTCCTCAGCTGAGAGTTGTAAAATAACACAGAAAGCAACTCTGTAATATTATTATGTATGTGCTTCTGATGTAACAATTATATTGCACTGATTGACCTGGTTCTGAGGACCCACGGTAATTATTATAGCCTTAAATATTAGAATGTATAGTGACAATTAAACATTTAAAGAGCAAACAACAACAACTTATGGCTCACACTTACCTATACATCTGGCTACCATTAGAGACGATTATGGCTTTTTTTTTAGATAAAATTATATTGTTATCTAAATTTTTTTTTTTTTTCATACAAATTACAAAATGTTGATATAGAGGGGTTATGTCGGATTTGATTCCTAAATATCTAACTTTCTAAAGTAATTACTAGCTTCCCAGTATTATAATATTTTAACTAAAGTCGTATGAAAATATAACCATGACTAACTTGTTATCTTTGAAATTCCTCTTTATCAGTTCTCTTGAGATTTAAATCATTTGTACAGTTGGATAGAGCTTGTTTTTCTAAATCCAACTATACCTACCCATATCGAAACATGAAATTTACTCATCCTCTTTTGCCTTACGAGAAATATAAATTGAGTCACGAGGGTTTCGCCTGGGGTGATGAAAGCATAATTCACCAGACGATATCGTGTCTAAATAGTCGGTGACGTGGTGGTTTTTTTTTTTTTTTTAGGAATCCATTCGTGTCTCATATTACTAATTTTGCGTTGAATACATATATATTTATGGAAATTTATCTTTATATATCTTTATAAATTTATCTTTATATTGTCTTTAAAGAACAAAAAATATTTCAAGAAAGTACTTTTGAAGTCATTATGTATTAGAAATTAAAAAAAAAAAAAATTAAAAAAAATTCAGTTGAGGATATCTGAAAATGCTCGTAAATTTAATATTTAAGATATTTGGGCTTCGACTAGCTCCCATGGCTCAGTGGTCATTGTTCTAATCTTTGAGACCCGGGTTTGAATCCCAGGGGGGGGTTATATATTTTTTCATTATGGTTTAGAAGTTTCGAGGCCCACTCAGCCTTGTGAGGTTGAGTAGGTGACATAGCGGCTCGGTGCCAGCATTGTAGTTATTGTGGAATTATTCAAAGTAATTGGATAATGATAGTAATAGGGAAAATGCTACAATGTTGCAGTGAGCACCAAAGTTGTGACATAATAACACAAAGAAACAGCATTTATTTATTTTTATTATGACCTATTTATTTAATCAATTTTAAATCTTCTAAAAGAATCCTAGCCTAGCTTGATCAGAAGCTTAGGAGAAGTACATTTGTATTTAAAATAAATAAATAAAATACTTCTTTAAAAAAGAAGAATGCAATTTGAAATGAACTTATTTTTTGAAATTTATATATAAGTATAGGTATTTCTTTAATAATTTTTGTTTTTAAATCTAGTATCAACATTCAGATCCCAGATGACATTCCCAACATGGAAAGTCATCAGCAAATTGTTGTTTCCAGGCATGACTATATCATTCAGAAGCAAGAGTTTACCGTGCTGGGAAAACAGCTATTTGGTTTATTAATTTGAGGGAATTTTTGTCCTCTGGCTAATTTTATCCTAATAAAGACTAAAAATTATTATATCTTCATTTGACTAAAAATATTAAAAGACGTTAAATAGAGCTATTTCGAGAACATCGTCAGAGCTGGAGTGTGGGAAAAAAAAATCAGATCTTCAGCTGATCCTAGCTTTTAATAATGCTAAGATCCTCTTAAAAAATTAAATATTTATTCTAAAATTTCTGACACTGTTGTCAGGGGAGGCAGAAACCAGCAAGCGTTATATTTAACATATTTTTATAGTCAAGAACTTACTTCAATTCCATGTCCATCAAAGAAGGTAGTATGAGGATAAATTCCATGGATTTTCTTTGTTTGAACCCACGCCCTACTGTTTACCAATCTGAGCGTGTTGCCACCACACCACCAACTCATTTTAGTCAATAAAGATATTCGTAATTTTTAACCTTCATTATGGTATTGCTTGACTTAATATCTTAATTTAACCAAATTGATCATTTATCCTGTGTTTCTCCTCAAAAATCAGCCTTTATCAAAATGTCTCTGTTTTTTCAAAAAAGTCTCAAATGTCAATTAGAACATGTGCAAGTACTATACCTACGTTATGCTCGAAAGAAGATTATATAAACCGCCTTAGAGGCAGCTGAAGCGGATACAGGGGTCGATAGAGTCAACGACTCCCACGTCTAAACGATTTTCGAATTTATCGTTTATGAATACTACTGACTTCTATGTCTATTATAAGTTGGTGCCTCTATCGCCCCCCCCACCCCACCCCGCTCAAGCTCTATTATCTGACCCAGATCTGAATATGAATTGTATCTATCTTTCATACTCCCACCCCAAACTTGTGTTAGGACCATTTTGGTATGGGAAGCTGGTTTTCCTATTGAAGTTGTTTTTCACTAAATTTGATTATATTGTCAGTGTCTACTATTTTTCTAGTATCTTTATCTACGCATGAGAATTTTTTCTTATCAAGATGAAGCCATTTTTTCTGGAAGTCTTATCTGACCCAGATCTGAATATGAATTGTATCTATCTTTCATACTCCCACCCCAAACTTGTGTTAGGACCATTTTGGTATGGGAAGCTGGTTTTCCTATTGAAAAGATTGTTCCCCGTCTATCCGTTTCAGAGTCAATATAAACTCTATTTTAATACAGACCCCAAACTCAGAAAGAAAACAACAATAGAAATAAGAGCAACAAGATTTTAATGTGGAATATTACCAACGATTAAAATTTACGAAATTGGTCTTTATTGAAATTCAATTCAGGACTTAGAAATGTATACTTATAAAACGCAAAGCCTGGTTAGTATACTGACTCACTGTTAAATAATCAACGTAAATCCACCAAGGCTAAACCCAGAGACTTGAAATCTGGTACACGTAGGTACTTTTAGATTGTGGTTGCGTAATAAGAAAGTAAAATATTAAATTGAAAAAAATGTATGTATCAACTACAATTAATTTGATGAGCCACGAGCGCTTTCGTCAGTTACGACATTCTCAAGTGAACTGAGAGACTAGGTATGATAGGGGATGCATGGTACAATATGAGATTATATTAAGATAGTGGGTGTGGGATATTATGGTTGTTCATATTTGTTACCTATGGATATATGCCTGTATCTATCTATACTTATAAAACGAAAAGCCCGGGTGGTATACTGACTGACTGATAATCAACGTAGCTCCACGATGGCTAAACGTAAGGACTTGAAATTTGGCACACAGGTCCCTTTTAGTATGTAGGTGCGTAATAAAGTTCAAGTGGGAGCAAGTTACCGCCAAAAATGACGCTATTTAACGGGTCTTTTTGCAATTTTTTTCTGGGCAAACTAAAAGGGATAACAAAAAATGACCGAGTATAGCCCCCCAAAATAGTATATAAGGACCCCATAAAAAATATAAAATTTTAAAATTTCCGGGTTTTCCCCAATTTTTGGACGGTTTTCACCCCCAAAAAATCGGAATTGAGAAGTACCACTTCTGGATGAGCGAGAAAGCTGAAATTTGATACAAAGGTATTCCGAAGAACGAAAAGTCAAACCTTTGAATAAAATATTGAATTTTCTAACTGGGAGCGGTGCTCACTCTGGTGGGTCGGTTCCACCAAAAACCCATAGTTAAGAAATATCACTTCGGGATGAGCGAGAAAGCTGAAATTTTATACGAAGGTGTTCCGCAGTGCAAAAAGTAATATCTTTGAGTAAAATATTGAATTTTCTAAATAGGAGCCGTGTTCACTCTGGTGGAACCGACTGTTCCACCAAAAATCTAAAATTGAGAAGATTTAATTTCGCGTTCTCGAAATTGTTGATGAATTTTGTAACCGTAGCGAAGCACGGGAAAATAGCTAGTATTTATATATTTAACCATTTACATTTTTTTTTTTTTTTTCTTATTCTAATTTTGCTTATTAAGAGTAGAATAACTATTTACATACATATTGTTTATACATATATACTAACTATTCAATGTACTGGAACATATTTCCGCTTTTGAAAAAATTCATGTTGTTCATTAGGTCTATTTTCTTGTTTCTTGCTCTGATTATTTCCATTTCTACTTTTATTTTTATTTTATAATAATTTCGCTCTGTAGATAGGATTTTAAAGTTTTCTGCAGGGTGGTTGTATGCGTGTTTTTCTATATTTAAAGAGAATCTATAAAAAACTTATTAACCGAAACCAAAAACATATTGAAAAACTCTGGAGTGTATGAGGTCACTTGTGATGAATGCCATAAACCTTATATAGGCGAAACCGGCAGAAATTTCCAAACCCGTTTTGCAGAACATCACAGTGACTTCATATACAATAGAGGAAAATCGCAATACGCTAATCATTTTAATATAGAAAAACATGCTTACAACCACCCTGCAGAAAACTTTAAAATCCTATCTACAGAGCGAAATTATTATAAAATAAAAATAAAAGAAGAAATGGAAATAATCAGAGCAAGAAACAAGAAAATAGACCTAATGAATAACATGAATTTT
>CM022875.1:12237407-12255799 GCA_012654025.1 Pachypsylla venusta
ATAATACTTTGGTGGCTATGCATACCAAATTTTATCAAAATCGGACGAATTTTATGTTTTTTTTCAATTGTGGGCCCCTGCTGGGGCGCAATAGCGGTGCCCTTGTCAAAAGTGCACCCACATGGGTTCATTTTTTTTCATAAATAAACTAATACCTTATTTACCTTCCCATTTTAAATTTCATCAAAATTGGTTGTGTGGTTTGGATTTTAGAAATTTGGTCCAATTGCGACGTTCTTGGTCCTAAATGTTGGAGGGGGACTCTGACTAAATGCTACAAAACAGTGAATATAATGAGTCGAATAATCTCTTTAGGTTCCGCACATCAATTGTTTTGAATTTTAAGTGAATAAAATGGACCGTTTTCTTTTCAAAGCGATAGGCAATTGAAGGAGCTTATGGGCCCCACCCACGGGGCCCTTAAGATAAAAAATACCGCTTTTTGAATCTGTCTGATATAAATATTTTTAAAATAATATTATCACTAAAGAGCAAAGTCCACAGCCGAAGGCTGCAATATCTTTCAAAATAATACTGTCATTAAAGAGCAAAGTCCGCAGCCGGAGGCTGCAAAATCTTCTAAAATATTACTGTCACTAAAGAGCAAAGTCCGCAGCCGAAGGCTGCAAAATCTTTTTAAAATAATGGTCAACATCAACAGAAAATAGAAATATAACAATAATATCACTAAAAGATTTAAAACTTTAGAAGAACAACATCTGCATTCGGTGGTAGTCTGATGGAATGATTACGGAAGAGAAAGTCTTGTACGGTTTTCCGTACCATTTATTTTTACCCAGAATAATCAACTCTTGGCGACATATTGAAAGATATTTGCCGTACACATCACTCTCACGGGATAAAGCTTAATTTCAACTCGATCCAATAAATTGCAGTAAATAAATATTTGTCCCAAAGAAAGTTTAGAAGGATGTCAGTAACCAGAGCATGCCTTTAAAACATACTATTAAGGGTCCTAGTTTTCCAAAATATTTCCGAGGGGCCTTTTTTTTGGTTTTGTGTATTTTATTTGTGAACACCAAATTTCAGAAATGTGTTTCGACGTTCAATATCTTCGCCCCCCCCCCTTGTGTCGGCTTAACGCACTTGACATTTTGGTGCCCTTTTTCTTCTACCACTTTCTAGAATACGTCATTTTTTATATGTCCCTTCATCTACCCCTGCGTTTGCCTCAACCCCACGTTCATTCCTCCATCTAGGCTATTGTTTTCTACGCCACTGATTTTAGTCTATTGTTTGAAATGCACATTATAATGTTTGTCTCTGCCCCCCGCCCCGCACCCCAATTCCCCGGAATTTATTTAGCCAGACACCTGTTAAAAAAACATAATTTAAGTGTTTTTTCATGTTTTATGTGTCTGTGAGTCCTTTCATAAATATATGGTACGTACTATATATTTATGAAAGGACTCACAGACACATGGAAAACCGTACTATATATTCCTCCATTGCAGGAATTTGGCAGCCTCTGGCAGGCGTCTCAAGTCTTTGATGAAAATATTATATCGGTTAGAAGTAGCAGGTCTCTATTGCAACTATTATTCTATTAAATTTCGCAAACTTCGGTTGTTGTCACAGATCTTTAGTAAATATATTATATCAATTAGCAATTAGATCTGGCAACCTTCGGCTGTTGTCGCTGATCTCTATTAAATTTATTATTTCTGTTATATTTAGCAGACTCCGGCTGTTGTCACAGCACTCTGGTGACAATTAGATTTGTCAACGTTCGGCTGTTGTCGCAGATATTTAGTGAAACTATTATATCAATTAAATTTGACATTTTTCAACTGCTGATGCAGCTCTCCGGGGAAAATATTATTGGAACTAGATTTGGCAGCCTTCGGCAGTTGTTGAATTTCCAGCCAAGTTCAAATTCGAATGTTTTAACCAATATGTCTGCAAGAATTTTAAAATCTGGCATACTGCTACGTGCTGTTCTGTATGTACTCAAGTTTTGTCATACATATACTCGTACCCGTATTTCCTGAAGGTGATGATATTTCTATGCAAAATTTGCCACTCCGCAAAAGTCAATCTGATACAAGAGCTTCAGGACAATATGTTTGGTTCTAACATCGGAAATTTACAAGAAAAGAACCATATTTTCAATGTTCTTCTCAAATTGAACCTCTTCATAAAAGATCTTATTAAGCTGTCAAGTTATATCCCTTACCAAACCATGATGTGGATTGTTCCCATGACATGGCCGAGAGTAAATTTTCATTATTCTGTAAAAATCAAAATATTTCCCACATATCTTCAAATAAAATTGGAAATTTCAATTTCACAAGTTAATCTTATTCACCCTTCAAGTTATTCACCATTTTTCATTCGTTTATCGACTAGATTATTCTGGGATTTAAATACGTTTTTTCGTACCTTTTTTTTATTTTATTATTTGGCATAGACATCAAAAATTAAAAGAACACCATATACCACAATTATTATGTAAATATGTAAAAAAAATCATACTAGAAAAAATTCTACATTTTCATTTTATTTTTTAAATAAATATAAAAAGGCATAATTAAAAGGTTGCACTAAAATGCTCGCCAACACTTTAAATAATTTTTCTCTGACAATTTTGTATTTCCTACAGGATACACCATTATGTGTTCAAGACTATTTTTTACTGAACAATTGTAGTCTGATTTTTTTTTTTTTTAAAAAAAAAAAAAAAAAATGGCTTAACGTGTAGTCTGAATAATCGTTGCAGAAGAGATAATCCATGATTAATTTGTAGACGATTCATGGTCATGCGCGGATATAGCCCTCTTATTTTGGGGGACACAATCGCAGAATATACCTAATAATAAATGTGGAGTGGGAGAGACTCGTAACCTAGAGACCGTGGGTTCGAGTCCTGGGCAGTACTTTTGAATGCAATGTTTATCGAGGTACNTTGTCTCCAGTGAGCTAACATTGTGTCGGAGTGAACCAGTTTATAAGCCGTGATCCTTGCTTCCCCCGAAACTATTTTGCCGTTCCCCTTCTCGCTGCGACGCTCAATCTTGGCTTAGCAGCCATTAACAATGAATGGAAAATCAACGCCTCCACCAAGTGTGAGGTGCCTTCAGTGATTAAATTTCTGTGGTTTAAGGGGTCACCCCCTCTTGAAATCTCATTGCTATGTATGGAGAAGTAATAAATTAAAAAATTCCATAGCCTCTTCTGGGTAACGATTCCAAGACTGAGTGTCGCAGCAAAGTGGGGACCGACCTAAATAGTAATGCGGGAAGCAAGGGGTACAGCGCCGTTGTCGGAGTTGAGCTAGCTCGCTCGCTCGTAGCGGTTCCACCTATCAAATATAAAGAACTCATAATAGATATTGTAATAAACTTTATGTCGCCCTGATTTCTATAAAATTGCCATTACTCTTACAGAAATTATAGTTTTTATATTACAAAGTTCCTTAGAAAAGCTTTAGATTTCTAGGGAAAATTTTATTTATTATGCTTTTCCAAAATACTGAAGGTATTAGGGTAGCCTTGAATTTATGAGAAGGTGGCGGGAACATCACACAACTTTCCTCACCTATAAAAAAGAAGAAAATATTGTATAGTCTGAAATTTTCGATGTCGATTTTTCAATGCCAAAACACGTGTAGAGGACCACAGAGTGTTGGGGACCGCAGTGTAGAGGATTTGACCCCAAATCTCGTGTTGAGGACCCCAAATCTCGAGTTTCAGCTATTGTTATGTGTATATATGCATAAAATATCTCAAAAATCCGTAACTTAAAATTTGATATTTTAAGGGGCGGTACTGTAGGGCGGCTGAGTCAGTGGTGACTATGGTCGCTACACTATGGTCGCTCAAAATAAATAACGCTGGATTAAAATTACTCTGCATATTTGGTTTTCTGAAATTTCGATCACTTCTGCTGGTCGCAACTGAATGAACCTACTGTTACGGTTAGGTACTCATGTATACACTCCCGTTTCTTGCCTTCTGATGACCTCTGATACGGTTAGGTACTGATTTACACTCCCATTTTTTGCCTTCTGCTCACTTCTGTTACGGTTAGGTTCTGACTTGCCTTCTACTAACAGTATGAAATCCATAACGAATAGGTAGAGCAGAACGTGTGAAAACTCATGCACTTACATGTGGACAGCCGCTAGAGTGGGCCACATCACAGAAGCAGAGATTTAAGATTATGCACTCCAACCAACGGCATAATTATTATTACTCATGTTTATATTACAGTATGCATACCAAGAGCGAAAATAGCAGCCTTCCTGGTCTAGTGGATATCATACTGATACTCAAATTGCACTTGAGAGACCCAGGTTCTAACCCTGGCGGAGTGGGAAAATTTTCGACTTTGTTCTTGTGGACATTTCCATGTCGATAGCAAAATATACTCCCCATCACAAAGTCGCTCTATGCACACTAGTGCTATTTCTTTCTGTACTATTCGTCAAAAAATTCACTCATGAAAGTTTGTAAACAGACCCTGTAAACAGATAGAACTTATAATTCAGTTTACAAAAGCTCTAAACTTTTCATTAAATCATATCTCTGCACTCTGTTCATATCATATTTAAGTCTCTCCCAAGTGCCCCAACTTTCTTCATATAAGTATTCAACATTTAGAAGTTCTAATTCTAACTCATCATTGCATTGGTTTAATAATTCCCAACTTTTAATAATATCTCTGAGATATTTGTTTTATCTTCATTTTATTCTTTTTTTGCTTCTGGAATCTAATTATTATTTTCAAAAATGAACCTTTGACATTGTCACGAAAAAAAAAACCTCATTCAAAACTTGATATACTCGTATTACGTTTCAAAATACGCAGAATGAAAAAAAAAACGAATAAAAAAATCCGTTTGTCCGCCGCGCCGTCCGCCGTGAATGTCACTTTTGCCACTTAGCGTTGACCGATTTGGATGAAATTTGGTGTGTAATCACAAGAAAAGACGAAGAACTTCTATTTAAATATTTATACTTTTGTTTGAGTATAGATGTTATAAGTTCGGCTCAGTGAAAAGGTAATAAGGATGGGACTTACCAGAAAGTTCCAACGATCATCCTCCCTTAATCTACCATCATTGTTTATGATCAAATTCTGATAATCACTAAATCAACGTGCCATTGAGATAACAATAATAACACTAATTTCATCGAATGGAAAATGTTTTCTGTGTGTTGCTCGTTTGATGAATGGGAATCCAGCTACGATACTTGGAATAAGGGAACAGATTGTCAGACGAAAGATTTAAAACCAATCAGGATGATTGCATGCTGATTCAAGAGTGACAAACTGTTTTGGTATACGGGGTGTGTCATTTTGAGGTAGAACAGCCCAATATTCGAATCCTGTTGGAGATACAAAATAATATTCTGGCCAAAGTTTCATGATATCGTGGTTGAATGGTCCCAAAGACCTGTATAAATCCTTCACAAATTCCTGAAGGTCGACTTTTAAAGTAATTGAGCCAACCTTGAGAGATTCGTCAGGGTCACAATTCATCAATATATGTCCTCATAGAGATCATGAAGCTTTTTTTTTTTTTTTTTGTATCTCCATTTAAACTTTCTGTGTCCATCACGGAAAGTGATAGTGGTGGAAGGATTTAGTAGCATATTATGCTACTCTGAGGACGCCGGACTAGATGTTGATTATTCCGACCCTTCCATGTCCTCTAATAGTGGTAAATATCACAAATTCATAAGGATTACATGGGTTGGTTGAGTTGGAACTCATGCCCTACTGCCCTACTGTTTACCTGTCAGAGCGTCTTTCCACTACACTTCCAACCCATTCGGCTTTTATACTAAAATATTTTTAGACCCCAAATGGGATCTACCTACCAAATTTCATCAAAATCGTATCTCTTGTTGTTTGCGGTGAAACGACAGTAGAGTTTAAAACGTAATTAAAATATTCATTCCAAAGCGGCTAAAAATCATTCTTTCCGATTGCATCAGACAGATGGAAACTTACTTCTCTTAGTAAGTTATGCATGGGAATCCTTAGAATGAATAATTTTTTCCTTGCATTCAACCAAAGATTTTTGTTGTGCAATAAAGTAACCATGACAACCCTATCAAATAAAAAAGCCAAAAAGTTTGTCGCTCTTCTTCTTTTTCAATTTTCATCCTTTTTTTATGAATTTGCCAATCAAATCATCTTCATTCACATTTTTATTTCTTATTTCATTGATGGCAACAAAATAAAAAACTACTGAAAATCACATTTTTTCATTTTTTTTTTTTTTTTTTTTTTTTTTTTTTTTTTTTTTTTTCAAATACAACATATTACCTTATCATGTTTCAGGGGTGACCATTCTCTTATCATTGACTGTTTTCCTCAACTTAGTAGCTGAAACGCTTCCCCAAGTATCTGACGCGATACCACTGTTAGGTACACCACATTTATTTTGTTGATGACTTTTGCATGCAATAAGGACCTATGTTTTATATTATAAAATAAAAAGGCCAATGCTTTTGAATTGAAAATTTCTTTTTTTAGTTAGATGTATACCTAAGTAGTTTAAGTATGAATCATTAATACAGGATGGACTGGCACTTATGGTAGAAAAATAATTGAAAAATATTTTTTTTTTTTTTCAATTTTAAAATTTAAACCTCAAAAAGCTACATATAAAATAATTGTAAATTTTGTAAAGCTACAATTTTGGTTTGCGCTCTCTTTTTCTATATTCTGATTTAATAATTTGGTCGGAGACTTTGGTATTCCTAAACTATTTGGCCATACTATAATGTGAGCATCATGAGGACTAGGATTTAGGGAATCCACGCGGAATCCGCTTGTGATATATATATTATGCAGTCTTTTTTTTTTTTTTTTTAAANTTTTTTATTAAAAAAAAAAGTAGTCTTCGGAACCGCTTTCGCATTACTTCATTGTACTCGTTTTATACTCATGCCATCCTGGAAACGAGCAAATTCGATGGGGAAATTCCGAAGCCATAATCCCTAGATGTCAGTGGTCTCAACACGTATAGATTAATAATGTATCCTACAATTATAAAACTATCCACCCTGTAACTCGGTTCTGCTTCACCTCGCTCACTGACGAATTTCGAAAGATATGATCCATTTGATCTCAGCTATACCAAACATATTCAATTTGAACTAGTAGATATTTTTTGTACCCTGTATAATGTGTATACATATATTTAATGTCTGCGCATTTGTTTCATATCAATCTATTTATTTTAAACAACATAGAAACTTTACGTCTCGGAACTATTTAATGTAGTCCATTAAAAGAAATTTCAAATAAAATTATCTTTTTTTCAACAAATTTATTTTCTTTTAAATAAATGAAATAATATTGGAATCTATAGAACCCCTATTTATAAAAGTTTCGAAGTTTTCTCAATTCTAATATAATTGATGAAAAACATTTTACACGAAACGGACAAGGCTTCCTATGTTTATAGATAAACAAATTTATTAAGTAGGTAGGTATGTATTCCGATAATTTTTTAAAAATTTGAGAAACCAAATTTCAAGTGTAATGATCGATTTTCGATTGATGATAATGACCACGAAAAAAAAAAAATTACATTTAAAGATACCGGTGGCTCATCTAGGNGGGGGGGGGGGGGGTATGATATCGACTTTTCATCTTTAGTAATAAGCATTGAATTTTGGGAGGGGGGAGGGGGTATATATAAAAATATTATATTTTATCTAATTTTCGCGGTGAAAGTAGTTATGTTTGTGCATGGCAAAAGTGTCTTTTTTGATACATCAGTCATACCTATCCCTAAAATTGATAGTCTGCTCCGGTAAAAACATGGGGTTTGAAATCTCCAGGATTTTGAGGGCATGTTTGTGCATGACAAAAGTGTTTTTCTTTGATACATACGTATCTATAAAATCGCCAGTCTGGTGCTGTCAAAACATGAGCGGGGGGGGGTCAAGTTAAGACCCTCCAACAAATTGGACGTATATACCCGCTAACCGTGCGAAAGGTAATATTGGGTTCGGTCACTGCATGCGCATAAAAACTTGATCTTTTTTTTATTCGTTGGGGTCCGGCCAGACACCCCCACTCGTGTGCGCGGCATTTTTGCACACATATTAGGCCCAATTTGGGATTAAAATGATGCTAGAAACATTTCGTCACTGTCAGTATTTGGCACCCCTATTTCTATATAGATTAAATTACTATTGTAGTGGTTTCTTGCAATCATCTGAATTAATAGGTAATTCAAACGATATTCCCAGCCTGACCTTTATTGCCCCTCCACTAACAGCATGGGCTTAACGTCTCTTGGAAGTATTATCAAATCTTGCTGGTGATATTTACTATTTTTTTTTTTTTTNTTTTTTTTTTTTGGCGTTACAAAATATTTGTTAAGCCCCATAGGCGCTTATTGCATGCAAGTCCTCACCTACCTCTTTTCTATTTTAATTTTTTTATATTCAGCTTGTTGCCATCACTGTGTTTTATATCTGTTTATTATATTTTAAAAATTATTTTTTCTTGCTCGTCAAAATCAATGTTTCTACCTGAAAATATAAGTAATTCTACTTATATTGTCATAGTTTGATTTTTTTTCTACATAAATATATAAGTACTATACTTATATTTCATTGTTTAAATTATTTTTCTTAAATAATTATATGTATGTTGCAGTTCTTCTGTACACTCTGCCTTGATTTTTGCAAAGCGACTATTTTGTTTTAACTATACCTATTTGCGTTTTGAAATACAGGCCGGGTCATTTTAATCAATGAGGTCGATTTCCTCGAGAACAGTTCAATTTAAAAAGAAAAAGATCTGAGCAAAATAGGTATTAAGAACCATTTTTGTTTCTTTTTTTCCACTTACCTGGCAGTTTTCGAAATAATATTGTCTATGACGTGCTCTTACTGAGGAATTATCTTTATTTTGTTTCACGCCTATTTGGAATCTCACTAAAATTACCACATTTATGACCAAATATTTCTAAATACGCTTATCAATAATTTGGTATTCGTAAGGCTACCGGCTGTATAAGCCTTTTGACACTGCGACCTATAATAGTTCTTTTGTGACTTCTGACAATAATGCTACACAGGTTAGACATCTATAACTAAGAGCGCATTAAGGACAAAAGTCAAATCGAAATAAAAATTAGTACTTAAATCAAAAATATAATTTCATATAAAAGAATTTCACCTTCATAAAACCTTTAACGCCACCTTTGAGAGAAATTTCAAGGTCACCTAAAAAT
Organism: Pachypsylla venusta; assembly: GCA_012654025.1. Classification (NCBI taxonomy): domain Eukaryota; kingdom Metazoa; phylum Arthropoda; class Insecta; order Hemiptera; family Aphalaridae; genus Pachypsylla; species Pachypsylla venusta. The sequence continues at coordinate 12,246,637 of CM022875.1, forward strand.
AATTTTTTCAAACGCTTTTTTTTTGTAAAAATGAACCGTTCTCGAGAAAATCCACCTTCATAATTAAATAGACCCGCCCTGTATAAATAATATGTGTACACAATTTATTTGCAATGATAATTATTAAAATGCTTTCTGAATCACACTTATTTATTGTTGTAATTGCATCCGGCCAAAATAATTAAATATTTACATAGGCAGTACTTATTTTATGAATTTACAGGGTGGGTTCAGAAACAAAATCAATATGGATTCAAAAGGAAAAATAATATTTTGACAAAAATATTCTAGAATATTCCGGGAAAGATATATTTTTTTTGCTCAATTAAATAGCCATTACCAGGTGGCCCCATATGGCTCAAACATTAATGAGCTGATTTTATGAATATAATAAAATTTCATCAAAATTGGATGAGAGTTATTATGCTAAAAGAAAAATGAACAGACCAACAAAAAACATTTTTTTGTGTGAAAATAGATGAAGAGAATGGTTTTTACACATTTTGATAGAAATACAGAATGGGGATCCATTCCTAGGACAACGAAACATATAGCTAACGGGAAACAATTATGTGTTCTTGATAAAAGAATGGGCCATTAGAGACCACAAAATTCAAGTTTTTGGACAATGTGGATGTAAAAGTACTTGTCAATACAGTTTTTTTTTTTTTTTTTTTTTTTTTTTTTTTTTTTTTTTCTATCAACTTTTGTCTAGGACACCCTGCATATTCATATTTTTAAATTATTCCTAGGTACATCATATTGATGTTGTTAATTTTAATTGAAATTCCTAATTATCTTTAGGAAATCAAAAGATGTTTTTTATTTTTTCACAGTCATAGGTACATATTTAATTTTATTATTTAATTTCTACAAGAATTGATGCCCTTTTTTGGTTCAATTAAAATAACGATTTTTTCTTTATGTTCCTATTACGCTTCATGCTTAAACCTTACACAATAGATGTCTCATATAAAGGCTCGTGATTTTTTTACTGATAAAACTTTTAAATAATTATAACCTTATAATTACAAAAAATAAACACATATTAAAGCATACTAAAAAATAATTATATTGCATAAATTATCTACTTTGAATGAAATTCATAAAAATATAAATAATCATAGAATAAAAATTAACTATTAAAAATTAAATATATATATTTTTTATTTTTTTTTCAAAAGCACTTATTAATGTAATCTTGTTTCATTAAAGTTGAATATTTTTTGAGCAGATAATTTTACAAGTATATTCTTATCCTCCATCTATAAAATCTGAATATTAATTGAATAGGTCTTTTATGCAAGACGCCCTAAAAACATGTACTCCTTATAACCACGTATACTAGAGCTCAAATAAAGGCCAGTTTGATTAACAAACGGGGGTCCGGAAATGGCTCTAGCATTTCTTGTTATCTCTTGCAAAGTGAAAAATTTAGTAGAACATGCCGTCCCATGCAGAACAAAACATTCATAATGTACACTAACTTAAATTTCGGGGCCTCGTTTGAGAGTATGGATCACATTCGTCGAATAAGTCATTCCGGGCTTTTTTATGTTCATGGAATGAATGCTTCGAATATTCATTCATAATAATTCAATTTGGTCATATGAAAAAATATGGCGTTTATATTAACCCTTGGGATCCCCCATAACTCTGTCCCTGTAATGATAATGATCTTTTTTTTAAAAAAAAAAACGTACGTGTTCGATGTTCGATGATGGGACACATGTTTATATTTCGTTCCAATAGCACCCAACTCTTGCCAGGTTTGGCGGCGAATGCAAAAAAAAAAGTGGAACTCCGCGGACTTGTTGCGCAGAGGGGGTTAATTTTCGGACCCTTGTTATTAGGCAGGGTGGCCTTTATTTGTGCCCTTGTAGATTAGAAGGATTTCATATTTTTTGGCACGCCCTGTTTTACAAATTAATTAATGTAAAGATATTTTTTTTTTATTTATTACAGCTGATTTTATTTATTAATTTACTCTTATATTAATATCTTATAACCAAAATTTATTTTTTATTTTAAACAATTTCTTGCAATTTTTTTTTAGAATCTTGCCATGTTATATGTTTACAGGTATAATGATTTTACTGTCACATACAGTGTTCCTCTTAACACTTGCTCAAGTATTACCACAATCATCAGAGGCAGTGCCTCTATTAGGTCAGATACTTGTAAATCAATCAGATACTATCTCTTTTTATAATTAAATGATATCAATTTAAATAATCAATTTAAAAACAGTTCTTTTACATAATTTGTCTTGTAACAGTCCTTTTACATAATGTGTCTTGTAACAGTTCTTTTACATAATTTGTCTTGTAACAGTTCTTTTACATAATTTGTCTTGTAACAGTCCTTTTACATAATTTTTCTTGTAATTTTTTGCAATAAGTGATAAATACAACATCGAGGAATTGCATGGTAAATACTCGATAGGTATTGTGCAAAAGTTAAATTATACACAGAAAAAAACGCCTTATAATGTAAAGCAATTGCATTGTATCCTATGTCTTACCAACTCTATATTGTGCAAAAGATTTACCATAAATTATACACAGAAAAAAAACGCCTTATAATGTTAAGCAATTGCATTGTATCCTATGTCGTACCAACCACATATTGTGCAAAAGATTTAACATAAATTATACACAGAAAAAAACGCCTTATAATGATAAGCAATTGCATTGTATCCTATGTCTTACCAACTCTATATTGTGCAAAAGATTTACCATAAATTATACACAGAAAAAAAACGCCTTATAATGTAAAGCAATTGCATTGTATCCTATGTCTTACCAACTCTATATTGTGCAAAAGATTTACCATAAATTATACACAGAAAAAAACGCCTTATAATGTTAAGCAATTGCATTGTATCCTATGTCTTACCATCTCTATATTGTGCAAAAGATTTACCATAAATTATACACAGAAAAAAACGCCTTATAATGTTAATTGCATTGTATCCTATGTCGTACCAAATGTTTATTGTCCAAAGATTTTTTTATAAATTATACGCAGAAAAAATCCTTACATCCTAAGTGGTATCGAATTTATTTTACTCTGAAAAACGTTTCAGTATACAGTTAAGGAGGTGTACTATTTAGAATGACCTCCCTTAATTTGTGGTTCATTTCCAACAAGTTTTGATTAAATACCACGAAAACATCATATCTATATTTCAATAACTGTTCAATAACACAACTCCCGCGGCTACCCATTTAAAATTCCCATATTGAAGCATTGTCATCAGTAATTTTTTTGGGACTTCTTCTTAGTAATAATCTGAAATGGGAAAACCATTTAGAAATTTTAAATACACTTCTCTTATTAGGGTATCAAAGATTAATATTATCATTTCTTAACTTTTAATTAAAATTAAATATTGCTATCTTTTAATTCAAATGGGTTTGTATTTAAACTGATGTGCTTTCGGTTTTAAGGAGTATTTTTAATGTAAACTTTTTATTCAGTGAACGGTGAGAAAAAATCCATATCTCCTTAAATTATTTTAAAAGTCTTCAATATAATTACTTCTTTCTTGTCTGAATTATTACAAAAGAAAAATATGTAAAAGAACTGTGACAAAGAAATATTAAAATTAAAAAAGAAAGAAAGAAAAATATTATTTATTCAAGTTTTTACTTTTTTTCATAACGATTTTGATTTTGACTCTGTGTAGTCGGAAAAGTGGATAATGAGAGAGGAAAGAGCCCAAGGCTCTTGTCAGTTCATCGAGAATTTTCAATATCTTTCGCTGGAAACTTACAAACCATCAGCTACCTATGTTGATCTCACTCAGCCTGGGTTAACAGTTCTTGTTGACCCAGGCTGTGATCTAAGAGGAACTTGTATATTCAACGTGCTATAAGAGTGGATGCTGATCATTCTCAACCTCTGGATCTCTGACCACTGTGTGATTAATATCGTCATGGCGATAAACAATGAAAACTTGTCAAGATAATCAATTCCATTAATCTTCTTCATACTTAATATTAAAAAAAATACAAATAATTAAATATAATTAATGTAAATGCATGAATGCTAGTAATTCAAAATAAAAGATTAAATCCAAATAATAAAATAAAATGAAAGGTCTTATCACACTATTTGTCATTTTTTCAAATATTTGAACTATTTATTCGTTGAATTTGCGTGTTTGGTATATATCTGTGCCCCTATCACACTATTTGATTTTATTTGTTGTGTATAATACTCACAGATATATATTTATCTGTAATAAATATAATTTTTGATTTTTTCTCTTTTTCCAATAATATTTTAGTTCACAGACGCCCCAGAAATATTTTTTAAATGTAAGATTAAATAGTTTTCAGAAACGATCAAACGTGTTTGTCATGCATTTAAACCATATCAGACAATTTGGACAAATTTTGGTAACTTTCGTTTTGATCAAAGCGCGAATTTTATCAAATATATTTGTCGATCCCAATTTTTGGTACTGTTTGAAGTAAAAGAAAATGACTTAATTTTGCATCATGACAAACAGTGCGATTGTGATCCGACCTTAATAGCTGCATTTTGTACAAAGAATAGTTTAATAATTGTAAACACATCCACTTTATAAAATACAAGAGTAATTTCAATTCAATTTAATGAACAGTAGCAGCCCTACAATGTTTTCCTCTAGAGAAAACCTTTCGCAAAATTTAGGGGGAGGGTTATGTACAATATTTTAACCGTCTAATACCGGGACTCAGTTCATATGTGCCGAAACTGTTATTTATGGTTTGGTCTAAGGTTTGGATGGTCGCAGATGGATTGTAAGCAGGCTCATCTCCTTCTCCACGATTATTTAGGACATTTAGGCCATGTATAATTTTCCCCAAAGGATTTTCCTTTGAGGCCATCATGGGCCCCGCAGATGTTCCTGAGGCACAATAAAATTATACATGGCCTAAATGTCCCCCTGAAGGTTCCATCAGGGGCCTCGTATATGCTCTTGAAGATATATGTATATACACTATACAGGTATTAGCATTTTGGTCCATTAGAAAATCTTGCTATACCAAAAATCCATCAGGGGCACCGCTGTTTTGTGCTAAATACTTTTAGCATTTTATAACGAAGCCCATTTAGGGCCCTCTTATTTTTTGGCTTCTGTACTGATATGCTATTTTATATTAATATGAGTATATATCTACTCTAAAAATTTTAATATTTCCAAATTCTAATTTTCTGAATAATCTGAGCCCCCGACTCTTGATGTACCGACTATGGCTAAATTTTATTTTGTACTAGCAGTCTGCACCCGCTTTGCTTGGCGCCTTTGCGTATGGCCGTTCTTACTTTTAGTATTCTATCATTTACCATAAAAAATCGGAAAATCGGCCGTAACTCGAAAAAGGTTACACATGAACCTTCCTCATGAATCACTCTGTCCATTGGTGAAAACCGTAACTCCGAAACTCAAAATCTTGCCTCAAAATATTTCGGAAGTACGATATATCCAGGTTTTAATGTGAAAACGAAATACTCATTAAAAGGCTACCTAAAAACTTAACTCGACTTAATGACACTTTTATTGTTTTTTGTTCAAAAGCTTTTAAAGTTTTCCCTCGTCTTATATAATCACAATCAAATTTTACTGCTGAAATTTTCCACCACAAATACTACCCAAAGAAATTCTTGAAAGCTGTGACAGGGGAAATTATATTTATTTTAATTTTAACTTTCTGACTAGTTGAAAATATTTCATTCTATTAGAGGCGAAAGAGAGGGTAAGTGAGGAAAGATTGATAGATGGCGATTGTAATTTGCAAAGGTCCTTATTCCCAATGATGTTCAAATGGTTAATTTCATTCCCAGCATCTAGGGAACCTTTAAATAATACAGTATGTCCCAGAATGACCGGTCACCCCCTTTTAAAAATTTGAACGACTTGGAACTTTTAAATTTGAAAAGGGCCATGATCATTCGAATGGCTATGATGAGATCCAGGTTTTACCCCTGAATTTCGTTATCACAAAACAGGGAAGTGACTTTTATTGAAAAAAAAAATGTTTATTTCTCAAGAAATTAAAATGGACTGATACAAATATTTTTTGTCAAAATAAAAATTCAATTTAAATAAGGACTAACTTTCCTTTTCATTTTTTCATAAAAGTAATCAGGGGCAGAAATAGAGGGTTCTTAAGTTTGATTTTGTTACACCTTGTATGGTCCCTGTTTGAGCTTTGATGTAAAGTTTTTTTTCCCCCCAATTAGGCGCTTTAACCGCTGTGTTATACAGGTCGTTCGCGCCGGTACCTCATTTTGTGTAGTAGATCAAGTGATCTTAAAAATACAAAGAGGGAGTCAACACTCGCCTCATTGTCAGGCAAGCCAGGAGGACAGGGGAGGGAAGAGGAGGGAAGTGTAGTGTATTGTGAAATGACAAATAAAAGCTTAGAAGACAACCATTTTTGGGTAGAAAGTAGAAGTAAGGTCGTGATTTAAGACAAATAGTAACAATTAACCTAAAAAAGGAAATATTTTAGCAAAACACTTTTTGTCAATAAAAGTAACTCCTGGGGATCAAAACCTGGATCTCACTATTACCATGATTGGCCATTGTTCCTTTCCAATCCCTATTAGAGCTTTTCAAAATTCGAAAATCCAAGCCGTTCAATAGTTCAGGTGGGGGTGCCCGGGTATTCTGTGACATACTGTATAATAATACTAAAGAACGTGTAGCGTGTAGGTAACATGAGTTGGTGGTGTAGTGTTAAGACGTTCTTACTGGTAAACAGTATGGCGCGGGAATATCAGCCTCATGAATGTGAGATATTAACAATATTGTAGGACATGGAAGGAATCGGGATTATCAACATCTAGTCCGGCGTCCTCAGAGTAGCGTAATATGCTACCCAACCCTTCCACCATCGTGACTTTCGGTGATGGACAAAATTCTTCTTCTAAATTTTTGTCGCAACTTTCGCCGTTTTCGAGATATAGGAATAGTACAGGAATTGTAGATTTAAAAATGGGTTAAAAAATATTTATCAATAAATTTATAATTTTTGCTGCAAATATTAGATTAGACCTCCCTTATAAATATTATGAAAAGTCCCGAGTCTAGAAAGTTGCGGAATCATCCGCCATTTTGAATTATAGGCCGTCAACTTGAACTTTCATTGTTTTCTTGCAAATATCGCGAGATTGGTTGGTTCTATCGGAAAATTTGTATGACTTAAATGAAAGACAATTGAATATCCGGCACGTTTAGTTCTATACCGTTTTTTACACCAAAGAGTCCAAAGACTAAAACTATAAAATAAGTTTAAATCACTAAAATCTATTTAAAGAGCATATTTTTTTTTTTTTTTTTTTTTTTTTTTTTTTTTTTTTTTTTTTTTTTTTTTTTTTTNTACTCAGCCCCCAGATGCGCCGGACTGGCGCATCTGGGGGGCCGCGGCGATATGTATATATTAAGGGCCCCGAAAACATGTACTTTACCCAAAACCCACCTCGCCCCCCCCCCTTTCCTTCAATTAATAGATGAGGTGTAAATAAGTAAGTATCGACAAGCTGAACTTTCATCAATTTATTTATCAATGGTCATTTTTTCACAAGTTTGTGATTAGGACATTTTTGCGCCAGAGAAAAATCAATGCAACACAGCAAAGGCGCAAGCTAAGCATTGAAAACATTTTCTGATAGTATCATTGTGACTGTTGCTATCTATTTTTCATCCTCGGAATCAGTTGCATTATCATCACTGTTACTGTCTTCATCGGAAATCGAAAAGTTGCGACTATAATTACTTTGAGAATCTGTATTCGATCGGTGCCGCTCGATACGAATGGCGCGTGTCTTTGAATTTTCAAATATCGGCGCGTGGAACGATTAATGAAATATTTATTCTTCGAAGTTCCTCGGCCCTTTCTGGTCGGCGAATGCCGACACGAGGACCTGGCCAGTCCGGCACTGCCTTGACTGCAATATTTTCCCAATCAAATTTTATCGTTAAAAATAACAAAATGACAATGACTAGTATGCATTAAAAAAAGAAGCATTTACTGTAGTAAATGCTTTTCACTGAAGCATCCGATATATTATTCAGTATCCACTATTTACAATAGCATTTACTTCTTCTTAGCATGCCACTTATTTTTGATTCAGAGTTTAATTAGTAAAATAAAAAAAATGAATTTAATAATTTAAGCTTTCAATTGTACTCAGACTGTCATCATCAGATCAGACCAGAGCTACAATAGAACACCGTCTTCCTGTCAAGTTGTGATAGTGTTCACATTGATAGCTCTGGCCTGATGATGACAGTCAAAGTACTGCTGAAAGCTTGCCAACATAAATTTTGAATTCTAATATATTTTTTAAATTTAACCACTAAACTGTGAATTGTCAATATAATTTTTGTTATCTATCTTCAATCAATTTTTAATTTATCTTTAATATTTACACTTTGATGTTAATGAAGTATCTTCTCTATCTCTCTCTCTCTTCATTCTTGTATTGTGGTTTTGCTGTTTTACTTCGACATTTGTATCGAAACTTTCATAAAATGTTTTAATTTTATATTTTTTTTATACTAACTGTGCGCAACCGAACTTCCTTTAGAGAAGATGAGAGAAACAATGAGAATAAATGTGACTTTTACAGTAGTAATTATATCACCAAGGCATTACCCTATAAACACCATCCGAGCATACCACACATAAATTACAAACATACACTTTTGGTAACCTGTGTAGAATATGGGGAGTAGTGTCGGATTGTTAAGCTGTGTAGCTATAGGTAACGTGGCTATAGGTATGCGTTCTTGCTCAGACATCAACTTTTTTGGGACCTAACCCAGAACTACTCCCAACACGTCCTACACAACAAACTCGGTGTTCATTTCTGTTAAATTATGTAGACTTTAACCGCTTTTGTACAAAAAATTTATATTTAAATGACATAATGGTTCAATAATTATCGGAGAGAATCTGGTGCCTCACCAAATTTTAACCCCGACGCTGATGATTACGTGGAATATGATTCGAAATAAACTTTTTGTGGCGCGGAAGGCGAAGAGCATCTCACAAAATTTTCGATGCAAAAATTTTAAACTCACATGGTTTCGTCCACAAAATAAACAAGGGCGTAGCCAGCATCTGGCCTAGGGGGGGGGCAGCTGAGATTTTCATGTCGG
>CM022875.1:12267016-12289343 GCA_012654025.1 Pachypsylla venusta
TCGAAAATAGATATACGGGGTGTTCATTGTGATTTATTATTTTCAATATTGAAAATACATACACACGAAAATATATATACGGGGTGTTCATTGTGGTTTATTATTTTTAATATTGAAAATACATACACACGAAAATAGATATACAGGCTGTTCATTGTGATTTATTATTTTCAATATTGACAATACATACGCACGAAAATAGATATACGGGGTGTCATTGTGATTTATTATTTTCAATAGTGAAAATACATACACACGAAAATAGATATACGGGGTGTGTGTCATTGTGATTTATTATTTTCAATATTGCAATATTGAAAATACATACACACGAAAATAGATATACGGAGTGTCATTGTGATTTATTATTTTCAATATTGAAAATACATACACACGAAAATAGATATACGGGGTGTTCATTGTGGTTTATTATTTTCAATATTGAAAACGCATACACACGAAAATAGATATACGGAGTGTTAATTGTGAAGCATTGAAATGTCATACAAAAATTAATCCCCTTCAAAATTTAATAATTTATGTTTTAAGGTATGTGGAATCAAATAAAATCCTCCAATCTGTCGCGTCGTACTCCGTGAGTGCCACTTACCGTTTCCCGATTTTAATGAAATTTGTAATGAGGGTACCTATAATAATTGTGCTAAAAAAAAAATTAGTCACGGTCAATCACGTATAGACCGTGTCTCAAAAAAAGGATTCGAGATCCGATGTCAATATATTGACATCGGATTCGAATTTCTAAAAAAACTGAAACACAAATTACAAAGGGAAAACTTTTTCCAGTATTTTTAAGTACTTTCGGGGAAGGCCACAGGAGGTCAACTTTGAAATCTTAAATAGAACTACATCTTTTGTAATATTTATTGGAAAAATAAAATAAAAATATTTTGAGATTAATTTCAGATCTGCACTCGAAACAGGTGAAAAGTTATTTTTAGGTAGCTTAGCTTTTGTATCTAAATATTTGTTTATACACTCCAGGAACACTTTTTACCCCGCTGCCCCATAGGCCCTAAAAAGATATAGTCTGAAAAAATATTTTCCAACCCAATTTATTTACATAGACAAGAATTTTCCAAACCAATTTATATCAAAATTGGGTAAGCCGATCGAGAGTTATCGTGATAGAAAAAGATAAACAATTCTATATTCCAGCCTTGGGCTGGAGTATTTCTAATATTAATAATATTAATTTTCTATGGTGCAGTCAAAAATATAACACCTCGTGCTATGCAAGGGAACCGAACTTCATTTAAAATGGAAAACTTGCGAGAAATGAGTTGATTCTATTTATACTAATACCTACTTCCTTATAGTAGGCAAAAAATAAAAATCTAAATAGGTAGAAAATTGTGTTCATAAAAATAAGAGAATTCAATATTCTTTAACCAAAAATTTATATTCGCTGGCAAACGGAAAACTGATGTTAATGAGACGTTAAAGAAAAAAAATCGCATAGGTATTTTAACTATCGAAATATCAAATTATGACGGGGGGGGGTATTTTTTTTTTTTNGGGGTATTTTTTTTTTTTTATTGACGATTCCAAAGGTTTATTATTGAAAATAATAAATCAAAAGGGACCGATTGTTGCTAGTCTTATTTTACCAACTTAATAGATTTATATCTATAAACATATAGATATAAATCTATTAAGAAAAAATATACACAGAATATCCATTAGGGTGAGGGGCGAGTCTTTCCATGAGAAAGCATTTCAAGATATTTATTTCTTTGGATGGAAACAAATATCTTGAAAGTTGAGATCTTGGAGTTCCAAGAGGTTGATATTTTTACATTGAAATTTAAAAATATAAAAATGAATTTAAATATTATATTTGTGTAGAACACACCATACCATGAATTTGCTGTCTTCTAAAACGATGGATTAGATAAGGTGAATATTCTAACATTGTGTCATTGATATACAAACACGTCAACTGACATTCTTATATAAATTTTAAGACCTATAAATTATGCAGAATTAAGGTATTTGTGTGACAGATCGTGCCGACAGCATTTTGCTATAGTCTTTTGTGTGTGTCAAGGGATAAATGAAAAATTTACCAAATAAAGATGGTGCCAGAATCTTCTCATTATTTTTATAGTACTGATCTCACAGATGTTAAAATGTCTGATTTCGTCTATAGGTATGTCCAAGGTTAAATCTTTATCCCTCAGGATAAAGATTTATATTTATGGTGGTCCTATTATTAGAAAGTTCTTCTAATTATGTGCGCCGTGGCCAGTATGACTGATTTTTGGAGGCAGATTGATATTTCATGGTTTTCATTTCCTGGGATAATTTTTAAATATTTTGCCCGATACTAAACTGTTAAAATATAGTCATTTGACAGGTGGAAAATGTGGATTAAGGAACACACCTTTTCGGTTACTCCCTACTAAGCTGATTATTTTTAGTATCCTACTTATGACATTAGAAAAACTTTAAAATATGTGGGCACTTACAGAAACTCATTTACAAATGAAGTCGACTTGCTCTGCTGGGAGATTCAAAAAGTTTCGAAGATCTTCGAAGTTTGTCTGCAGTAATAATAATAATAACTATATAATTAGAGCAACACTAATGAATAAAACAAATTTATAAACTTTGGACGAGAAGGTTGTGTTGGGGGTAACATAAATGTTAAAATATGTGTTGCTCATCTCGTGTTGACAAATAGAGAGAACTGTTGCTGCATTGAGATAGTTGTTGGTGCAGAGGTGGTCATACATTCAGAGAGGTGTTTTTGAATTAAAAGAGGTGAGAAAGGTGTTGACAGGCGTGTTGCATTTTGAAACGTGATGTTGAATTAAAAGAAATATTGCGGGATTGAGAGAGATGTTGCTTCATTGAGAAATTTGTCGCTGAATTAAAATAAATAGGTGTTTCTCAGTTTGGAAAAGCGATGACAAACATGTTGCGGAATTGAGAGAGCTGTTTCTGTATTGAGAGAGGTGTTCCTTCATTGCGAGGGATGTTGCGGCGTTTTTTCACAAAATTCGGATTGAGGTCGATGCGTTAACGAAAAACCTGGTCTGATTTATTTATTATTTGTCTCAAAAGTATAGCCTCGGATACCCAAAAGTTTTCCGCGCTACGGCGTTATTGAAAGGAAATATTTTTGTTTTCCCACCCACCCTATTATCTACCCTAAATTAGTTGCATGAATCAGCCACGCCACCAAAAAATTAATGAACAAAACCTACCCATAAAAATGATATTTAAAAAAAAAAACATAAAAACGATGCGAACTGAAAAATAGGATTTTAATGAGAAAAGAAAGTAGTACAGAAATATATCTTTCAAAGGATAATCTTTTACAGTGAAAATAGAATATTGTTTGCAAAGTGCAGACTTAGGGGGCAATTTATATTGCTTCTCAAAAATCATTGTTATAATTAGAATGACTAGTGTTCACAGAACGAGTTGAGACTACCAGATCCAAGGACCATGTCTTCCGGTGGTGTTTTGTTCAAAGTCCCCTTCAGTAGGGATATATAATAATAATACCGCTTATTTATACTGCTCGAATGAGACTAACGAGTCCCTTTACCCCAGCAGTAAGCTTGTACTATTATTGTGGTCAAATTCTCAATTAATTGAGAGGATAAAATCCTACCTTGGCTGGGATTCGAACCCGCGACCTCCTGATTACCAGGCGAGCGCTTGACCACTGAGCTACCAAGGCAGTATACGAGAATATATACGAGTATACATTTTTTTTTTTTAATTTAATTTAAATGGCCTGAGTGAGTTAACCACCCACTTCTGGCCAACTAGAGATAGGGAGATATATGTGCAAGTCTGCTATAACAAAAGTCATGTCCATGTCCCTCTTCAACAGATCGCGGTGAAGCTGCAAAACTTATAAGACAGTAGGTCTAAATGAAGTGTAGACGCTATTTTTTTTAAAAAAAAAGAAAAGGCGAACTTGCCAGAAAAAGGTTTGTAAGTGATGACAACAATACGTTCTGCCATGTATTGAAACAGCTACACCACATCAATGCGGAATGCAGCAATACCTCTCATAATGACGAATTTTGTGGTTGCCTAAAATATTCCCGTCAATTTGTCGATATTTTAAAAAGGCGTCTTACAGCGAAGTAATTTTATTTGCCGAGACATAAATTTTACTGCTCTCGTACCCCAAATCATGGACAGATCATAAAAAATAATGGTTGTTGACAAGGTCTGTAATATGCAGAATGACATTGCCTCAACTGAACTAGAAGTGTTGACAGTGCGCACAGGGCTTGCAATCGGGCAAACTTTCCATTCTCGCGGGATAAGCTACGGGATCCCGCACACTTATTGTCGATTCTATTATCAATGATATTAATGATATTTTTTCCTGGATATTCATTATCCGTCGAGTCGATGGACATTCGGAAAATGTTGCCAGCTAGTTCCTGTTTTCTTGGTTATTTTCTATTTAATTGATTCAATATCTATAAAATTGATTCAATAGCAAACTTGATTTACACTCCTCTCGTGTATCCCAACAACAAATTAAAAAATCAGAACTATGCCATTTTTTTCTACCTTTGTTTTTTAATGTCTTAGATGACTATAGTGTAACACCCAGTTAAAAAATACGGCAATGGGACACAATTAATATAGCAACAAACACAAGAGCGACAAGTTTAATCAATATAAACAATAACAAAAATACTACAACAAATCCAAAGTCCTTTGGGAGAGGAGGAACAAAACGAATCCAGATAAAATCCTATTTCGAAACAAAAAAAGTAGAAATGTGGAATATTCCCCTTTTGAGAATTTCCAGAAAAATGGTGTGTATTGTATTGTTTTTTATTTCATTTAGCGTATCTGTTACACAGATTTAGAATGAAAAAACAAAATTAAATGTATATTTCTTTATGTTATTATGTCACAATTTTTGTGAACATCATAGCATTAAAGGTATTTTTAACAATCCCTCCAAAATCACTAAGACTAAGGCTACACAAACTACAGTAATCTATACTTAAAATATAGTAATCTATACTTAAAATGTTACCACACCTGTCGCAATTACAATAACTTCTCAATTATTCTCAGGAAGCTGAAATCATACTACTAGTTCGGAAAAAAAACGTTTTAAAATTTTCGACCCGTCCAGGAATCGGAGCCGGTACCTCGTTGGTGCAAGCCAAGTGTGATGCACACTCTGCCATGGACACATCAATAAAAAGAAACAATATTGTATTTATGTGACGGTTGCAGGATTATCATCTCTTCATGTAAATCTCTTATTGACATCCCATTTCTTCTTCTTCTATAAATTTATCTTTTCCCAATACTATTTTGAATCGGCGTTGTCCTCCTTAATTCTACCACGCCACAGCCTTCTGTTCAGTGCATACTCTCTTTAGCTCTACCATTTACTGGCACGATAACCGTAGCTTGCTTCTCACAGATTGCTTGGAAACTGCACTTCGCTGATGACTTTGCATCTTTTGTTTAAAGCAGAGTTTTTTAAAGGCTGGATGTCTTCCTTAACACCAAACCTTCTGTCTTTACACGAGATTAGGACCGTCGCGTCGCCTAACGAAGCTGTCTTGCTCCCCTTGGTGGCTACAGTATTAACACCTCAACACTCGCGGTACGTTTAATGTTTTGTTTGGGAATTAGAATAAAGTCAATATTCCAGGAATGTGTCATTGATATAAAAACACGTCAAAATTACCTTCGCATTTAAATTTAACCTCTATATACTTATATGTATATACTTATAAAACGCAAAGCCCAGTTGGTATACTGACTGACTGATAATCAACTTAGCTCCACGATGGCTTAACGTAGAGACTTGAAACTTGGCACGCAGGTCCCTTTTAGTATGTAGGTGCGTAATAAAAAAGAATTTAAAGTTCAAGTGGGAGCAAGTTACCGCCAAAAATGACGCTATTTAGCGGGTCTTTTTGCAATTTTTTTTCTGGGCAAACTAAAAGAGATAACTAAAAATGACCGAGAATAAACCCCCCCAAAATAGTATATAAGGACCCCATAAAAAATATAAAATTTGAAAATTTCCTGTTTCTCCCCGATTTATGGACGGTTTTCACGACCAAAAATCGAAATTGAGAAGTATCACTTCGGGATGAGCGAGAGAGCTGAAATTCGATACAAAGGTGTTTCGCAGTACGAAAAGTCATATCCTTGAATAAAATAATAAATTTTCTGAATAGGAGCGGTGCTTACTCGGGGGGTCGGTTCCACCAAAAATCCATTATTTAGAAGTATCACTTCGGAATGACCGAGCTGCAATTTTATACGAAGGTGTTCCGCGGTGTAAAATTAATATCCTTGAGTAAAATTTTGAATTTTATAAATAGGGGCCGTGTTCACTCTGGGGGTCGGTTCCACCAAAAATCCAAATTTCGTAACCGTAGCGAAACACGGGAAAACAGATAGTATATATACATTGTATATATANTATATATATATATATATATACAATGTTAAGATATAACACTATAATACAACCAGTAGTGTTATATGCTGCGGAAACATGGGCGCTGAAACAAAAGATCATTCAAAGAATACAAGCTTTTGAAAATAAACTACTCCAAAAAATATATGGAATAATGTTTGATAGGGAATTGAATATATGGAAGATAAAATATAACAAAGAACTGTAATCCTCCATTTCAGAATTCCAGAATACTCTAGGTAGAGCCGAAGACACGTCAAACATGAAAAAAATTACTACTCCTTTCCATCCAAGAACAAAGACCTGTCGGACGGCCCTATAAACAGGTGGCAAGATGGTATCACCCAAATAATACATAATTTAAGGAGACGAATGGAGAAAATTGACACTTGAAGTCCTTAGCTTCAAGTGAACGTTGATGAGTAAAGTAACGTCTATATTAGGTGTATCATTTTGCTGCACTTATATTCTTTCTGTGTGTCATGGCGTGAATTTTTTATCAAATAAAGATGGTTCCAGAATTGTATTATTATCATTAATAGAACACTCAATCATACTTCAGTGTAAAAAAAAATAATTCAATATAAGAAAAATTGATCACAGTTTATTAATCATCATTTGAGGCCGCGATTAATCATCATTTGAATGTTTATTGATCATCATTTGAATGCTGTTCCGCGTGTTTTTCTCTGAAATACGAGTGCGTTTGTGATGGGATGTTAAACATACCACAAATAGTTTCATCCCTAAAGAGTTTTACCTTAGTTTCTAAAACTAAAATGTCTTTACAATTTAATATTTTTTTTAGAAAGTTTTGTTTATAATGTTTTTTTCAAAATAATGATTTAGAACCCAAAGGATACAATTCAGCAGACAACAAGGGATATGAGATTTAGATTCAGCATGATACGATGTAAGACAAATACATTTTATATTATTTCGTAGGCTAAACGTACAGTAATCGGTACCCCGTTAAGTAGTCGGTACCCTACACTCGTTTCATAAAAAGAACAAGTACCTAGGTTCAGTAGGTACATCAGTCAAACAAAACAGTAGTCGGCACCTCACATTCATTTCTTCAAAAAATAAGCATGAGTAGAATTTTTGTACAGTTGAAATTATTTTTATTTTTTTCTTTGACTTCTTTCCTTAAATATTGATTCAAATCCCACTTTGCTCGGTTTAGTGGATTTCTTATGTTTTTTTGTTAAGGTTTGTGATTTTTAAAATCAGTCTTTCTATACCATATAAATCTTAAATTTTATTAAAACTTACCTATCTACTAAATAGATATTTAATAAGTTATTGAATTACCTATAAAAATATATTAAAATGCTCTAATTTAATTTACTTTTCTTATATAAAGGGGTTCCGAATACTGTCATGAATATTTGACACTTTTCAGTCTTCGTCATTAAGTGCCAAAAGTGTTTATAGATATAGTCTTCGGCACCTAGATAAGAATGTTTATAAAAATGCCTGAATTTTGAAAAAACAGTTATAGACACATAATATTGTGCCGAAACACCCGCATATGTATTATTGATTTACCNCCCCATACAGAATATAAAATAAAATTTGCAAAAAATCATCTGGAAGTGGCAGAAAAAAGTGGGTCTCCATACCTACAAACTATGTTTCGTGTTAATATAGTCGGTAGCTTTGCTTACTCTTGACGTAAGCATATCTACCGACATGCTTGATTCCTGTTTTCCTTTGTAAATGACTACAATCTCATGCTACTACGAGCAACTCATCCAAATCAATCTAGGTTAAAATAGAACTTCGTCCAGTGTTATGTATGTTTTAAATAACGCTCACCATGGACGAAACCCCATTATCCCCTTTAGGGCATTAGAGCCTACATTTATTTGAAAATGGAACCAATGTTATTTAAGCGTATAATATAAATAACGCTTACCGTGTACGAAATTCTATTAATCTTTTTAGGGAATTAAAACCTTCATTCATTTGAAAATGGAACCTCGTCCAATGTTATTTAAGCGTATAATATAAAAAACGCTTACCGTGAAAGAAATTCCACTAACCTTTTTAGATAATTAGAACCTGCATGCATTTGGATTCATTCCAAAATAGAAACTAGTCCGCTGTTATGTAAGCGTAATATAATGTAAATAACGCTTATCGGGGATGAAATTCCATTAACCTTTTTAGGGCATTAAAACCTACATCCATTTGGATCAGTCGCTTGTAGTATCATGAGCTTGTAGTCGCTGCGAAAGGACGACCACCCTTAAAGGGCACCGGCTACTAAACCACTTACCTTTCAAGAAACTGCTCATAAATTTTGCAAATCTATTAATATCTTACTTTGAAAGTACTTTTCCTTGTATTCATCATTTCTTAAAGAAATTTTATAGTTTTAATGTGGGAGGTAATGAAATCTCTCTCTGAAAATAGTAATCTGACTATTATTTTGCTAAGTTTGTAAAATAGAGATTTAGAATAAAGTTTTCAAAAAAGTTTACTTTATGCAATGATGTCGAGTAAAGTAAATAATTGAAAAGGTAGGTGTGGAAAAACAAACAGGGTTTCATTTCCCCACGAAATAGCGCATAGCGCAGAAAATTGTGGGAGGCAAGGACAAAACTTTTAAGATTGAAAAAATATTAAATCACACTAGGTCTTCCGTTCCTGCATTTTTCTCTTCAAAATGTTAAATTTTCAAGGTCAACACGGAAGATGTTTCGGTTTATTTCTTTTAATTAGCTCGCAACTTATTAGTCTCCAGCCGCTTTATTTGGCGCCTTAGAGGCACGCGGTCCTGTAATCGACAAAAATCTATTTTGAGTCCATCCCTTTATGCCGTCAATCACATATAAAAAAATCGAAACTTGCGATCTAACGTCGTTTTTGGATCTTTAGTCCCATTTTTTTTTATATTCGGGATTATGCACTGATCCGAAAGAATTTCAACCTAGAAATGGGCATGCATTAATCGATCCAAAAACGTCGTTCGATCGCAATTTTTATAGAAAAATGTTATAGGTAATAGTGTTTACGAAAAATATGTACTTGTTAGATTACTATGTGAAACTAAAGCTAATTTGAGGGGAAGGTGGAAATTCACCAAATGGCCTCTATCTTGAAACGGTACATACTCATTAGAATATATTTTAATTCTCAATTTTTTAGTCTGCATAATTGGATAGATGTCTTTTTTTTCTAAAGACCTCAATTAAACATTACAATGAATTCTATTATTATACAATAATTATTTTTTACTTATTTTTATTATTACTCTTATTATTTCCCTCTTCTTCACCGTCTATATAAATCTATTCCTTTTTCACAATGTTTCAGTATTTCATAATTATTATTATCTTTGTGTCTGCGATATATCTTTCTTCCAAGTATCTTGCTGGTATTTTTCCTTGTCACGGTTCATATTGTAGCTTTTAAAGTGTTCACAATATTATCAATTTACAATATAATACGTAATAGGTATTTTTAATAATAAAATGGAATGGACGCCAAAAAATACTAAATTCTTTTCACTAGGTATTGCTTATACATTCGGAATTCGTCCAAGTACAATAATATATAGTACAAATTTCACTAAAATTGAGTCCTGTCACACTAAGGAAAGTTTATCTCGACCAAAGCAATTTTGTTGCATCCTCAATAAAGTAAATATTACAGCTTTCCTTACCCACTCTATTAAATTTGAAGAACTGCACAATGCTCTAGAAAATACCTGATTACTTTGGTCTAGGTGAAACACTTTCTATCTACTCTGTTGATCGTGATAAGTAATTTTATTTTCTTGTCTAATTATATGAAAAATTTGCATTTACTTCTGTTTTCTGCTAGCAAAATTTTTGACCTAAAAATTTATGCATTTTTAATTTCTTCATTTTTATTTACTCTTACTGTAGAATTAAATTTGCATTCTCTGTGTAGTTAGTTAGTTCATTATTATTGCGCATGCAAAGAACATTATTGCATTTATTTTTCACATTAAGCATGCTGGTAGTTTTGAGACCCAATGTAATATTCCTGAGGTCATATTGAGTCTGCATTATCATGGAGTCAGTTATTGGTATGATCGATTGTGGAAAATCATTCTGAAGGTTAAAATTTACTCTATCTTCACTTGACTAAAATATATTAAAGGTGTTTATAAGAGCGAACTAGTTTTGAACTCTTATAAACATCTTTCATATATTCTAGTCAAGTGAAGATATAGTCAATTTTAACGTTCATTATGGTTTTACTTGATATAGTAAGTATCCAAATTTAACCGAATATCATTCTGTCTCGTATCCTCTCAACTGAAGCATTTGTCTGACTGGTTAACGGTGATGATTACGACTCTGTATGATGATTACGACATCAGACCGAAAGTTCGGAAACTTTTTCTTATAATAGTATTTAGGACGATTTTGTACTTGTTTCCCTGATTCAAATTGTGTTTTTTCTATCCGAAGCCGAAAACAGATATAAGCCAAAACAAAGTTATCTTGAAATTATTTCCTTATTGTTCATATTAGAGATCGTTCTGCATTATATTCCCCTTTTTACTTTTCTTATCCTATAAAAAGAAAAATATTATTATGGTTTGGAATTTTCAATGTCAAAACTCGTTCTAAATATCTACTAATAGTCCTTATTTATACTGCCCGAACAGGACTGAAGAGACCGTTGACATTAGTGCCATTATTATGTGGTAAATATCTTAAATTCATGAGGATTTAAGATATTTACCACATAATAATGGCACTAATTTGGAGGATTAAATTCCATGGGTTTACTTTACCAGTCAGAGATTTTTAGCACTACACCGGCAGGTGGCAGAGCCTTGAAAGTTGGATGTATGTTAAAATACATAGTCACTTTTGAGATACTACTACTAAAGGCCCAAATCTGGAATTTCAGCCATTGTACCATGTGTATGTATAGAACACGATAATTTCTACCTGGAGGTTTCCACGTATCCTGCCCAGAAAAAAACGGCAGGTGGCAGAGGCTTGAAAGTTGGATGTATGTTATAATACATAGTCACAAAATATCCTACAATTCATGAAAACACACACACGGACCAAAAGCTAAAACTCGAAATTTGGGCACTGGAAAAGTGAAAACGTGAATTGACATTGAAACTTCGACATTGAAGTTCACATCAGATTCGTTTTTTAAGATATTTGCATTCCTCTAGGCAAGGATATTGATATTATTTATTAATTAATCAGCATGTTGTGATAAGAGTGAGGATTAGCAGAGCACATTATTTTTATTATTATTTTGTAAATTGCTTCATCTCGTAGGCAATTTGATTTGTTTAAATTTTGTGTGAAGAAATATCAGGCTTGACATGGAACTTGATCTGCCATTTGCCTAGATTTTATACTGACACAACAGGTAGGTTAGTATACTAAATGCGGATGGGGAAACATCTTGGATAATCTACTGACAGACTCATTCTTAATTGCTGATGGAAGACTAGCTTTAAAATCATTTTGCAAAGTTTGAAAAAAAAATATCTCCAGGATTATAAATTTCCAGTGACAAAACTCGATAAAGGAACAAGTATTTGATTTCTAAGAAATTTCGGGGCATCGTTTGAATACAATTTTCTCCATGACACAAAATATGACGGTTTTAACTCTTAAGAACCCACATAGCTCTACTTCTGAACATGGTGGGATGATAAATCCTTTTTCAAAAGAAGTATAAGTTTAATATTAGCAATCGTTTATTTACTGTGAATCAATAGCACTTACTGCTTGCAAGTTTTGGCCGCAAACGACAAACGACCAAAAAATCTGAAACTTCACGGTTCACGGCCCTGATTTATATTTACTAAGGAAGGAGACCTTTATTTGATCTTTAGTATACGTGATAAAAAGGATTACATGTTCTTGAGGACACTCAGTATATTTCACTGAAATTATAAAATTTGTATGGACCCTTAAATTTACTTCCAGAATTTACGTGGAAGAAATATTAATTAAAGATTTTTTTTCGGAAAAAACTTTTCTTAAAATTTTCCACTGAGGAATGTACAGACTTGGTCATTTGCCAAAAAATGTATACCTAGTTCGTATTCTAAACTCTCCAAATCATTTTAGTTTTTCGAAATCAGAGCAGAAACAAGGGAGATATATGGAAATATTCAAATATAACACAAAACACCAAATAACTTTGGAACAAAAGCTCAAATCGATACAGGAAAAATGTTTGTATTTATCCATTCTACAACACCTATACCATTGGACAAAACCACCTGTTACACACTGTATATTCCCTTAAAAAATTTAAAACTTGTACCCTCAATTTTACTTCCAGAATTTTTTACACTCAATTTACATGGAAGAAATAGGTATTAATTAAAGATCTTTTTTCGGAAAAACACTTTTCTTAAAAAATTTCTTTGGCAAAGTTCCATACTTAGTTATTTGCCAAAAAAAAAAACATTTTCAAAAGCAAATAAGTAGGTAGGTGCCTATATCTGCTGTGATAGGAATTATCTTTTATTTAAATTTCTTTGGAAATGTAGACATTACTGTATGTGGTGACGCACACTCGATGTAGCAATGGTTTCCTATTAGGATGAGTTACACCTTACAATATTACATAAGTCATGCATAAAAAAATAATGGAATTTCTGTAACCGGGTTGATTAACTGAATAAGTTCTAAAGGAACGTCTAAATATAGTAAGTACGTTTTCTGCAGGCCTCAGGAAAGAAGAAGAACCTCTATTTAAATATTTATATTATTGTTTGAGTATTTCCGTGTCCATCACGGATAGGGATGGTGGTGGAAGTTTTGGGTAGCATATTATGTTACTCTGAGGACGCCGCGCCGGACTAGATGTTGATAATCCCGGCCTTTTCCATGTCCTCTAATAGTGGTAAATATCTCATATTCTTGAAAATAGCATTCCATTGGTTGACTGGGTTTGAACCCATGCCCTACTGTCAGAGCGTCTTACCACTATAACACCAACCTATATGTTTTGAATAAGCAACACGTGTTTTAGCATTTTTCAAAATTCGAAACCGCTCTCGAAACCAAAATTTGAAGCTTTGTTCTTTATTTGGGAGACCCTGCATTGCGTACATACCTGTTTTTGAAATAAAATCATATAATTTCCTTATTTACCTACATTATTTTTGTATGCATTCTCATTTTACCGAACATTCTCTTTGTTGTCCCAATTAATTTCTATTATCGATCATCCACTCTACCTACTTCTCTTCGTTGCTGTGGGCGTTATTGTGGTAGAAACAAGTTGATATGAGTTACTGAAAAGATTGTGATGTAATTTTGGCTGCAACTGTGATGATATGCATTCCAGGTTATCCTGGTGCATAGAACGAATCGCAAGGACGTGCTTCCCTAAGCGTGCTAATAAATGTTTCCATATTATTTCAGGAACGTATTTCAATTGCATTATGTTTATGGTTGCTTCCTCAGTGGTGCTCACAGTTGTTGTGCTCAATTATCATCACAGGACTGCTGACAGTCATGAAATGCCTGACTGGGTAAGTACTCTTTGAATTTCTGAGTCCAGTTTCTCGGATTTTCTTCATCCTGTGGCAATGGTTTCGTTGTTGGTCGTGTCAAGATCTTCCATTGTGCTGAGACCAGGTAGGTTTGGAGCGGATCCTGGATTACCACACACTCACATCGTATAAATATGTATCCCCAATTCTCTCGATTTTTATCTGGTCACTCCCGCTCTGTGTTGATTTAGTGATTGCCATACATTGTACATAATGAATAATAGAGCAGAAAGTGAGGAAAATCGCTTAAAGTACTATTTCCGCTATTTTTTAAAAAATTAATCAGAATTGATTGATTGAAATAATGTTTATCGTTGTCAAGGGTACTTGTTATCGTGTCTTATCGTGTCAGGTTTGGAGCTATTGGACTAGTGTAAATAGTACTTAAATTTACACAACGTCAGAAGGATCGGCGACACTTTAGCGCTTTATCAATTGCCGAGTTTCAAAAGATTTTTTTTCGACCCCTCAAGTATTGTGCACACTCTAGAGGCTGGTCACATGTATGAGTAAGTGCATAACTTTCCACACATTCTGTTCTATTCGTTATGCAGGGAATATCATTTGGTTTCATGTGGCAAATTTTATCATTACAGAACTGCTGACAGTCATGAAGTTCCTGAATGGGTAAGGGTGTCCGTAGACAGCTGCATGCTTACTGCTCTTATTGTATAGCACACCTCTTTACATATATGCAAGAAAAAACAAATATACAGGTTCTTGTTGGAGTCCACAGATGGAGCAATTTGCAAACTCCCATAAGAACCTGTGTATTTGTTTTCCTTGCATATATTTTAAGATATGCAATAAGATCAGTAAGTATGCGGCTGTCTGCGAGCACCCTTGGGTTAAATAAACACCATTCTTTGATTGTTCTTTTAATCAAGATTTTTGACAGAGGCACGAGACAGGTTGAAAGTACAATCAAAAATAGAAAACTATGAACATAAATGAACTCTACTAAAAAATTCAAAACGTCATGTCAAAATATTTGCAGATTAATTAATTAATTAACTTTGGAGAGAACTTTCTATCTTAGCAAACTTCTCTATTTTTTCATTAATTCGAAGTACCTACCTTCATGTCGAATAGAACTGAAAGTGAGGAAACTTCCATGAGGTGGAACTCTAGCGCTAGTGTAAATAGAGCGACTTGGACTCGAGGAGTATACTATTATGCTCTTGTCATATCAGTTGATTGAGTGTGTACACCAAGAGAGTTAAGTTTAGACATGGCCGTAAAAACGTACTCCAACCTCTCTGTTTGGAAGAAATATTAAAATCGTAAGGAATAGAATAAAATGAGATGGTTGGAGGAAATAGTAAAATCGTAAGGAATAGTACAAAATGGCATGGTTGGAAGAAACAGTAAAATCTTGGGGAATGGTATAAAATGACAAGGTTGGAAGAAATAGTAAAATCTTGAGGAATAGTACAAAATGACATGGTTGGAAGAAATAGTAAAATCTTGAGGAATAGTACAAAATGACATGGTAGGAAGAAATAGTAAAATCTTGAGGAATAGTACAAAATGACATGGTTGGAAGAAATACTAAAATTTAGGTACGTGAAGTACCTACTCAGGCGTTTCTACTATTTCCCCCCATCCAGTTAGGTTAGGAAATGTTCTTATGGCCATGCATAAAAAGCCTTGCCAATCAAAATGACCCTAATTTTTCTTCTCTTATTCCTATAAAATCAGTTTGTCCTGCATCCTATACATTTCCTGGGAGCAGTTGTGATGGAGTGTTAAGCTCGTTTTATGCAGACTACGCATTGTATTAACTAGAGTTCAAATTGTGTTCGTCTCATTAGACAATGGAACAATAATTTCTATCACCTATTCAATATCTTTAATGTCTGTGTTTTCAGATCAGGTTTTTATTTCTTCAGTGGATTCCATGGGTTCTTTGTATGCAGAGGCCAGGTAAAAAAATTACTAGAAAAACAATAGCAATGAGCAATAAAATGAGAGAATTAGAACTCAAAGAGAGATCTTCAAAGAGCTTAATGGCAAATGTGTTGAATATTGATGATGATTTTCGACACGTTTCAACAAGTTCGATGTCGAATAGTTCGAATTTTATTAGAAGTGGTAAGTACTAACTCTGAATTATTGATGGGGAACTGAAAATATTGGAGAGGAACTGTTAAAACCTCTGTGCAGTTTGAACTCAGCTATGGAGAAAAGGCTCAACCCAAATAACTACACATGAGGCTGATGTGTAATTCCAAGCATTTATTCTTTGCAGCAAAGCTATAGGAACCACATCTAAATTGTATCGTCCTTTTTTTTTTTTTTTTTTTTTTTTTTTTTTTTTTTTTTTTTTTTTTTTTTTNAGCTACCCACATTGACCTCACCCAGCCTGGGTTGGGCCGGAAAAAGCCAACGATACGTGGTGTTCCCAAGCGGTCGCCCATCCAAGTACGGACCACACCCGGACGTTGCTTAACTTCAGTGATCTGACGGGAACTGGTGTATTCAACGTGGTATGATCGTTGGCTAGTTGTATCGTCCTAGTTGCCCTCCGAAGCTAAACTTCACTTAACAGGGTGGTCCCTATAGGAACCGATGTTTAAAATGCTATAACATCGTCTTCGCTCATAGCCTATTACTTTTTAGTTTTAGAGGCAAAGGAAATTTTCCATTTTCGAAAAAAAAGTGTTCTCCGTGAAGAAAAGGTCGAATATACTCGTATACCTGTTCTAGTGGGTATCACTCTGGCATTGCTCTCCGGGGACTCGAGCTCAATCCCCGGCGAGGTCGAGAAATTTTCGCCTATGTGCTTATGATTTCGGGGTACAACATTCAGCATCGTGAAGACGATTGAGTAAAAAATTTAATGTGAGTTGCGACCAGTGGTGGCATTACCAGAGTAAGAAGATTAAAGAGATTATTAGTGCTGGAGGATCTTAGTAATGGTGGGATACACGAGAAATATTGTGAAAAGGCCGTTGGGCCTGACCATAAGAAATTCTACATTTACAGAGTCTTGAGCTGCAAAGATTTAAGAGGTGAAGCTAGATGAAATGAAGCGCTAGAAATGGATTCCGTATATCCAAAAAAATCTCAGAAATTCAATTTCGGTAAAAGCGTAGCCTAAACTGTATATTCTCTAGTTTTCCCCCAAGAAAAATACAAGAAGTCTGAGAATATTACAGGAAATACATTTTTCTATGAGTTTTTTTTTCAAAATAAGTCGATGTCTAGTTCATTCCGTTAATGAGAGTAAAAAATTTGATATTAGAGGAAAAATACATGCCATTGGAAAGCATAGCTTCCAGTAATTAATGTTTAGATTATTTTTGTTGTTAACCCTGATAGCTAATTGTGTTTGCCATTGGCATTTCCTTTATATTTGAGATATATAACAGTCAAAATCTCGGATCCTGTTGGAGATACAAAAAATATTCTGACTGATGATGATATCAAGTATTAAATGTCATGATGACCCTAATGAATGCTTTGGAGTCAACCTACAGGGTCTTTTTTCTTTTATTCTTCATACAATCAAACATTTTCTTATTATTATTTTAAGATTCTGCAAGGTCTCGTTATTTTTTACCTGAACAATCTAAAGATCCATGTGAGAAATATGAGACATATCAAATTAAAATAAAATTGGTCAACTTATTGCAAAAGTTCCCATTATGGAGTACGACGGACAAATAAATACCCCAAATAATAAATTATTGGTGTAGTGGTAAACTGTAGAGTATAAAACCAGCCAACCCATGGAATTTTATCTTCATGAATTTGTGATATTTCCCTCAGTTGAAGCACATGGAACTATCAACTTCTAGTCTGGCGTCCTAAGAGTAGCAATATGCTACTCTTCCGCCACCATTACTTACTGTGATGGACAGGGAAAGTATGTAAGTACCAAATAAATACTTCTTAAATGTATTTCTATTTTTAAAAAAATAATGCTAACGTTAAATCAACCCTGTAAGTTAGCCCTTTTGACATACCGTGCGCAGTAAGCGACACTTTTATCGCTTTGTGTTAGCCGGTACTATGCCAGTCCAATTTAAGGACTCTGTCTTTCATCAATATAGTTCCTGCATTCATTAACACCATCATAATTTGTGCTCTTTGATTTCATGCAATTTTGGTCAGAATACCTTTTTGTATCTGGTTCCATTATACGGGGTTATTCAACTGACTTTCCGTTATGCAGGGTCATTCAACTGACTAGTATGTTCTTTGAAATGGGTAGAAACAAAAGGTTTTTTTTTACTTCAGTAGTTAGATGGTTGAGACTGGCTTATTTTGACTCCGCCTCTGACCTATCCGCATGTAACTTTTTTTTGCGGGTATCCCCTCAAAAAAAGTCTACAAATAAAAACCAAGAACCCTGGAAGATATAAAAGAAGTCATCACTGAAGAAATCAATCGCACCCATCGGGACATGTTGGAGAGTGCGATGAGAAGCTTTCACAAAAGACCGAAGAATAACTGCAGTGCAGCAGATGGTTGCCACATGCTTGACGTAATGTTTAAAAAGTGAACATAAATTAAAAATCCCCATTCTTGTGAACATTTTGAGGCAAATCAAAATCTGTATGTTAAAAAATAACCGAGTTATGATGTTTTTGAAATCTGTATTCTGTTGAATGACCCTGTAGGTATTTTGACTTAAAATGTCCCTCTCCGTACATTTGTGTTTTGTGTGTTTGAATTGTGTTAGATTAGATAGGTAAATGTAAATTAATTTTAGATGTTTATTTGATGTCAATATAGTTCCTGTAATAGATAAATCAACAGGATCTGCCAAGGAGATACATGGATTTATTTTTACTATTTTTTTTAAAAAAAAAACATCCCCCTCTCCAAATTTGATATTTTATATTTCAAGATATTTACTGAGAATCCAAAAATCGAATAGAAAAATGTTTGACCGCAGTCCCTTATGCCAAGCTATATAAGCCGCTTACCGTGCGCAGTAAGCGACAGTTTTATCTCCCATTGTTAGCCGGTACTATGCCAGTCCAATTTAAGGACTCTGTCTTTCATCCGAGACTCACACTGAAGTTGCAAGTACCGAAGATCATACTCCCTTAATATACCATCATTATTGATTATCAAATTCTGGTTAACTTTTATAACCCACCGATCGTCGAGTTATAAAATTTAGCAGGTCATAAATGGATTGGAAGAAAATTACGCCTTCCGAAATTTACCAATATTTTTTTAAAAAATAGGTTTCTAAAATAAATAATCCGTCATTTATTTTTTTACCCTCTTTTGGCACCACAGCAATCTCATTTCATTACCTGCAATAATAGAAGTGCACTTGAGCGTATCCAGTAGTATCAACACTTGACGTTTTGCAAAGGTCCAAACGGACATGCTGACTAAAGAGCCATTTTCACACTTGAAACTTTTCAAGTATTCAAGTAACTTTTTAAAGTCAGCTCAGTGAAGAGGTTTTCAATGCAAATATCTACAGGTTCATCAAAAGCTAGAGGTATCTTTTTAAAGTTCATTTAAAAGCAATATTGCCCAGCCTCTATGGCACGGTGAATACAACAGTTCCCGCTAAATCACTAAGTTAAACAACGTCCAACCTGATTTTTCATGGTCGTTCATGGCTTACTAGCTATTTTTACGCCCTAATCCAGGCTGGGTGAGGTTTTTAAGCGAATAGAAGGTATAACCCCCGTCTCTAATGACCAATAGATGTTAAACAGACGATAAGCAAAATAAAAAAATCACACTTAACTCGTAAAATTTTGTCTGTGATATTAGGTAGATTTGGTTTAATGTTTTCAATAATGAACCTTTGGCATCGGCCATGAAAAAAATGCTTCCTCAAAGATACGTAGAATTCAAAAAAACAATAAAATAAATCCGTACTCTGAGAGCAATACTTTTACCTCTTAACGTTGACGGATTTTAATGAAATTTTGTGTATAGGATGGGACCTAGGTTCTAATTGTGTGCCAATATTTTCATTACCATCAGTCACACATATAGGGTTTCATACTAAAATTTTATCAAAATCAGCAAAACGCTAAGTGGCAAATTACAAATCACGCCGAATGGTGTGCGATGTACAGTACAGGGTACAAAAAACGGCGCGGTGCTGTGGACTAATGATTTTTTTTAATTCTATTCTTGGATTTTGCGTACTTTGAAATATACCTAATATATCAAAATTTTGTAGGGGAAAAATACCATCCCGTTAGTCACTTTCGTAGAGTTTTGGTTTTACGAGTAGAAATTCAGGGTCATTTTTATTAATGGGCAAAGTGGGCATTTGAACAGGGCGGTAAACTCTCACGGTCGGAACATATGTAATATAAAAAAACACCTGTCCGTTAAAAAAACGTCTGTCACCTTATAAAAACGTCAGGCACGTTAAAAAACATATTACATATGTTCGCAATGTTTTACAATAAACATATTTATATATCATAGGAACAATAGTTTTTGATTTTATAAAAGCATCTCAAGTTGAGAACGATCAGCTTGGAGAAGAATGCTTGCAATTCAGACATGCAATAAAGAACAACAAAGGTCCTTTCAGCTTTCAATTCTGGAAAAAGTGATTGTCAAAAACTATTTAAGAAGTTCTCTGTGTCAGTGATGATGACATTGTCGATATTTTTTAAGTCTCAAAACACAGCGGCAAATTGTGCGGAATGCTGAATCTATTGTAATAGTTCAACGAATAATATTCAATTTAAAATTATTTTTTAGAAAAAAAATATGTCATTGTTAGATTAAATGTTTTTTTTTAAAAAATTTTTTTGGAAAACTTATTTTAAAAAAGTGTGTTTTTTTTGCCCAGATCGCTTGTCAGTGCTGAGTAGAAATTTGTTCAATGTGTACTTAGCTCTAGTTGTTATTACTGATATAATTTCCTCATTTTTAGTCAGTGTTGTATCTGTCTGAATGTTTATCATTTCCAATGTTGTTGTTTTGTAGCTGACCAGTATTACAATTGAGTAATAGTTCTTCCATTTTCAGGAATCACAATAGAAGATTCTACATCAACTCAACAATGCTCAATATCACAAAGAGAATTAAAATTAATATTAAAAGAACTTCAATTTATAACAGCAAGATTAAGAAAGTCAGACGTAGAAGCCGAAACTATTTCTGATTGGAAATTTGCAGCCATGGTTGTTGATAGACTCTGTTTGATTGTGTTCACACTATTCACTATTATTGCAACTATTACTGTTTTATTATCAGCTCCACATATTATTGTGCAATAGTATTATTGTCTGTTATTAATTATTTGATAACTATTTCTGATTGGAAATTTGCTGCCATGGTTGTTGATAGACTCTGTTTGATTGTGTTCACACTATTCACTATTATTGCAACTTGTACGGTAAATAGAAGTAGAAAAGTGGACTGATTTAGATTTATAAAGAAAGGTCTGCTGGAAAATTAAAGTTCGTAAATTTTGAAACTAAAATTACACATAAAAATATTAATAATAAAAATAAGAGAGAGAGACGCACACTCACTTCACAAAGGTTTGAGATGATCTGAATTCGGTCCCCTCATTAGCATAACTTGTTGGGTGTTAAGAATCAATACACTAATCAGGACCGGAGCACAGGTAGGTACGAAGGTGTACACACGCGAGTACCGATCATACCCCCCCACCACAAAATATTGATTTTGGGAACGAAAAAATCGGAGGGTTATGCACTCTTACTTAAATAAAACACAAGAAACTATGGAACAAGAGAAGTAAGAGAGAGATAAAAGTAAGAGTGTTGGAGAGAGAGAGAGAGAGAAAGAGAGAGAGGGAGAAAGAGAGAGAGGGAGAGAATAAGGGAAAAGAGACAAGGAATCATAAGAGGTGATAAATGAGATGAGAAGGAGAAAAATTAAAATCTATTTACAAAAAATGAAGAGCCAGATTGGGGACTGGGCGCACCAGTTTTCCAGAGATAGTTCAAACGACCCTGAGGCCACTTTTGTGGAAGAAACATGCTCTGTCTCCGGGCTAGAACCACATCATTGACCTTGCGGCGATTGGTGGGATGTTTACCTTTCTCAGGGAATGGAGATGAAGATAATTTCCCCTCCACACTGAGGGATTCTTGAGAAGCAATGGACGGAGACAAAGCCGATGAACAAGGCCTGTTTTTTGTCGCATAATCACAATTAACTTGGAAATGTGCACTGTGAGACTGGGGAGAAAGAGAATGGGGATTTTGATGAGAATATTCACACGATTGTTGCAGCTGGTTTGCCACGGGATCACGAGAAGACACAAAGAGAGAGGTACACTTGAGAGGAGTTCGCGTTATGCCACTGACGAGGGCTGCGTTTCCGACACTGGGCAGGGATTGAACCTGGTTACTAGATGA
>CM022875.1:12290554-12321024 GCA_012654025.1 Pachypsylla venusta
TAACTATTTCTGATTGGAAATTTGCAGCCATGGTTGTTGATAGACTCTGTTTGATTGTGTTCACACTATTCACTATTATTGCAACTATTACTGTTTTATTATCAGCTCCACATATTATTGTGCAATAGTATTATTGTCAGTTATTAATTATTTGATAACTATTTCTGATTGGAAATTTGCAGCCATGGTTGTTGATAGACTCTGTTTGATTGTGTTCACACTATTCACTATTATTGCAACTATTACTGTTTTATTATCAGCTCCACATATTATTGTGCAATAGTATTATTGTCAGTTATTCATTATTTGATAACTATTTCTGATTGGAAATTTGCAGCCATGGTTGTTGATAGACTCTGTTTGATTGTGTTCACACTATTCACTATTATTGCAACTATTACTGTTTTATTATCAGCTCCACATATTATTGTGCAATAGTATTATTGTCAGTTATTATTTATTTGATAACTATTTCTGATTGGAAATTTGCAGCCATTGTTGTTGATAGACTCTGTTTGATTGTGTTCACATTATTCACTATTATTGCAACTATTACTGTTTTATTATCAGCTCCACATATTATTGTACAATAGTATTATTGTCAGCTATTAAGGTTCCACAGAACCCTTTCTTTATTTGATAACTATTTCTGATTGGAAATTTGCAGCCATGGTTGTTGATAGACTCTGTTTGATTGTGTTCACAATATTCACTATTATTGCAACTATTACTGTTTTATTATCAGCTCCACATATTATTGTGCAATAGTATTATTGTCAGCTATTAAGGTTCCACGGAACCCTTTCTTTATTTGATAACTATTTCTGATTGGAAATTTGCAGCCATGGTTGTTGATAGACTCTGTTTGATTGTGTTCACATTATTCACTATTATTGCAACTATTACAGTTTTATTATCAGCTCCACATATTATTGTACAACAGTATTATTACCACTTAATGGGGTTCCGTGATAAGTACCACTTATTCTGCTTAGGTTAACTAAGTAGGTATAGATTAAACCAAAATGCGATTTATTAAAGATTTACCTAATAGTATCCCGACTGAGTGTACGATAGGTAATTGTTCAAAATATTACTAGGTATATGAAATGCTGTCAAATGGGGGTTTCACGGAACCCTTCCTAAAATTCCGAATATTTCTTCAACTTCATATAATTTTAAGACCTTTTTATATACCAATTTTTATTTTACTGTGCATTTTTTTTTTTTTTTAATTTAAGGCTCTCATCATACAGATTTTGTACGACAGTTGCTCAGAATCTGAGGAATCCATTTCAGATTCTGATTAATTGTTTTGGTAGGTATGTTTTGTGATAATGTCAAGTGTTTTAACTGACCGTATTTTTATACAGAGTGCTCACTTTAAATCTGTGCCATAGGGAAAATATATGTTTTTTAAGCCACAAAAATCGCCATTAGTTATTTTAGTCAAACAAAACATGTTATACGTATAATTATATTTTACCTGAAATTACACTAGTGAGAATTTCTGTCACCTAGATTTACGGTTAAGAAGTTGTGAGTTCTAATCTTGTGTAATCCGTGGTATTTGAAACTCATATATTTCTGAAATTGTCTCTTCGATTACGTTTCAAACACCGTCATAAATTATACAGGATTTGAACTCAGAACTTCTTAACTGTAAATCATAGGTGACTGAAATTTTCCGTAGTAGGTTAAAATACATCAAATAACATGCTTTGTTCGGCTAAAATATCTAATGGCGACTTTTGAGGCTCAAAAGAGAGTATATATGTTTTGTCAATGGCACACAAAAAGCAGTTTTTTAATGTTTTTTGCTATGAAACACATTAGAGAAGCACACTCTGTTTTTACATGTACGAGTATTTTGCCTATAGCACAGATTAAGAGCACACTTCCTTTTTGCATGAATTTTGCCTATGGCACAGATTAAAAGAGCACACACTTTGCTTTTAAATGTATTTGGTCTCTGGCACAGATTAAAAAAGCACACAATTTGTGTTTATAGGTATGTATTTTACACACATACCTATAAACACAACCTATAAATGAGCCCACGCTGTATCCAGTAATTTTTCCCTTTAAAACATTTTTTGGACATTTCTGAGAATGGTAGGTTGTTGAGGTTTTTTTTTTTTTTAAGTAAAAAGGTTTTTTGAATTCGAGAACTACTCGAAATACCTAACTAGAGAAGGGATATGAATTTAAAAAAAAATCTATGCAGATTTCTAATTCAAATATATTTTATAGCTAATAGCCAGATAAAAATAAAATAATAATAAACAAAAATTGGCAACATTCTTTTTAAAATTATTAAATTTATCTTAGTGGTTCAAAAACTTTTTTATGACTATATACCGCCCACTTTATATTAGGAACCCCTGTTATACATTTTGTCACTCAAAAAATGAAAGCTAAATCTAGCTGGTCTAGATTTTTGGCACTGTATATAATTAAATTCAATTAAAAATAAAATTAATAAAACACAATAAATAAATAAGAAATGTAAATATATAAATAGTAAACTAAAATGAAATAATGTAGATTATTAATTATTTTATATATAAAAGATATAGAAACCATTATTATTATTATTATTATTATATGTTTATATAAAGGGTGCCACCGTGTATCAGACACTGGAGAACGTCAAAATGGTGGACTAAGGTTCTACTTAAAGTAATAGAAATATGCCTATATTTCTATTACATCACAAAAAAATACTGAATATCAGGTTTTAATCATTGAACGAATAGTCACTTTTAAAAAAAAAAATTTGAATTATTATTATTATTCGATACATTTATATTAAACATCTTATTGGCAATTTTAAAAGACGCTACAGTTATTTACGACGAGGATTCACTTACTTCTCACTTCCGAATCGAGTTTCGTCTACTATCTACGTTTTCTTTAAAATTGATTTTAGTATGCTTGAGATATTCAGGGCCGGATTAACCTTCCGCGGTGCCTGTAGCACTTTCACAGAGCGGGGCCCCCTCCACCCCCGCCGGCGCCGTCTAAGTAGTCTACTTTTTGGAGCCAGTACAAAATTGATTATCTTTTGACTTTTTGGTCTAGTACCTACAGCTGGTAGAAAAATTAAATTTTGAGTATATCAACATCGATAAAACATGGTTACTGCTCATGCAACATGCTCAAAATAAATATTTACTAAGAGGGTACCTAATGTACCTACAATAACCAATTTGCTTATATTGCAATGCTCTTTTGACTCTTTTCTTTATTAAGTTCCTAGGTAGTAGGTACCTACTTTTCAATTGTCAACCCAGAAATGTCGAAATATCTAGTGTAAGTTGTCAAAGCGTGGGGCCCGTAGCACGTGCTACTATTGTTAATCCGGCCCTGGAGATATTGAGTTGTAAGTAAATTCTTCCTTTTATGCAAATTTTGTTAATATTTATCTGTTTATCTGCCTTTTACCTTGTATATATCAAAATTTATCAAATTTAATTGATTTAAGACAAAAAAACAAACATCTATTCTCCGATTTGCAGTCTCTTGACTAACCTGTTCTACACTTAGAGGTACACCCTGTATATTGAATAAATTTAATTGAATGTTAATTATTAAAAATAATAAAAACTATTAATATTATTGCTGTTGTATTTTCCTTCTTTTATAAAATAAATACTATAAGAATAAATACTATTGATGTTTCTTTTAATATTATTATTAAATCAATGTTTAATGTTAGATAATAATATAATTATTTATATCACATGCATGTTATTTTTATTTAATTATTTAAAAATTGTTATTTTTCTGATGTTTTTATTTATTATTATTATTTTTTGAATAGAATAATTACATACAGTTTCTTCTTTATTATAAAGAAGGTTTTCCAATCTCAAAGAAACGAAAATGAAGTTTCGTTCGTTATTTCAAGTTATTCATAATATAGAGGTTGTTTATGTCAAGGTTCTTTAAAAAAAAATGCCAAGGTTCGGACTGCGCCATTTGTATTTGAATATGTATGTATGTAGATGGGTAAGTATTATATATGGGAACATAGATAATACTTACTTAGGTACTTTCCGTGTTCATCACCTAAAGTAATAGTGGTGGAAAGCTTCAGAGTAACATAATATATGTTACTCTGAAGACGCTGGACTAGACGTTCATAATCCTGGCCCCTTCCATGTCCTCCAATAGTGGTAAATATCTCAAATTCATGAGACTGAAATTCCATGGGTTAGATGGGTTTGAACTCACGTCCTATTGTATACCACTGGAAGCGTCTTACCGTCTTACACAGCCAATCCATAAACTATCCATATTGAAACTTTCACTGGGTAATTACTTATTTTTCAATCTTAAGATAACAATAATAATTATACCTACTTATAATTTCGTT
The DNA here is from genome assembly GCA_012654025.1 of Pachypsylla venusta. NCBI lineage: Eukaryota > Metazoa > Arthropoda > Insecta > Hemiptera > Aphalaridae > Pachypsylla > Pachypsylla venusta. The sequence goes on from CM022875.1 coordinate 12,294,936, forward strand.
TATTTAGTCATATTATTTATTGGCTTCCAATCATCCATATTTTTTATATAAAACTGGCGCAGTCTATTTCACTGTTGTTATTACTAAAACTGCCTATCAATTATATTTTTAAATGTTACCAAACTTTAATAAAAATTATTGTACTTATAGTTTTATTTAATCAATTACCTACCTAATTAATTATTAAGATTCCTCTGAGGAAAAGTATGTTTAATTGTATTTTATTTTTACTAGTAATAATTCGACCATTAGGTACTATCTAGATGTTATTATTTTCAAGTCATTTTAATAAGTTATTCATTAATGATATTATTTTAAAGAAACCAAATAAGTACTTTGGGGCTTAAGGTCGATTAATTTTATTAGGCTATTTTTTTTTTAAGTCTTGAGACCTCTATCTTATAAACGTAGTTGGCCTCAAGTGTCCCCTAAAGGACATTACTTTGAGTCCATCAGGGCTAGATGTTCCTGACAAATCTTGCTTTACATGGTTAAACTTTTTTTCGTTTTACAAGGTACATAGGTTTACGTTAAATTATGAACAAAAGAAGTGATTTTTTTTTAATAATCTGAATAGAAATGGTTCCAAAATAATTTTCATTTAAGTAAGAACACAACAAGAAACAGTCTTACTGAACGATAGTGTATAACAGTTTATGAACAAGTACTGTCCCGCGCCACGGCGCCACCCACTACCACCCGACATTCTCTCGCTAGAAAATAAATGGCAGTGTTTTTTTTTTTTTTTTTTTCTAATATAAGTATCACATCTAATATAAGTATTGTTCTTGTATCTGTGTCTTTTCCAATTAGTTGTAAATGTTTTACCTATTAATAATATTTATTTTACTAGGATCTTTTTAGTGTTCGCAACGATGGCAAAAAAGCACTTTAATCAAAATAAATCTGTAGACAAATTTAGTTAATTATTAAAATAAATATTTATTTTGATATTATAAATTATAAATTAATATGAAGATTTAATTGAAGTCTTCCCATGAATTGTCTAAGGGTAGCACAAACTGCACGCGAAGCGATGCAATGTGATTGCAAGAAAATATCGAAGGAATGGGACGCTGAAATGAGTGGATTTGACATCGCTTCGCCCCGCATGCTGTGTAAATAAGGCTTAATTTTCATGAGAAAAATACAACCATCTTCCATACATTGCGTTCATAAATTCATCCTCTCTTAATTTTAGAACGGCTCAACCTGGAAATTGAAAATTTCAAAATCAAAGTGGAACTTTGATCTTGATTTCCAACATAACGGTTAGTGATAGAGAGTTTCTGTTTAGGTACACTTATTGTTTGTTTTTAAAATGAGTTTTCCAAAGAAGTATCATTTGATAATTAATTACATCCATAATGAATACCCGGGGTCCGTCATCAAAAAACATGATTTAGTTTCGGATCTGATTTTTTTACTTATCTTTTATCTTTTGTCATTGTTAGTCCTTATCTTTTGTCATTGTTAGTCCTTATCTTTTGTCATTTTTAATCCTTATCTTTTGTCATTGTTAGTCCTTATCTTTTGTCATTTTTAATCCTTATCTTTTGTCATTGTTAGTCCTTGTCTTTTGTCATTGTTAGTCCTTATCTTTTGTCATTGTTAATCCTTATCTTTTGTCATTGTTAGTCCTTATCTTTTGTCATTGTTAGTCCTTGTCTTTTGTCATTGTTAGTCCTTATCTTTTGTCATTTTTCGTCCTTGTCTTTTGTCATTGTTAGTCCTTATCTTTTGTCATTGTTAGTCCTTATCTTTTGTCATTGTTAGTCCTTTTGTTTTGTCATTATTAGTCCTTATCTTTTGTCATTTTTCGTCCTGGTCTTTTGTCATTTTTAGTCCTTATCTTTTGTCATTGTTAGTCCTTATCTTTTGTAAGTCCTTATTTCCTTAGCCATCAAATTTTTGATTTTTTGGGTGACGGAGCACGGGTATTTATTTTGAACATATCAAATAATACATCCTTCCTTTACAAATAAGACAACAAGCACAAACAGAAACTCTTTATCACTTACAGTTACGTTGGAAATCACATTCAAAAATTCAAATTTATGTGGCCGCCATTTTTTGGGGTAATACTTATATGAAAGTGTTCATTTAGGTACATCTGTTCAAAAGTCAAGAGAGGAAAAAGACCATGGGGCAGTTTTACCAAAATAATCAACCCAGAGTTCACGAGTCAACCCGGGGTTGGCACAAAATTTTTCTTTTACCAAATTTTAGTTCCTGAAAGACTCGTCTAACGCGATGTCTTTTTTCAACTCGAGTTTAGTTTTATTAAGGCGCATATTTTTAAAATATTTTTCTAAAAATCACCGATGTGTCTATAATTCTAAATGGGTACAAGCGATATAAAAGTGAAGTAATATAAAATGACAGGAGATGAAAATTAATTATTCTATATCTATAGGATTTTTTTGTGTTTTCACGAGGATAGTTTCGAAATTTCTAATGCAATTAATTTTTCATGAATTTTTAGATTAAAGATGAAGTAGATTAGGTTGACGTATTTGTCAAAAATTTCAAACGTATTTTGAGCAAAAATCGCGAAATGAGATTGAAAACAATGCGTGGATCCATGGTTCGAAGAACCAATGAAAAATGATGAATAACTTGAAGCAAGAACGTTAACTTGTGATTCTGTATTTTCCAATTTAATTTTGAAGACTTGAGAGAAATATTTTTCTTATTGATTTTGAATTTTACAGAATGAATGAAAATTTTATTGTTACCGAAGTTTTGACTGGTTGATCTGGTTACAAAATAATATTGGCCAGTAGGTACTTCACGCGTGTCGAGCGTGCCGCCGATCGCCGATATAGAACTTTCCAGAGATAGGTATATCAATACATGAAGGGTAATAATAGATTCTTCCAAACATCATATTCAAACCTGTAAAAAAAATTCATTCTAGCTTAATTCGTATCCCAGCTATGGCAGATTTTGTGAACAGATCATTGAAAAAACAAAAGTATCGATATTATTTTATACAATAATAAAGGGAAAAGAAAAAGAATGAAGTTTATATCAATATGAGATTTTAATGCACTTACCTAATATTTTTTAAACATCCCTAAAAAATAAATTACATGTGAAATTTTGAAATTATCCTCGCGAAAAACAACAAAAAATTTAAATTATTTTTCAATCTTGTCAATTTATTTTACTTCACTTATAAATTACTAGTTCGAACTTAGAATTAAAGACACATCTGTGATATCTTAAAACCAAAGATACAAAGATATTTACAATGTTGCCAAAGTGAATTTATCAAAAACCACTTAACCCTGAATAATTTTGGTAAAAACCCACCGTGTTCACCCATTTTTTGTACAGGCGGGCCGTATGAGCGCACTGTATGTAGGTTGTAAATGAACAAAAGTACCTGAGAAGTGTGAATCATTTGGCAACAGTGTATCAAATAAAGCTATTTCATTGGTTCAAAAAGAAAAAAATATGAGAAAAATATTTTTTTTTTTTGCTTAGAAAAACTATTGCATATAGAGTGTAACAAATAAACTGAGTTACTTGAAAGCACTTCACAATATATTTTATATATACAGTATATCCCAGAAGTACTAGCAGAGGCCCTGTAACTTTTGACGGCTAGGATTTTTTTAATTCTGATTAATTCTGGGATATAAAAGGGACCATTGCCATTCCACTGGTGACAGTAAAATCCAGGTTCGATTCCCGGAAATGGCAATTTTTAAACAAAAGTTTTGGTTTCTCAAGAATTATAAATGGAACGGTACCAATTTTAATTTAAAAGTTGAAATAAAATAAGGACTAATTTTCATTTACACTTTTTGGAGGAAAAAAAAGCGGGGGCGGAGATAGAGGTGTCTGAATTTTTATTTTGTTACACCCTGTATAACGGCCCCGGTTTCAAGCTTCGATGTAAAAGTTCAATTATTGTGTTCTGAACCAAGTTATTCATCTACAGAAATCATGACAAGTACACATTTTCATTTTTATCAGTGTCATAATCTGACAAAGTCAAATCTCATTTTTTCTTCAGGAGGCTGCATTCAGGCATTTTAGAAAACGGGGGTTTGCGGATAGAAATTCTGAAGTAAGGTTATGATTTATGACAAACAGTAGAAAATATCTGAAATATGGAAACATTTTGCATAAAATAACAAATATTACCCGTCTCATTTGTTTTACGGGAATGCCGGAGGAATGAGAAATTTTCTATACAAATACTGTTAGAATATAAGTTATTTACTATAATTGGATTAAAAATTTCTCATTCCTCATGCCCTAATGTCAAAGAAATGAGGTTGATTTTTATTATTTTTTGGTAAAATCATAACCTTACTTCAGACTTTCTTCCCGAAAACGCTAGTTTTCTAAACGGCCTGAATGCAACCTCCTGAAGAAAAATGATATTTGACTTTGTCAGTATACGACACTGATAAAAATAAAAATGTGTACTTTTGATGATTTCAGTAGAGAGGAATCTTTTTAGGAACACAATAATTGAACTTTTACATCGAAGCTCGAAACCTGGGCCGTTATACAGGGTGTAATAAAATAAAAATTAAGGCCCCTCTTTCTCCGCCCCTGATTTTTTTTTTTTTCAAATAGTGTAAATGAAAGATAGTTCTTATTTTATTCCAACTTTTAAATTAGAAACTTTTGTTCAAAAAATGCCATTTCCGGGAATCGAACCTGGATTCTTCTGTCAACAGACGAATGTCTATGGCCCCTTTTCTATGCCTAGAATCAATCAGAATACAAAAATTCCTAGCCGTTCAAAAGTTACAAGGCCTCCGCTAGGACTTCTGGGACATGCTGCTTATAAAAATAGTATTTTTATTATTAGAGGCCTTTAATGTAAAGACTCCAACAATAAAATTGCAATTATAATTTCTATTATGGCACGTTGAATATCAAACCCATTGGCAGAGTTTTTTTTTAATTCAAGGACATATTTATTTTTAAGTTGTGCACAGGATCTAATTAGAGTCATGACCATTGTCAATAGCCACGTACAGGGAGGTCTAGCTTGGTGGGGACCACGTAGGTTGGTTTTACCGCGATTCTTGACATTTCAGACCAAACTTACAAGCTGGGTGAGGTTAATGTGGGTAGTTGGTTTGTAAGATTCCAGCGAATGGAGGGTAAAACCTCCGTCTCTAATGACAAATAGATTTTAAAAAAGTCCATGAGCAAAAAAAAAACATTAGCCCCCACGATTTCCCGACTCTCTCAATACAGGGGAACATAGGTAATATACCTACACTCTCATTCGACCCGGAGATACTTAATGTTTGCGCTTTCAAGAAATATATTGTTCCTGTTACACTCTGTATTATAGCAATCACTGCACAACTTAATTAGAAATTATAGTTAATTAATTATTATTATTTAATATTAAACATATTAATAAACAGAACTTGTCATAAACAATATAAGAAGAATAAAAATGAACTGAAACACGGTTTTTAAACACATACACTAGAGCTCAAATAAAGGTAATTTTCCACGGAAAATCACAATGTGATTTCAAATAAATTTAATTATTTAGGTACATTACATTTTTTATTGGGCGGAGCGAAGCGTAGCCTTATACTCTCTACAAACTGCAAACTTTTGTTACCCTACTCCTCCGAAACTACTCAACCGATTTTTACCAAATTTTTTCTTCATATTCTGCATAAACCCAAGGGTGCATATATCTATTTTCAAAACGATATCTTTAACCGTTTCCGATTTTTTGGCCGATTTTCCGATTTTTTACCAAATTCAGAGAGTCATGATCCGATATCTTAAATTTTGTCGCGACAGCATATCAACTCACAACGAAAAAGTTTTAGGTGGCTTCTCAATACTTAATTTAGGACATAATTTACTAAATTTTGACAAACCATTCCAGAGTTACAATTTCGAATCCGAGATCGGGCAAAATAAAATTTAGGAAAAAATAATTGTTTAGTCAAAACGTTGAAGGATATCGAATATATATATAGCCCCAAGGGTGCATAGATCTATTTTCGGAACAATATCTTGAACCGTTTCCAATTTTTCGGCCGATTATTTTGCGTTTTAAATAGGACCTACTACTCAACGGCATGATGCAATCAAGAAAGGTGCGGTATTCTCAAAAAATCTTGTTTTAACGGAATAATGGAGCAATATGCTAAAGTTTATGTGGTGCCCGAAAATTCGAGGTGAAACGGATGGCTCCGCCCGTTTTTGTCCACGGACACACCTAGTTAAGCGTCTACACTTCAATTATTGTGATGGCGAGCTTCAATCACAACGAAAACAATTACTGACGCGGATGTTAATTAGTTTGTTGATAAAAATCCACAAAATAATGTGACCTCCATTTTAGGTTTGTGATCCAGACTAGCTTTCTTAAGGTAAAAAGATTACTGTCCCAAATATATTCAAGTAAATCGAAAACATTTTTGTCTACTTAAATTTCCAATACTGTGTTCATTTTTATTTTTCTAATTAATATAATAAATCATCCAAATAAAAAACGTTATGCCTTAAAATTGTAAGTTGTACATAAATTAAATGTTAAATTAAAATGGAAAGCTGGAATTAGTTATAATTTTGTAGAAATAATTACCATTGCATTAGGAATTCCGGAGGGAGAGAGTTTTAGTATCAAAAATAGAATTGTCTGACGAGGTCAAGATGGTTTTAAAAGTACCTAAATTATTTGGACACCACATAAAGTATAAAAGATTAACCTACATTCTACAATGAAAAAAATGTGACTCCAAGGAACACTCCTTATTTATATGAAAATTATTATTATTTAACAAATTTACATTAGTCTTCCTATTGATAACTTTAAAAACACTACCGTTATTTATGACGAGGATTCACAAAGTAAGTGAATGAACATTGTACCTTTAATCCGAACGCATATTAATTTAAATACAAATCCATTTGAATTACAAGCTTTGAGAGCTTTGCACGGAACTTCTTCGCTATTCAAGAGAACGTTATAAAATCAACCTCACTTTAATAATCAAAGGCGAATTTCAGATTTTTTTTTATTTTTATTACTGCTGGGTTGAAATTGGCTAAGGGGACCAAATTTTTGGTATTTCTGTAGACTTTCAGGTTCATTACAAATCTTCTTAAAGTCAACCTTACACAATCAAAAAATTATTATTTGAATAATATTTATTCAAATAATAATAATTTTTCCTTAATTTTATTGTCCGTGTAAGGCCCTTTAAGGGACACTGTGTGCGTTAGAGCGAGACTGAGCCTAAGGCTATGTTTAGATGAACGCGCGGTACGACGTATCTTGCGGCACAAGATCTATCTGAATAGTGCATCATACCGCGCGGTCATCTGAACAATCTGAACATAGCCCAACGCTTTGCCTAGAAAAAGGCAAAATATAGTTTCGATAATACCTATTGCCCATGTCTATATGGTGAAGTAGTTTCTAATAAAGCCAGAAGTCCCTGAAAATACCAAACCTTTTCAAGAAATACTCATCGTTGAATGAGAGGACAAGTGACTTATCCCACAATAGCGCAATCTGTGATCTCTTTACTTTAACGAATAGGGTGGGTTTTTATCAGCATTGTAGATAATTATATAACTTTGGGTAAATTACCTGCAATTAATAGAAAATTTACTGTTTAGTAAAATCAGCAGGCAATTTTTTACTCTTAGAAGAGATATTTTACCGAAGGCGTAATTTCTTCCAATCCATATATGACTTGCTAACTTTCCATGAGGAAAAGTTAATCATACTTGAGATTGTAAAAAGTTACTTGAGGGTGACATCCTCACGGGCCAAGTTCACTTGAGCTGATGGTGTAAAATAACGCAGAAAACAACTCTGTAATATCATTATGTTTATAACTCTTATGTTACTGACGTAATTATATTGCAGTGATTATCATGGTTCTGGGGGCCCATGTCAATTATCAGCCTCCAAGAACGGATGTATGATGACAATTTAAAACATAAGCAGTAGAGTACAACTTATCTAGATCTATTGAATGAATGAAGTTAATTTTCTCTTTGAGTAAAATTAGTTGTTAATTTTCCCTTTGAGTTAAATTATTAGTTATTTTATTCTTTAAAAAAATAGTATTATAGGTACCTAATTTACTCTTTGTTTAAAATTAACCCCGAAGGGTATTTTTATGGGGCACAAGAGATATTTTGGCGACTCTCTATAACAAAATGTAATACAGAATATACCCCATAAAGATATTGTGGGCTGATATCCTCACGACCCGAATCCACCTGAGCCGATGGTGTAAAACTATGCTTTAAGCTACGCTCCGGTATTAACACATGTTGCTTAATATGTTTTTTAGTACTGGAAAAAATAGGGAAGGCAACAGGAAACCAACCTATCTAACAACAATTTCCTTAGCCAACAGTCTGCAATTATCTCTTTGAGAAAATTGTAACAATTCTCTCTTTGAGAAAATTGTCACAGCCAAGTCAAATATAATGAGCGTACCACGAGATATATATCACTTCACGGCACAAAGTGCACTTTTCAGGAATCTCCACAGACATGGGTAAACAATGTGGAGTGACTTTTGTTCAATATTTTATAATCGAATGGGTAGGTGATGAGTTAAAATCAATCGTAAAAAAGTACCCCTCACCATGCGCGGATATAGCCCTCTTGTTTGGGGGGGGGGNAATAGAAAATTTGGAGGGGGGAGGGGGAGGGACTCGTAACCTAGAGACCGGGGGGTTCGAGTCCTGGGCAGTACTTTTTAATGCAATGTTTTTCGAGGTATACGATACCTAATAATTTGTTAGAAGCTGTAGAGCTTACCACAAATACCTTTCATAAGGGTGATAAGCGATTTTATAAGTGTGATGACAGAATTTTTGACGATTAACGTATTTCTATTTAGTCCCAGGATTGGAAATTATTTAGGGGCCCGTGCTCCCCCTCCCNAGGGGCCCGTGCCCCCCCCCCCCCACTCAATGGTGAGAAAAACACAGCGGATTCATTTATTTTTTTTTAAATGAAATTTGAGAAACACGGCCCGCTTAAAAAACTGGGGGGCACGTGCCCCCCGGGCCCTCCCCTATATCCGCGCATTCCCCTCACTATTTGCCCAAAGAATGGTTTTTTACACTCTGAAAAAAATAAGCAGGTAATTTTCTTGAGTAAAATTAGAAGGCGATTTACTTTTTGAGTAAAATTAATAGCTAATTTACTCTTTGAGGAATATAAAAAAAAATTACTATTTTATTTTACTCTTGAGTAAAATAGTTGGTAATTTACTCTTTTTGTAAAATTTGTAGGTAATTCACTCTTTGGCTGAAATCAGTAGGTAATTTTCACTTTGAGTAATATTAGTAGGTAATTTACTCTTTGAGTAAAATTGGTGGGCGATTTACTCTTTAAGTAAAATTAGTAAGTAATTTTCTCTTTGAGTAATATTAGTAGGTGATTTTCTCTTTGAGTAATATTAGTAGGTAATTCACTCTTTGAGTATAATTTTTAGTCTTTCAGTAAAATTAGTAGGTACCTAATTTCCTCCTTGTAAATAAAAGTAAAATTAGAAGGTATTATACTCTTTGAGTAAAATTAGTATGCGATTTACTCTTTAAGTAAAATTAGTAGGTAATTTTCTATTTGAGTAATATTAGTAGGTAATTTACTCTTTGAGTATAATTATTAGCTAATTTACGCTTCGAGTAAAATTAGTAGGTAACATACTCACAGTCTGATAGCAGATATGAATTAAATTTTTCTAATTTACTTTACTCTAAAAACTGTCTCCTTACCTAAAGGATCACTGCTATTGGTATCAGTACCTTTGAACTGTGCAACGAGAATGCTCTTCAACCATTACTCTATGCGTGTGAGAGATTGATGTCAACTTTTAAATTAAAAAAACGTTTTGTTTTACTTCATGTAAAGCTAATGTATACAAAAAAAACTCATTTTTTTCTTTCCATAGTTTCATGCTTTCCATTTTATTTTTAAATTAAATTATTTAATTATTACCGTTATTACCGTTCAGTAAATGGGGGTGAATAAAATCATTGGGTAAAAATTCATAAAATTTTCAGTATTCTGATTGAAAATTTTATTCTGATTATTATTATATATTATTTTATTATTATAAAAAAATCATTCTGGATTTTTNTTTTGGGGGGGGGGGGGTATTTTTAGTTCTGAAAGAAATCTCTGTAGAATAGTCGAGAATAGGTAATATTATGAAGATACAAAAAAAAAACTCGGACTTACCATTTTCAACACAAAATTTACCGCCCGATCACTGAAGTAAAAATCTTGTGTGAACATCACACGACTGCCATTGTCTATAAAAAGAAGAAACAATTGTAATGGACTTATATTTTCGATGTCGAGTTTTCAATAACAAAACACGTTTCGAGCGAGGTCCTCAGAGCCCAAATCTCAAGTTTCAGACATTGATTAGTGCTGAAACTCGAGATGTGGGGTCTAGGGAAAACACTCTGACCTCATATTATAGATAAATTTCCGCTCGCCGGATATTATAGAAAATTTACTTGGGAAAAAAAACATGGATTGGTTTTTCCGGAGTCCACATAATCTGATGAGGCAACTAATTATTAATTCACTGAAATGGCGGAGTAAATTCAGGGTATCATTGTGGGGTCCAAAGGCCTTTTTGCAATATTTCTGGGTATCACAGCATTACTAACAGCCTCATATTACTAATAATCTATTAAATCTTCTAACAAACTAAATCTTTTTTTGCTTAAAGTCTGTAATATTGGTCATTCCAGACGGATAACAAATCTTTTTACTCTGTTAATGCCGCCATTCGTTGCTACTCATGTTATATTACATCTCGAAATACAAAGCCACTCCACCGGGAATTGAACCCGGGTCCTCTGAGTGCAATGCCAGTGTGATACCCACTGGACCAGAAGGTCTCCTTTTTTTTGTTTTTGATAAAATTTCCGTGAACCATAAGTTTTTTTTATTATTCGACCACATAAAAATGGAGGAACTCTAAGGGTTAGGTGGTAAAAATGCATCAGACTTTTAATCTCACCTAGCGGTTACTACCCCCCCACACTCAGTTTTTTTAAAGTTTGCTTCACTCGAAATTACTCGAAACGTCGTAGTAGCTAGAAACATAGTTATACGGAAATACGTAGGTACTTCCCAATACAAAGGTGGTAGAAAACATTGTGTTTTTAAGTTTAGTTCCTTTACCCCCCAATTGTCTTATTTACCCCACTTTACGATACAATTATTTAATGTTGTAATTAAAATAAAACAATTATATAAATGTTTAAAATATTAAAGATATTTAAATCAATTTTGTACATATATATTTTATAAGAATGTAAAACAATAAAAATAAATAATTAATTTAAAAAAAAATTACATGTATGGTTGATTTTATTTCCGATTTTCCATTTTTTTCAGGATTCGTCTGGCTGCGTACATTTTTATAAGTTTGACACCCTAAACTAAACACAACAAAAATAGGTACCTACCTATTGTCTATAACTTTCAAGTTCTTGAGTTTGAATATGAAGTAGGAATACATTATAATGGGTACAAGACAAATGGTGGTAGGAAGGGCATCTAGCCTTTAAAAAAGGTCTACATCAAACCAAAGAGGAAAATAATCAGAAAATGGCAGTTACTTATTGATAATGTAAGAAGAAAACGAGGGATACCATGTCAGGGAAGGCACAGCTAAAGCGAGAAGGCACTGAACAGAAAGTTGTGGCGCGGTAGAATTAAGGAATGCAACACCGACCCCAAATAGATTTATAAAAAGGTGAAATTAAAGGAGAAGAATATACAGTAGGGTGGGTCGAAAAACAAAAATGTTTTTATAAATAATGTTATATCGAAAAAGCGTGGATGGGCGAGACAAGACTTTTAGACGAAAACTATGACGCACTCAGGATTTTCATTCGGGGGGGGGGCGGTCATATTGACTTTTCAACTTTAGTAGGGGGTATATCTAAAATATATTAAGGCTACCCATTTAATTGGGCGGAGCGAAGCGTAGCCTTATACTCCCTACAAACTGCAAATTTTGTTAAATTACTTTTTTTCTTCATATTCTGCATATACCAAGGGTGCATATATGATTTTCAGAACAATAATTACGTCCGATTTTCCGATTTTTTTTACCAAATTCAGAGAATCACGTCCGATATTTTAAATTTTGTCGCGACAACATATCAACTCATAGCGAGAAAGTTTTAGGTGGCCACTCAATACTGAATTTAGGACAAAGTTTACAAAACTTTGACAAGCCATTCCAGAGTTACAAGTCATGGGCGTACGCAAGGGGGGCCCATAGGGCCGGCCCCCCTCCCCTAAAATTTCTGGAAAGATACACTAGATAAAATGAGTATAGGAAAAAAGTTAAATTCATTAAAATAAGCCATGCTAACTATCTATATTTTTTAAAAAAATATTTAGGTAATTAGATTAGAAGCTCACGCATCTGAATTCAATTTGATACAACATAATATTTATGTCAGTGTACGGATAATTTTCATTGTACCTATGTATTACTTCCGGCGCCGGTGTATCTCATGATCTGGTGGATGTAAGTCAATGGGTCTCCTTTGCGCCTTTGCCTTGCTAAGCTGACCCTTGTTCGGGCGCAGACTGGGGCTCCAGGGGCCTCCTGGGCATATTGGAAAAAGTGCTCTTTAGATTTTATATGAGGCTTGGGTATTTCGAGGCCGAAGCAGTGTAAAACTAAGAAGTTCTGAATCAAAAGGCAATAGAAATAAATAATAATTATGTGTCAGAAAAAATAAACATATTTTTTCTGACACATATTTTTGCCGTCTGATGAGCAAGAGGCCCACATATTTTTTCTCGCAACATATTTTACATGTATTTTTCTTTCATAATAATGCCCCACGATGAACCGGGGCCCTCTGTGAGGCCCACATATTTTTTCTCGCACATATTTTACATATATGTATTTTTCTTCCATATTTTTGCCCCCTCATGAGCCAGGGGCAAACATATTTTTTCTCACACATATTTTACATGTATATTTTCATTTTTGGCCCGATGATCCGGGACCCACCGGGCCCACTTATTTTTTCTCGCACATATTTTTCTTCCCCCTGATGAGCCAGAAGGCCGCATATTTTTTCTCACACATATTTTACATATATTTTTCTTTCATACAAACGCCGCACGATGAACCGGGGGCCCACCGGGTATTTGCCCGGGGGTGTATGTACATGTAGATAAGACAAGTAAAGGTAAATAAAATGTCCCCAAAAGTATGTCTTTGATAAAATAGATTTAAAAAAAAAAATAATGCCCCCCCCCCCCAAACAAAATCCTCCCTACGCCCATGTTACAAGTTCGAATCCGGGATCGGACAAAATCAAATTTAGGAAATAGTAATTGTTTAGCCAAAACGGTGAGAGTTGTCGAATATTTGATGGGCAAGGACCTCCCCAAAACTGAGATAGTCTGAGACCCCAGAAAATATAATAGCATTAAACACTTTTTAACTGTTTTTGAATTAGGACCGATTTTCCGATTTTTGTATGGGAAATGATAGAATAATATTAGCACGGTAACTCCATAGTCCAAAAACCCGAAAGGAGGAGAAAAATGAAAACTCTTGTGTAAACAGTTCACGACTTTGCAATGGTCTGAAAATTTCGATGTGGAGTTTTCAATGCCAAAACTCCTTTTGAGATCCTCAGAGCCCGAATCTCGAGTTTCAGCCATTGGTACGTGAGAGTGTCAGTCGGTCTGTGAACAAGATATCTCAAGGCTGCTTATTAACAGTTTTACATAATTCTCTTATAAAAACAAAGTCCCCCGCCGCGTCCATCTGGATGTCCGTTCGCGATAAACTCAAAACCTGCTGAACGAATTTTCAAGCGGTCCACCAAAATACAAATTCCGGAGGTAGGTTTAGTTGTAAAAAAATCAATATCGGACTGTTCTTATGATCAATGATCTGTATTTGATTCGCCTAATCTCGGTGATGATTCCGATAATCCAAGCAAATATATGTATTAAAATATCATAACGGATATCAGCATTATCCGAAGATGTTAAAATTCAAAATGTTTTGAATAATGTGTTTACATGACTCCAAGGTACAAATATTTTTATGAATTTTCGTGCGATAGACGTTGCATCTAAGGAGCCGCTGTGACTATCCGTATATTGGCCATAAAACTAATTGAGCATATCTGAAAACTCAGTAAAAAGAAAAAGTGTATGCCTGGTGTGTTAATTTTGAATATTAGTGTATAATATACTAGGCAGTGTACGTGTTAAGAGATTAAACCTGTTCATATCGGTTATCAGGCCAAAATGGTCTCATGTGACAAAATAATTGGTGCCCTTAATTTCCGAGTCAAGGACTCGTCTATAAATTAAAACTCAATGTAACGATAGATGTGTTTGTATAATTATTTGTATGTATGTATGTATTACTAATTTTTTAGCCAAAACGGTAAGAGATATCAAATTGATGGGAATGCACCCCTCAAAACCATAGCCTGGAACCTCAGGAAAACTATCAGAATTCGTCGGACCGTTTTCGGGTTATACTTATTTTTTGGTGATATTCAGTATGTTTAAGCCAGATAGTTTGAAATGTGAAACATAATTTATCAACTCAAAGGAGAAAGTTAAATATGGTGGAAAAAATAATGGAAAAATTAAATTGCACCGTGGCGAAGCCCGGGGTACACCTGCTAGTTTAATAATAATAATAAGTAAAAAAAAAACACTTTCATTTCTCTCTTAAAAATAAAATCATTATTATTATTATTTGAAATACAATATATTATGATTCATAAATAATTTTATTTTTTAAAAAATATCACAATTTCAATAAAAATATATAACTACCTACCTACATAAAAAATTAGACGATTGCGCCAGTTAATCAATCTATTTTTTAAAACCATACACCATCCGGCAAACAAAATATGATATAAAAAAAACAGTTAATTGTAATCGGTGGCAGAATAGACAAAACAATCTTTACAAATTGAAAGTTTTTTTTTTTTTTCTTCATCACACTGTTCCAATTTACCCTTTTTACAGTACTTTTTGGTGATATTCAGTATGTTTAAGCCAGATAGTTTGAAATGTGAAACATAATTTATTTGAAATGTGAAACATAATCTGAAAACTTTTTGGTGATATTCAGTATGTTTAAGCCAGATAGTTTGAAATGTGAAACATAATTTATTTGAAATGTGAAACATAATCTGAAAACTCAGTAACTTGTTTGTTCTGACACACTATACAAAAAATTGTATAGTGTGTTCTACTAATTAAATAAATCAGTACTCTAAACAACTACATCGTGTCGTTATTCACATTTTTGTGTCAGAACAAACAAAATAATCTTTACAGTTGAAAGTTTCATTCTTTTTACACACGCTATTCCAATTTACCCTTTTTGCAGTACATAGGTACTGAATAATATAAATTGGTTGAAATAGATGCATTGGGTTTAATAAATCAGTAGGTACTCTAAGCTGGCAAATAACTTCTAAATCGTGTTGTTATTCACATTTTTGTGCAAAAACAGACGAAATAATCTTTAAAATCGATTTTTTTTTTCTCAACACATTACTCCAATTTACCCATCTTTGCGGTACATACTTACTTACAATAAATATAAAATAAAAGTTCAGAGTATCACAGTCAATTCAAACATTATTAAAAATATTTAAATATGGCTTGTCTCATATAAGGGTTGCGCCAACAGCTCATGGGAAAGTTTTTGTTGTACAAGCAATGTTGTTTCTATTGTATTAGCAATCGCCGTAAATGTTTTTGTATACCAAAAATTTGTTTACAGTCCACTATATAGGTACAATGGATTTCTATTGTAATAAGTACTGTGGTAGAGGTTTATTACAGGAAGGAGAATCCACCCAATGGTGACACCCCTGTATTTAAGCTACTTAAACCTGATCTAATCACACTCAACCTTTTGCACCAGTGTCACATACTACAAGAGCTGAGTGTGTTCTACTCCTTCTCAAATAAATTCTACCAATGATAGCAGCGGTCGGACTATATAGTTTCCACGCGCTCCTTAACTCATCTCAGTGCTGATTAAGCCAATTGTTTTGAAAAAAACCATCCAAAATATAAATACTTTGATCTTCTTCGATTATTCTATGTAGGCATACCTCCATGATTGTAATGGATTTACTTTTTTAATGAGAGTTTTAAAAAATAGCTAATCTTGGTCAGTGGATATCTCAGAAACTATGAAGATAGAAAAAAATTACCAAAATCTATTTTGTAGGAAATTCAGTTTTCTCCAATTTAAAATAGAAGTATTTTTTAGATTCAGGGTACGGAGATAATAAAATATGAAAAATGTGACCTTTGGGGGGTGCTCCCATCCCCCGCATTGCCCAAGTCGATGGAACTTTACTCGGCCATAGTAATGGTACTTGCCCTACACATTTATGGAAAATGTGAGCATGTAGCTTTAGTGTTTTTTTTAATTTTCCTGGGCTATTTGAAATGATTAGTGTAATGTAGTAATTAGTGTAAATATATTGAAATTAGTGTAATGTAATTAATACACTAATTTCCACATGAGCTATTGGTTCACCCATTAGGTACTTACACACTACACAGCACAGAATATTCCAAGACTAATCTTAATTAGAGTAGCAAGTGAAAAGTCTCTTATGATGAGAACATGATCAAAAAATCTCTAATTTCCTAGTCATCACCACTGTGCTGTGTGGGTTGTAATTTAAAAAATATAAATAAATAATTATAAAAACGTATTAACCCATCACAAATAGAACTATTTTTTTAAAAAAAAAAATACCTATCTAGTTCGCTTAAAATAATAAAAAAAATTATAGGCTGTAGATCGTCATTTAAGAATTTCCCGACACTAAAAAAATATTTTTTTTACAGGTTCGAAAATATTCAGTATAATTTCCTTAACTATTGCACCCAGATATCTAGAACATGGTATTTGCTCCAATCGCTTTTCTTCCAAAGCTACATTTGTCACACTTTCTTTATTGCTCATATTCATAACTTTGGCCTTTCCCATATTTATTCTCATTCTATGAGTTTTATTTATTCTCATCTTGGTCGACTCCACCATATTCTATCGATTTGATCCTTTCTCCTCCTATGCATTCTTCTCCACTAGGGCTCCATTCATAATCTTTTTCTGCATACAATCACTCCTTAAATGACGATTTTTGGAAATGAAAATAATAATCTCATATTCCTTCAACAGTTTAACCCTTCATTCTCAAACGTATAAAAAGAAATTATAAAAATCTAGAAAAAATACAAAATTTGAAAAATGAAAAAAAATATTATTGTCATAGCAAATATATCCATATCTATATATAAGGCTATTCAAAATCACACTCATACAAAAAATAATTTCGGTGTTTTTAGGACTTATTATTAAAGTTTTTGAACATCCAATCACAATTTTCATATTATTTTAACAATTTTTTACTAATTAATTTCTGATTTGATAATCTTAAAACCTTTTACTTTTAAAAAATGTCAACCAAATTTGTCAATAAAATGTCAATTTTTATGTAACTACTTTCATAGTATTTTCAGGTTCCACTTTATTTCTGATATTTTTAACTTAAAACCTTGAGGTATGAAAATTTAAAATGTCAATTTAAGGGGGAAGACCGAACGTTGAAATAAATAAAAAAAAAAAATATATGAAAAATACAGATATAAAAAAGGAAGCAGAAAACATAAAAAAAAAAATCCAAAAATCGACGGCGCCAAAACACTCATTAATTAAAAAAAATATTATACATCCAACTATTCAACAAAGTAATAGATAATATTAAAATATACAAAAATCTATCAAATATTAAATTTTAATTTATGATGCACCCTGTATCAATGGGGATTGATGAAAAATTATAGATGGTTAATTTATAATTAACAGAATATGGATACAGGGAGCAGAAGAGAAATCTTGTTTTATATATATATATTTTTTAATCTCTAGATTTTTTTTTTTTAAATTAAAGTGTAATCAGAATATTTTCTTTATAGTTTTAAAAATATAATGCATATAAATATTTAATCCAAATTGTAAAATTATTTAAATGTAATATATTATTACTAATAATATTTAGTTATGTTCTTGGTGATCTAGTATATGTGTATTAATTGCCAATTTGATTTGTTCATAACTTAACCATAAAACTATATTCCAACTGACTAAACGACAAAATGAAGGAGTAAATCTGAAATAGGAATAAAAAAAAAATCTATTAATAAATTTCATAAAATGTATGCCTCAGAAGTTGTCTCCCTATTCTGAAGTGTATTCAACTGATAATAAGTAATGTGGGGTAACTGTGCTCAGGTTAAAGTGGGATTTATGTACCCAACTCTACTCCGGATATTTCCCGACCAAAGATCGCCTATCTTCCGTTCAAACGGCAACATCCCCCTAGGACCGCATGATTTCTACATTGAATGTAATTTTTATTACCAGTAGAGCAAGGCCCAATTAAACAATTGAATCAGTCATTTCAAAAATCCCATAACTCAAAAATATCAACTTTTTAGGAGGCAAAGAAAACCTTTTACGGTGTTTCTGAAATGAACGCATTTGTGGTATAATGTTTCTTATAGAACAATATGACTCAGATTTGTATGGAATTTATAGGATTACTGGGCAAAATTAGAACGCGTACTACTATCTCCTATAAATTTCATGCGTTTTCATCTCCTCTTTCCACTGGTAGGTATCTCAATTTCGATGGGGTTTAGAAATGACTTTTTCAACTGCCCTAATGGCAGGTCACAATATACTCATTTATTTGAATGCAAACCTATCTATCTATCCAACTAGAAGTGTGATCCTTTTGAGACTGAGCCAAAGAGGGCCACCCTTTGGTCTGAAAACGGTGTGAATGTCGAACACGTTAACAACAATAACAACTGTGCTCAGATACCCCTAAGATGTTAACCTTTTTGATAGCATGTATCTTTTTTTCCCTAGTACCTACTCGCGGAAAGGGCTGCTATAATGCTTTCGGTTATTTTTAAAATAATACCTACACCTAGTATATCCTTAATCGACACAGCTTTTTTTTTTAAAAAAAAAAGTCACTGTTGGAAACCTATTTATTAAAGACATTTTGCGTTCAAAAATAACCATGCAAAAAATGGGTACGTAAAAAAAGATAGTGATTTCAGAAAAGATCAGGAGATGTTGCGCATCCTGTATTTGGTCACCTTTTTTCCTCATTATTTAGATAATGGGAATAAAGATAAATGATAGGGGATAGGGAAGATATGGACAACTCTAAAAAGTTGAACTCAAATTGAGTGTATGCTTCTGAACAATTTATTATTTATAGGGGAAAAGGTTTTATTTTCAATGCCCCTGACAGATTTCAGGCTGTGTATAGCAAGATTCAGGAACATCCAACTCTGACAAACCCACAGTACTTTTAGGGATCCGTTAGGTTATTTTTTTATTTTGATAAATATTTCCCCTCTCTCTCTCTCTCTCTCTTATTGTACATTTAGGTGTCTCTCAGGAACATCCGCAGGGCCCTGACGGACCCAAATTATAGTCCTTTGGAGGCCTTTCAGAATGTGTAGGTTTATACCTTTGCTAATTTTGCCCAGTACAATTCTCATTACTAATTTCTAGGCCAGAGCGTTTGTACTCAATAGTAAAGCCTTACCCTTTGTAGAATGCTGGAAATCCTTCTTTAGCAAACATTTGTACCGCACAATTGACTGCACCAGAGTAAGTACCAGGTTTGGAGTTCATATATCTGGTTTTGACCACATCGACAGGAGACGCAACTACAGTGGCACATAATCCTGCTATTACAGCAGACGTAAAGTGACAAGGCATGGCATCATTCATGATCTTATTGGAAACAAAAGATTCCTTGATGATATCATAGCAGACTATCTCAGAGACATTAACGATCGCATTACGGCTTGCATTGGACGCAGTACCTGTCAGAGAATTATTAAAAATGTTAAAATTGGAACATAATAAAAAAAATATTTCTCTTTGTGTTTTTGTGTAAGCCGCATAGTATTACAAGCTATTTTTTAACAGTCACTCCAATACACCAAGCTATAAGCTATTATCATACTCGTCCTCACAATGCCCGGTTCTACGCACCAGGACGACCTGGAACGCACACCATCACAGTTCCAGCCAAGGGCCATCAAAATATATTCGGTAAACTCATATCAATCTGTTTCTACCATTTTAATTAATCAAATGGGAAGAACGGTTGATTACGTGAGAAAAACCGCTACTACTACTACATCATAGCTACTCAATTGTTCTCAGGAGGCTGAGTTACCGCCAAACAGAACCAGACCATGTAGAAAATTCGAAAAAACCTTTTTTACCCGACCAGGGTATGAACCCAGTACCTCTCTATATTGTTTTATTGATCCTACGTCTACTTTTACTGTAGAGAGTCAATACCATATCTAAGTAACGGAATTTGAAATAGGTAACCCAGTTGAAATCAGTCGCCCGAGTCCAAATCAAAAAGGGGATGTTGTCGTCGGAAGAAAAGGTCGGCGATCTTCTGTTTGGAAAATATACCAAGTTTAGTTCATAGAAGCAAACTCCCTTGAAGTTTCATCTAAATATATTTGTGTGTACCTATGTGGTAAGGGTTGTCTGTTCCAATACCACGCAACACGCAACAGAACTAAAATATGTCAAGCAGTTTTCGAGTTACGGCCAAATTTCTAATTTATTCACTAACATCAGACAGTCACTTAGTCTTTATTTTAGGACATTTTCTGCCAGCCATTCCAGAGTTACGAGTTTGACATCGGGAACGGGCTAAATAAAATTTAGAAAATACTAAGTCAGTCAGAATGGCCTTGCCTCTAAGACCCCTGGCGAAACGTTTAAATCATTTTTAAATGTTGCACTATACAGGGTGGACATAAACCCATACTCCCCCCCCCCCCAAATTCCAATGTCCTTGAAAAAGAAAAATAGCAATATTAAAATCGTAGCGAAACACGGGCGAAACAGCTAGTCTATATACAGTATGTCCCAGAAGTCCTAACGGAAGCCCTGCATGTACATTTTGAATGGAATTTTTGAATTCTGATTGATCCTAGGGATAGAAAAGGTGTTGTTTCTGTTTGATCCTAGAGATAGAAAAACTTTCTACTCGAAAACACCTGTTTTCTAAACGGCCTGAATGCAGCCTCCTACCAAATAAAAAATGTAACAAAATAAAAAACCAGACCCCTCTATCTGCGCCCCTGATTATTTTTTTTTTCAAAAAGTGTAAATGAAGGATAGTCCTTATTTTATTCCATCTTGTAAATTAAAAAAAATAATTGGTGTCATTCCATTTAAAATTCTTGAGAAACCGAAACTTTTGTTTAAAAAATGCAATTTCCGAGTATCGCCACTTTTCTATCCCTAGGATCAATCAGAATTCAAAAATTCCAAACAATTCAAAAGTTACAGGGACTTCGCTAGAACTTCTGGGACATACTGTATATGTGGATTAGGTATTGTATATTGAACATATCACCTAAAAATTGTCATTAATTTATTTTGGTAGATATCATATGGAATTTATTTGTGTTAAAGCTAATGCTTTGTCACAATGCACTTCCCCTAAAAATTTTTGCCTTCACTTGGATTCGAACCAACAGCCTCCTGGTTACGAATCCGTCGTTCTTACCAACTGAGCTACTGAGGAGGTAGATATCATAATTATGTTTGCAGCGTTTTCCTTATCACTGATCTCTGAATATAAAAACTTCTAGCAATAGGAAACCTTCATTCGACAAGGTGGATAACCTTGGGCCAACAAATGGTTTATTGTCTTTGGCTTGACAGGTACCTGCAGTCTATTACCTAACAACTATCGTCCTCCGGCGAGAATCGATAGTTCCTAATATTATTTTATCAAAATTTATAATTTGTTTATATAAATATTTACAAAAAAGCATTTATACATGATACTGATATTTTAGTCTTTAAAACGTTTATACATGGATTTTGTCTGTAATACAGGACTTATGTAACAGGCCTCAGGTCTCTATTGAGACTTTTTGCAATTATCTCTGCGATCTTCATTTAGGAGCAGTATTTCGAAGTGGCGGGGATAGAGTTATTAGATTTAAATCATTCGCCTCAGCCAACAGAGTTACTGAGGCTGTTATGTCATCAAATTGGCCTGCTCCATATCGTCATCATCTGTCTCCTCATGTTTGGCTCCAATATTCTCAGATCCAGCCAGGGAGATGAAGGAGTCTCCGCAGACCTCTCACATTACTCAAAAATAGGGAAGGGGGCTCGTAAAACGATAAAAATTAACCATTTTCTTCCGAGGACACTTCATCTAAAAAATCTGTGCCACTCACAGACCCAAGAGCCATGTATAGCAAGATTCCTTTAAAACATCTAACCCTGACGGACCAAAAGTCCTTTTAGGGGCCCGTTAGGTCATGTGGTTGCATATATCTTAAAGCTTCCTCAACGCATAAGTCAGACTTTATCTGGGTCCCCCTTATGGACCCAGAATAAAGCTCATTAAGGGAACATCCGCGGAGCCAATTATAGACCTAATGTAAAGTCCTTTGGGGGCCTTATAGACTATAGTTTTACACCTCTACACTAAACCCCTAATTAGACATTTAAAATATTGTTAGTAGGCTCCCCCCAAAAGCTCGGGAGAGGAGATCTCTGAGAAAAAACTTTCGGAGGGCCCGAAAATGAATCGCGATGCCTGATCTGGCGCACTCACCTTTCCATAATCCTTTGGCACCTTCTTCTCTAGCAATTTTTGTATAAGCTTGAATTGTATTTGAATATCTGTTGCTACCATTGCCTCGAAGTTGTGCTTGAAATCTGACTTTGACTACATCGGTAGGTTGGGCCACTAGAACAGCTAAACTTCCAGTTGTCATTCCAGCCGCAATTCTAGCTAAAATACTGATTTGAGAAGTGTTTGCTGAAATAAAAAATATTAAAGGTAAAAATACATATCAGCACAATATAAGTCAAATTGAGCAGCGTGTCCCAGAATGACCGCTCACCCCCCTTAACTTTTGAAAGGCTTGGAATTTTTGAAAGCTCTAGGGATAGGAAAAGGGCCATGACCGATCGAATGGTTATGCTGACATCCAGGTTCCGGGGGTCGAACCTGGATGTTCGTTCTAAAGTTCCAATCCGTTCTGAAGTTAAGGGGGGTGATCGGTCATTCTGGGACACGCTGTATTGATCAACATTTGAGGAAGCTGAAAATCAAGACGGGAGTGATGGGGGTGTTACAAAGGCAATATCTATTGTAAGTTTACTATGTAATCCCTTCTTGACAAGTTCGAATCCTTTCTCAATTAATTTATGGCCTTTGGTTTAAAGGTCGTTAATAATCCGTGAAGGAATGTGCAAATATACCTACTTAGATGTAGTGCCAAAAAATCAAATCAACTTTGAGAAGATCTTCTCTATTTAATATAACCCAGAGCCAATAGATAGAACCTAATTACTGCTTCTAGCAATATCTGATTCCTACGGAAACTAGAGATAAGTAAATATTGAACGAACAAACTCTTAGAACATGTTCCATCGAGTTAGCAATTTTCCAAATGGGCCGTCCAGTAAATTAATGAGTTGACCAGTCCTAAAAAAGTATTTATCCTGTAACATTTGAAGCTACTTTCCAAGCCCAGTTGAGGTTTAGGTGCAGGGGGTTATATAGCCTTAAAGAAGAGTTTAGCTCAAGAATATACAAAATAGCCTCTATGTGGCACGTGGAATACACCAGTTCCCGTTTGATCACTGATGTTAATCAACGTCCAGGAGGTTAAACTAAGTGAATATCTACGAATATTCGCGACCTCGTTTTGATGGCTATTCCCGACTCATTCCTCACTGGGTGGGGTCGATGTGAGTAGCTTTTCAGGTTTGAAAGTTTCTAGCGAATGGGGAGTAAAACCCTTGTCCCGGATGACCAATAGATAGTGAAGTCATATATTAGATCTATTCATGGATCCTGCATAACCAAGATTAAAGAAAATCAAAAGTTATCAGGGAGTGAAGGCTGAACTAACCTTTAAAGAAGAATGATGAACTTATATGGCAGAACAGGTCAAATAAGTGAATATTAGCTGTAAGAATGAATCCTTGAAGCGAACGGTGTTTACCCAAGTACCATAAACGATTAGATATTTATTGAAATGCTTTATGAACATTGCATCAGCATTTATAATAACTTGGAAAAAGAGAACGTAGCCTAGCACTGTGCAAGGTGGCTCTTATATCGTGGCTAGTTGGTGGAATAGGTGGGGCTTACACTAATGATTCTATTATCCCTTGGGCAATAGACACGACATTATATTATAATTATGGAAAATTGCCAAAAAATTAAATAGGTATCTATGCCTACAATCTAAAAAGAAAATATATATCTGTTTTTTAGTACGGAACCTTTTATATGCGCCAGAGAGCAACGCGAAAGTTTTAGACTCACATGGGATCTTTCTATTAAATTTCATCAACGTTAAATAACAAAAGTTACACTTACGGCCGACCAATGCGACGGTGCATGGCCGGATTTTTTTTTTTTAATAAACCGATTTTTATATTTTCTATTCTGTATTTTTTATAATTTTTGAGGAGAGTTATATTTTATTTCATTTCTTTTTCGTGGTTATTTTTATAGCGGTGTTCCTATTAAAATTAACTTTTCTCCCATTTCTAGGTCCACGTTTAGCAAAATGTAGAAATAGGTAACTATGAGGTTACCGAAAAGGTTTTGATGGCCCTTGGCTGGAACTGCGATGATATGCGTTCCAGGTCATCCGGGTACGTAGAACCGACCATCGTGGAACGTTTTCCATGAAGGATTCCAAAGGTTGATGATTGAAGATGTGTGTTAATACCTATTTAGTTAAGTGCGATGATCGTGACATTGAATATAATTAAAATGACGTGCTAGATGCAAAGCTATATTTACGACGCGACGCCAGCCAAATCAAACTACATTCGTTAAGTATTCAATTAATGCAAATTGTAATGTCACGATAATTGTCTTCAATCAAGAAACAACATTGTCAGAACAACTGGGGAGTAATGATGACTAAATAATTATGTAAAATGTTTTTATAAATATGTAGATTTATACAAACCAAAATGTAGCCTCCGAGCCAGCCAGCTTCATTAGGTGACGGTACTAAGCCCGTGTAAATACAGAAGGTTTGGTGTTAGGAAGGGCATCCAGTCTTTGAAAAACTAGTCTTTCAAACCGAAGAGGAAAAGGCATCAGCAAAATGCGAGTTACTATTCCAGGAAAGGTGTACAGAAGTGTAAGCTCAGAACAGAAGGTTGTGGCATGGTAGAATTAAGAAAAGCAACGCCAACCCCAAATAAAAATGGGAAAATGTGAAGTTAAAGAAGAAGAAGATTAGCAGCTACAGGGTAAACCAAATAAACATTCTCAAAGGCCCAGGGTAAGTAGAGCAGGTCATTTCCAACACAAAATACTCTAATGAAGAAGTAGATTAGCAGCTACAGGGTAAACCAAATAAACATTCTCAAAGGCCCAGGGTAAGTAGAGCAGGTCATTTCCAACACAAAATACTCTAATGAAGAAGTAGATTAGCAGCTACAGGGTAAACCAAATAAACATTCTCAAAGGCCCAGGGTAAGTAGAGCAGGTCATTTCCAACACAAAATACTCTAATGAAGAAGTAGATTAGCAGCTACAGGGTAAACCAAATAAACATTCTCAAAGGCCCAGGGTAAGTAGAGCAGGTCATTTCCAACACAAAATACTCTAATGAAGAAGTAGATTAGCAGCTACAGGGTAAACCAAATAAACATTCTCAAAGGCCCAGGGTAAGTAGAGCAGGTCATTTCCAACACAAAATACTCTAATGAAGAAGTAGATTAGCAGCTACAGGGTAAACCAAATAAACATTCTCAAAGGCCCAGGGTAAGTAGAGCAGGTCATTTCCAACACAAAATACTCTAATGAAGAAGTAGATTAGCAGCTACAGGGTAAACCAAATAAACATTCTCAAAGGCCCAGGGTAAGTAGAGCAGGTCATTTCCAACACAAAATACTCTAATGAAGA
>CM022875.1:12321780-12337831 GCA_012654025.1 Pachypsylla venusta
TGCATACTGATGCATACAGATTTATCATAAACAACAATCTATGACCGCATTGTTACCTCTATTATTGTCACCCTGTATGACAGATACGTCAACATCAACCCAATCATATTAAAGATACTATTGTTACAAACACACCCTGTGCAATGCAACTGTGAGTGCATACTGCATACTGATGCATACAGATTTATCATAAACAACAATCTATGACCGCAATGTTACCTTTAGTAAAGATACTATTGTTACAAACACACCCTGTGCAATGCTGTGAGTGCATACTGCATACTGGTGCATACAGATTTATTGTAAACAACATGCAGTGACGACAGTAGCGGATACAGGGAGAGGGCGGTAGGGGCGCTTCAATTTCGTGTGTGAAATATTCATACTAAAAAATTACACATTCCATTTCATTAATGAAAGGCTAATTGCGAAGTCTGTTAGTTAATAGTCGAGCTATTTTCCTTGATCATCTTGTATAGACTTAAATAAAAAAAAAAAAAAAAATATATTTTTAAGAAGTACTAAATATCACATCAGATTTGAGCTCAACGCTTGATCGCCCCCCCCCCCTCAACTGAAGACCTGTATCCGCCCCTGAGTACTAAATATCACATCAGANCGCCCCCCCCCCCCCCCTTAACTGAAGATCTGTATCCGCTACTGAGTGACGATCATGTTTCATAATAACATGTCGGACATGTGACACGCATTTTATACTACGCGTACGCCGTACATTCAAAATAATTATTTATTAGTCAAATCGAAAACTATATAACTGAGGAGCGCGGCAGTGATTCACCCGCCAAATCAAATATAATGAGAGTTGCCCAAGTGATACATTTTTACTTTCCTTATAAAAAGGAAAGTATTGTAATGGGCTAAAATTTTCGATGTCGAGTTTTCAATGTCAAAACACGTTTTGTGAACCCAGAGCCCTAATCTGGAGGGTTAGCCATTGGTCCGTGTGTGTATCTGTCTGTGGGTCAGTGAGATGTTATTACTTGTTGATCGAGCAACGGATTCAATAGTAATCAGGCTATCATCGTCAGACCGATGTTTACTCTACAGATTCAGAGTAGAAGAGAGGATATCAATCAGCGTATGGGATGTTATTACTATGTCCTTTGTTCTAGGTTAATTCAAAGCAATACTCATTAATATTAAATGTGTCATCGCACAGTGCCCAACCAACTCGTTGTCGGCTACTGCGTAATATTATGATTCACATTTCGGTCTTACAAGTACCCAATTAATTTTTATTATCTTTATTTCTTATCAATGTCGACCATTTTCTTTGCAAATTTTCAAACCGTTATGTAATTTTGTAACCTAATCGAGAATGAATTGAGCTAATCACATATTTCCTAATTAATAAAAGGTTAGGTAATTAGGTGAATTATTTAATTCAAAAAACTCTGCGAATGTGACACTTGGGTTTATTATAATAAACACTAAAAGGTGATCGTACCAATTTTAATATTTAACGTTTCAAGGAACGCAGAATTCAAAAAACGAATGAAAAAAATCCGCTGGTCTGCCGGCGCGGCCCCCCGTACACCATACATCGTGAAGGGCACTTTTGCCACTTGTCGTTTACCGATTTTGATGAAGTTTTGAATGTTAGGTCTCATTTGGTTTAGGAACCCTAAATATGTGACGGATCGTGAAAAAAAGTTTCGGGATACAATTGGATGGTAAATTGTTCAATGCTGGCAAAGGGATTCGAGTTTTGTATTCTGACACGTAAAATATCAAATTTAAGTGGGGGGGGGGTCCGTGATGATTCATTATTGAAAATAATAAACCAAAAGGTTAGAAAGTTATGATAAACCGGTTGTAGTACTCCTACTTATTTAATAATGACGTCACTTACCATCTAAAAGATTATGATAAAGAGCTTTCACCGAATCATACATTCCAAGACGCACCGAAGCGAAACATAACTGTCTCTGAAGACCTGCTGATAATCCATTGAAAAGACTTTTTGGTCCTTCTTTTTTGGCTATCGTCATCAGTGTTCCAACTAGACCTTTGTATTCAACTTGTTTGGTCGTCTTTTTAACATTTGTATTAGACTGTTGTACTATCTTCTTTGCTAAAGTTGAGGCGACTGTTGGGGCTTGTCTTGTTGTCTGACCAGATTCTCCTTGAAGCTGCCAGTAGAAGAAATCAAAGTCATTAGAGAACTTCTCGTCAAAACGACCAACTTGGTTAAATATTTAAGAATATTTCAGGTCTGGTGTGTAAAAAAGAACCAAAAAAAAAATCAAGAATGGTACCCCGTTAACACCGTGATGAGCAAAGAAACCGTGGACATCCATCAACTAAATGGCGTGTTGTAATAATGAAGGAGCAGCACAGACAACATTAAGGTAGTATAAATGGTAGCTACATATAGGTTCACCGGAAAGGTCTTGATGTCCCTTGTGGGGTGGAACTGTAAAAGTATGGGTTCCAGATTGTACCGGTACATGGAACCGGCCATCATGAGGACTTAAATTTGTTGATTAGTTTCAATTTGATCGTAAGTAGGTAATTTATCGTTATTTTAATTGGTGACGAATGAAACAGAATATTATCTTGGATTAAATTTGTTTATGTCCAATCAATAGTGGAATCATCTTTTTGGATGGTAGCCCTAATGAAGTTCATGTTTGCTTTTAATTTGTCATCATACAGAGGTATAACCTTGATGGCTAATACTTGGTATGGGCCCATAAAACCATGGCAATCACTGCAATATATTGCAGAGTTACATTCTCACCTATTTTATAGCATCAGCTCAGTTAGACTCGCACTGTTAGGATGTCAACCTTTCACTATGAAAGTTAGTAAGTCATAATTGGGTTAGAAAAAATGACGCTTTCGGAATGTGCATGGATTTGACTATTTTTGACCCCCAAAATCATACTTTTGGTAACTTACTTGTAGTCTGACTTTGGCAGTGTCCAATGGAAATGTAATAAAATCCGCAAAACAAGCAGCCGAACCAGCAGCTGCAACTTTCAAAGATAAGGGGAGCTCTTCAGGAACCATTTTTGATTTGGATTTGACACCTGAAACAAAAAGATTAGAAATTTAAATTGCTAAACTTTAGAATAATTATACCTACACATGGGTTCCATGCTGGAAATTTTGCGGACAAATGAATTTTTGGATTTTACTTATTTTAAAATATGAAATATCAAATTTTTTGGGGGTGGCTTTGGTTTATTATTTCAATAATGAACTTTGGAATCGTCACGCAAAAAAAAAACCTCTTGAAACGTAAAATATGAAATATTGGGGGGATTTTTTTTTTTTTTTTTTTTTTTTTTTTTTTTTTNGAAAATAATAAACCCAATTTTAAGAGGTTCTATTTTGGTTTATTATTTTCAATAATCAACCTTTGGAATTATTACAAAATAAAAAAATTCCCTCCCTCAAAATTTGATATTTTACGTTTCAATCCAAAAAATACATTTCTCCGCCTTAAGCCGGCACCGCGCCGTTAGCCATGATGCTCACTTTTGCCTCTTAGCGTTGACCGATTCTGTCCTGTTTAGGGTATAAATGTGCGAAACTTTTGGGTGCAATTGAATATACTCTTTCGCAGCTTTTTAGCGGTTTTCAGTATTGCTGTCTAAAAAGAGAACGGTGAGAGGTAGGGATTTGAAATTTGGTATGTCATATAAGGGGTCTCCGTATGATCCGAAACTTTTGCAAACAAATATACAGTTGGCGGTTTTTACCGGTTTTCACATGGGGGTGTACGGAGTGGAGCCTCCCCTCTGTACACCCCCTTGTGCGGTGGATGAAAAGATATTTTTATTTAAATTTTGAATTCTATGTACCTATACGTACATTGAAACGTTAAATTGTATAAAATTTTAGATGGGTAATATTTTTAGTCAGGAAAATCATAACTAATGTGTCATTTTGGCAGAGTTTTTTTTATTTTGTGTCTTCACTCGGATCGAACCAACAGCCTGTGTCACACCTAACCATGGCAATACAAAGATTAAATACCTGTTTAAATGTAAAATACAATTTCAACGAGAGAGAAATCCTGCCAGAGTATAAAACATTTCGCTGAGGACAGACTCCATATTGATTTTCGCAAAAAGATGGGGGAGGGGGTAAAGGGGGAAATATCTTGACCTCGCTTTGGGTGTTTTTCCACACTTAGGAGGGAGGTATCTACAAAATTATACTAAATACTTCAACTTGTGAAAGTATTGCGTTCCAAATATTTGGGGGTATATTATTTTCCACTATGAAACTTCAAATTCGAAAAAAATGTTAGGTACGCAGAATTCAAAAATTCAATATTTTTTTTATTTTCAATTTTTGAATTCCACGTATCCTTTTCATCGTAGTCGATTTAAATGTTCATCTGTTCAAATACCACAGCTCAAACATTAGCACATAGCGAATTGTCTGTTCAAATACCACAGTATAAACATTAGCAAATAGCGAATTGTCTGTTCAAATAACACAGCACAAGTATTAGCAGATAGCGAATTGTCTGTTCAAATAATACAGCACAAATATTGGCAGATAGCGAATTGTCTGTTCAAATAACACAGCACAAACATTAGCAGATAGCGAATTGTCTGTTCAAATAACACAGTACAAACATTAGCAGATAGCGAATTGTCTGTTCAAATAACACAGCACAAGTATTAGCAGATAGCGAATTGTCTGTTCAAATAACACAGCACAAACATTAGCAGATAGCGAATTGTCTGTTCAAATACCACAGCACAAACATTAGCAGATAGCGAATTGTCTGTTCAAATACCACAGTACAAACATTAGCAAATAGCGAATTGTCTGTTCAAATAATACAGCACAAATATTGGCAGATATCGAAAAGTTGATGGGAATGGACCCTCCACAATATCATGGGGTCGTAGCCCAGGGAAATTAACAGAACTCAAATAAGCCTGTCAAACCGTTTTCAACTTCAGGACAAATTTCTAATTTGTTAACCAAATTCGGTAAGTCACGGTTCGATATCTTAATTTTAGGTAGGCCTTAATTAAATAAGAACATAATTTGCACCAGAGAATTATGACGAGTCTTGTCTTTCCAGAGTTGCGAGTTCCAAACCGGAATTGGGAAAAATAATATTTAAAATATAGTAAGCACCCAGAACCATGCCCCCCCCCCCNCCCCCCCCCCCCCCCCCCCCAAATATCGTTGTCGATGGAAAACAAAAAAGCAAGTTTTTATTAACCAAAAGTAATTTAGAAATTCTATACCTATAAAACGAAAATAATTAATATAATGCTTTTCGCAATGTTCTTTCCCCTGATAATGACAAATATTTGGAACCGAACCAGCAAATCTAACGGTTCTACAATCTAGATCAATACTGAGGTTTAAAAACAATTATAATATTGTGGAGTTGCTTTCTGCGTTATTTTACACTGTCAGCTTAAAATAGACATGCTTGGGTATAATGAAAAGTCTGCATACAACGAAACCTACTACTGAGGAATACAGCTTCAAAGTTGGGACCGTGCAGTATAAGGACACCCATCAGAGTACGAAAAAAGGCCGACTCCCCTAACTGATGTATTCAACGTGGTAAAGTCGATCGTCTGATTCTGGTACTTGGATAATATTAGGATTTTACCAAGAAGAAGAAAAAAGATTTTCCACCAATGTGATACATGGGTTTATTATTTTACTGACTAGTTACCAAATGACAGCTTCATATCAAATGTCATCAAAATCAGTTAACGCTCAGTCGAATACCTAAAGCAGATTTTTTTATTCGCTTTTTGAATTCAAAGAAAAGAAACCATTGGAATCGTCACGGAAAAAAACAAATATCAATAAAATTCGGATCATCCACCGTCAGCTGAATCGATTTTGATGAAATATTAGTATGGAGCCCCATAATGTGACTGACAATGACGAAAAGTTTTGGGACACAACTGGACCCCAAAAGGTACCTTTATAATAAACTAGCTGTTTTCCCGTGCTTCGCTACGGTTACAAAATTCAACAACTCAATTTTAGATTTTTGGTGGAACCGACCCCCAGAGTGAACACGGCTCCTATTTAGAAAATTCAATATTTTATTTAAGGATATGACTTTTTGTACGTCGGAACACCTTTGTATCAAATTTCTCAATTCCGATTTTTTGGTGGAGAAAACCGTCCGTAAATCGGATAGAAACCGGAAATTTTCAAATTTTATATTTTTTATGGGGTCCTTATATACTATTCTTGGGGGTCTATTCTCGGTATTTTTCGTTATCTCTTTTAGTTTGCTCAAAAAAAAATTGCAAAAAGACCCGCTAAATAGCGTCATTTTTGGCGGTAACTTGCTCCCACTTGAACTTTATTTTTTTTCCTTTCTTATTACGCACCTGCAATACCTGCATACTAAAAGAGACCTGTGTCCAAAGTTTCAAGTCTGTACGTTTAGCTATCGTGGAGCTACGTTGATTATCAGTCAGTCAGNACCCGCTAAATAGCGTCATTTTTGGCGGTAACTTGCTCCCACTTGAACTTTAATTTTTTTCTTCTCTTATTACGCACCTACATACTAAAATGAACCTTTGTGCCACGTTTCAAGTCTCTACGTTTAGCCTTGTGGAGCTACGTTGATTATCAGTCAGTCAGTCAGTACGTCAGTATACCAACTGGGCTTTGCGTTTTATAAGTATAGATTACCTAGATTTGAACGCTATTGTGATGTTGCCTATTCCCCGCCCAAACCAATTTGGCTTAACGTCTCTTTAACATCTATTGATTGTCATTCAAGACGGGGATTTTCACGCTCCATTCGTTAGAAACTTGCAAACCAGCTACCCACATTGACCTCACCCAGTTTGGGTTTGGGCCGGAAATATAGCCAGCATCACGACGGCGCGAACCCACGTCGATACCCACATGGTACAATCTCGTTGGACGTTCCTTGAACATCAGTGGTCTAACGGGAACTGCTGCATTCAACGTGCCATAGACGCTGGCTAGTATTTGGGTAACTGAAACTACGTGAAAGTGTGATGACGAACTTATCTCTAATTTTTATTTTCAAGATTTCCTGGATTCGACCCAGTACCGGATTTATCAATAAGCAAAGAAAGCAATTGCTTAAGGCATTATGTCTCAGGGGGGGGGGGCCACCAAACATGGTATTACACTTGATAAGAAAGTATGTTTTCTCAGAAGAAAAATCTCTGTTCAAAAAATAATTAAGTGTGTTTTTTTCGAAAATGCATGTTTACGTTATTCAAGTTCAGAAGAAGTTAGCATGTTAGTGATTCCCTTATCTTTATGTGTGGTGGTTTGTGGCGCCTTCATGAAGTTTTTATTATTATTATTATTTAGCAGCACAGTATATGAGATATTTTTGGGAATTCATAATTATTATACTTTTTCTTCCTTCTGTTTTCCTTCATTAAATTTACTTTAAAATATAATATTTATATTCACGAGATAAAAATTTACTGACATCAAAAAAGGGTCCTGAGATACTTAGTGCTTAGGGCATCACATACTTTAAATTCGGCACTGCCTGAATCTTTATTTTTATAGGCCCTCGTGAGATTTCTACAAACTTACGTCAATTCTGGACTTCGTCTCACATAACTTTCATACATTTTAATATTCTTCGCCAAATGACCATTGATAGGAATCCCCGTTTGAGCCAAATCAATAACTTCCGTAAACAAATCTTTCCAAGGCACACCGCCACCAAATTTATTGTAAACTTTCCAATAACCCAACAACTCTCCTGGGACAGCAGCAGATTTGGCACCTGAAAAGAGGAACGTAACGATTCTTATCATCCATCTATAATAATATAACTCAACGTAACGATAAATGTGTGTGAGTGTATCANTAAGTGATTCAAACAATTTTTAATGCAGTGAGATTAAGTGACTCCAACAATTATTCAGTGGGATTAAGTGAGACACAAACAATTATTAATTCAGTGGGATTAAGTGATTCAAACAATTTTTAATACAGTGAAATTAAGTGACTCCAACAATTATTCAGTGGGATTAAGTGAGACACAAACAATTATTAATTCAGTGGGATTAAGTGATTCAAACAATTTTTAATACAGTGAAATTAAGTGACTCCAACAATTATTCAGTGGGATTAAGTGAGACACAAACAATTATTAATTCAGTGGGATTAAGTGATTCAAACAATTTTTAATACAGTGAAATTAAGTGACTCCAACAATTATTAATTCAGTGAGATTAAGTGACTCTAACAATTATTAATTCAGTGAGATTAAGTTATTTAAATAATTATTAATTCAGTGAGAGTACAAGGTACAATGTTAGTTCACCTAGTGTAGCCACCGAGGGGAGCAGGCCAGCTTCATTAGTGTTATCAGTCCTAATGCCAAAATGGAAATTCATTAGCAAAATGGAGTTTCTACGCATGGATAATGTGAGAAGCAAGAGGGGGTTAACATGCCAGGAAAGGATACAGCTAAAGAGGGCAGGCACAGAACAAAAGGTTGTGGTATGGTGGAATTAAGGAAGGCAACGCCTACCTTGGGGTTTTTTTTTGGGAAAAGGTGAAGTTAAATAAGAAGATGCCTATGTTAGTTCGCCTCCACGTGGTGTACCCTGGGCAATGCAATGCCACGTCAAGGGAATCATAAGATTTTTTATTAAATCCAAAACAATCAAAGAAATTTTAAATTATGGAAAAAAGTTTGGGGAAATAATATTATGTTTCAAAAAAATAAATGTTTCAATGCAATTCTAAGACCAAACACAACAAAAGATAACAAATCAACTTAGCGCTACAAACCAAACCCAAGCCAGCGAAGAAGTCAAGGAGTTGATTGGTTTATTTTGTCCGTTCTGAAATAGTCTGGTGTGCAGTGTGCACTATGTTCAGACAATAAAAGACCGCCCCTTGATCTCCTCGTGCACTATAGGTACATCATTCTCATTTCACATTTCATTATTTTTTTTACTCTCCCATTAGGCTGAGTGGGCCTCGAAATATCCAAACCACAGAGACAAATATTGCCCTGCCGGAAATCGACCTTAATGTCCCTCGTGCAAGACAAGTACAGTTACTTTTGAGCTATGGGAGCTAGTCAAAGGTACATTATTGAAAACAATCAAAAAATCAGTCGTAATCTACATAGTGAGCTGCTCCAAGTTCAAAGTTATGGACGCGATGAATCAATAAACTTGTACGAAAGCAATTTAAAAAGTTCTCCATTATACATGAATAATATTGAAAAGTTTGGACCTGGGAAGGAGGTCCAAATTGTTAGATTGAGTATGACTACATTCCCCACAGCAAGTTTTCACGTGACGATCATGCAGTGATCATTAGAAATCAATCAGTGATTATTATTGATTTCTAATAGAAATTCATTTAACAAAATTATTAGTTTGTTGTCCATTATGATAATAATTCAAACAGAATAGATTGCGAAGGTCAAAAATCACAAAAGGCCAATTTTTTTAACGTCTCTTTAAACATTTAAGGTCATTAAAGACGGAGGGTGGTAACCTCCATTTTTATATATTATCTGCTATGCCCCGGAACCACTTTCGCATTACATCAGGGTAAAATCCGCTTTCGTATTGGTCTCTATCCTCCATTTACTGGAAACTTACAAACCAACTACATACATTGACCTCTCCCAGCCTGGGTTGGTCCGAAAATAGCCAGCCAGCATCAAGAAGGATCAGTCCTAGGTAGTTTGGTTCAGCCAAATGAAAAATCCCTGGCCGTTGCTTACCATCAGTGATCTTATGAGAACTGGTGTATTCAATGTGTCATTTTAATTTTGCTTTAACGTCTCTTTAACATCTATTGTTCATTCCAGGCGGTGGTTTTAACCTCCATTCGCTGGAAATTTGCAAACTATGCAAACTCCATTCGCTGGAAATTTGCAGCTAATACGCACATTGACCTCACACAGCCTGGGTTGGGCCGGAAAAATAGCCAGCATCACGAGGGTGCGAGCCCACGTGAACAATCACATGGAACAACCTCGCTGGACGTTGCTTAAAATCGGTGATCGAACGGGAACTGGTGTATTCAACGTGCCATGGACACTGGCAAGCAACGGAGTTTAAATTAAAAATAAATTGGTTTCTAGAATAGAAAAATGATCAATTTAGGGAAGTTTTTTTTTATTAATGTCTCTTTAATCTAAGGTCATTCGAAGCTGGGATTTTACACCTAAAGCGCTGGAAACGTACAAACAAACTAACCATATTGACTTCTCCAACCTGGGTTGATTCGAGCATCGATATTATCACGAAGGTTCGAACCTAGGTCTTTACCTACTAAGTTGGATTTCCTATATATTTCTCGTAGTTCGCGAAAAGACAAACATTCAAATGTCAAATGTGACTGAGTGTGACGAACATTTTTGAAGCGCAATTAGACCCCACATAGGACCTGCAAACCAAATTTCGTCAAAATCGGTGAACAGGATATCTACGAGTGGCAGTGGATAAACGGATTTTTAATCGGTTTTTGGACTCTACGTACTTTCTAAAGTAAAATATCAAATTTTCGACGGAAGGGTAATATTTTTAACCAATTTTTTAACACATGTGTCACATTCAGAGAGTTTTTTTGATAAAAATTCATTCACACCATGACACGCATACACAAAGAATAGGTACTTTTGCATGTGAATGCGCTCTCTGACAGAGGCGATGCACTTATGAAAATAATAGATAAACCAAATATCTTACCTTTGTAATATTATAATCAATCGAACTTTTATAATTACAATGTCTTTGTAATTATAATGTATTACAATTATAGCAATTCTTCTATTACAAATAACTTGACTTTTTGATTGTAGAAGGAAATTACACATTAAATTATATTTGGGGGGGTGGGCAAAAATAATGACACTAGGTAACACAAAACTCACAAGAAATATTAAAAATAATGCGAAACACAAAAATTTGATTGTCAGAATTGATATTATCCCACTGATGTTTGGTTGTCAACTGAAATGTTGGTTTGACATGTCACAGGTTTTATTGAGTTGGTTCTTGTTGTCTATGTCTACATCTACAACTCTACTTCTCCCTATGCTCAAATTATTTTGGATGAAATCAAAGTACATTTTAAGATTAACCCATGCAGGTCTTTGGAAAATTCTTCCTTCTCCTATATCGTATCGGTTAGTGGCTGAAATAGGCGGGGGCGTTAAGGGCCAACCCCATTTACCGACCTCCCTGTACGAGACTGTATCTTTAAATCGGAAGCGGCACCAGGGGCAATAGGGAGCCCCCTCAATGAAAAAAAAAAAATCTTGGTAGCGTTATCTGAGATAGGTAGTAGAACTAATTCAAGTGATACAGATAATTCAGCTGACTTTATTAAGGTTCCTTACCGTAAGCAAGTGATTATGTTTGGGTTTTTTGTGAAACATCTCTTTTTTTGCCATTGGAGGTAAAATAAATCCAAGTTGGTAAACACCAAGTTGTCCCGAGACGTCCACTTTTGGATTCCATATGCCTATGCGTACCTTGAAACTTTACATACCAAATAGTTGGGGTAATAAGTAACAAAAACCTATCATTAAAACAACTGCACGGTTGTCCGAGGCTGAGTGCACGGACATAAGTCAGCATCACATAATATCTTCGAGCCAAATCCCATCCAAGAACACAACATGCCCAATGTTTCTCAACTTTAGTGATTTGGTAGAAATGGGTGTATTCCAAGTATAAATCTATTGCCAGCACCTAACGTTCAACGATTTTGATGAATTTCGATGTGTAGATCACAGTTTAAGTGATGAAATGATTCAGCGCACACTTAGACACCAACAGGGATATACATAAACCGGCTTTCAATTTCATAAAATCGGTCTATGCTATGGAGTAAAATGTCTTCATTGATTTGATCCTTCCATTTCAAACGTTTTTTTTTTTTTAACTTGGCTTAACGTCTCTTTAACATCTATTGGTCATTAAAGACGGGGGTTTTACCCTCCATTCGCTGGAAACTTGAAAACCAGCTAGCTACCCACATTGACCTCACCCAGCCTGGGTTGCGCCAGAAAAATAGCCAGCATCACGAAGACGCAAATCCACGTGGACACCCACATAGAACAGCCTCGCTGGACGTTGCCTAACTACAGTTATCTAACGGGAACTGGTGTTTGAATACACCATAGACGCTGGCTATATTTCAAGCCTTGAATTGTAAGATAAATATTTTAGGGAGGGTAATTTTTTAGTGCACCTAACTCAATTCCAAAGATTCAGTATTGAAAAAATCATTGTATAATATAGACTTGAAATGGTTAACGATAAGCCTAAGCCAATGAACATTATATTGAACCAAGTGCACTTTAGATTCAGTGAGACGCCAAAGTATTGAACTATTGATAGTCATATTTATAGAACGTTGCCATCTTTCTCTCCCATGACAGCAGTGGGGGAGCGTGTGAACCAAGAAGTGCACTTTAGATTCAGTGAGACGCCAAAGTATTGATCTATTGATAGTCACATTGATAGAACGTTGCCATCTTCCTCTCTCATGACAGCAGTGGGGAGCGTGTGAACCGATTTGGTCAAAGCTGTCATATTTCTCTCTCTTGACTGTAGTGGTGGATGTGTGCCCCGACTTGAGAGCTTAATAGGAATTGATTTATTCAATGAACAGGTAGAAATGAGGTTTAGTTTTTCCTTTTGTCTTTTTGTAACACGATAATTTGTCAA
Organism: Pachypsylla venusta; assembly: GCA_012654025.1. Lineage (NCBI taxonomy): Eukaryota > Metazoa > Arthropoda > Insecta > Hemiptera > Aphalaridae > Pachypsylla > Pachypsylla venusta. Next base: position 12,334,470 of record CM022875.1, read on the forward strand.
ACGCTAAATCCGATTTTGATGAAATTAGGTATGAACATTCATTATAGAGATAGTAGATTAATTTTTCAGGTTCTTTTAAGTGAGGTGGTGAGTTCTACAGTTCACATTTGAAATATAGGAAATTTTGAATTGCTATTAGTAAGTCTGCCCGCCTTTCAGGCATGGCTGTTCCCGTTAAACTATCCTATGCCCTCCAAAGGTATGGTCATTAGCTGTGTGTTTTAACTTTTGTACCACGATAATTTGTCGAACATTCATTATAGAATTAGTAGATTAGTTTTTCAGGTTCTTTTAAGTGAGGTGGTGAGGTCTACAGTTCACATTTCAAATTGTAAGGAAGCTTTATATGGGAAATTTTGATTGGCTATTAGTAAGTACAAGTAGTTTCTGCCGGCTTTACTTGGCGCCTTACATGCATGACTGTTCCCGTAAAACTATCCTATGTCCTCCAAAGGTACTCTCAAACTCCTTATCCAATTTTAATGAAATTTGATGAGGAAAATTCATCATTATTTGGCGAAAATATCAATCAATAGTGGCATCAATTAATTTATTTCCCGCTTATGTTTTTAATTGTCATCATACATCTTATCTTGGAGGCTAAGGCTAATAATTGGAATATTTCATTATTGACAAATCAGTCTTATCTAAAACAAACTGTCAGTCCAGACATTCGGGAGTTCCGTCTCCCCCCCCCGCTTGTACCCCTAAGTCCTTCTGTACGATCCACTACTGACAAGTGAGGGCGTTCGTCTTAGTTGAGCTTTGGTTCATTACCGGAGTTGATTTTTGATTAAATTTAATCGTTTTGGAAGATTTCAATCAAATTAATTCTAGATTGCACTGTTTACTCATTGCATTTGATTGTCTCATGGAACACGAGCTCTGTGTGTGACAAAACTACGTCTTTTATTGATCAAAAGTAGTGAGGTCTAGTTTTAACATGACAACTCTTCATTTTTTATATATTTTATTTAAAAAAAAAATATGCCCTGGAATCGTTCCGGGCAGGATTGAGTCCCACAACCTACGGACCAAGAGTCAGTGTTCTCTTAACAACTCGGCAATGGAGATCGGTACAACTCTTCATTTGTTTGTCTGTTTGTACCACAGTTTCCCTCGAATGTCTTATCCGATTTTGATGAGATAGTTTATGGTAATATATTTATTCAAGAATTAGGTGATTAGTTTTTGGTCCCATTGGGTCAAATAGTTGCCATATTCGGTGAATCAGGACTACTGTTTATTGAACTGATCACACAACAAAACCGGATAGATCCCAGTTAGTACGTCATAAGAAAGGAAAGTTTAACTGGAAGCCAGTTATGGCCAAAAAAACGGTTGTAGCGGTATAATTACACATAGGGTACCTAATAAATATGAAAAAATTACCGACAGTAGTCCCCCCTGAAACCACACCGTAAATATTCAGAAAAATATAAATTCACTCTATCTGAATTCGTATCTCAGCTATGACAAAATGGAACACAATTACTTTGACTATAATTCATTCTACAGCCACTGAAAAATTCGTATGACTATGTGTAGGATATTTGCAAGTAGCTTGTATGACTGCTTACTACTTATCCGGGCCAAAGATCTGAGCAAACTATCAGCACTTTGGCTAAGTATTTTTCGTGAATGTCAGTCAAGCCTGGGATGAAGTGGCGCCCCATGCTCAGTCTCCACAGATGAAAGGCATACAAATCAGCGGACATCAGCTTGCCTCTTTTTTTTTCTTTAACATCACCCTTTCCCAATTCTATTTGGGGTTGGCGCCGCCCTCCTCAACTCCACAACCTTCTATTGAATGCCTACTCTCTTTAGCTTTACCCTTTCCTGGCACGATTTTCTCTCATAGTATCCATGCGTAGAATCTGCAATTTGCTGCTGACTTTTCATATTTGGTTTTAAGCAGAGTTTTTTAAAGGCTGGATGAAGTCCTGACACGTAATCTTCTGTATTTACACAGGCCTAGGACCGTCAGCTAATGAATCTGGCTTGCTCTCTTCGGTGGCTACATATATCAATAAATTTCTAGTCTAGACAAGTTTCTGTTTAATTTGCGATATGAAGCACACATTGAACCCACCAGATTGGCACTATCTCCAAATTCATTGTTATAAAGAACAATACAGAAGACATTGTCCGAGTCCAAACTCTGTAAAGGGGAGATATAATGCAACAATAGAATCATATCTTTGCTCTTAGGAAGGTTAATCTTATATAATATATGTTATAGACAAGACTGATAAATCAATGATGGAATATTCCAACAAGTCTCTTGGTGAATGGAATATTACAAGAAGACGGGACAGGGGAAATAATCAACCCAACAATGGAATCATATCTTTGCTCTTAGGTAGGTTAATCTTATATGTTTAGACAAGACTGATAAATTAATAATGGAATATTCCAATAAGTCTCTTGATGAATGGAATATTACAAGAAGACAGGACAGGGGAAATAATCAACCCAACAATGGAATCATATCTTTGCTGTATATGTTTTAGACAAGACTGATAAATCACAATGATGGAATATTCCAACAAGTGTTTTGATTAATGGAATGTTACAAGAAGACAGGAGAGGGGAAATAATCAACCCAACAATGGAATCATATCTTTGCTCTTAGGTAGGTTAATCTTATATGTTTAGACAAGACTAATAAATTAATAATGGAATATTCCAATAAGTCTCTTGATGAATGGGATATTAAAAGAAGACAGGACAGGGGAAATAATCGGCCTAACAATAGAATCATATCTTCACTGTTGGTAGGTTAAACTTATTAACTTATTTATTTTAGACAAGACTGATAAATCAATGATGGAATATTCCAATAAGTCTCTTGATTTTCAATAAGTCTCTTGATGAATGGAATATTACAAGAAGACAGGACAGGGGAAATAATCAACCCAACAATAGAATCATATCTTTGCTGCTAGGTAGGTTAAACTTATTTATTTTAGACAAGACTGATAAATCAATGATGGAATATTCCAATAAGTCTCTTGATGAATGGAATATTACAAGAAGACAGAACAGGGGAAATAATCAACCCAACAATAGAATCATATCTTTGCTGCTAGGTAGGTTAAACTTATTTATTTTAGACAAGACTGATAAATCAATGATGGAATATTCCAATAAGTCTCTTGATGAATGGAATATTACAAGAAGACAGAACAGGGGAAATAATCAACCCAACAATAGAATCATATCTTTGCTGCTAGGTAGGTTAAACTTATTTATTTTAGACAAGACTGATAAATCAATGATGGAATATTCCAATAAGTCTCTTGATGAATGGAATATTACAAGAAGACAGAACAGGGGAAATAATCAACCCAACAATAGAA
>CM022875.1:12338340-12376077 GCA_012654025.1 Pachypsylla venusta
ACTCTAGTCAACTAGCTAACACATAACACAAACCACAAATAATAATAGGTAACTAAAAATTTGAAAATATGTAGAAAAAAAGTTAAATCGCCCTAACTTTGCACTTTGTTATGTAAACCTTTCCCAAAAAGTGTTTTCTGCGTGACATTGAAAAAGAAGCACAGGGTTAGATGATATACACTCGCGTTTCACATTTGATGGCTTATCTCGAAAAAAATTTCGGGGGGGCTATAGCCGGCCAGCCCCCCCTTGTGTACGCCCATGTCTGGCGGTGTGAAAAACCTGGAGAATTGCTTCGTGTAAAGATACACTGGTGCTTTCTGGAAATTGGCCTGGCGCACTGCCGTGCGCTCAGATAATGAAATATTACATAAAGACAGAACAGGGGAAATAATCAACCCAACAATGGAATCATATCTTTACTGTTAGTTAGGTTAATCTTATATGTTTTAGACAAGACTGATAAATCAGTGATGGAATATTCCAACAAGTCTCTTGATGAATGGAATATTACAAGAAGACAGAACAGAGGAAATAATCAACCCAACAATAGAATCATATCTTTGCTGTTAGGTAGGTTAATCTTAGATGTTTTAGAGAAGACTGATAAATCAATGATGGAATATTCCAACAAGTCTCTTGATGAATGGAATATTACAAGAAGACAGGACAAGGGAAATAATCAATCCAACAATGGAATCATATCTTTGCTGTTAGGTATGTTAATCTTATATGTTTTAGATAAGACTGATAAATCAATAATGGAATATTCCAATAAGTCTCTTAATGAATGGAATATTCCAAGACAGGGATATTACAACAAGAATCTTTCAGAATGGAATTTCCACCAAGTCAAGTAATTTCATTTTCAATATTGAATCGACTTTGGAATTGTTCACGAAATTTTTTAAAAAGTCCCCCAAATATTTGATAATTTGGTTTATTTCAGGGGGTATTCTTTCCGAGGTTCATTGGTGTCGCCTCATTAGGTATTGACGAAAATATATCAAATTTTGATTGGTTCGATTCCAAAATAATAATTTTCCGTTCAAAATTTGTGGAATCGACCACAAATAAAATCTCAGCCACGGAGATAGTTTTGATCTCGGTGACGTATACTGTACTCTACAATCTTAATAGAGAAAGTAAAAAGCAAAATGATATCCATCTTCTTATCAATCATATCATAATTTATTTTAACATAAAATTCAAACTAATCACATAAAAATCAAATGACATGATATGAAAAAGCATTTAATATTAAAAAAAATCAATGAAATCCTATGATTTGATTGAATGAATTTGATTTAAAAACTTGTAACATTACATTATCGTTTTTAATCAAATTGATTAAATATCACTTAAATTATGTGATATTTTATCAAATCAAAGTTATTTCATAAAAAATCAATGAAATTTCATAAAAGATCAGTCAAATTTTATGATCATTCAATCAAGTTTGTTTAAAATTCAATGACATGTGGTAAAAAAATCAATCAACTTAGATACGAAGTAATTGTTTATAACAACAAAAGTATTTTATCACAAAGGATGTAAGAGAAAAAGAAATAAATTAAACTAAAAGTAAAAATATAAAAAAATACCTAAACAAGTACAGGGTGGGGTATTTTCAGTAGAACTGTTAATTATGAGTCCACAGAACAATCGAATATGTCCCAGAATAACCGGTCAACCCCACTTAACTTTTGAACAGTTTGTATTTTTTTAATAGCTCTACGGATAGGAAAGAGATGGCCCCTTGTCTACTAAACCTAGTTATTTAATATGTTATTGTAGTTGGGGAGTATATTATGTTATCGTCATATCAGCCGATTGAATGTGCACGCCAACATCATGGAACGATTACGAAAAAGACAACAAAAAGCCTAATGGTATGCATACTGTATTTTTTTTTTTTTTTTTTTTTTTTTNTTTTTTTTTTTTTTTTTTTTTTTTTTTTTTTTTTTTTTTTTTTTTTTTTTTTTAGCGTAATATCTATTGTTCATTTGAGACGGGGGTTTATCCTCCATTCGCTGAAAACTTACAAACCAGGTACCCACATTGACTTCACTCAGTCTGGTTTGGGCCAGAAAAATAGCCAGCATCACGAGAGCGTAAAATTACGTGGATACCCACATGGCAGATTCTCGCTAGACGTAGTTTAACTTCTGTGATCTAACGGAAACTTGTGTATTCAACGTGTCATAGAACGTTAACTACACTGTAATCTAAACATGGTAATAATAATTGTGTCGTTGATTGGTGCGCACAGTTTTAATTGCTCCTAGGTTTGATGCTGCGCACTATAGTGGCTGCCGACATGAGTTTCCACACTTTCCGTTATATTTTGTTGTGATTTGGAAATTCAGGCAGGGTCATTTTTATAAATGGACGAATTGGGCATTTAGAAATGTTTCGCACATGTTCGCAATGTTTTAAAATGATCATTTTTACATATTCGAGGAACAATAGTTTTTGATCGCTTCGAGGATTACCAGGCAGTCGCTGTGACCACAGAGTTACTTCTCCCTACTTGTTTTCGTACTAATATAAAAAAAAAAGTAGGGAGAAGATTTTCTGTCCTTAAACTCATAAAAAACTATTACAAGAAGTTCTGTGATTTAGTGGAAACTTAAGACCTTGACTGTCATTGAAATCGAATATAAACAGGAAATGTTGATGAAATTACCGATAAATCAAGTCTTGAGCAAGAAGACAAATTATTAGAATGAATGCATTGAAAATTACGTCCTTAAAAATTAAATGTAATTGTCCATATTACATATTCGAGGTTTGATGAAAAAAAAAATCAATTTTTTTAACGAAGAAAAAAAATTGCACTTCATATGCTCTTTTAGGTATTTTTTCCAATCAAGGATGACTTGCTAACTTTCCATGAGGGAAAGTAAATCGTACTTGAGATTGTAAGATGTTACTTGAGAGTAACATCTTACAATCCGAGTCCACCTCGGATTGTGCAACTCTGTAATATCTTTATATTAGTAACTCATTTTCTTGAGTAACTGACTAAATTATATTACAGTGATTGTCATGGTTCTGGGGCCCACGTCAATTATTAGCCTCCAAGAACTGATATATGATGAAAACTAAAAACTTTAGCAGTTGAAAACAACCCATCTGAAACTACTGCCTCATACATATTGAAAGAAAATAATTGATGCTCTTTTGAAAACTTATTTTAATCAATTCACGAAAGAAAGCGGAAAAATTTATTTGTCCAGAGCGCTTGTCAGGGCTAAAATGGCCCTGGCTTTCAGAACACTTTTGTGTAGGTCATTAGGTAGAAAATAAAAAATAAACTATGAAATAAAATTAATAATAATTATTATCTTAAGAGATGGCCGGAATAAAATTCTGATACACAATAACAAAATATATAAGCAATTCAAACGAATAGCGGCGCAGGGTGCTAACAATAATAGCGGCACAGTACGCTAACATTACACAATTAAAATTATTCAAAGAATCGTAGAATATTCAAAATATAAAATTGACAATATCGATTCAGAGTTAAATAAATAAATTAAAAATTAAGAGCTAAAATAGCCAGCGTCTATGGCACGTTGAATACACCAGTTCCCGTTAGATAACTGAAGTTAGGCTACGTCCAGCGAGGTTGTACCATGTGGGTGTTCACGTGGGTTCGCGCCCTCCTGATGCTGGCTACTTTTCCGGCCCAAACCAGGCTGGGTGAGGTCAATGTGGGTAGCTGGTTTGCAAGTTTCCAGCGAATGGAGGGTAAAACCCCCGTCTTGAATGACCAATAGATGTTTAAGAGACGTTAAGCCAAATTAAAAAAAAAAGCTAAAATTAATTATTTTAATCAGCTCCCATGGCTCGGTGATCACTGCACTAGTCTTGCACTCGGGAGACCCGGATTCGAATCCTGGAAAGGGCATTTGTCCTGTGGTTTGGATGTTTCGGGGCTCTGCAGATAAATTCGCATATCGACCCGGGGCTAGGTAAATTTGAAATATTCAAACTAATTGGATATTTTGTTTTATGAAGAAAAGATTTTTCTAAGTTTAATTTTTCGTCGATTGATTTTCGTTAATTGATTTTTGAGGAAAATATTTTGGTGACCTTGAATTTTTTATCATAGGTCGCGTTCAAAGTTATTTCAAAGTCAAATTTGTTTTTTCAAATGGTAGCCTAGATTATTGAGTGGTATTGAATTTTGTATTAAAAAAAAAAATATTTTTTGTTTAAAAAAAATCGATTTGACTTACAGTTTTCGAGACAATTTTTACCTTGAAGTGCTCTAAGTAAGAGATAACTAACATTATTGATACATAATTCATTACCACAATCAAATATATAGGCCGTCATTAAAAAAAATTGACCTTGAAATAACCTTGAACGCGACCTTTGAGAAAAATTTCAAGGTCACTATAATATTTCCCTGAAAATCAATTAATATTTTGTTACGAACGTTTCTTTGTAAAATGAACGGTTTTCGAGACAATCGGCCACATGCCTCGTACTTCAAATCATCTCAACAGTAGTCAGACTATCATCATCAAGTCAGAGCCATGATAATGTTAACATCGTTCTATCATAGTTCTGATCTGATGACAGTCTACTGTTATCAACTCGAATTATTAATTTTAATTTTAACTTCTAATTTTAATTTAAATAATTAAATTCTCAATCGATATTTTTAATTTGATTAAATATAAGTTGTCATATGAGGAACAACACGGGGGACAGTGAACCTCCCATCACTATCCCAGAAAACTTCATAAAAATCGGATAAACGTTACGAATAGAGATAGTGTGTGACGATGGGTCCGAAGAGGACGATATTGTGGCGTCCAGTTTAGGGAAAGTTCTTTGTAATTAATTATTGTTATATTTTCCAGAGATAAAGTGCAATCATTGTGAATTTTCCGGAGATAAAATTTGTTGTTCTAATTCTGGAAATAACCTTGTTAATATAAAATAGGAAACGTCATAATTATTCCAGTATGCCGTATGACTAGTTACAGCTGAGAGATAGCCACGGGTGGTTCCACCATAGGTGTCTTTTACAACATAGTCAAGCCGATGCTCCAAACCTGAAAATGGAAAGAAAAACCGTCAGTTATGGATCTTACTCGCTGCTCCATGTCAAATTTACGGGACAAGGGTCATCAGAATCGTGGGGACGTTTCCACGATAGTCATTTCTACGTACCAGGGGGGGCACATATTCAGCCAAGGGCCATCAGAGAGATTTTGACAAAAAGATGTAAAAAATGTAATGAAGTCAAGAGAGATTATACTGAAACATAAGACACAGTGGCTTTCCATTTTTCTCTCCATCTATGTTAGGTCACGAACTTTTGGAATCGCCCTCGTAGATCACTGTGGCTTTCCATTTTTTCTCCATCTATGTTAGGTCACGCTCTTTTGGAACGGCCCTCTTAGAAGATCACTTGCCTTCATAAGGTGATTCCGATTGAGCAAGTTGATTGGTGCCATCCATAAATTTAGAATTAGATTTTACAAAGTTCCACAAATTCCAACTCTTATCTTTATTAGGTGTATCTGCTGGTGACACATTTGGGCCCGTTGTATCCTCTCTACTTTCAGAAGAAGGAATGTTGAATTCTAATGGGAGATCACTATACAAAGGTTTAGAACTGGCGTTGTAAGAATGAATTGTAACAGGAGCTATCCTGGAATAGTTCTTTAATACCAGAGGCTCTAACCTGGAACAAAGACAATTTGGTTTCCGTCAAAATAGATATATTCTCTCCACCTCTACTCACACTACAGGGTCATTCAACTGCTAGTATGTTTTTGAAATGGGTAATACTTTGTAACGGGGCCTCATAGACGGGTGGGGATAGAAACATTGTGTGCACAACAAAAGGGAGATTTGTCTTAGCACAATAGTCAAGATGATTTGGACAATCAAATTGGTTTCATCAAAAATTTGTGGGCCCCCTGATTTCCCGACGTGGTACCTCCCTGTCCCCCGACCTATCCCCCTGTCTTTTCTTTTGTAAGGATACCTAAAAGAGAAAGTCAGCAAAGAAAAATCAACAACCCGGGACAACTTGTAAGAAGCCATCACTGAGGAAACCAATCGCATCCCTCGGGACATGTTGGAGAGTGCGATGAGAAGCTTCCACGAAAGACTGAATAATAATTACATAGCAGCAGATAGCAGATGTTTGCCACTTGCTTGATGTATTCTTCAAAAAAAGAACATAAATTAAAAATCCCAGGATTGGATCCGTACTATTTCTTACCTATAACTATTTCTTACCTCACTGTTTTTTTACCTATAAGCAACGAGATCGGTTCCTCACTATTACTTACCTATAAACAACGGGATCGAATCCGTACTATTTCTTACCTATAAGCAACGGGATCGGAGGGATGAAATATATTATAAAGTCTAGAACACAATGACGGTGGAAAAAGATGATTCCCATGATGCCCTTTGGGTACACGCAGTGCCAGGAACACAGCGAGGGGAGAACCAAGACAGAACAGATTATCCAACTAGAATCAAAGAGTGAGCAAAATCATGGCGTTAAAATTAGACTTCACTTCTTAGAGTCAACTAAAAGCTCACTTTTAGCTTTTAGTTGACTTGCTTTCAGCTTTTAGTTCAATGTTATTTAAAATCAGGGTGTCCAAATAATGTTTGGGGTCAATAGACAAACAATAGCTACTCAATTTTTCTCAGGAGGCTGAGTTACCCCCAAACACAACCACACAAAGTATAAAATTCGAAAAAAACCTTTTTCAAATTTTAAACTCGACCGGGATTCGAAGAACCCTGGTGCAAGCCAAGTGTGATGCACAATCTGTCCCGGAGAGGTCTATGAATCTATAAGTAAATGGAACGGTTGAGGTCGTGAAAAATACCGCTACTGCAATAAAAAAATCATGGTGTTCAAACCGAAATTCACTTAATTGGGTCACGACCTTAAAAAAAGATATTGCATAAACATATTACCCCATTACAAGAATATTGTCCCAAGTTTTTACAAGTAACAGTTCAAGTTTAGTGTTTTTATCTTGTACTCACGATGGCCGGTTATACGCATCTAGACGACCTGGAACGCATACCAACATAGTTCCTGCCAACGGACATCAAAATCTTTTCGATAACCACATATCAACCCATTTCTACTATTATTCCAACCTGGATGTAAAAATCTGGTGTGAACATTACACAACTTTCCTTGTCTATATAAAAAAGAAATTATTGTAATGGGCTGAAACTTACGATGTCCCCAAATACCAAATCGCGAGTTTCAGGATTCGAGACAGCCAAAAAGAAACAACACCGCCAACGGCAAAAACCGCCAATGATAGATTGGACCTCAACCAAAAGTGTCATTGAGCATTTCGTGCATAAAATTGTTACATGTAGACACCAATTTTCAAGCTCTAGGTAACGCTTAACGTTTTCGTATAAGCCAGAACCACCAAAAAGAGGTCAAAAACCGCTAAAAAGCAGCAAAAAACCTCTGAACAATAGATTATACTTCGAACAAAAGTGGGAAAATATGTACTTGAATTTAGAAGTAACACCACTCTAACAAAGCTTAAAAAATAATCTAAAGTACTTACGTGGAAATTGAGCCGGGATGTTGTCTCTATGGTGCCCCCTTTACAATGAGCGTGATTATGGGAATTAGAATTGGTCTCTTGTTGGTACACCTGTGAACCAAAAATTATAAATATTTAAAGAAGAAAATAATACATCGTTTGACTACATTGCCTACAGCTCATCACTTGCCATGTTTTGACATCGTTTGACTACATTGCCTACAGCTCATCATTTGCCATGTTTTGACATCATTTGACTACATTGCCTACAGCTCATCATTTGCCATGTTTTGTCATCATTTGACTACATTGCCTACAGCTCATCATTTGCCATGTTTTGACATCGTTTGACTGCATTGCCTACAGCTCATCATTTGCCATGTTTTGACATCGTTTGACTACATTGCCTACAGCTCATCAATTGCCATGTTTTCACATCATTTAACTACATTGCCTACAGCTCATCATTTGCCATGTTTTAACATCTTTTGACTACATTGCCTATAGCTCATCATTTGCCATGTTTTGACATCTTTTGACTAACGACAACAGAGGTTACCCGTTCTCACGATTATAAATATTTAAAAAATTATAAATATTTAAAGAAGAAAATAATACATCGTTTGACTACATTGCCTACAGCTCATCACTTGACATGTTTTGACATCGTTTGACTACATTGCCTACAGCTCATCATTTGCCATGTTTTGACATCGTTTGACTACATTGCCTATAGCTCATCATTTGCCATGTTTTGATATCGTTTAACTACATTGCCTACAGCTCATCATTTTCCATGTGTCTGTCATCATTTGACTACACTGCCTGCAGGTCATCATTTGCCATGTTTTAACATCGTTTGACTACATTGCCTACAGCTCATCATTTGCCATGTTTTGACATCGTTTAACTACATTGCCTACAGCTCATCATTTGCCATGTTTTGTCATCATTTGACTACATTGCCTACAGCTCATCATTTGCCATGTGTTTGTCATCATTTGACTACACTGCCTACAGGTCATCATTTGCCATGTTTTAACATCGTTTGACTACATTGCCTACAGCTCATCATTTGCCATGTTTTGTCATCATTTGACTACACCGCCTACAGGTCATCATTTGCCATGTTTTAACATCATTTGACTACATTGCCTGCAGCTCATCATTTGCCATGTTTTGACATCGTTCAACTACATTGCCTACAGCTCATCATTTGCCATGTTTTGTCATCATTTGACTACATTGCCTACAGCTCATCATTTGCCATGTTTTGACATCGTTTGACTACATTGCCTACAGTTCATCATTTGCCATGTTTTGACATCTTTTGACTAACGACAACAGAGGTTACCCGTTCTCACGATGTCTGATTCTACGCACCGGGATAGCCTGGAACGCATACCATCTCAGTTCTAGCCAAGGAACATCACAATATTTTCGGTAACCTCATAAAAACCTTTTTCTAAACTTGGAAAGAGCAATTTAGTTTAAAAGGAACACCAAAACACTAACATCGTACGATATGGACGTAAGCCAGCATCTATGGGAAGTTGAATACAACAGTTCCTGATAGATCACTGAAGTTAAGAAACGTCCAACGAGAAATTACTAAATTGGCAACCTTGGTCTTTTGACTAAAATTAAAGTGAAGTATCTGTTTCTTATCAGCTTAATATCCGAATGATCAATATATATAAAAGAGAATCAACGTGCAGCTAGAATTTACTAAATTGGTCACCTCGTAAATTAGCTTCTCCATCTTCTGTCTAAGAATAAAGTGAAGTACCTGTTTCTTATCAGTATAATTCGAAAAGATGTAAAAGAGTGTCCCAAAAGATTTAATAAATTGGTGACCTCGTAGATTCGCTTCTTGGTCTTTTAGCTAAGATTCAAATGAAGTATCCATTCTTATCTGCTAAATATCCGAATAAACAATAGATTTAAAAAACGTTAAACAAAAAAAAACTTACCTACTTCCATAGAATCCAAAAATCCACCCCGTTGGCGGACTTTTGGCACTTAGAGATGACAGACATTTGACTTGTGAATCCTAATTAGGGTCTGAATCGAAACTGTTAGCTAAGCGTTATTAGCAGTTACAAATAAGAGATTCCGTATTAAAAAAAAAGGGAAAACTTTGTTTATTTTGTAGTTAGGTACTTTGGAGGGATATTTTTGGACAATACATGACATTTTTGTCCAGCTCTTTTTAAAGAAAAGGTGAACTATGCAAGATAGGATATTTTGGGGGTGACCTACCAAATGCCCTAGTCTCAGCCTGTCATTGCATCATAGACATTCACACATCCAAGTGAATGAGTAATGAATGATTGTTGACTCACCTGAGGAATCCACCAAATGATTGCATCATAGACAAGCACACATCCAAGTGAGTGAGAAATGATTGAAGACTCACCTGAGGAATCCACCCAATGATTGCATCATAGACAATCACACATACAAGTGAATGAGCAATGATTGATGACTCACCTGAGGAATCCACCCAATGATTGCATCACAGACAATCACACATACAAGTAAGTGAGCAATGATTGATGACTCACCTGAGGAATCCGCCCAATGCATCATAGACAAGCACACATCCAATGACTGGGTGTGAGCAATGATTGAAGACTCACCTGTGGAATCCACCCAATGATTGGATCATAGACAATCACACATACAAGTGAGTGAGCAATGATTGATGACTCACCTGAGGAATCTACCCAATGATTGCATCATAGACAATCACACATACAAGTGAGTGAGCAATGATTGATGACTCACCTGAGGAATCCACCCAATGATTGCATCATAGACAAGCACACATCCAAGTGAGTGAGCAATGATTGAAGACTCACCTGAGGAATTCACCCAATGATTGCATCATAGACAAGCACACATCCAAGTGAGTGAGCAATGATTGAAGACTCACCTGAGGAATCCACCCAATGATTGCATCATAGACAATCACACATACAAGTGAGTGAACAATGATTGATGACTCACCTGAGGAATCCACCCAATGATTGCAGCGTAGACAATCACACATCCAAGTGAGTGAGCAATGATTGATGACTCATCTGAGGAATCCACCCAGTGATTGCATCATACACAATCACACATCCAAGTGAGTGAGAAATGATTGATGACTCACCTGAGGAATCCACCCAATGATTGCAGCGTAGACAATCACACATCCAAGTGAGTGAGCAATGATTGATGACTCATCTGAGGAATCCACCCAGTGATTACATCATAGACAATCACACATCCAAGTGAGTGAGCAATGATTAATGACTCAACTGAGGAATCCACCCAGTGATTGCATCATAGACAATCACACATCCAAGTGAGTGAGCACTGATTGATGACTCACCTGAAGAATCCGCCCAGTGATTGCAGTATAGACAATCACACATCCAAGTGAGTAAACAATGACTGATGACTCACCTGAGGAATCCACCCAGTGATTGCATCATAGACAATCACACATCCAAGTGAGTGAGCAATGATTGACACTTTAGCATTATGATTTGGATTTCTGGCTAGGAACATTGAGTAAAGCCTGTTCAATTCATCGGTTAGACCTTGCTGAATTTCAGACCCGTAGATCGGAGAAGTATAATACATAATATCCATAGCAGATGAGTTGAGTAAGTGACGGAGATTCATTACATTTAAGGGTGTTATTGATTCTACGATATCTGAAAATGATCAAAGAAAATGGTGGTTGTTCCAGCGGTGTGCCTCTCAAAATTAAGAATTCTTTACATTTATAGATAAATGCCCCCCCCCCTCTTCAAAATGTTAGAAACATTTTGATTATTTCTACATTTCATTTTGCAAAAGCGGGATGAAAGATATACATATCAGAAAAAAATAGGAAGGTAACAGGAATCCACCCTATACATCACTTCATTCCTTACACGAAGTAGTCTACCTCAAATGGAGGACTACTGCAAACCAGTTGTTTAACTCGAACTTAATGATGAGAAACAGGTTGATATCAGGTAACCGAAAAAGAATTGATGTCCCTTGGGGAAAACTGTAATAGTATGCGTTCCAGGTCGTCCCAGTACAAAAATGGTCATAGAATGCGCATAATTGGGAAATGCAATTTATTTGTATTGTGAGATGACTGTTCTCCGCTGGAAACAGTTGTAGGAAGTTTGATGTAACAACTGAAACATTCGCTGGTCTTCTAATAGTTCGGAACCTATGCACTTCCTTCTCCAAAACCAATCTGGTCCCCTATTAGGAAATATCTTAGGACTTTATAATGCTACCGCCCTTTATCTCTATGATTTCATTTGTCATTTGTTTATAGGTATTCCTTGTAATGTTCGAGATGCCGTCATACATTACTTCCCTTTGTTAGTTCAGCAGAGACTGGGTGTCTTTGCTTCACTGATATTTGGGATCAAGTTTTGCTTAGGTGTATTAGGTTTGGCAGAAGAAGCCAAGCTTCCCTCTAACAGTATTAAGTTAATATGCTTACAACGGCCGGCTCCACCATGGTCGGTAATATACACCAGCAAGAGCTGGGACGCATACAACCAAGGGCCATTGCTAACCTCATATCAATCTATTTCTACAATTTTTCAAACCTGAATCTAGAAATGAGGAAACAGTTGATTTTAAGAGGAACACCGCTGTAACATACATATCGCAATGAATTTGGTGTTATTATTCAATATTTATGTTTTGAAAGGTCATTATTATTTAACAAATTTATATTAGACATCCTATCGGTAACTTTAAAAAAAAACTACCGTTATTTATGACGAGGATTCATTTACTTTTCACTTCCGACTCGAGTTTCGTCCACTTCGTAGACATTTTCAAGGTAGACAAAACTCGGAGTCACAAGGGAAAAGTAAGTGAATCCTCGTCATAAATATTTATGCTCATACTTAGATTCGGATCAACAGCCTCGTGGTTACGAATCTACCGGCTCTACCAACTGAGCTACTGAGAATGTTGTGCGTATAACTACTACTTACCTGTTATAAAAGTATCTGACCTTATTTTTTACTTCGAAAACCTCAAGGGAGTTCTCATTAGCAAACCTAGAACCTCCGTGCGTAGGTTAGAATTTTTTCCACCTGTCGCTAGCGTCAATTGCTGCCAAGCAGTGTTTGTTAGAGACAGAGCGCCGACCACGTGGGAAACATTCAAAAGATTTAGACGGTTTTCGGTGACGATGCTATGGGCATCATGCAGTTTACAGATTGATACAAGAGTGTGAGCCACACTCTTGTCAACCATCAACATACCAAAATATCCATGTGCTGGTCCATAATTTTTTGGCGAAAACCAAAACTAATCCAAACGGGCTCCTTGCCCCCCTGCGACTTGACTTTTCCCCTAAGTCAATAAGCCATATATAGCAACGCGATTGCATACATGACAGGAAACTGATCAAATCTAATGCTATCCTCTAACAGCTACATAAACTTACCGCCATCCAAGGAAAGCGAAGAACGCCATTCTACAGGGAAAAATTCGGCTCTAAGATTGGATGATGAAAAATATTTCTTTTTCAACCACATAATAGACTCACGAAATCTGAAAAAAATGTAACATAAAGGTTTATTATTTTGCAGGATAAAACAAAATGCTCCCCCCCCCCCCCCNCCCCCCCCCCCCCAAATTTTGATATTTTACATTTCAATGTAAGTAGAATCCAAAAAGCGAATAAAAATAATCCGTTCGAAATTTTAAGAAGTTACTTGATGGTCACGTCACATCCTCGCGGACCGAGGTCCACCTGGCCTGATGGTGTAAAATAACACAGAAAGAAACTTTTTTTGCATATATTTTTATATAGGCGCCCTCTTCTAAATAATCTATTTCCAATCTTGTGTCGAAGAGGGGTAATGGAGTTGGATTCAAACCAAAAGCCTCCTGGTTACGAATCCACCGCCTCAACCAACTGAGCTACCAGGTCTGACAAACTTATACTGTAATCTATACTATTATCTAAGAAGGAATACCCCCCCCCCAATCTGAAAATTTAAATGCGTGTAAAAAAAGGGTTTTTTTTTGGCAAATAGTGGTAGTGAGTTTTACTTTTTAAATGCGTATAAAAAAACCGGTTTTTTGGCAAATAGTGGTAGTGGGGTTTACTTTTTAAATGCGTGTAAAAAAACCGGTCAAACCACCGGTAAACAAAAGTCACTTCACATATTTTTAACGTGGCTGTGGAGAGACCTGAAAAGTTCACTTTGTGACGTGAAGTAATATAACACTTGTACAACGCTCATTGTATTTGACTTAATTAGCCTTATTTATATATGTACATAACTCTGAATATCATTATGTTTGTAACTAATTTCTTGTGTCATGACGTAATTTTACTACGGTGATTGTCATGGTTCTGGGAGCCTATGTCAATGGTCAGCCTCCAAGAACAGATGTGTGATGACAATTAAAAATGTTTGCAGAAGTCTGCAAACTATCTGGAGCTACTGTGTCATACATCTGGCTACCATCGGAAACGATGATACTACTATTGAATGAATTAAATAAGGTATAGCCTCCATGTGGTTTAGCTGTTGTTATAGCGTTGTTCCTCTTACACTAGCTCAGGGAGTTTTTTTAACGTGAAGTAGATTTTTTTAAATTTTATTATTTGACATAGGCATAAAAAAGAGCACCATACAGCCAATGTGGCACATACTAGTACTTACTGAGTCGCATTCTTAATTATCCTTCCCGAGTCCATCTTCTGTCCCATACCATGCACCACAAACACCAAATGAGATATATCTTCTGGTCTGTCTGACTCTAGGGCTGCCTCCTTGTATCCTCGGACCAATCTGTATCCAGTGCTCTTTTGAAAATAACTTCCTAACTTTTGAGATATACTTCTGACTATTTTGGACGGCGTTGCTTGACTATACAAATAAACTTCTTGAGGGGAATACCACATGACGGTGGAGTCTGAGAAATTCTCAGTGTGGGTCACTGGAAGAGGAAAAAAAATGTCAATACCTCTCGCACGTTCAGAGCCCTGTACAAGACGGACAGACAAATATTGTTGTCCGGGATCATTCAATATGGACTTCAACTAGGTATTTGGTTGTTGTTAACGTTTTCAACGACATTCACGTTGCCAGAACTAAGAGGGCAACAGCTCCAAAAGGATCTCTCCAGAATATTATATTATGTTCTCGGTTGGTAAGGTCAACATTCAAATAAATGATTTATTGTGATCTGCTTTTATTGTTGATTGATCCTAGCTTTACTTTTACTGACGATATGATTCAATGCCAGATCTAAGTAGCAGATTATGGAGTAACCCAATTGAAAGCATCTGCCCAATAGTCGAAACAAACTGATGTTGTTGTCGACGTCGGAACGGAAGGTAGGTTATCTTTGGTTGGAAAAATTCCCGAGTGGACTTAGAACGTAGAACCAATCACCTGCGAAGTGCCAACAATGAGTTCTACTAGACCCTCTAATAGATTAATGATCGAACGAGTTCAGAATAAAGTACTAAGAAGCATAATTGATGCACCTTTGTACATTAAAAATGATGACCTACACCGTGTCCTCGGCGAAGAATTCGTACAGCCTCAAACCATGAAAAGAAGCATCATACCAATTTTGAGGCTATCCATCTTCTCATGGTGGATGATTTGTACAGAAAATTGAAGCGGTTTAAACAACACGAACTACCCTAAGTGATCACACTTTGGCAACCACCCATCCGTCGAGTTATATTCTGCACGTGAGTTGAAGTAGTTTACATTAGTAATTAGTAATTAGATGTATATTGCTCATTAGATCTAAGTATCTAGATTATAATAGTAGTCCTAAGGGACACTATTTAGAGGGAAAAATCATTCATCGATTGATTGTCCGGTATTCAGATCAAGGAATCTTCCGGCCCCCACTGGTTGGATCCACTTTGAGTCAGGTTCTAGTTTTGTGGCTTTTGCCGGGCAAACAAAGAGGTGGTTCACATCATGTGGTCCGTTCTTGAATTGAGGACAGGTGGCCGCATCAGTTGTATATAACACACCAGCCAGATCAGAGTTGGGCAAGATACAGTTGATGCAAAGAAGAAGAGATTTCTCCGAGGCATCTATCTCTGGGGAAGCCGTCCCCAGCACACGGTTGACATTGTCTAATGGTCTCATCTACGAAGACCTTCGCATTTATCCAGGAATGTGTCATTCCAGAAATATTGCCTTAATCCTAATTCCCTAAAAAAATTATTAACGAAAAATCAAATATGGCAACAAAATTGGGCCCCCCGTTTTGGGATGTTGAAGAACCTTTTGACTGTAGAGTAGGTTACGGCCAACATTGTCACAAAATATTTTGTTTCAATGACTTACCCAGAGGTTTGCCTCCATTCTCTACATCTATCACAAAGTCTGAATACTTATGTCCAGCACAAAGGTCTAAATATTTCATTGACTTACCTGGAGGTTTGCCTCCATTCTTTACATCTATCACAAAGTCTGAGTACTTATGTCCAGCATAAAGGTCTAAATGAGCTTGTTCTATTACGTCACTCATCTCTGCATCAAAAGGTTGTCCATTTTCATAAAACCAGGATCCTCGGGTTACCATACATTGCTCTCCTGAAAGTATTTTTGTAAAATAAGTCGTGTATCGTTCACATACTAAAATTTAACAATGGAATCCTATGCAGGGTTTAACAAGTTGTTGCGCCCAATAGAGTAAGTGTTATAATATGGACATTTTTTTCTTTTATCGATTTTTGATTTGAGCTTTTATTAAAAAGTTACAGGGTATTTCGTGTTATGTTCGAATCGGTCATATCTCCCTTATTTCGGCTCTGATTTCAAAAAATGATTTGGAGAGCTTGGAAGAGAGTCTACAAAAAGTGTTCCTATGTGGGATCATCAAAAATCATAAATATCAAAATGGCGGCCATTTGAAATATTCAAAGTTGATTTTCTCAAAATCCAACCCATGAATTTTTATTTTTTTCCTCTCATTTATTAGAACATAGACAATGAAATAAAAATGAAGTCTCATGTCGTTTTTTGGCCGCACAATGATACAAGATCAATGATTAATTTATAAGAACTCATTGTTTTTGCACCTGGCTTCAAATTACCTGCCGTTTTTATCTCTAC
Source organism: Pachypsylla venusta (assembly GCA_012654025.1). NCBI lineage: Eukaryota > Metazoa > Arthropoda > Insecta > Hemiptera > Aphalaridae > Pachypsylla > Pachypsylla venusta. Next base: position 12,355,040 of record CM022875.1, read on the forward strand.
CTTCCGACCCCCAAGATGGTTGGTTCTTCGTACCGGGGCTACCCGTGCCCTCGGGCACGGCCAAAGACAATCAACACCGTTCCGACGACAACTCACTGTGTTTTTCCTCCGTTGGACCCTGCCGTGCTGCTCCAGATACTTCCTCAAAGAGTTGGTATATAAATCCTTGCTAAACCCTGAAGTATCTGATCGTTGTCGTCTATGTATGCTGGCTGCTCATGATGTAAATCATGAGCAGCCAGCAACTATCCACCAAACCCAACTAATCTAGAGCCGTCAGCATTATGGACAGATGTTGGAGAGGCCGCCTTTCTTTGCCTGGAGACACAGTGAGAGAACGTTAACAACAACAACAACCTCTACCTTCCGAACAGGTGGATAAGTAGAGGTGGTCCAATTCCCTAGCTTCCGAGGTCCTAAATTAAATCTTGATGATTATTACTTGTGTTATGGGACCACATGATTATCAGACAAGTTCTTTTGTATTAGACAGAGATGAAATCACCTATTTATCCTTGTTTTAAATTGCCTTCAGCAGTACAAATACGCAACAAAAGACATTTTTGTCTATTACAGTCTTTCGCAGGACATCTTTATTTTCTTAGCTGCCTGCTGCAGCTACAATTCTTACTATTAAATCATCTATTGTTTCCACCTCTTTTCGATAAACAATAACCCTTATGTTACCCCATAAGTAAAGAAGGGACCTCGGAGGCCAAGGAATTAGACCACCTCTACCTATCCACCTGTTTGGATGGATAGAGGCGAAAACAGATGGCGATTTGAAGCAAAGATGAAATAGGGAGTAACTAGAGGTAACAACATGCATCTCTCTTTTTCATAATTTGACCACAGGTGCAAAAACAATGTGTTCTTATAAATTCATCATTGACCTTGTTTCATTATACGGCCAAAAAGCGACATAAGACTACATTTTCAAACGTTAATTTATTGTTTATGTTCTATTAAATGAGAGAAAAAAGATAAAAAATTATGGGTTCAATTTTGAGAAAATAGAATTTGAATTTTCCAAATAGCTGCCATTATGTTACATTAATTTTTGATGATCCCACATGAGAACACATTTCTGTAGACTTTCTTTCAAGTTCTCCAAATAACTTTAGTTTTACGAATATTGTACGGAATATTTTAAGGTACCTACATTATGATGTGCGTATTTATGAAAATCACCCTCTAATAACATTAAGGTCAGGAATGATCACGGGCAACCAAAAAAAAACTTTATATATATATTTTTTTTAAAAAAATAGATGGTCTTTTTTTTTTTTTTTTTGTGCGTAGTGTTGATTTACCTACCTGGCCAATATATGGACATACATTGTTTTTCTAATAAGGCCACTTCATAAAGACCCCCTCGAACTACAACAGTATACTTTCTATCTTCATCATCATTATCCTCAACGTCAGGTAAGCTACCTCCTTTCTTCGGCACTGATTTAATCTTATCGCCACTTAATGTTCCCTCATTTGACACTAATTTAGATATATTTTCATCAGGTGGCATATCTTTATCGTTTGATACTGATTTACTTTTAGTACGACCTAATGTGTTATTACAATTGTACACTAATTTTTTATCACTATTATCACTTGAGATTCTCATATTCGAAACATTTTCTTCAAATATGTCTCTACTATTCGACACTTGTTTAATTTTAGTATGACTTGGTGTTTTATTACTATTGGACACTGATTTTGTTACATTATCATAGAATACATTAAATTCACAATTGGTTGAAGATTTATTCTTTCCGTCTATCAATGGACTACCGCCATTCATAACTAAAGTCTTTATAGGTGTACTGGTACCTCCATTTAATATAAATCGATTCATAATATCACTTGGAATATTCCAACTATTAGTGATAGATTTGGTCAAAGGTTCATTATTGGTCATACTACTTCCATTTGATATATTTTGTTCATTTCCATTGTAAAATAAATTTGATCTATTTTCACAAGGTGTACCATTGGAAAATGGTTTGTTACTGGTTTTGTTGGCATATAATCCATACATTTTCCAATCACCATTGAAATATTGTTGAAATTTAGATTCTAGATTTAAAGAGTCGTAACCACAAAATTCAATCCATCTTTTATTTTCATAACTTTTGTAAAACCATCGAATTTGATCAGCTTGTAATTCTGAAATTAAAAATAAAATAATATTATTTTAAATTGTGAAAATTCATTTAGAATATTTTCTCCTTGTAATCTTTCAAAAGTTCATTTCTCGCCTTCTCCTTCTTTAACTTAACTATTTTTTAATTATATTCGGGGTCTTTCTTGCTGGCTTGCTACCCTCGGTGGCTACATTTCTTATTTCGGAAAAAAAGTAAAGTCTAAGTGGTCAACACACAGATTCATTTCACCGTTAACCATTCAGGTGAAGAGCCAAGTTCACGAAGATCAAAAAAAGAACGGTCACCCAAATGTTGCATACTCAATATGACCACAGGAAGATGGTTTGTTCCCGGTCACATTGGGTCTTAAAACTACAACAATGTACGTCATGTGATAAATCAAGCTATGAATAATAGACCTTATTTATACTGCCCGAATAGGACTGAAAAGTCATTTTACACCACCAGTTTTTTGGGTACCATTATTACGTATTCAAATTCAGAGAATAAAATTCCATAGGTTGGCTGCGTTGGAACCCACACCCTACTGTTTACCAATCAGAGCATCTTACCACTACACCACCAACTGAAGTAATAATCTTTGTTTTTATGCTAAATATGTTGCTTTTCAAGTAGGTCAGTGAAGCTTCCAAAAAGTTTCGTGGTGTGTTTTATGCATAAAATTGATATGCTTAAGCAAATCAATTTTAAGCTCTAGCTAATACAGTTTTCTTTTTAAGCAAGATTCGTGAAAAAAACGCCTATAGTAGAATGCATTTCAACCAAAAACTTTGTAACTCCTTTGTCATAAATGTGGATTACCTTCCAAATTTCTAGTCTCTAGCAATAACCGTTTTTAAGATGGCTTATTTAACACACACCAACTAATGGCGTAAACTCGAGACTTGGACTCTGGGGACCTCAAAAAAGTGTTTTCGAATTGAATTGAAAACTCAAAATCGAAAATTTCAGTCAAATACAATACTTTCTTCTTTTTTTAGAGATGAGGAAAGTCGTGTAATGTCCAAACCAGATTTTTTATATAAACAGTCTGGAAATGCATTTATTGAAGGATTCACATTTTATCCATTCTGGTAAAACATTTTAATTTTATCGCTCAGGTTTTACTGAACATAAACCAGCTACCCATACTGACTTCGCCCAGGCTGTGTAGGCCCCAGAATAGCTAGCAACCACATAGTAAAAACTCGCTGGTCTAATGGGAACTGGTGTATTCAACATGCCATAGAAGCTGGCTTAAAGAAAATATACCTATATTTACCAGATATGATTTTATCTCCTCCACAAGTGTTTGAATAATTCCAATAATCATTAACATCGGGTTGCAGTTGATCAGAGGGTAGAAAATAATTATGGAAAATATTTTTGTCATTTGATGTATCCACAAGCTGTTCAACCTTCTCTATGCCATCAAGTTGCCGTTCCACAGAAAGTATTTCATCACAATCAAAAGAAAATTCGGACATTTCGTTTGAGACTTCGGGGACAGTAAATTTGTTCAAAATGATTCTCTTTTCTTCTTTTCCTTCAACTCTTTAAATTGTAAGTAACTAGGAAAGATTTTGAATAGGTATGTAAACAGTCAGGATAAATAAAAAAATGTGACACATGACATGAATTTATTAATTTACTGGCTAAAAATTATAACCCCAAATTTGATATTACATGTTTCAAGTTACAAGGGTGGTTTCAAAAGTTCGAGACCCGACCAACAACTAAGGTTAATGTCGTCCTCACGATGGCTGGTTCTATGCACCAGGACGACCTGGAATGCACACCATCACAGTTCCAGCCAAGGGACATCAAACTCTTTTCGGTTCCCTCATATCAAACTTTTTCTTAACGTTGACCGATTTAGATTAAATTTATTAAATTTGGTATATAGGTTCCGATTGGGGTCTAATTGTGCCCCGATATTTTTGGATGCAATCGAACATACCGTTGGCATTTTCCGCTTTTTTAGCGGTTTTTTTACTTATCCCCTCTAAAAAGAAAATGCTAAGAGCTGGAGACTTGAAATTAGGTATGTATGTCATATTTGGAGTCTCAGTAAGCTTAGTAACTTTTACGTGCAATCAAATTTGCCGCTTATTTATTTTTAAATGTTTAGGTTCTGAGTATATTTGTACGATGTGAAGTAGTTTGGTACCGACAGTGGGATAAGAATGTCTTTAAAAATTATTGGTTAATAAATTGACCCAAAACCTAGCCTTAAATTGACCCAAAAAGGTTTGGTGCCAATTGATAAGATAGTTTTTTCAATTACCGTGGGCAGGAAAAACATAGATTTTTTATCTGTATTTTATTATTCACGGAATCCTTTTGCCAATAGTGCAATTTGGACACCACAATTTATCTTTTTGTATTACGATAACTTTCGAATCCTCTATCCGATTTTGATAAAACTTTGATTGGACCTTCATTATATTTATAGCAATATTAGCTGTTGGTTCGTATTGGGCCACCTAGGACCAAATGGTGTCAAGTGAAGTCTACATTTCACAGAACTACTATTCTATGGTATACACTTACAACAGCTATACAGAATAGTTACCACATTATAAATAGTGAACAATTTTGCAATACTTACTAGCTATGAAGATTTAGGATGCTATAGGGAAGTCCACCGGGCACTCCGTAACCATCAAGTTGATCAAATGTACTGATAGCGAATATCTGACAATTTTTTGATGTTTTTTACTCGTTTTACTGATAACAACATAGAATTTACTGTAAGGTCGATAGATACGAAGTATTACTATAACTATAGGAATATTCTTGAGATTATGTCAAATTAGTTGCAAAAAATTTGAAGAAAAACGAAAATTTAAACTTAATTAAAAAAACACCAAAACACAAAGAATCAATAAACTAATTGAAATTCTTGATACAATGCCAAATTTTAAAGTGGTACCGGAAATTGGTATGTATTATGGCGTGCCAGGCGTATACCACAAATTTTTATCTTTTCATTCAAATCCAATCACAAAACCCAAATTCCGATCCAATCCACCAAAATCCTATTATCCTAGATTCCTCGGATCGTTCTCTAATAATTACAATGTTGCCAAATCAAGTGGCAGGGTTTTTCGTGCTAGTTTTTTCGTAAAAATGACTAGATTTTCTAGTAAAAGGAAAAAAAGTAAATAATCATCGTAAGTATTAAATAACTAGGTATTAACAGCCATGGAGCTGCTTTTTAAGTCAAAGTGTGGTACCTTGTTATTCTAAGCAAATATCGTATTCATAGGTTGACCAAATTCGGAGATATATTCGGGTCGTAAATAACATGAAACAATTTGTGTAATGGAACTTGTCCTGTCGCCCTAGATTATTTTTCTTAATCCAACTGTCATAATCATGTTGTTGCTGTTTTTGTTGTTGTAGAAGCGATGTTCCTCTTAAATCAACTCGTCTCCCCATTTCTAGATACATAGGTTGATATGAAGTCACCGAAAAGGTTTTCATGGCCCTTAGTTGGAAATGTGATGATATGAGTTCCGGTGCGTAGAGCAAACCATTGTGAGGACGTCAGTTCCCATAGCTCAGTGGTCACTGCATTAGAGGCTATCATTTTTCAATATGGGTAGTTTGGAAGTTTTCAGGACCCACTCACTCTCGTGAGGATAATGAGTAGATATGGAAATAAATACGCATAACTCCAAATACCAGGATTGAAGGTAAAGTTGAAAATGTCACAGTAATTAGAAAATGATAAATATTGGGAAAATCATACAATGCTACAGTGAGCACCAAAGTTGTAACTAGGGTTACCAGAAGTCCGGCTTTGGTAGAACATGTGCTGCATTTTGCATGTTTGTCCTGCTTGCTTTTGAAAATAATGGAAATTGTCCTGCTTTTCTAAGTCACCAGTATAAAAATTTCAAATCACCAGTAGGTATAAAAAAATATGGGCAATAGTTGTAGGTATGTTTGGGACAATAATTTACAAAACACATAATAAAAAACTCCAGAAAACCTGTTTTTTTTTATATCATAAATTGACACGTCCTGTTTTTTTTTTTTTTTTTTTTTTTTTTTTTAATTGTCCTGCTTTTTTATGCGAAATGTCCTGCTTTTGAAAATTGTCGCCTGGTAACCCTGGTTGTGACATAATAACACAAAGACACAGCATTACGCCTTCGGTTGTAATTTCTTCCCAAACAATTATGAATTGGGTAGTAACTTCATTGTGGAAAAATAATAAGAGTTGACATCAAATCTGAAAATATGGAATATTTTCAGATTTGAAAAGGACAATGGAATTTGGGGTGGAGAATTCGGGGTCAACTTTAAAAAAAAAAAAAACAAGATTAAAATTTTTCGCTAGGGGTCGTAGAGTCACGGCCATTCTGAATTTTTACTATTTTCTAATTTTTATTTTGTCCGTTTCCGGGGCGTCGAACCTGGATCTCAACATAACCATTAAATCGGCCATTGCCCTTTTCTTATCCCTAGAGCTTTTCAAAATTCAAAAATTCCAGGTCGTTCAAGATTAAGGGGGGGACCGATCATTCTGAGACACGCTGCATATTTAGATGTTTGTGTTACTGATGTAATTATAATATTGTGTGATTAACATGGTTCTGGGGAATCATGTTAATTATTAGTCGCCAAGATTAGAAATGTATGTTGATAGTTGAAAGCTTTAGCAGCAAACAACAAGTTATTTACAACTACCGTCTTATACTTTCATCAGAAACGATGATATATCTTGATAATTATTGTTAACCCTTTCTGATAGTTTTAGACTCATCAGTAGCTGAGCAGAAGACAGAGGATAGAGTATAGTAGAGCGTATGCATGTGCTTGCAGATAAGTAATTCAGTTAACTTAATTAACACGCGCCCTTAATATTTGGGTTGGCGTACGCGAGGAGTTGATCAATATACTTTATTGAGTTGGAAAATGGTTCACTGATTTATTCCTGAAAAAAGTTATTAACATAAATCAAATATGGCAGTAAAATTCTGCCCCGCATTTTATGGGTGATGTTAAAGTGTTTTACGAACGTGTATGTAACATACGAGTATGTTTTCTCTCAGTAATCATTTATACATTCCACTGACTTCTTTGGTGATTCTGTAAGTTTCTGATTTTAAGCCTTGAAAGCGCCTCAACTCAGTAGCGGCTGAGGTGCACCCGCATACACCAAAGGGGGACCTCGCAGAAGCCAAAAAAGAAGGGGGCTCCGAATGGGCTTCGTAAAATAATAAAAGTAACGGAGTTTTTACGAGGACTTTCGTTGAAAAAAGTCCGGGCCTCTGACGGATAGCAAGGTTTCTCATGAACATCTTACCCAGACGGAAAGTCCAACCAGTAAAGTCCTTAACGATCCTTTTCAGATCATCTACCTGATTATATCTTCAAGATCCCAGAGGATCATAGGCCCCTGGAGAACCTAGAGTAAAGAACCATCCAGGGATATTTAGGCCATGTATATCCCTCAGGAACCCTTATGTGCACAAAGCAAAGTTCCTTATGGTCTTTCAGAAATTTCAGAATATGTATATCATTATATCTGCGGGACGTTGTCTTATGCTTGCAGAATATCATGGAAACATGGAATAGAATATTATAGCTTATAGCTACACCTAAATACCTACATAATATATTTTTGTGTTCATAATCCATAAACAAAATGTTGAACAAATGCCAACCATACAAAAATCTGGCAAGTTATCCCCTTTCCCTCCGCCTTTATGTGGCGCCAAAATTGTTCAGCTTAATGTTCACATGGGTAAACTTTGGCTCCAAGTTTTCTGTTTTTGTGTAAAGATTTTCTTCCTATCATATCTGCCGACGTGATGGCGTCACTGGAAAACTCCAAAGCTTTCCCTCTTTCTATTATTTTGTGTTTCCTCAAAAAATATTAAAGAAGAGATTTGAGAGGTATTTATTTTTAATTTATTATTTTATTAATGAACCTTTGGANATCATGGCTGGCGTACGACGCGGCGGACAAACGGATTTTTTTTTTATTCGATTTTTGGATTCTAACGTAAAATATCAAATTTTGAGGGTTATTTTTGTGACGATTCCAAAGGTTCATTATTGAAATAAATAAATCAAAATACAGACTCAATTATGGTTGTAACTCTTGTGGTACTGACGTGATTATATGGTATTGATTGACATGGTTCTGGGGGCCAATGTCAATTATCAGCATCAAATAATGATGATATTGAAAGCTTTAGCAATAGACTACAACTTATCTAGAGCTGCTGTCTCATACATCTGGCTACCATCGGACACGATGATGTCACTATTTAATGATTGAATGTTAATATTCCTAAATCTTTGAACTATAGGTACATGTTTGTTTACGATACAAAATTTTATTTTATATCGGTCATTTCAACCTGCGAAAAGTTACTCTAAAGTTCAGTGTAAGAAGTCAAGTACCATTGATCTTCAGCAGAAAAGACTGATGTCACGTGCAGAGCCCTTCATATATTCGTGAGCCAAATTCCTCGTTATCTCTATTAGAAGCCCCTACACCTATGTGAAAGAGGTTTCAACTTTTAAAAATGACAAACTATAGTGACCACTACTATAAACTGATAAAAGTGTTTGTAGTTCAAACATATTTACTATTTAATCAATAAATCTCTACATTAAACTTCGGCTTCGCTTTTTTGCTTGGAAATTAGATTGCATGCCTACATAGCCTAGGCCAAAGATCTGAGCAAGCTTAATCGGCCTTTGACAATGTATTTCTTTTTTTTTTTTTTTTTTNTTTTTTTTTTTTTTTTTTTTTTTTTTTTTTGATGGCAAGCCTGTGTGTAGGACAAATTTCCAAAAAAAATTTACGTCTTCGATCCAGGGGATGCAGGATTCTTGAAGGAGCATTCACACTAAGCAGAGACAGTGCCGTGACAGTGATTTCCGCTGATCGTGATCTCACAGGACGCACTGTCACGTGCAGTTCTAGTATGGAAATGTTCATTCAAATGCCTAGAAAAATATTTTTAGTTTAGCCGGGCGGATCACTTGCTGGTCACGGCACTGTCTCTGCTTAGTGTGAATTCTCCTTTACAGTCACAAAAACTCTGTCAATGGGACACATAACCCATGTGTCCCATTATTTTAATAGCTATGAAGAAAATATAGGTAATATCAAACTTTGAGGAGATATTTTTTTCGTGACGATTCCAAAGGTTCATTATTGAAAATATTAATCCGAAAGAGTCAGTCAAAGAAATTTGAATTTCATGAATCCGACGAGAAAGCGATGTGAAATGCAAGTACCCTGAATCCCTGATGTGTGTTTAATACTACACAGTGGCCTGATATTGTCGCAGAAAAATTCATCGAATTTATTTTGAAAATCTTCAGTAGGTCGTTTGCAGATCGCTACCAAAGTTCTTTATCGAAAAAACATAATTATTATTTTATTGTTCGGTTCGAGTTAAAAATTTATATAAAAAAATATTCACGCTAAATCTGTAGATTCTTGGTCATTTTCTTGTCTGGTTAAAAAGAAAAATCTAAATTTACATTAATTAGAATTTTGTGTGTTTTTGTGTGATAGGTATTGTCTTTTCCAATACCACAGTAACAGATAGCAAAAAATTGATGCGCAAAGAGCCCCCAAATTCATAATCTAAGATCCTAAGAAAATTATCAGAACTAAAAAGTAAAGTAAAACTCGAGTTACGGCAAATTACCAATTTATTGACCAAATTGGGCGAGTCCAATTTCTTATCAAAGCCATAAAGTTTTAGGTGCTTGTTTAGTCCTTAATTTAGGTCATAGCAAAATTATATCCAGCCTAATAGTACAGATTTTACATGAATTTATCTTAACACAATTTTTCACTTGAAAGTAGGGTTACCATGAAAAAGAAGGACAATTAAAAAAGTACATGTCTATTTTAGGAATTCTATATACATGCAAACAGTGCTTTGTAACATGTAGTCATAATCTTGCCACTACTGGCCACAGCAATACTTTTCGGAGCTCCGGACTTTTGTCAGAAGGGTTTTTACCTCAGGGTCTTCCGATTTCATCAAGTATGTGTACAACTGTTCACAATCCAGGGGCTATCGGGCATATTGGAAGAAGGGCCCCACATATTTCTTTCATATTTTTGCCCCCCCCCCCATGAGCAATTGAGCATCATTTTACATGTATATTTCTTTCATATTTTCTCATACATATTTTACTTACATGTATTTTTTTCTTTCATAATAATGCCCCACGATGAAGCGGGGGCCCACATATTTTTTTTTGCACATATTTTACATGTATTTTTCTTTCAAATTTTTGCCCCCTCCCCTGATCGAGACAGGAGCATTCATGAGCCGCGATGGGCCTCCGGCACACCGAGGGCTCACCGGGCATTTGAAAGGTGGCCCAGTCCGCCCCTCAAATAGCAGGACATGTCCTGCCAAAGCTGGACGTCTGGTAACCCTACTTGAAACTGAATGTCGTCAAACCAATACCCTTCGTGTTCAATATTTTTGAATACTTAATTAGCTTTATTATTTTGTATTCATCACAGCATTACAACGATTTCTTTCATACAAATAATGAATGATACTTTAAGGAGATGAAAAATGAGGAAAGGAGTATTCTATCCGTCGACTTTTACTACATCGACTCATGTGAGTATATCCAAAAAAACTATTCAGGCAGTATAAAGAAGGACTATTATGTAGATAATAGATAAGATTTTTTGAATAAGAATCCCCTGAAAAATGTATAAAACTGTTTTCCTAATGAATTAGGTTAAACTAAACGCAGTCTTTTCCCTTATAAAACAAAGGCGAGGCAAATAAGGTAAATATTCTTTGAGAGATAGACATAGGTACATAAGTAGGGGGAGTTATAATACGAAGAGGGATTTCTTTCAAAAATAATAAAATCCCATTCAGAAAAGGTATTTTAATTGAAAAATTCTACAAATTTAGCAAACATGACATTCGGGTTTATTATTTTACTTTCATGACGTTGGTTCCATTTATACAGCCCCCCCCCACTCTNATCTGTAAATGTATATTTCTTTGTGTTATTATGTCACAATGTTTGTGGGCATCATAGCATTACAAAATATTTTCCACATTCACTCCAATATCACTGAGCCTAAGCTACACTTTAACAATTTTTACCTTATAATGCTACCACTTGGTGCTATTACCATAGCTTCTTAAACACAACCAGATCAAGTAGAAAATTCGAAAAAACTTTTTCAAATTTTCGACCCGTCCAGGAATCGAACCCGGAACCCCCTTGGTGATGCGCACTCTGCCACGGAGATGTCTGAGATTTTATTTTTAAAAAAAAACATAAAAATCGTCGTGTTAAATAAAACTAGACTTTCACACCGTTCAATCAATTAATTCAAGTTCTATAATATCTAAATCTGACTGCGTGATAGAACGCTGCTTTGACCACTCTCAATTTTGGCAGAGCCATTCCTGAATGAAAATAAAACTTTAATTTTTCCTCTAAAATTCGGTGCATAATGGGATTTTCCTCTAAAACTTCCTTTATGGTGGGATTTTTTCCTCAAAATTCCTTACGCAATGGCATGTTTTTTTAAAAAAATCTTTAATGATGGGATTTTTCCCTTTAAAAATTCCGTTCATGATGGCATTTTTTCCCAAAAAATTGCCTTTATTATGGGATCTTTTCCCTCTAGAATTCCCCCCCCCATGATGGGATTTTTATTTTTTTCCTCAAAAAAGAAAGGAAAAGAAAAGAGGCGCCAAAAAGTTGTTTCAAGTTTTAAAGCTTCATTAGTTGTTTAGAATGTTGTGCGGTATGACATGTCTACTTTGTTGCAGCTAGCTCCAGCACTGGCCGTCGTACTTTTGGCTGGCAAAGTAAGTCGAAACTTAGTCTATGTTCCTTTAAATTTGGAAATTATTTAGATGCCTTTAGATTTTTTTTTTACTGTTTTCCATAATGAACTTTTGGAATTGAACCCGAAAAAATTTAATAGAAAAAAACGTTCGTCCGTGACGCATTAACCTCTTAGGGTTGATAGAATTTTTTTATTTTTATTATNGAAAAAAAAAAAAAAATACTCCCCCCTCAAAATTTGATATTATACGTTTGAAGGTACGTAGAATCCAAAAATCGAATAAAAAAAATTCGTTTGTCCGCCGTCCGTCTTAAGCCATAATGGGCACTTTTGCCACTTAGCGTCGACCGATTTGGATGAAATTTGTTATATAGGTTAGAACCCATCTGGGCTCTAATTATGCCCCGAAACTTTTGGGTGCAATCGAATATATCCTTGGCGATTTTTGCCGCTTTTTAGCGGTTTTCAGTATTACTGTCTAAAAGGAGAATGTGATAAGAGTCACTAGACTTAAAATTTAGTGTGTATGTTAAATTTAGGGTCTAATTACGCCCCAAATTTGGAATCGTCACGAGCCCCCCTCAATTTTTTGCCCCCCCCCCAAAAAAAAAGAAAATTGGGGGGGCAAAATTTGGGGGGACAAACAATTGAGGGGGGGGCGAAAAAGGTTTATTATTTTTTGCTTTATTTCCCCATATACGAAGTATAGGAAAATAAAGTATGGTATTTGTGAAATTTTTCGATGTCTTTTTTTTTTGCCTTTCTGGACGAATTATGACGACTGCTTTCTAAAAAATGGGTCTACAATGTGTGTCCGTTCGCTCATCCGTCCGTCCGTCCACAAAAATCATATTCACGCATTTGCAGGATTTATTATTGGTCCGATTTTGATGAAATTTGGCAAAAATATTCCTTGTTATCGACATTTTAAATTTTGTAAAATATTATCGACAAATTTTGGGTCTCGTTGGGCTAACTGCATCTGGGGTCCCTATAGGGCACCAAACCTTAATTTCGGATCACTTCTCTATAAGTGGCAATATTACTAGAAATTTGATGAATTTTAAAATAAAGACTAAATGTATACGAGTATAATATATCACCTATAATATTTTCACCAGAGATCTGTGACAGCAGCCGAAGTCTGCCAAATCGAATTAATATACCTAATATTTTCACCAGAGAGCTGCGTCAACAGCCAAATCTAATTGAAACAATATTTTCATCAGAGAGTTGCGACATCTCCTAAAGGCTACTAAATCTAGTTCCAATAGTATTTTCACGGGAGAGCTGCGACAACAGCCGAAGGTTGTCAATTATAATGAGAATAATATTTTCACTAGAGAGCTAGCTGCGACAATAGCCGAAGGCTGTCTAATCTAATTGCAATAATATTTTGACCAGAGAGCAGCGGCAACAGTCGAAAGCTGCCAAATCTAAATAGAATAATATTTTTGTTGAAGATCTGCGACAACAACGGAAGTCTGCCAAATCTAATTGAAATAATATATTAACTAGAGATCTACGCCAACAGCCGAAGTCTGCCAAATGTAATTAGAATAATATTTTCACTAGAAAGTTGCGACAACAGTCGAAGGATGACAAATTTAATTGAAATAAAAAATTTATTAGAGAGCAGCGAAATCTAATTTCAAAAATATTTTCACTTAAGAGCTGCGACAACAGCCGAAGGGTGCCATTTCTAATTGATATTATTTTCATCAGACTTGAGACATCAGCCGGAGGCTCCCAAATTCCTAGAATACAGAAAGATAAAGTTTAGTACGGTTTTCTGTACCATTTATTTTTATCAACAAAAATGAGACCTTCCCAAAATCATACCCGAAACCATCAGAAAAATACAAAATATAAATAAATGATTGCTGTTTCTTTGTGTTATTATGACACACAGTTGGTGGTCACTGCAACATTTCAACATTGTGGATTTTTCCAATATCTATCATTATCCAACCACTTTCATTTTTCAAATTTTCGCTATGTGTATTTATTTCCATAGCAACTCATTGTTCTCATGAGGCTAAGTGGGCCCCAAAAACATTCTAATTGTCCCCGCCAGGATTCTAAACAGGGCCTCCCGAGTGCAAGACTAGTGCAGTAACCACTGCAGCCATGAGAGCTGGTAGAAAAATACAAAATCTACAAATATCAAAGAAAGAAAACCTTTAGGATTCTTGGTAGAGTTATCTGAGTTATTAAATACAAGTTTTGATTGTTGATAATCAAGTGAAATCCGAAATACGCGTATCGAATTATATTGTAGAAATTATTAAAGTCAAGTGCTTTTCATCATTTCCAAAACTAGTACAAAATCTACTGTATTTTATTAAGCTTTTTGGGTAGCTGGTACCCAAAAACGATCTTTGCTAGTGAAAACCGGGTATTTGCGAGGTCTAGGATGTGGGCTTCTTTCCAGTCCCTCGCAAACGTACGACACTGAACGCGTAATTGAAATTTGTTCTTCGATTTGCACCCCGACGTAGGCGGTAGAACCATCCCATACGATTTCTTCCATTTCTGGCTCAGCTATTCTATTCAAATATTTTTTATATTCATAATGCATCACTCTCACAACTGAACATATGAGTGGTGTGAAAGAAGCCCTTAAATCAGCTTGGTCGTGTTTTTCATGTGCATGGCTATGTCCAGTTTGGACCCAACCCAAAAAAATGGGAAACGTAGGAGGTTGATTCGGCATTTACAATGCGATTATCAAAAACGCAATTCTTTCAGATTCCCAAGCATCATTTGCCGTCCTGAAGTAAAGCTTGCCGCTCCGGGACAAAATACATAAGACTGTTCGGAAGTAGGTTTGGTAGGTCTTTAGTCAGTTGGAATCTGACATGCTATGGTCTGGAGGAGGTATTTCCACGACATCCTCGGTGGAACGCCCCTTCCAGGACTAGCGCGATATCGGAGGAAAGATTATTCTTTATCATTCCACTCATCCAACAGTAAAGTTGACAATGTAAAAAAAACACCAACTGCCTTAAAATCTGCGTTAAGGTCTGGAACATTTCTAGAAGGATCGGCTTATTGTATCTCTAGTTCAATTTTCCGATATTTACAACAGCAAATATATTTACAGCCACGGAAAGGGGCGTATATATAAAGGGTTGTGGGCACCTGATGCTAGTTTTTCATGTAGTTTTCTAATATAGGAATATTATAATTGATCGAAAAAAGGCCTAGTTTTAGCACCACGCTTTTCTTTTGTTTGTCTGTTAGAACAAGAGCTACAAATTGTTTTTTTTTTTTTTTTTTTTTTTTTTTTTTTTTTTTTTTTTTTTTTTTTTTTNTTTATTTTATTTTATTTGGGATCATCAAAAATCAAAATAACAAAATGGCATTTGAAATATTCATAGTATATTTTCTCAAATTCTATTCCAAAAATGTTTGATTTTTTCCTCCCATTTAATAAAACATAAACAATTTATTCCTTTTGTTTCTTTGACTTTGTCAAAAAATGCAGGGGCGGATCTACATAAAGGCTTTTTGGACTGCAGTCCAGGGCCCCCAACCTAAACTGAAAACAATAAACAATATAATAAAAATTATCTAGAATTTAAATAAAATCCGATCATAAGGTTGGCAATCAACTCCCTGTGCGCATCCGCTTATCGTCCGACCCAATTTAGTTATTTTTCCTCACTTCTGCTATTGTCGACGATATTAACGAATTGACTTTGTTATTGTTAGAAATGTGCTATACCATCTTAAGGATTTTTTTAACGTTGCCGATCACTAGCTGTGAAGCGGAGCGCTCTTTCTCCAGAATGTCGTATATAGAAAACAAATACAGGACAACAATGTCGAACTGTCGACTAAATCATTTATCAGTTTTTTCCATAAATTGCAATTTAACAATGGACTTACAGTGCGATGACCAAATAAAAGAATTTGCAGCACAAAAATGCAGAAAGGTTGCTTTATAATTTATATCTCACTATCTTCTTTAGAAGATAGTTCTAAAGAAGATAGTGTCTATCTTAGGGGGAGAACCTCTCATTATTGTTGTTATGTATAAATAAAATAAATAAATAAATAAAATATAACATAACCATTCATAACATGTCAATTTATTTTGCAATAAATAATGTTTTAATAAATAAATAACATATTTTGTTGTCATATTTTCTTCCTGTACTTAACATATATTATATATACCTACATCACTACAGAAAACAGTTTTTTGACAAAATGGGAATTGGTTGAGTAATTAGGTAGGGCCCCTAAGCAGCATTAGCCCAGGGCCCCACAAATTCAAGATCCGCCCCTGGTCAGAAGTAAAGATGGGGAAAAGTGGAAACAATAGATAATAAAGTAAAATAATAAATCTTTTTTTATTATTAATTTGGCTTAACGTCTCTTTAACATTTATTCGTCATTCAAGACGGGGGTTTTACCCTCCATTCGCTGGAAACTTGCAAACCAGCTACCCACATTGACCTCACCTAGCCTGGGTTGGGCCGAAAAAAAGAGCCAACGATACGTGGTGTTCCCAAGCGGTCACCCATCCAAGTACTGACCACGCCCGACGTTGCTTAACTTCAGTGATCTGACGGGAACTGGCTTATTCAACGTGGTATGATCGTTGGCTGCATGCAATTCTAGTTGCATGAATTTTATGCAATATAAATTTTAAAGTTTCGTTTTTGTACTGCGCCCCATGAGAGACAATAAATTAATATATTAAAAATTTTTAAATAGAATTCATAAAAATGCAATCAAATAAAAGTCGAAGAAATTTTGAAAAGCTCACTTTAATTTCAAGGAAACATATCCAAGGAAACATTTTAGAAAGTTAATTTAGATTTAAACATTTTAGAATTAGGTTCAAACATTTTAGAAAAGAAACAAAGTTATATGAAACTCAATTAATTTTGGAATAAATAATTAATTCGTTTTTAAAAAAGTTCTTATTGACTGATTTGTTGTTAAAACGTCTGATTATACCACGATAACTCTCGAACGCCTTGTACGATTTTGACGAAAATTTTGATTTGAAATTGAGAGATGTTATTTGAGGATGACATCCTGTGTCAGCTTGGAATTAAACCCACGGCCTTCTATTTATCAACGAGCACTTAATCGCTATAATACCCGGGCAGAAATTATTTATTGTCCAAAAATAGGTCATACTTGTGATTGTGAGAAGTTACATATTACATTAGGATGATATCCTCACGGGCAGAGTCCAAAAAAGTTGATCGTGTAAAATAATACACAAAACAATTCTGCAGTATTATTGTGGTACTGACGTTATTATATTTTTGTGATTAGCATAATTCTGAGAGCCCATGCTAATTACAATTAAAAACTTTAGCAGCATACAACAAAATCTTTAGAGCTATATTCTCAAATGAAGTTTTCGGCCTTGTTATACGAAAGAAGTGCGGAACCATGTTTTTAAAGCAAAGTGGACTTTATTTGAGCCTTAGTAAACGTGGTTAAAAGGATCACATGTTTATTTAGGACACACAGTATATTTAGACGTAGGTTTCAAAGACCTGGTAATTATTAAAAATCCATAAATTTTCAAAAATTATATGTTAATGGTGCAATTAGGGCACTGTGGGGGTAGGTAAGCTTAACTAATCGTTTTTAGAGGAAACATGAAAACAGGTAGTTTTGTGAGCTTTATCGATAGTGGCGTTAAAAGAGGGTGCCAGGGCACCAGCGGCAGCGAGGGAAGAATGATTAATGGTTTGAAGTCAGGCAATGTAATAGATTTGTACGAGACTCCTGGCAGACTGCAGAATATATCATTAGTTTTGTGTTGGGAGTGAAATATTTTGCAAATATATTCTTCATCACGAAATCTCCAACCTTGAAAATGGTTTTTATTAAAATGTTTTAGCTTTCAAATTCAGTGACGGATTAAACATAAGGGCAGTCGCACTTATGGTTACTGATGCTACTACGAGTAACTGGTTCAAAAGAATGTAGGTTAATGGAACCTCGTCAACTGTAACGCTTACTGTGGACGAGATTCCATTAACCTACCTTTATTTGGATCAGTCGCTTAAAGTAGCGTGTCGCCCTCTAATGGCGTATATTAGTCGCTCGTTGGTAGTTTGTACTCGTTTTCTTTGTAATTTATTTCTATTATCTTTCAGTGTTTTATGTCTTCGCTTAAATTCAGACCAACAGCCTCCTGATTACGAATCCGTCACTGGTACCAACCGAACTAACTCTGAGAATTTGGATGAATAAAGGGAGACTTTTCTGGAACAATAGCATTATCAGGGCCGATCCTAGCTATATGGAAATGGGGCAGCTGCCCAGAACGGCACTTGATCGGGGGTTTCATTTGACGGGATTTCATGAATCTTAACATTATCGAAACTACGAAATATTTATTTCTTTGTATGTTTTTTTTTAATATAGAGGAAACCGGGGCTCCGTCACTGGTATTGGTCATTCGAGATGGGGTCATACCGGCTGATTCGATTTTTGGATTCTACCTATATATTCTTTCAATAATGAAATAGGTTCAAATACCTACCTATACTTAATGAGAGCAGAAACGCATACAGGGGGGTTGGTGATAGGGGATATCGCCCCTCCCCCAGGCCTGAAAAAATTGAACGTCAAAACACTTTTCTCAAATTTGGTGTTTATAAATACGATGGATTGGCAGAGTTTTTCATTTTCATCAGAACAAGTCCTTTAGAAATTATCTGCGACATATCTTTTATATCTGTTTTGAATCCATCCATCTTTTGAAGTGACAGTTTCTATTATCTCATTTGAAATGAGAGGTGCTGAATGCTTGTGAATCTTTTATATTTTTCTCTCTTAACTTTCCTCATCCTATAAAAAGGATTTTTTACTTTCCTTATTCTATAAAAAGGAAGTATTGTAATGGGCTGAAATATTCGATGTCGAATTTTCAATGCCAAAACACGTTTTGGGGTTCCCTAAACCTCAAATCTCGAGTTTTAGCCATTAGTGTCATGGGCGTACGCAGCATCTCGTCTAGGGGGGCAACCCAGTTTGTGACCCGGGGGGGGCAAATTTTTGCTACAGGCGATTTTTTTTTACTTTCCTTATTCTATAAAAAGGAAAGTATTGAAATGTGCTGAAATTTTCGATGTCAAGTTTTCAATGCCAAAACACGGTTTGGGGTCCCCGGAGCCCAAATCTCGAGTTTCAGCCATTGGTCTGTGTGTCTGTCTGTCCGCCTGTCTGTGATCAAGATATCTCAAGATCGGCAAGTGCTGGAGACTTGAAATTTGGAATGCATGTCAGTTCTATGCAATGAAATAACATAAAATTTGTATGATTTTGATACATTTTTGAATGCACAGTCACCTAAATATTTACTATATTTGATAATTTTTGGAGTTTTGTAGAATTTTTGCTTTTGGGGCCCCAGCAGGGGGCCATAAATGGAAAAACATAAAATTTGTCTGATTTTGATAAAATTTGGTATGCGCAGTCACCCAAGTATATTATATTTGACGATTTTTAATATTTTGTGGGAATAATGGTTTTGGGGCTCCGGTAGAAGCTGTAAAAAAAAATAAAAAAAAAAAAAGTTGTCTGATTTTGATAAAATTTGGTATGCACACCCAAGTATTTAATTGACAATTTTCGGTATTTTGNGCTGCCCCCCCCCCCTTGTATACGCCCATGATTGGTGTGTGCCAATCAAATCAAGTTTGCCATTTTTCCGCTTTTTATTAATCCCACCTAACGGTTAAAGCTAGAGCTTGAAATTTGATGTCTATTTAAGTAATTTTTATGCACGGAATAAGAAACTTTTTGCTTGAATCAAATGCGCTCCTGATGTTTTCTCCAATTTTAGCGGTTTACACTAAACCTCCCTAACAAAGTTTGGAATTGGATGCCTTTTCATATCAATTTTATGTATTGAATACGTAACGATACATTAAGTTGAAATCAAATCTACTTGTGGCAATTTTTGCCGCTTTTAGCGGTTTTTAACTTGAAAGTTATACCTGAATATTCCAAGATCAAAAAATTGTAAAAATCAAGACCAAGCAACATAGGTAGTTTTAGAAATCAGAAGAAGTTCTGAATTTAAAATGTATGAAATTATCACGGAGACGGTCGCGTCGCTCCGTGATATTAACTTATAATTCTGAATTAAATCAAGAAAAACTGTGACTTGAATTTCGAAGTATTATAAATATAAAAAAAAAAATAACTTGAATCTTGTATATTAATTGTATATGTTAGGGTTTTTGTTTGTACCTACTACAGTAATGGTTTTTTTTATGTTTTTAAAAATATATCTTTCTCTAAAAAGTGGACCCAATTTACAGCGGTAACATGAAAATGGATCACTGAGAAATTTATTGTCACCAAGGTATCACTAAGAAATTTATTGTTACCGTGGTATTGAAAACATTTAATTAAATTCGAATGTACCGATGAGACAACATATTGTTCGCAAACAGACAGACAAACACTCGGACCATTGGCTGAAACTCGAGATTTAACCTTTGGGGACCTTAAACGTATTTTGGCATTGAAAACTCAACGTAAAAATTTCAGCCCATTACAATATTTTCCTTTTTATAGGATCAGGAAAGTCGTGTGATGTTCACACCAGATTTTTTTTTTTTTTTTTTTTTAATGCTTGTGAATATTTTATACTTTTCTATGTTAACCGATTTTTTTTTAATATGAAAAAAGGCGAAGATAAAAAGTTTTTTCAGTCACTTTGAAGTTGTTTTTCCTTCCTTCAAGTTGTGTATCTTGATGAAAGAAAACGCTTCTCTAATTTCAAAGAAAAAATCTTATAGAAAAGCAAAAAAGAAAAAAAATGTAATTTTTCTATCAGGGACGGCATGTGGGTGTTGCATAACTAGGAGTGTCTAAAATTAAGGCACGGATCGTAATATCTTGAGAACGGATTCAAATTTCGAAAAACACTGAATTTCTTTATACCAAATATGAAAATTTTTGTTTAACGTAAAGGCCGCTAAATGGCTGCTATTCGGGTCCAGGTGGCCCCATATTATTGTATTGAAAATAAAATATTGGAACACAATTTTGTGTGATCGATTTGG
>CM022875.1:12378144-12406069 GCA_012654025.1 Pachypsylla venusta
AAAAAAAATGTTTATACACTAATTCAACTAAAACTCGAAAGCGATTACTTTTTTCGAAAAACATGTAAGGATCAGTTTTGTAGGGAATCAATAGGTGCGTATTTTTTGTTCAGAACTTTTTTCCGTATCTCTCATTGTTTTAAAAAATTACATGATTTATTGTTTTTGTTTGTTATTGTTATAGTGTTTTTTTTTTTTTTACCAAAAATACAAATTACAATGTGACAGGAGTGTTCTTCTTTCGAACGCTCTATTGAGCGTCTACATTTCTCGTCATGCACACGCTTATCTACTTTTCCATCGACCTTTCTTCACTTCGTGTCGCTGAATTGTTTAAACTATTTATTGTACGATCAACATTGAATACTTAAAACGCGCAGAAATTTCATACCTATTAAAAAAGTTCTTTTATGATTTCGATATAGGTACCTCACGAATTTTGAAATTTTAATGAAAAACTAGTGAAAATTACATTGAACATTAATTTCTTGAGTCATATTGTTTAAATAATGAGAGATAAGGAAAAAAGTTCTGAACAAAAAATACGCACCTATTTATTCCCTACAAAATTGCTCCTTAAATGTGTTTCGCAAAAACTCATCGTTTTCGCGTTATTGTTGAATTAGTGTATAAACAATTTTTTTGCAATTGCAAAAAATATATAGGTATCTTGCGATTTTGTCGTAAAGTTGAAAAAAGTCATTCTTAAACATCACTTGAACGTTTACAATTGATCTCATCTTGTCCCTAATTTAATGGGTGGACATGGTAACAGATGTATTCATGGCATGGACATCTTCTTTATATTTCTACAAACACACTTTCTAAATGTATTCCAAAGATTCCTACCCTTATAATAATATCAGTGGGTAGGGTACAAAAATATATATTAATCCTGTTCCCTTAGTTTGGGGGATGAGAGGAGGTGCGGTATCACCCCACTGACCTATATTGATTCTCAAACCTGTACCCACCCTCACCCTCAGGTAGTGACAAAACTAGGTTACGTTATATATTTTATATTATTCATGCACATCTAACAGTACAAGGGGTTGAATAACGTTATCTTGTGTTATAAGGAGGCTAGACTCACACTCAAAGCCATTTCAGCCCTGACAAGCACCCTGAGGACAAAAAAAGTGCAAATTTTACACGCGTGCAAATTCATATAAAGTGCAAATTTTACACGCGATGTAGGTACGCGGAATTTGACCGTAAAAACGATTGTGTAATGAAAAATTTAACTTGGAAGCAATGAGGCTTTGTCTCAGTAAATGGGGACTGACGAGGCCTCCTAAAGGATCACTGCGGCCTTAACAATCATCTAAGCAAGATGGATTTAACTGAAGACCCTAAAAGCAAGGAGGCACCGGAGACAGTAGAGCATATTATATTCTAGGAATGCAGATATGCCTCTTATGAAAGACTGAAACACTTCTCAAGGATGATTACAATCGGTCCTAGGAGGATCCCAAGCTTCATGAAGGGATTAGATGTCTTCTAGATACTTAATTAAAGACTCAGTAACTTTGTGAAGGTCCATCTCAACTGTTATATTGAGGTTTAAACTAATACACTTCACTATTTCTCTTTCATTTACTTACTCAGTAATCTTGTAGTTTTCCTTTTCCCGAATCGGCGAAACATGACGGGAAAACTATTTACTTACTGAGTAAGTAAATGAAAGAGAAATAGTGAAGTGTATTAGTTTAAACCCCAATATAACAGCTCTTCTAGATAATAAAGGGGCAAGTAACAGTAGAACTATTATAGGTCACAGTGACAAAGGGGTTATATAGGCCGCAGCCCTACCAAAGAAATGGGAATCAGCTTCGTCATTTTCATCGACAAACTACTTGATGAACCTAACTTTTAATGAGTAAAAATTGTGGAGAAATCTAGTTGAACTTAAGAAAAAAATCGTCAGCTGAAATGAAGCTTTTAAGGGTTTATTCGTTTATTGTCCAATTTTTTACAGGGAATCGTTTATTGTCCAATTTTTTACAAGGAAAACCTTCCACTCCAGACATAGGTACCACTAAATGTCCAAAATTGAGAAGTACCACTTCGGGATTGCTCAGAAAGCTGAAATTCGACTAAAGTTATTCCGAAATACAAGTAATTATCGATTTTCCTCATGAAATGTTGGCAGAAATTTTAGAAATTACGTGTTCGGTAATTATCAGTGGATAAAGATATCAAGCCCGGGTGGCTTAATCTGGCCAAAAAACACATCTCAAAATTTTATAAAAATTGGACATGCGTTCAACAGTTATAATGAAATGTGAGCAGACAGACAGACGTTAAAGAAAAATCATGGAGTCAAATCTAGACTAAAGTTTGTTCAGTCAATAGTTGCCGCTAATATATCTTACTACTTTTATTGTTTCAGGCAAAGTCCAAATCTTGTAACAATGGAGAATACTCGTAAGTATAGTTTTTACGGCAATGCCGGCAATTCACGATTTTTCTGTCGTGTGGTTCATACATTTAAATTAGGATGTTCCCATTACATCCGCTTTTCTGTCCACGATAAAAAAATATTGCCACGTTAAATTTTGAAATAGCGTCTTCGATTGGGGAATGGTCACGACAAAAAAATCGTTAGATGATCCAGAGGCATGTGTAATTAAATGGAGATGTTGCCTTCGAGAAAAATTTCAAGGTCACAATAATATTTCCCTAAAAATTAATTAATGTTTCGAACATTTTTGTTGTAAAATGGACCGTTTTCGAGACAATCGACCGCATGCATGAAAATGGCCCTGTATAACTTTAATATTCCAGGGGAACATAATATGAGGTGCCCCTTATGCACCCAAAGTAATACCCTTTCAGAATTTTTGTTACCATGCGGGGTTACCATACCCTTCCCCCGTCAAGTTTGCGACGGTGTATCGTGGGAAAAATTGTAGAGGACTTGTGCCGCCAATGCGCCAATCCAATACCAACTAAAAAGAAGAAGTTAGAATCTTACTCTTCAGTATTCAGTCCGCTAGAATCCATATCCATATCCATACTAATATATAAATGCGAAAGTAACTCTGTCTGTCTGTCTATCTGTCTGTCTGTATGTATGTTACGCTTTCACGCTTAAACTACTGAACCGATTTTGATGAAATTTGGTATGGAGATAGACTAAACTTTAGGAAAGGACATAGGCTACTTTTTATGGCGAAAAAAAGGGGGTTGGAACTATAAACGGCCATGCCTCTAAGGCGTCAAACGAAGCGGGCGTATTCTGCTAGTACTTAATAAACATATTTGATATACGGAAGCAAGTAAGCATTATGCACTATCTAATTTGTTTTGGCGTCAGATGTTAACATGAAAATATTGATATCAGCATTTCAATCAATTTTTTTTATTATTTTGAAACGTGAATGCAAAATTTATGTTCTTACTAGCAGAATACGCCCGCTTCGCTTGGCGCCTTAGAGGCATGGCCGTTTATAGTTCCAACCCCCTTTTTTTTGCGATAAAAAGTAGCCTATGTCCTTTCCTAAAGTTTAGTCTATCTCCATACCAAATTTCATCAAAATCGGTTCAGTAGTTTAAGCGTGAAAGCGTAACATACATACATACAGACAGACAGACAGAGTTACTTTCGCATTTATATATTAGTATGGAAGTATGGATTATTAAAATAGATGCACGTAATAAAAAGGGGTTCTTTTGACTGTTTCCCAACTACCATAAAAGTTTTGGGAGCTTTGAATACATTGCCTCAACCAACTGAGCTACAAACGCTGTCAATATTATTGAGGAAGCCCTTTTCCCGACTTCACCGGCACACCGTTGTGGGGGGGCATGGCTTTTATTATAGGGTCTCTCCCTAGTATTGGGAACTCTGAACCGAAATACCACCGGAAGACCTGATCTCGTATCCGCAAAAAAAGAAGAAGAAAAAGATATCGCTGGTAACAAATATTTGGAAAACACTGAATTCGGTCCACTCTCATCCAACAAGATTCAGGTTTCTGAAACTGTTCATTTGATTTCATTCTTTATTGAGCTTGCTATTATCACTGCGACATTTATTTAGATCTATTGTGAACAGTAGGCGGGGATGGGTTTAGATTTGAACCAACAGCCTCCTGGCTTCGAATCTACCGCCTCAAAAGAACTGAGGCTGTTTAATAATTAATATGGCTAAATTTTACCAGTACAAAATAAATGTATAGTTGACCGACCGAATTGAAGAAGTCTAGTTTTAAAACCACGGCATAGACATCAGGGATAATTTTCAAAAATTGCCAGTTTGTGAAATTGACGCATTTTTTACATCAAACATTTTTGCAAAAAATAATTAATTAACTAAAAAAAATTAAAAAAAAAATGTAACTTTATTTCACGATTAAATTTTCTAAATTTTAAATTGAGTCATTTTCAAGGAAACATGGCGGGATTTATATAAAATCTGATAATAGCTCATAACTTCTATCCTACAATTTATATTAAGAAGAGTCCCTATTTTACAATGTTAGACAAGGGATACAATGTTAGTTTGCCTCTACGTGGTGTACACTGGATAACTTTAAATAACTAACACATCAGGCGACCAGACAATCATTAAACGAATTTATTACCAACCCAAAACAATCAGAAGTTGCTTTTAACACATACACACACAGAAAGAAAACAAACCACTTAAGCTCGGCAAACCAACCTCAATGCGGGATTGGTATACTTGGTCTGTTCTGAAACAATTTGGTTTGCGCTGTTTCTTGAGAATGATCTATACATCATCCTCATATCATATTATACAGTATGTCCCAGAAGTCCTGCCCGGTGCCCATAACTTTCGAACCGCTTGGAATTTTTGAATTCCATTTGTTTCTAGGGATAGAAAAGGGCCCATCTTGGTCCGGAGATTGTGGGTTCGAATCCCACCCGGAGCGAAAATTTCTGATCGAATTTTCTCGTTTCCGGAATGGCATGGCTGTAAAAGGAGTGTCCTGAAGTAATGCGAAAGCGGTTCCGGGGCGTTACTTTTATAAAAGAAAAAAAAAGAGTGGCTCAAAAAAGGTTTTATTGGCACTTTTATTTTTCAAAAAAATATTTGTACCATTCCATTTAAATTTCCCGAGAAATCGATCTTTGTGTCAAAAAAAGCCACTTCCGGGATTCGAACCTGGATAGTGATATTACCATTCGAATGGCCATGGGCCCTTTTCTATCCCTAGAAACAAACAGAATTCAAAAATTCAAAGCGGTTCCAAAGTTATGGGCACCGGTCAGGACTTCTGGGACATACTGTATTTTACTCTCTTTGATGTTTACTAAAAAATAAAATAACCACTGAATAAGATACGCCCAGTAAGATAAAAGAACTCTATTTATTAGCCTCCTTCTTTAAGAGGACTCCCTATTTGACACAATGAAGGGGTTTAATGGTCTTTCAGTTTAGCCTCGGTAATAATTTACTAATTATGTTTGTGCTTTCAGCTGCATTCCCCCTAAAGAGTGCTGTATCTTCAAATTGGGCTGTTGCAATCCCCATTCCCCCCAACATGTTTTCTTCTGGAGCCACTGGTACTTTTGGTAAGTAGTCTTTACAAAGTTATTTTAATTCTACCGCCAGTGATTTAGGCACACGGTGGTGTGTCAGGCCAAGTTCTAAGTCCAGCCTTGCGACTGCATTGTGTGTATTACACCCACTGTTTTAAATAGAATGGTGAATGTACAATTGTACATGAAAGGGTGACGGAGGAAAAGGGATCTTAAAAGTCCAAAAGCACGCTAATTTTGTGACACACTAACGATTAAAATTCTAGAGTACTTCTACTAGAGGTGGGAAGATGAAATTTGGCATGGAGGAGTATTTTAACGCCAAAATTACAGTGAAATTATAAAAACCCTAATAAAATTCTGTTTTTCACATTCACAAGTTTTGTGGCTTGAGTTTTAAACAACAACAATTTGCCAAAAGTGAAAATTTTCACTGTTTTTTGTAAAAGAACGAAAATAATCGTGGCATAAACTTTTGCATTTCTTCATGCAAATCAGAACTGTCATTCTTATGTCCCCCAGGTGTTCAATCTTCTTTGTCATGGTCGTCTTTTGTGTCTGCGGATGTGGAATGTGGAGACGTGGTCGTGTCCGACGTCCATCAGATTCTAGATCATCTGTTCCTCGAGCTTCTTCTTATAGTTCTTGGTGTCAGCCACCACAATATAGTCGATGCTCATCGTTCCTCTTACCACCACCTTATAGTGAGGTAAGTAAACTTCTCTGCTTCAGTCGATGCTCATCGTTCCTCTTACCACCTCCTTATAGTGAGGTAAGTAAACTTCTCTGCTTTCTCAACAATTTGGATTGGGCATTGCCTTCCTTAATTCTACCATGCTAAAATATTTATGCTTACTCTCTTTGGCTGTAATCTTCCCTGGCACGGTTAAGATATTTCACAAATATGCCATTAATCAAGTATCACCTATTTTCAATATGGAATTTAGGAAGTCTTTACCAAATTACCTAGATTGAAAGAAATTTCAATCTAGGTAATTTGTTACCCCCAAAAACATAGGTTTTCCCACAAAAAAAATTAAAAATCTTCATTCGTTTCCGAGTTACGGCCAATTTTTCTATGTGAAATCATAGAATAGAATTAGCGTGAGAACTGCCTCTGAGGCGCCAAGCGAAGTGGGCGCAGTCTGCTAGTCATTCTATAAAAATATTATCCCCTACCCCAGCCAAAATGTTGGAGAGGGGGGGGGGGACCAGCAGCAAACCATTACCTTCTCCTTAGTTTCATATTGCCTCACCATCACCACTTTATTCCTCTTGAAGTTACGTTCATTTCGTTTCATAATGATCACTCCAGGATAAAATGATAAAAAAAAACATAAACACACTCGAAAACAAAAGGAAAGCTCTTATAAAAACGGCAGTTCTGCAGAACGGCAAACAATGTGTATATCTGCTACTTCAATATACAGGGTGTGATTATACGTTCCTAGATTGTAAGTTTTTAGTTCGTTGATGGTTCGTTCTTGGAATAAAAATGACATAGGTAAATACCAAATTTCAAGACTCTAGTAGTTACCGTTCTGCAAAGGACGCAAATGTTCTTCTTCTTTAACTTCACCTGCTCGTACTCGTATTTCTGTTTGGGGTCGGCGTTGTGTTTCCTAATTCTACCATGCAACAACCTTATGTTCTTTGCCAACTCTCTTTAGCTGTAACCTTTATTGACATGGTAACCCTCGCTTGCTTCTCACAGTGTCCTATGCGTAGTACTCTTTGCTCATAAATTTCCATTTCTGATTTGAAGCAGAGTATTAAATAAGGCAGTATGCCACTAAGCAGTGACAGTGACGTGACCTGCAACTGAATCGCCCGGCAAAACTAAAAATATTCTTCTAGGCTGTTGAAAGAATTTACCCCGCCCTTTGAATGAATTTTATTAAACTAGCTGAACTGTCTGTCTTCCTCTTCTTTTTCTTTTCCGTTGATATTGTTAAACTTAAAAGTTTCATTCAATAAAGTTAAAGTGTACAAAAAAAGGAACATGTTCATACTAGACCGGCACGTGGCAGTGACGGTGTATCACTGTGAGCTCACGATCAGCTGGAATCATTGTCACTGATTAGTGTGAATGCTTCTTAACACCAAACCTTCTGTATTTAAACAGGCCTCGGACCGTAGGCTGGAGCTTGCTCTCCTCGGTGGCACCATTCCTCACAGTGACTACATCGCACATTTTATTTTGATACACCCTGAATATTATGTTATTATGCTGGTAACCTGCCACTTCACCTTCGTCTTGCTCTCCTCGGTGGCACCATTCCCCACAGTGACTATATACATTATACATTGCATGTTTTATTTTCATACACCCTGAATATTATGTTATGCTGGTAACCTGCCACTTCACCTTCGTCTTGCTCTCCTCGGTGGCACCATTCCCCACAGTGACTACATCGCACATTTTATTTTGATACACCCTGAATATTATGTTATTATGCTGGTAACCTGCCACTTCACCTTCGTCTAGTCTGAAGTGTTATCCACAAAGGATAAGGAAAATATTACTTTATAAGCCAAAGGTTTGCATACAAGGTGTTCGCTGTAAATAATTAATATTTCAAAAAGGTTGCATATTTTATACATTTATATTGTTGGGGTATACAGGGTGGTCGGAAAATGCTGGAATCGTCAAAAGATAAGGACTGAAATATTGATAATGTTTCTATAATTAGCTAGAAAAAGAAAAAACATTAAAAATGATAATTCTAAATTTTGAGAAATCCCGAGGTGGAAAAATTACGGTACCGTCCGCCATTTTGACTTTTATCGTCGGCCATATTAAATTTTATGCTCATTTTATGATTATTTTTTTTTTTTTTTTGCAAATATCTCCAGAACCGTTAACTTTATACATTTTTTTTATTAAACTTTAATGAAATACAATCAAATTTCCCACAAGAATCGTTCCATATACATTTTTGTCGTGTCTCTGACCGTTTCTCATCTAAATTCCTGGGATAATTGTCGGAAATTTTCTCACACCAATGATGTATGTGTGACGTATCAAAAGAAAGGTCTCGGCATTCTAAATCGAATGGCTGGAGATGTTCCAGCCCTACCCCATATCAAAGCCATAGTTGCTATAGGTACTTCTCGTTATACAACCATCACAGGGGGATCCCTCAGTAAGTTGAGGCGGTTGATTTGTAACCAGGAGGCTGTTAGTTCGAATTTAACTCCATCCCCTCCTCTTCGAAAAACTGGTCTCAATAGAATTAAATAAAGTTTGTACAAAATAAACAGTCTCAAAGGAGACCTGCAACCAGGTCGCTATACTCTCTATTGACTCTACGGAAATCTAAGAACACTAAAAATATTATCTAATCCACCCTTCTCAAGTCTCCCGTACTTGACCTCTATAAGTTGCTTCACCTCCTCAAACTGAGCTACCTTCACCTCCATTTCTTGCCTCCACTTCAAAGTTATTTTATTGTCTTGGGAATTTCTTTCGGATATTATTTTGGAAGTTCTCAGTGGCGGATTTAAGAGCAGGCTAAGTAGGATAGAGCGGCCTGAGCGGCAGATTTTAGGGGCGGCAAATTTCGAGTCCAATTTTTATTTATGCCTTACAGAAATTAAACGGATTCATATTCATACAGGGTGTAACAGGTTGCTGTGCCCAATGGCATTAGTGTTATAGAATGGATAAAAGAAAAAAAAATATTGTATCGACTTTTGATTTGAGCTTTTGTCGCAAAGTTACAGGATGTTTTATTTTATTTTTGAACCGGCTACCCTTATTACTACTCCGATTTCGAAAAAGTAAAATAATTTGAAAAGCTCAAAGCATGTACTCTAAATTAAAAAAACATCCTGTAACAACACGACAAAAAGTGATAAGATGACCCTGAATATTTTAAGTTCATCTGCGTACAAAAGGACCTGAGAATGTTGGACTGACTTATGAATGTCATCATATATTATATCAGAATAAAAAGTAAGCTACTGAGCATTGAGCACTGAATCACAGCAGAGGGAGGGATTATGGGTTGAGACTTGCATTTTTTATACCTAATTTAGATATTCTTTTTTTACAATTTGTGTAATCGTGTTTGATTGCAGCGCGGGACATAACCGTTTGCATGGAAGGTATACTTGGCCTCATGAGAATAACTGAAACTTTTTCTTTGATTTAGCAAAAGTTTAAGGAGGAGCTATGAGTATAATTGAGCTTAACCTCGTAGCCATAAAAAAGGCGCATCGTCTTATAAACAACTGCTAAAAAAAATCATTTTTTAGCGAAAGCAGAGAGACGTTATAGTTACTATGCATCATCGGCTAGGGAAGTCAGAGCTGTGTGCTGAATAAATAAATGAACACGCAATACGAATCGATAAGTTCAAGCAGCCATTTTGAACTGTGTTGAAGATTCTGTCTCAAAGTCTGAATTATTAAATCACCTTATCCTTCTTTGGATTTCGTGTCTGGATGAGTTGCGGGGTGTGGTGCACTCAACCTTGTGAGGACACAAAGCCAAGACAAAGCCAATAAAAAACATTGCCAATGTGTTACTTTATTAGCTAAAAAAAATCACCAAAAAAAAATTGATACTATACGTTTCAAGGTACGTGGAATCCAAAAATTTAATAAAAAAAACCTACGACCGCCGAACGGATTTTTGCAAAAAGAACGGATTTTTTGCAGATAAGAAGAAAGGTTCGTGGCAACTACAAACCTTTTCGTCACTATCAGTCACTATACCAAAATTTTATTATGGAAAAGTTTCGAGGCACAATGAGACCTATGCTTCAAATTTCATCAAAATCGGTCAACGACAAGTGGTAGGTAAAATTGATGTTCACACGTACGGCGCGGGGGAGCAAGCCAGCTAAAGTTGTTCACCATCCTAAAATACAGAAGGTTTGGTTTTGGGAAGCTAAAGTTGTTCACCATCCTAAAATACAGAAGGTTTGGTTTTGGGAAGAACATCCAGTCTTTAAAAAACTCTGCTTCAAACCAAAGATAAAAAGTTTACAGCAAATTGCATTTTCTACGTAAGAAGTATGGATACCCTAAGAAGCAAGCGAAGGTTACCGCGCCAGAGTCCATCTCAAGAGAGTAGGCACAGAAAAATGTTGTGCCATGATAGAATTAAGAGAGGCAACACCGACATGATGGACCATTAAAAATTTGGAAAAAAATTCCAAGAGTTTAACAAAAACAAAATTAATATTTTGTTTTTGTTAAACTTTTTTGTTACCAATCCATTTTTCGTCTGTTATAGGTGACATCAAAACCGGAGCTTTATCCTTTAGTGTTGAGCTATAATATGGAAGGTTATAATATGGATGGTACAAAAATAAGCAATGGAAGTTTTTATGTTGTACAGCAATTTAGAAATTATTTAATGAATCCATTGAGTTCTCTGTCAGGGACCAACAATGTGGACAATGAGGTAAGACCTACAGGAGAGAGTCCTGGACCTGCAAGCTGGAGGTAAGACCTACTGCGGTGTCCTGGACCTGCAAGCTGGAAGTAAGACCTACTGCGGTGTCCTGGACCTGCAAGGTTGAGGAAAGCCCATTGGGGAGTCCTGGACCTGCAAGCTAGGGTAATATCCACTGGGGAGAGTCCTGGACCTGCAAGGTGGAGCTCAATGAGTTAAGATCCACTAAGGAGAGTCCTGTTGGAATTTTTTTTATATACTTCGAAACGCCTTTGTTGTAAAGTTGACTTAAAATTTGTGTACCATCGAGAACTGCAAATTAAAAATATTCATATTTGGCATCTAAAGTTGAGACAAAGCCCAAAAAATACAATCCTTTTTGAATGGAGTGATAGTGGAAACATCCGCCAGAAGCTATTTTGAAACTATGACTCATTATTTCTCTCTTGATTTCAGAGCAGTCCGACCCCGCCTCCTTATTCTCTCGTTCCAAATGATTCTAATATACAGGTGAGTGCATATAACCGTTACACAACATTTACTTCAGTCAACTGTACAGGGTGTTATCAGATCTGCGAACCACTCAAATTAAAATTTTTAATGTTAGTTTGAGTGGTTTTAATGCAACGTGGCCACGCTAGATTGTCATGGATAATGAACGATAGCCGATATTAATAAATTCAGTTAATATGAGAAAATGTGTACTTCTCATTCAGAAACCGATTCAATTTTATTGGTCCACCCTGAAGTTTAGTGCACTTTTGGACTACCCTGTATAAAAACAAAATAATCGCATAAAAAATCTAAAATGTACGTGTATATTTCTTTTTTCGAAATTTTCTCGGAAATTATTTTCGAGAATTATCTATTGATCACAATTTGGTAATCACACCACCTTGTATAGGTCGAAAAATGTATTTTTTTTTTTTTTTTTTTTTTTTTTTTTTTCATCTAGAAAATCGAGGATGATTATCTAGTACCTAGTTTTGGGGCCGTGCCCGATGTTATGGGACCCGTACATGGCCAGTCTGGCAGAGGTTATGCCTTTAATTTTAATGTACTCGTATATTTCAGGACACTGGGACAATACCACAAGCCAATGTAGATTTGTCTTCATTGGGTTTGACTGGACAATCTATTTTGGAGGAGCCAGAACAACTTGGAGAACAAGATGAGGGCGAAAAAATGATACCCGAAAATGAAGTCGCTCCTTTGAATCCTGTTCCACAATTATTTGCTCATTTTAATTCAAATGTAAGTTGTCCGGTATTGAGCTGAAAACTTTCACAATGAACTTCCAACGCGATTGGTACCAACTGGATTGCTAACAACTAAGTAGCAGTCTTTATAGACTGCTACTTAGATTTGACATTGAATCATATCTTTAGTAAAAATAGTGTTAGGATTAATTGAACACCATTAAAACCGTGTTAGGATTAATAGAACACCATTAAAAAGCATTTATTTGAATGCAAACCTAGCAACCTAGAATATAATCAGGAGTGAACCTTTTGGAGCTGTGGCCCTCTCTGTTCTGAAAACAGCGTAAACGATAATGTAAGAAAGCGACGCCTACCGTGCCAGAAAAGGATACATGTAAAGAGAGTAAGCAAAGAACATAAGGTTGTGGCATGGTAGAAGTTGGAAATACAACGCCATCCACAAACAGTAATGGGGAAAGTTAAAGAAGAAGAAAATGTGCGTTCCTTGCAGAACGGTTAGTCCGATTTTCACCAAAGTTGTTTTAAAATGTTTGTACGAAACATTTTAAAACAACTGGGCCTGAAGTTTAAATTGAAATTAATTGTTGTTTTTTTAAATCATTAATGATTCTAGTTATTTATTAAAGGAATGGAAAACATTATAGGTACCTACATCAAAGATGAAGGAAAAGGTGAAGTTAAAGAAGAAGATGTTGTTAGCAATCTTAATCTCCACTTCTGTGATGAGGCGCATTCTAGTGGTTCTCCACATGTAACTGTATGAGTTGCCACACTTTCTACTCTATTCGTTATGAACAAATGTTAATTTTCAAAAAGTTATAAAAAAATCAAAATTTTAATTTCAGGTATCTAGATTTAACAAACAGAAACGATACAGCAGTATCATAATCGGTTCAACCAAACAAACGACACCAAATATTCCAATCAGCATCTCCGCCCCACCAACACCGTCTACAATCAATGCACCAAACATTCTGATTATTGAAGCGAACGAATCAGCAATTTTGTAGCGAACATTTGATATTAAACTCATTCTCCATCAGCATGGTCAACAAACATTCTGAACATTCAATCAAATGAGTCTGCAATTTGATAATAAATCGCTTTATTTACAAATTAAGGAGAGGCAACGTTACCCCTATTACATTGCGGATAAATTTAGGAAGGAGAAACTTTAGAAATATCAAATAGGACAACATTTCAAAATCAAAAACTCTGCCAAATGGGACATATGGGTATATTATTTCATTGGTTAAAAAAAATACAACCCCTCCCCCCCAAAAAAAGGAAAATTTACATTTCAAGAAACGCAGAACTTTAAAATCGAATAAAAAATATCCGTTCACCCGCCCTCTCCTGTACAACGTACGCCCGACGAACGGTTTATTTGTGTTTTTGAAGTCTACAAAGGTGAATACACTGAATACATTGAAACGTAAATTATTAAATTCTGATGGAAGGTATGTTTTTTTCGTGATGAATCCATTTTTTTTTCGTCATGAATCCATTTTTTTTTTCGTCATGAATCCATTTTTTTTTTTAAATTAATTAAATTATTTTAAATTTATAAACACGCTCCTTTCTTTCATTTTCTAGTTCTACTACACCAAACATTCTGATAGCATTTAACGTGTTAATTGTATGAATTTTGAAATATTTTTTCCTCGCTTAAATTTAATTTGATTTAAGTATTTTTTGAAATTAAATTAATTTTTTTGTAAAAAAAAAAAAAATTGTAGTTGTTCTTTTCACAAACCTTTGAGTCGTTTTTATAAGAAAATAGAAAACAATTTAAATTTTAATATAATTTAGAACAATATTTCTATTAAATAGAGTTTAATTACCTATGAAATAATACTGATCACAATATGGTAACACTCAACTGCGCAATCATAAGAGTGCCCGCCAAGATCGTTCTATCAAACACTTACTAATATAGTAGGATTTAAAAGACCGAGTAATGGGGCTGAGTAATTCTGAGTAGGCCGGACAACTCCGGAAGAAAGTCCACCATTACTCGGAATCTCACAGACACTGATTCAGTTTGCTAACCCTTATCACCCCTAATCACTACTGTTAGTTGAATGACAAACGATACTGACATCAAATTAACAAATATCCCCATGTAATGAATTCATTTCAATTCTAAAATGAAAAAGCCAAACGGCAAATATTAAAAAAAAAAATTAAAAAACTTTCCTTCAAGAAACAAAATACAACAAATATCCCATGAAATTTTGATTCCATTAGTTACAGCACAAATACATCTAAACAAGTCTTTGAGAGATTTGGGTTGCTGGTGTAGTGGGAAGATACTCTGACTGATAAACAATAGGCTAACCCAGCCAAACCATGGAATTTTATTCTCATTATTTTAGATATTTACTGGAGGACATGGAAGGGGACGGGATTCTCAACATCTAGAACAGCATCCTTGAAGTAGCAAAATATGCTACCTAACCCTTCCACTACCATCACTTTCCATACTGGACACGGAAATTCAGTATAATTACTAAACCCCAAGTGATAATAAGGGGTTAATTCAATTATAAAAACATGTCGGATAAATATTACTATGAACAATTGATTTTCTACACACACATTTTTTTTGTAGGGGGTTATAGGGGGAATTTAGAAATCACCTCTCCATGACTTGTTTATCCAAATTTCATGGTTATATTTGTGAATTTGGTATCAGTCTCTTTGCTATTTAACTACAGCAATGATTATGGGTAATAGGGTAGAACGCCATAGGGTGATAGGGTAAACCAAGTAATGGTGGACCGCCATTACTTGTGCTCTCAGCATTACGATTTTTTTTTATATTTTTTGCTTTTATTTATAGAATACAAATGTTTTTCATATAATATATTCATCATAAGAATTCTCAACTGTCCTATCACATCACTTAAATCAAGTTCAAGTCTAAACTTACAGCTTAAATAGTTTTCATATCATCTAAACTCAAGTTCAAGTCTAAACTTAGAGTCCAATTCTAAACTTACAGCCCAAATAGTTTTCACATCACATTTATACTCAAGTTCAAGTCTAAACTTACAGTCCAATTTTAAAATTACAGCTTAAATAGTTTTCAAATCATCTAAACTGAAGTTCAAGTATAAACTTACAGCCCAAATAGTTTTCTAACTTACATCCCAAATAGTTTTCTATAACTTACAGCCCAATTCTAAACTTACAGGTCAAATAATTGTCCAATCATCTAAACTTAAGTTCAAATCTAAACTTACAACCCAAAAATTTGTCCAATCACAAGAATCATAACACTCAAAAACAAGTTATTTTCTAATTTACACTGAAATTAAATCTCTCTATGCCTTTTTGGAGTTTGGTTTTGAATTGGTGCCCGGATAAATTAAACAAAGAACCAATTGAATAAAACATAGAGTAAAGGCAGCGGCATTTTGAAATTGAATGAATACATTTCTAATGATGAAGCCATACAGGAACCAAAGGAAAGTTACTACGGTACCAGACAGAATCATTGGGAAAGGCAAACTGGAAGCGTCCTGAAAAATTAAAAATGAGATTTTTTTAAAAAAAACGTAACCTCAGATGGTTGGTTCTACGTGTCAGGTCAATCCAAGCATTCAAAAAGTGTTGGTCAAAGTCCATCATTACAGCAATGCAAACCAAAAGACGACCCACATCGCCTCACAGCGATCAGTTAGCCTTAGCTTAGGAGATGTAGGTATATTACTGTAAGTTATTTTGAAAATATATATTACCTTAAAAACAAAATAAAATAAATAATCATCCTCATTTGTGATGATTTGCTGTGATGAAGGACAATTTTACCAATAACATTAATTTTGGTCTTCTATGGCTCATGATTGCTGCTACTGAGGCAACAACAGGGTGAGCCATTTAACATCACATAAGACACAGGACCGAAAATGTGGAAAAAAGCCAGCTTCATTAGGTGACGGTACTAAACCCATGTAAACACATAAGGTTTGGTCTTAGGAAGGAGATCTACATCAAACCAAACATGAAATTTTATCAGGTTACCGTGCCAGGAAAGGGAACAGCTAAAAAGACGAGGCACTCAACAGAAGGTTGGGGCATGGTAGAATTAAGGAAAGCAACACCAACCTCAAATAGAACTGGGAAAAGGTGAAGTTAAAGAAGAAGATTTTATTTTTCGTTTTAGATTACGCAGAATTAAGGCATTTTTAAGTGACAGGTCATGCACGGTAGCGGGACAACCGGCTAGGCCTAACATCACAGTTCTAGCTAACGGTCACCTAACCTTTTCGGTAACATCATATCAACCTATTTCTACCATTTCTCTAAAGCTGAATCTAGAAATGGGGAGAATAGCTGACTTTAAAAGGAACACCGCTACTACAATAACACACCCTTACGCCACAGTGCTCAAAAAGCATTTGTTTGTAAAATTAAGTCAATTCCAAAATACCTACCGACCGCTTAATTCTTCTAATCTGAATACATCGTTTAATTAATTAAAGTGCATGAAAACAATCAAGAAGCTGGCCTGCCGTCGTACAACTTATCACAAAAGCGGCAATTAAAATGTATTCCCTTTTTATTCCTGACATTTTTGTTACCCACTCCCGCATTAATAGCTTTGGAAATAGATAAATAATTGAATCAGTTCCCATTGCTCAGTGGTCACTGCACTAGTCTTGCACTCGGGAGGGCCGGGTGCGAATACTGGCAGGGGCAATAATTTGTCACTGTGGTTGGGATGTTTCTGCACCGACTCATGGAAATAAATGCGCAAAGCGACACGGTGCCAGCATTGTAGGCAAAATGAAACTTGCAATGTGACTAATGATAGATATTGGGGAAATTCTAAAATGCTTCAGTAAGCACCATAGTTGTGACATAATAAC
This sequence comes from Pachypsylla venusta, assembly GCA_012654025.1. Lineage (NCBI taxonomy): Eukaryota > Metazoa > Arthropoda > Insecta > Hemiptera > Aphalaridae > Pachypsylla > Pachypsylla venusta. Next base: position 12,395,163 of record CM022875.1, read on the forward strand.
ACAAGGAAACCGCATTTATTTATTATTATAAAATTTCATCAAAATCGGATGTTGAACCAAAAAAAAAAATCATTTTTTTTTTTTTTTAGATTTGCCCATTGGGCTTAGGATGGTAGATAATAATACAAAGAAACATTATTTATGTTTAATGTTATTTTATTTGGAAAAACTTAATAAGTATACTTTACCTTGGATCGAATGATTTCTTTGAGCGAGAAAAGTGGCGCTGATAATAAAGCGAACATGAATAATGTCACTATGAGACCGAACCTGTGCTCCAAATTTTCTGTCGCTTCCACATAGGCATATCCCAATATTACAGAGAGAAACAAAATGGCCTTGGACATTTGAGTGTGTAAATTTCTCTGAAAAAGAAATAGTCTTCCTTGTTTTCAATTAGTAAAGTCCGGATTATATTTTGTCTAAAATAGCCCAAATATGGTAAAATATTCCTTAAAATTACGAAATATTTCAAATGAAAATAAAGCAACACAATAACAATCTAAATATATAAATCAGAAATACCCATAATATTTGTATGAGATAGGAGTTGTCTGTTCCAATACCACAGCCCAAAGGGTAGCTAAAAATTGATGGAAATGGATAGATAAAGGCTGAGACCCCAGAAGAATTATTAGAATGCAAAACTCTCCAAACGTTTTTTCCCAGCGAACCGGTCCTAAACAAATTCGGGGGTATCTGGGCGTCCGGGAGGACGAAGGTCTGCCATGGAGGAGTTAGTGGCTGTTTAGTCACTAGATGCCCGACCGGAGTCATTCCAACCTGGCCTTGACACCAATATTCTTTTTCGTATAATTTGGGCTCAATCACATTCGGCCAACCGGGGCCAAATGATGGCTATTTAAAGTATTAAGGTCTAGAGTTTACACGAGTACTAGCTTTTGTGTTCATAACATTTTGAATTACCCCTGTCGCTTTATTTTATTTTTATTTCATATTTACACATCGTAAATGATTAGGTCTAGAGTTTACACGAGTACTAGCTTTTGTGTTCATAACATTTTGAATTACTCCTGTTGCTTTATTTTATTTTTATTTCATATTTACACATTATTATTATTATTATTATTATTTGCTCCGCGTGTCTTTAACATCTATTTGTTATTTAAACGAGGGTTTTACCATGTATTTGCTGTAAACTTACAAACCAGCTACCACATTGACCTCACACAGCCTGGGTTGGGCCAGAAAAAAATAGCATCACGAGCGCGAGAACCTACGTGGCCACCCAATTAGTAAAATCTCACACGCCTGACATTACTTAACTTCAGTGATCTAGCGGGAACTGGTGTATTCAGCGTGCCATAGACGCTGGCTTATCATTCGGTTTTCCTACAAAAGTTCTATTTTTCGTTGATAATGATTAACAGAAAATAGTGCAGCGTTTTTTTTTTTTTNTTTTTTGGGGGGGGGGGGAGGGGAGAACGCATATCTGAATTATTTGTTGACCCTTAAAAATCTCCATTCCTCTAAATTGAAAGATAATTTAGGAAATTTGATTTATGTATCAGAAGACTCATGTAAGTATAATTTACATGCTTATTATAAGTACAGGGTGATTAAAGCCTCATTCGGGGCTCAGTATCTTGAAAACCGCTCAAAATATAGAAAAACACAGCTTTTTGTTCACTATGCATCATCATTATTTCATATTTTAATTACCTCCATTTCAGGTGGACTTCTTTGTCTAAGGAATGAATTGATGTATAGGGTGGTTTCCTCTTGCCTTTCCTATTTTCCTGATATTAATACCTTTCACCCAGCTTTTGCAAAATGAAATGTATAGAAATAATCAGTATGAAGCTTACATTATATTTTAAAATAATCAGCTCAGGTGGACTCGGGTCGTGAGGAGGTTACCCCCAAATATCTTCGAGTAATATTTTCTATAGTTCGCCTTCTCTTCAAAGAAAAGTCGGAGAAAAATCTATTGTATTACCCAAAAATATACCTTCGAAACCTCTTTGATGTGTAGTAACAATCCATATGATAAATGCAGATTTTTCAAAAAAAATCTTAAAAAGCTGTAAAAAACTCTTGAGTGGAAGGTAACCACCAAGCGAGGTTAATTGCTGTTAGAGCTCTATTTTTATGTGGACAAGTACTCAAATTAATGAAGAATTACCAGGCGAGTACTTAAGCACTGAGCTACCGAGGCAAGACATTTAAGATTTTGCGGCCAAGAAAAGTCTATTTTTTCTGAGGTAATCCTTAATGTCCTTAGAGGTCATTAGGGACCATTAATAAGAAAATACGTGTTATTGAGTTGTTCCATATTTTGAAAGGTTTTCTGCAGATACTGGAACCCCATTGTAGTTGAAATGAAGCGGGAAGCATTAGATGTGCGATGAGACGCGATGCAGTATGATTTAAATATATGCTATTTCTCACGTACATACCTACTCTGCTGAGTATGATTTGCGATAAGACTCAGCCATAACAATTTGTCTGAAAATGGGTACACAATTATTTTTAAAAATCAAATCAATTAAAATAGTACGTCCTTACAATGGATAGTTCCAGGTACCAGAACGACCTTGATGGTTCCAGCTACCGAAAGAACCTGGAACGTATACCATCACAGTTCCAGCCAAAGTTCATCAAACCACTTTTAAAAGCTAAACATCAAATTAAAAAAAACAAAAAAAAAAACGTTTGTGCGCCGAAACGAGCACTTTTGTTACTTAGCGCTGAACGATTTATATGGAATCTGTTATGTAGTAATTTTATGTTACTCTCGGTGACCGCTTAACGTTTCCGAAACGAGCACTTTTGTTACTTAGCGCTGAACGATTTATATGGAATCTGTTATGTAGTAATTTTATGTTACTCTCGGTGACCGTGCTAAAGCAACAGATACATCATACAACTTCAAAAAAGTAAAATAATTCTAGATTTGCAGACTTATTCTAATAGGTACTTTCTGTGTTTTTGGTTTATTATTTTCAATAATGAAAAAAAAATACGACCCTCAAAATTTCAATGAATGAAGAATTGAAAAATCGAATAATAAAATCGGTTCGTCCGCCTGTACGCCGCGCCGTGAACAACACATTTGCCACTTAACATTTACCGATATTAATAAAATTTGATTAGACTTTTTTTTTTTTTTTTTTTTTTTTTTTTTTTTTGCTTAACGTTTTCAGCTACCTACATTGACCTTACCAGCCTGGGTTGAGGCGAACCTCGAAAGACGTTGCTTAACTTCAGTGATCTAACGGGAAGTGGTGTATTCAACGCTGATCATTTGACTAGACTAATTGTGTCCCGGAAATTTACGATAGTGTTAGTGACATATCTATGTAGGGTTCCATACTAAATCCCACTAGTGGTCACAATTAAACCCCAAATGGGACCTGCATACCAAACTTTATACAATTCGGTCAACGCTAAGTGAAAAAAATGCCGCTCATGGCGGACGAACGAGATTTTTGAATACTAAGTACCTTGAAACGTAATATATCAATATTTTTTAGGGGGGGGGTAATTTAATTTAATCAATCCAAACACATTTGGCTGTATTATGTGTCCGCATTGCTCCTTCTTTGAACCCCCAGGGACGAATCCAATGAACTTACCTTATTAACTGTATAAATATAGAACAGTATAAAGTAAGCTAAATTGAGAATAATTGTGAACACGTTCACCCTAAGCATGACGGCATCGTTCATTATGAGGCCATGTTTGAGCATCAGCGTACACCTAAAATGAACCAGAGAATCAAATGACAGCATTACATACACTTCTTCCGGACGAAACTAAATATATTTGTATTTTAATAATCAAAAAAGACAAATACTTGTCTCTGCATTTGTGAAGCTTTCCCACTGAAAATTGCCGTTTTCTAAATGACTTCATTTTAATCCCTGGGTGTATATGACTGCAGCTCTGAATTAGTTGGTGTCTATTGCTAAAGTTGGTTAAATTGGGATACTATGTAAAACAATAAAGTAAAACAATAATGAACCTTCATTATTTACAGTTTTCAACTGTCATCATACAACTATTCTTTGAGGCCCATAATTGACATTGTCCCCCAGAACATTCTCAATCACTGCAATATGATTGCGTCAGTATTACAAGAAAATACGGAAAGCAATAATATAACAGTGTTGCTTTCTGTATTAAATTACACAACCACCTCAAGTGGACTTGGTCCGTTTTTTTTTTTTTTTTTTTTTTTTTTCGCCACACATGGAAAATATTACATCAAAATCAAGTCGGTCGTCATATAAGGTGTAACAAGTTTTATTTTGAACCCCTCTATCTCCGCCCCTGATAATTCTTTTAAGAAAAAATATCCTTATTTTATTGAAAATTTAATTTCTTAGAGAAATATTTGTACCTGCCAGTCCATTTAAATATCTCTATCAATTGACACTTTTCTACAAAAAAAAAAAAAAAAAAAAAAAAAAAAAAAAAAAAAAANAAAAAAAAAAAATGCAATTGCTGGGTTCGAACTTGGATTCAACGTAGCCAACCAAATGAGCAAAAGCTTTTCCTACCCCTGGAAATTAACAAAACTCAAAAAATTCTCGGCCTTTCAAAAGATAAGTAGGGTGCAATATAATGCTACTCTGATGATGATAATCCCGGCCCCTTTCATGTACACCAATAGTGGTAAATATTTCGAATTTTTTTCGAAATATTTACCACTATTGGTGTACATGAAAGGGGATTCATAGGCGATTGGTTCTACGTACCAAGTCAACTAGAAATTTTATCTCCGACCAAAGATCGCCCACCTACAGTTCTGACGTCAACATTCCCTTTATTTTTCAACTATGAAGCGGAGTACTTACATGACCAAACCCCCCACAAAAGGTGTGGAGTCCACGTGGTGGGTGTTTCCTTTTTTGATAACATCAATCAAGATAAACCTAGAATCAGATAATTAAATGAACATAGCAGTGGGATGTTTGTCCTCACGATGGTTAGTTCTACGGACTGGGACGACCTGGAAGTCATACCATCATAATACCATCCAGGGGCCATCAAAATGTTCTCGGTAACCTCATATCAACCTGTTTCTACCATTTCAAAAAAACAGTTCATTTTGAGAGAAACACCGCTACTGCAATAGCGGGTACCAGAAAGATGAGAACTAGCACTTGCATGGGGTTTGGCAATAAATCACATCCGCTTGAAGTGTCTTTTTTTACTTATGTCGTACCTACAATGTAAGAGAAAACTGTGCTCCAAATTGGAAGTTTCTAGATTTAGCCATCGTGGCAGTACGTTGTTTGTACGTACGACATCCAACTGGATTTTGCGATTAAAAAAAATCACCAAAAATTTATCTATACACTTACACAGGTGCAAAGGCTTGTGCCATAGTGGTGACACTGCAAGCTGTAGCAACAACATCTTTGTACTCTTCAAGAGGCATTTTGAACTAGAGAATGGAATGGTACAAATTCTGCAAGGACAAAGAATAGATTTTTTAAATAGATGATTTTTTTTACTTTTGATCATTATGGAATTATTGTAAAAATAACTAGTAATATCATGGTGTCCACTCAAAAGGGTGGCACAATAACACAAAGAAATAACCAACCCGGTTGTTTTTTAAATTTTAAAAAAATCTCTGAAAAATGAGCGGTTGAACATTCATTTATTAGCGGCATTATCGTATCCGATGGTAGCCATCGGAAAAAAAACATTATCCAAATTTTCGACCCAACCAAGAATCAAACCCAGTACCTGCCTGGTACAAGCCGAAGTTGATGCACACTCTGCCACGGAGGCAACCTGAACAGCTACAAATTCAACAGTCGCAATTTCACCAGAAGAAGACTGAGGACGTATAGTTCTCAATCTCATTGTTCAAAAAACCAAGTACATACAAATAACATTAAAACTTATCTTAAACAATTAAAAAAATCACTTTCAGTTACTCACTGATAACAGCTGATATCAGGAACTGTTATTTGACTATTTCGTTGTTAAGCCATACAGTGGTAATCTGATAAGAAATTGTGCTTCTTATTTTGATCACAATATTATTAACATTGCATATAGTATATTGGGTGACGTCATGTTTCAGATATATGAGACTGACACCCTGTTCCCACTCCATGATTTTTTTTGTCCGAAATCCGAAATTCTGAGGGGAGGAAACTTAGTGAACGCAGACTCATATTCAAGTGCATTGCACTATTATGAGAAGTTTAGACAGTTGAGGGAACTCAAATGAGACCAAAAATGAGCAACAGTTTTGCCTCCTTTAATAATTCAGTTTGTCAGTTTTTTAGCTTTATGTATGTTCATAACAGTATGTTTCCGGTGGTCTCCGTAGTTTATATCAATACCACAAATTATAAGATGAAATAGATTTTTTTTTTTTTTTTAAGTTTCAAATTTCTGAACAATTTTTGTGGACATCATAGTATTATCAGGGATTTTGATCAATCACTCCAATATAAGTAAGCCCAAGCTATATAGACCTGACAATTACCTAAGAGGATGAGGTACCCTAAAATAAAAACGGACCAAGTAGAAAAATCTAAAATAATCTTTTCAAAATTTTCAAGCCGACCCGGATTTGAACTTGGCAACACCCTTGTCCAAGCAAACTGTAGAAATATATTTTTTTTTTTTAATTTTTTTTTTAATTTGGCATAACATCTAACTCATATTCAATCATACCTCCATTCGCTGGAAACTTACAAACCAGCTACTCACATTGACCTCACCCAGCCTGGGTTGGGCCGAAAAAATAGCCAGCATCACGAGGGCGCGAACCCACGTGGCCACCCACATGGTACAACTTCGTTGTACGTTGCTTAACTTCAGTGTTCTAACAGGAACTGGTGTATTCAACGTGCCATAGCCGCTGGTTAGGAATATTCTAAAATTAACTTAAGTCCTCCTGATGCTAACTATGCCTTTAAACTATGAACATCTATCTATTTCATAAATCAATATTGATTAACCTTGAACTTGGAACAATGAAGGTACCCAGTACAGAGTCTTTGTTACAAGGATAAATATTGAATACGTCCTAATTAGATTAAATTCTGTGAGTTTGTAAACAAGACGCTTTAGATAAACTTCTGTTTTGAAGAAAAAAATGTACCTATTAATATTTGATTTTAAAATGTTTATGTTGAGAACTAAATAAATATTATAACTTGCTATTGTTAAATTTATAAATTTACAGTCCTTTATTTTTCACTGATAGGTTCTGCATTCAAAACTTTATAATTAATTAACTACCGAAAATATTGAACGGATTAACGGACTGATATACTGATTTACTGATAACGATAAGTTTATTTGATAACGGTGGTGATAAGAGAAACAATGTTGCCAGGTTGTGTGCTGAAAAAAATACTAAACTTTTTTTTAACTACAAATCTAGCAGGTGTATTATTCATGTGTCTGTACCTATCGTCCCAGAAGTTGTAGAAGATAATGAGGAATACCGATAATTTATCAGGGGGTAAAAGACATAAATTGGGAATCTTCTGGAAAAGGAAATCTTTTATTTTTGGTTGCATATTTTTCAGGGGGTTTATGTAACTTAATGGTGCATAGCAGTACATTCAAGGCCGTACTCAAGGGGGCGTCCATGGGGTCCAGACCCCGAAATTTCAATCATTTTTTTTTTTTAATGAAAATACTCTACTTTGCACGTGACCAAGGTATAAGATGAAATAGTTTTTTTTTTTCAAAGTTTCAAATTTCTGAACAATTTTTGTGGACATCATAGTTTTATCAGGGATTTTGATCAATCACTCCAATATAAGTAAGTCCAAAAAAACAGCAACAACAACAGCAGCAGCAACAACAACGACACCAACAAAAACAACAAAACAACAGCAACAACAACAAAACAACAGCAACAACAACATCAACCAAACAACAACAGCAGCAACAACAAAAACAACATCACCTTCCATGATAATCATTTTCAGGTGTTAGTCCTGGCTTGGCCCTCAATGCTTCGGACTCCCCCGCCCCGAAAAAAAATCTTGGGCACGGCTCTGAGCACATTTGAGCGTCATACCGCATGATGGAACCCACCCATAAAAAGTATAGCATTTTCCTCCTTGAGGGGAAGTCTGTTGGCATTTACTTAGCTAAATTTGAATTTAGCCCTCTAATTTTTTTGTATGGTTTAATGGTGATTGTTTCCATTTAAAATTCATAATCAATATTGATGCCTTGTTTGGTCAAAGCCTATATTATTAAATATAATTTAGATATTAGAATCGACCAATCGATAACTCCCAAAAATTAAAGTTACGTTTTACGCTAACATAGAATTTAAAAATCGAATTAAAAAAACGTTCGAGCCCTCGTGCTGCTGACTATTCTTGTCCAAACCCAGGCTGGTTGCTGGGTGAGGTCAATGTGGGTAGCTGGTAAGTTTCTAGCAAATGGAGGCTCAAAGCCCAGTGTCAAATAAGAGACGTTAAGCCAAAAAAAAAAAAAAAAANGATGAGTTAAGAAAAAAAAAAAAAAAAAATTGAAAAAAATGTAGGAAAAACTAACCTTGGTTTAGTGGTCTCTCCAAATATTTTTGCAGGTGAAGCGATTAGGTGTGTTGTCAAGCAGATCCTTCGACAATAGTTTGGACATTGCGTTACGATTTTCCAAATTTTCCTTAATTAGATCTTTGGTTTTTAAATTGCATTGAAAATTTAGACGTTGAGAAGGAAACCCAAAACTCAATCGTTTGCAGATGCAGCCAATGAATACTTTAGGATAATCTGTTACTATGTCAAATCCGATCGCCTTGCCATTCATTTTGTCTGAGCAGAGTAAGGTTCAAGGTTTAATTGTTCAAATTTCTCACTCTCAAGGTATTCATTCAAAAGAAAGGCTTGCTCTTCAGGTTGTACATTGTTTCTATAAAAGCCATAACCTTTGACCAAATCACTGAAGAGCTCCAGAACGAACCAGATCAATAGGAGTAGAAGAATAATGAAGATAGCGTTCCCAAGTATATAAGGAGACAGTATGCTGATGGATGTTTCTGTGGAAATAAAGCATTATTGTGAAAAAAAGGCGTAATTTATCTTTTAGTTTGGGTCGCCATTTGGATTATTACGCTCCTTGAGACGTATCATTGGCAGACAGTGAGATAACCGGTTCGTATCCTGGTCGGGTCAAAAATTTGAAAAAAAAAAAAAAAAATGTTTTCCTTTATCTACTTGGTCTGATTGCGTTTAGGGGTAACTCAGACTTTACAGAGCAAACATCACTCAACTCAAATCGGGATGGTGTAACAACTTGCTGCAAAGCAAAATAGATCCGACAAATGAAAAATCATGCACCAAGTGGAGAAATAATGGATATGATATGCGTCATCATTCATACTTAAACCTGAAATTTTCCGAAAAACTTTGTTGAGGCAGCAATAGGACTTTGCCTTTTTAGACAGAAGTAATTGAACACTAATGAACGGATTTTCGTGGGGTAGGCAGAGTGATTCATGAGAAAAGTTTCGGTGCAGGTATGAAAAAATCAAAAATGTCCAACATTTTTTGAGTTAGGGCCAATTTTCCAATTTTTGACCAAATTCAGCAAGTTACGGCCTGATGTTTTAAATATATTCGCGACAACATATCAACTCAAAGCGAGAAATTTTTAGGTGGCCTCTTGAGCCTTAATTTGGGACATAGTTTGCAAAACTATGACTAGCCATCCCAAAGTTACAAGTTCGAATACCGGGATCAGGCAAAATAAATTTACACAATACAAATGGTTTAGCCAAAACGGTAAGAGATACTATTAACAGGGGAACGGCCATGCCTCTAAGGCGCCAAGCGAAGCGAACACAGCCTGCTGGTTGAAAATAATAGACCAAATTAGATGTATGTACATCCTACTCACATTACAGATGCTTACCTAACTTTGAACTATGAATATGCACACCATATGTGTTTAAAATAAAATGATTCTGAGAGCTACGTCCAGATGTTTTTTCATAACATGAATAAAACTGATTTGAATCACCCAAGTTTTTATTCACACATTTCAATTGAGTCAGAAAATGATTTTCAAATAGTGTACAGTTGCTAAAATATTTAGAAAATTATTTACCAATACTTATAGCTGGTATAAAACACAAGTAACATACTACTTATGAAGAATAAAAGTTACTTGTGTTTTATATTTAATATGGACCATCCCAAAGAAATTCTTCTATAAACGTCTTATTGTAGGTATCAACATTTGAAGGATGTTTCAATTTTTTTTTAAAAAAAAATTTTTTCGCTTTATGACTTTTTCAAAATAGGTATTGTGAATCAATACCTATTTTATAAATAAACGAATGAATGCTGTTTCTTTGTGTTTTTAGTGCCCAGTGCAGCATTGTAGGATTTTCCTAATATCAATCATTATCCAATTAAATATGAAACATAAAATTAAGAATTCTCCTATCATCAATATTTTTCCGAAAGTTGTCTATCTGAGTATACGAGTATTTTTTCCTTCTTTTTCCTAGCAATCAAAGTTTGCTCCTAGTGAGATAGTTATTCTATATAATGTTTTTGTATCACTGAAGATGTCTGTATGGGCAAAACCGGTCTGGTAAACTTTTATTAAATAATAAATATATCTTCTGAAGAGTAAAATTTACTTGTGTTCTATATTTATTATGGACATTCACAAAGTTAAAAAGTCATCTATAAACATTATCCAATTACTTTGAATTTTTCAATTTTATTTACAATGCTGACACCGGGTCCCCATGAGGCTGGGTGGGCCCGAAAAAATTATTGCCCCGGCCAGGATTCGAACCAGGGTCTCCCTTTCTTTAAAAAAGTCATAAGACGAAAATTAAAAAATATTTGAAAAAAAAATACGTTAAAATAAATCATATTATCTCTCATTGTAAATACTGACTGCTCCTCCCCCCCCCCCCCCTCAAA
>CM022875.1:12406077-12418743 GCA_012654025.1 Pachypsylla venusta
CCCCCCCCCCCCCCTCTCCTCAAAAGGCATAAACAGCAAAATACATTCCTGCCCTGGCCATTGAATATTTTTTTAACATATGAAACAAGATTTGGAAGTTTTGGGTATGGTTTTGCGGAGGTAACTCTCTTCCGCTTGAAATATCGATTAGAATTATAAGACAAATCTGTGTTCCAACTTTCAAGCTTCTACTTTTAGACGTTGATTATGAGTCAGTCAGTATTATACAATACAGTCTGGTATTTGTGTTTTATAATTATAGACTAGCTGATGCGTGCAACTTGGTATGTGTCTCTTCCAAAAAAAAAAAAATCAAGTCTATTTCATATATCGGAAAATCTAAAATGGGATATGTTTTAGGTATGCTCTATTCCGGACTATTTTTTGATATCTCTTACCCGTTTGGGATTTGGGATATATAATTTCACTGCTAAAAAACGTCCTTTTTCAATAACTCGCTTCCAGTTGATTTTTTCCTTCCTACATTGTAAGAGAAATCTGTGTTCCAAATTTCAAGTCTCTACAGTCAGCTATCGTGAAGCTACGTTGATTATGAATCAATAAGTATAACAACTATGCTTTGCTTAGATAATAGATAATAATTATCATTTTACTTACTTCTGGGAAACATTCAATGGCGTGTCAAACATGAGCCATTGTAATCTACTGATATTGGAAGCTCTGGTGAAATGTGACCCATATTTTGTCTGATCAATACATGTCATAACCAAAGGTGAATTTGGCGTAAGAGACAGTTCTCGATAATTACCTGAGAACATTAATTAAAAATAGAAAAGCAGACAAAATCAACCATAACTGGGACCAGAGAAATGAACGGCACTTGGTGTGTTGTAGTTTGTTACACTTTCGACAATATTCACGCTGTTTTCAGACCAAAGCAAAAGAGGTCCAGAGTTCCAAAAGAATCACTCCAAAATATTACATTATGTTTTACACTACAATATTGATTCAGAGTTTAATTATTTAAATTAAAATGAATAATTTAAGTTGATCAACAGTACTCAGACTTTAATCATCAGACCAGAGCTATGATATCATAGCACTGGTCTGATAATGAAAGTATGAATGCGGTAGAAAATCAATTCAGTTAAAATCAGCATCTCCAGAGTCGAAACAGACAGGGGTATATTCTCGTCGGAACGAAGGTTGGCTATATATGGTCAAATAATGCCGAATGGACTTGGTACATATAACCAATTTTTTTTTTTTTTTTTTTTTTTTTTTTTTTTTTTTTTTTTTNCTAAAGACTGAATTAAATATAATTCAGTCAGTGGAAGATGAGAGTAATGGTTGATGATGATTATGGTGATGATAATGAATATGGTAATGGATGATGATTATGATGATAATTGCTTGTGAGGTTCTTATATTGTTGGTAGAGATTTTTTTTTTTTACTTTCTCTTCCTATATTTGGACATTCTTGGTTGTAGTTGCCGAATTCATCTGGAAAGTAGACTCAACCATAAGAAGGACAACTTTGACTCAAAGAATCTAACCTGAAATGCAGATAGTAGAACTTGAGAATTTGAATGGTTCAATTTGAAATTGACTTGGTAAGTTTGCGAGATCCAAATTTTTACCATTCAACTTGATAGAAGCTAATAATCCTTTCAATGGTGGAAGTGCTTGTAAGGACGTCGGCAAGTGAACCTATTGAGAAAAAAATTGGATTATTTCTGAGTCCAAAAACATGCCATTGAGTAAAATAAGTTTTCCGGGACATTTTGACAGTTGTTCGCTTTTTTATTAGACAAAGTGCGCTGTTTGTTTCTATCTAGCGTTGTATATATATATATATTTTTTTACATCATGGTGTCATCCAGTATTGGATCACTCTGAACCAAAGTACGCGCTGATCCAAAAATTTGGAATAGATTTTTTCATCCACTTATATACTTCCAGAGCATTTGTCAGGATGTTTAACTTTTAGTACTTAGTAATATCACTCACCAATCTACTCCCAGAGCATTCATCAAGATGTTTACCTTGACCTTGTGGAGTTTAGTAACGTCACTCACCAATATACACCCTGAGTATTCGTTAAGATGTTTACCTTGTAGTATTTAGTAACGCCACCCACCAATATACTCCCAGAGCAGACAATTTTCAAATCTTCACCAGATCTTTGTTGGCTTAAAAGGCTCGATCTTGAATTTCCATTGATAACGAGTCCAAAACTGTCTGATCGTCGGTCAACGTAGATCTGGAATATAATTTAAGCAGACTACGTAATTTGGCTCTAAGGGGTTTAATTAGTAGGCGGGAGTATGGGATTGCAGAGAATTTTTGGGAAGAGTCCTTCGTCAGACATAGAATACACCCCTGCACTTATTTACCCATAGAACATATGGTTTGAACCCATAGAACAAGAAAAGCACATAGTTTTGTTACACCCTCTCAGTGGCAGCAGAGACTCAACCACAGGTGTCATGGTGGGAGGGGGCCCGCAGGAACCCCAAATTAGGGATCACATAAAACGACAAAATTAATTTTTTTCCGAGACCCCCTCTTCAAAAAGTCGTATTCCTTACGGGATTTAGGCAATGTATATAGCAAGATTTCTGAGGAATATCTAACCCGGATGGTCCCAGAGTAAAGTCCTTTAGGGGGGCATGAATACCTTTAATATACCCCAGAAGAAAAAAATGGTCTGGATGAAGATGGTCCTAAACCAGTATAAATACAGAAGGTTTGATGTTAGAAATTGCACCCAGCCTTTAAAAAACTCTGCTTCAAACCAAAGATGGAAAGTCTACAGCCATTTGCAGTTTCTACGCATGAATACTTTGAGAAGCAAGCGAGGGTTACTGTGCCAGGAAATGTTACTGCCAATGAGCATCAGAAGGTTGTGGAATGGTAGAATTAAGGAAGGCAACGCCGACCCCAAATATAATTGTGAAAGGGTAAAGTTAAAGAAAAAGAAGACTCGGCGCATGATTTTTGGAAAAGTTCAACTTACATGGACCCAAGATTCCTCTTGATGATCATATTGAATTCTCAAATCTCTGATTCCTTCCTCTGATTGAATCGTCAGGACAATATGGTCGTCTTCCAGAGTCACCATCAAATAAGATGTTGGACCGTCACCAGGGATGTACAAAAGGACGCCACATATTATTTTCAAACGTAAAGTCAATTCTATCTGAAACAGAGGCAGTTGTTGTAGCGATACGACTTGGTGCTTAGGCACCTCTGCAGACCCCGCGGAACGGGTACTTACAGGATCCAATAAATAGGAAAGTCCCAGGGGTGTCTCGTAAAGCGATTAAAGTAAATGATCGTCGAAAAATGTCGGGGCTTCTGACGTACTTTTAGCCATATATAGCACGATTTCTCTGGCAGTTGTTGTAGCGATACGACTGGGTGCTTAGGCACCTCTGCAGACCCCGCGGAACGAGTCCTTACAGGATCCAATAAATAGGAAAGTCCCGGGGGTGTCTCGTAAGGCGATTAAAGTAAATGATTTTTCCGACGTCCCCTTCGTCGAAAAATGTCGGGGCTCCTGACGTACCTTTAGCCATATATAGCACGATTTCTCTGGAACCCTGATGGACCCAAGGAAAAGAAATTATGAGGGCCCTTTTAGGCCATGTATCTATATATACCTACAAGATAACTCGGGAGCATACGCCGGGCCCCTGATAGACCAAGAGTAAAGTCTTTCAAGAGCCCTTTGGGCCATGTATAATTTTAATAATATCCCTAAGTAGCATCTGACCCTGATGGATGCTTTTCGGGCATTCAAACTATGTATAGCTTGTGTCCATAGTATTATGCTTGGTTATAATGGGAATGGCATGCCCCTCCCACCAGTTTCTGTGAGGAGTCCCCTCACCCCAAAGTTTGGGAGAGGAAATCTTGGGAGGACATGTAGAATCCCCTAATGAAAGTTTGCGGAGGTCCCAACACGACTTTCGCCGTCACTGACACGAATTTGAGTGTTTCTTTGCGGTCGAAAAGAGATTTGATGAAAAATCAGATGAAGGCCAATATGATAATTCTGTATAGTAATTATAATCGTTAATATTTTTCTAGATATTATTTGTGAAAATTGATATAAAAAAAACCGGAAATACTTTGAAATGTTTTAGAGGGGATATTCTTTTTTGTATATGAACCGATGTGACCAAATCAAAGATGGTAAATGAAAACTTACAGACCACTCATTTGAATTCTGAAAGCATGATAAGAAGTAAATTCGGTTATCAATCTGTCGCATTACTTCATTGAGATCACCTTTATCATTAACAATATTAAATATCTGAAATGGTTGTACAAAACTTTTGTTTCGTGGGACGACCAAGTCTGTTTGCAACTGAAAAATACAAAAATAGCAATTATATGTTAACCAAACGATATCCGAACCTACGCGCCAGAACGACTTGGAACGCATATCATCAGAGTGTCAGCACAGCTGAGGAAAGTTGATTAAATCAGCTCCTATAGCTCAGTAGTCACTAGTCACTGCACTAATCTTGCATTCGGGATACCCAGTTTCAAAACCTGGCAGAAAGAGCAATAATTTGTCACTGTGGTCTGGATGCTTCGGGGCCCACTTAGCCTCGAGAGGACAATAAGTAGCATAAATGAGCATATCGACCCAATACCAACATTGTAGGTAAAGTTAAAAAAAAAATAAAGTAATTGGATAAGATATTGTCACGAAATCAAGGGGGATATATTGCGGTGAACTTGATAGATCTGTCATCTGTCAAGGTTGTCCTTCAAGCTTCAAGGTCAACTTTGTTTTTTTTGTTTTTTTACATAATCGTATTTTCTATATTTATTGAATATTTATTTGATAATTTTTTAAACGATCCTTCAGTTTCGCAAATTTTTACACTCAAAAGTTGCATGTGTAACGTATCAAACGATAAGTTTTGTTATTCTGAATCAGTAGCAAATTATTGAGATCATCACAGCAGTATGGTAACAGCCATGTCCATTAGGTACCAAACCTACTACTATATAGGCTGGTATAATTTTGATATTTTACATTAAAATGTACTTAGAACCCAAAAGTCGGATAAAAAATTTGTTCGTCCGCCTTCACGGCACTTTAACCATTTTACATACATCGACTTTAATAAAATTTGTTATTTAGCTCCCACTTGGGATCTCGGTGGTCCTCTTTAGTTAATGTCAGTTAGGTACATACAAAGGGTTCCACTATACGGCGGTTAAATGGATTTTTTTTTATTCGATTTTTAACGAAACGTAGAATATCATATTTTGAAGGGGGGGGGGGTATTTTGGGAAAATTCCGATGTTCCATTATTAAAACAATAAACCAAAAATTCTTACATTAAAACTAAACTCCTCGTTATTGACAACAAGTCTTTGAATCTGGCCCTGAAAATTATCCCCAACTCTCATACTTTGATCCAATAAGTAGTCAAAAGGGGAGCAAGATAAATGAGCTGAGTATACATCAGGGGCGTCGTCAAGAATTATGGTCAGGATAGGAGGGGTTATTCTGACCAACACATCATGCCATTCATCAATCTGAAAAATAAAAATATTTGATCACTAAATTCTTCACGCAAATGATGACGAAATCATTTTGTACGAGTGGTGTTTAAAATGTTTGTTAACTTAGTTTCCAAAGTTCGTAAAACGGTAATAAATAGAATATTTTTTTTTACATAATATAAATAAAAGCATTCCTCCTAGTCTAGTGGGTATCACACTGGAATTGCTCTTGTGGGGCCCGGGTTCAATCCCCAACGGGGTCGGAAAATGATCCATTTTGTGCTTGTGATTTCGGGGTGCATTCAGTCTCGTGAGGACGATTAAATTGCTACTTCTATGTGAGTGACGGCATTACCAGAGTGAAAAGATTTGGTAGTAGATTGAAGAGATTATTAGTACATGAAGCTCTTAGTAATGCTGTGATACCCACAAATATTGTGAAGAGGCTGTTGGGCTTTACCACAAATAAATTCTACATAATATAAATGAAATATCACACATACAGAAATCAAAAATATACAAGGTGTCTGTTTTTTTTATATCAGGTCAACATCAATTCAAGAGTCAATTAATATATTTTTTCGCCCTAAGCATATGGCCGCAAATGACTCTCACGAAGATATCGAACAAAAAGTGAAAGTTAAATATACTACAGCCTTCAGTCATCCGTATGATATATTGAGTAACATTTAATTTCAGCCAGTTTCATTCCATTGGACAAACAGCTGGTCTCATGAAAATAATTCACTTACGTTAATTTTAACATCGGTCATCAAAGCAGCCGAACAAGTGTTAATAGATACTCTAACAACCAAGTGTCCAGAAGATAAACATATGTTAACCACATCACAAGAAGCTTCGGTGCACCCCTCATGCCATCGCTTCAATAAATTTCCCGACGAAACAAATGGAAGAAACCGAAAATAGATTTGAAGCAAGTGGATGTTCCGTTTTCGGGGAGTAAAGAGAACTCCACTGTCAGAAGCAAATGTTGCCAAAGTGTGTCCCTTGACTGAAAAACAAAAAGCATATGCTGAAATTTTTTTGGATATTAAAAACGTTGCCAATGTGACACATAGGTTTATTATTTACTGGCTGAAAAGATATAAAAAAATTCCGTTCGGGCACCGTAAGCGGCACTTTTTCCACTTAAAAGTGACCGATTTAGATGGATGTCGGTCGCTTTGTGGTCTGATTTTGCCCCGGAACGTTACGCTACTATCAGTCACATATACCGCGTTTCCCAGAATGACCGATCACCACCTTTAGGGATAGGAAAGGGAGACTTTTACATTTATTCGATTTCGGGACCTTGTTGGGGTCTCTAAACGGGTCCCCTGGTGAATTTACGCCTCCACGGACCAATGTCTTTAGGTAAAATATTGCTATGATTACCAGATTTAAATTTCATCAAAATTGGTTATGTGATTTGAATTTTAGTTATTTGGCCCAAATCTGACGTCTTTGGCTTCTTGACCCCGAACCTCTAAGAAGGTACCATAGTAGCCTGTGAGAGTGAAATGTATGTATTTTTATGTAGTTAAATAAAATAATAAAATTTGAACCGCTATATTTGAACCTAGAATCAGCCAAAACCGCTAAAAACTAACCAGCAAAGATAGATAGCACTTATCGTTCTCTTTTTAGGCGGAATTAACTAAAATCGTTTCGTGGATTGTAAAATATATCTGCATAAAATTTCAAGTCCCTAGCATTTTCCGTTATAGAGATATCTTGTTCACAGACAGACAGGCGGACAAACAAACAGACACACACACGGACCAATGGCTGAAACTCGAGATTTGGGTTCTGGGTACCTCAAAACGTATTTTGGCATTGAAAACTCGACATCCAAAATTTCCTTTTTATAGAATAAGGAAAGTAAAAAATTACATTTAATTGTCTCCAGAGCGACACTTTTTGTAAAAAGGAGTCACTTCCAGGGTTGGAACTTGGATCTCACTATTACCATTAGATTGGCCCCTATCCTACGCCTAGAGCTTTGCAAAATTAAAAAATTCCAAGCCATTCAAAAGTTAAGGGGAGTGACCAGTCATTTTACGGCACGCGGTAAATAACACTAACTGTAGGTGACTACCAGTTCAATCAGAAGGACCTGAACAGGAATATCTGTAAATTACCTGGACAGGGTTGTTCAAAACATCCTCTGGTTTCTGTAATTGGACCATAACAAGAACTACCTCCATATTGAGGAGAAGGATTACTGCATGCTCTTTGTCTTGTTTGGTGACCTGTGCCACAAGGAGAAGAACATTGACTCCAAGATGTCCAAGGAGACCAAACACCATCAACTTCTCTTCAATATGAAACGGATATTAAAAACAAATTAATTATTTTACAAAAGAGTGGATGACTAAGGTCACCTAAACACACACTAAAATATTTAAAAAGACAATATCGATTCGAAGAAAATATTTGGTGGCGAGCTTTCAATAGTACTCAGACCATCATCGTCAGACCGATGATAATAATAATAATAATAATAATCAACTTTATTGTATCGTTAATACACNTGATTCTACTTTGAGTCTGAGTGCTATCATTGTTCAGGGTCTTATTGATTGCCACTGATTCGAGTATGTCCAGTTTCCTCCCCTTCTTACAAATAGGTTTTATTTTTATCTTACACTGGGCAATCGGGTGGCCGCAGAGAATCAATTGATCGGCCATAGCAGATTTATTTAGATATTTCTCTTTATCATCACCATTGGTTGTTTGTTCGATGACATGTTGATATCTTCTTGTAATTGCCAAATGTTCATTGATTCTAACTCCCAGCGACCTGCCCGTCTGCCCAATGTAAGTATATGTTGATACACCCCACTTTTTTCCATGTTATTATTAGTTTTCGCGTTTCATAAAAAGGGAAGGAAACTGGACATACTCGAATCGGTAGAAATCAGTAAGGCCCTGAACAATGATAAATGTTTAAACCAAAATTTGAAATAGTTGGTAACATTGCTAATATCTGGTAGGTGCGGGAAATTTTCAAAATTAAAAAATGTATACCTACTCGATGAGATTGTGACCGTTTTTTTTTTTTTTTTTTTTTTTTTTTTTTTTTTTTTTTTTTTTTCTTTATGTTCTATGTTTCGTGTTTTTTCCTCTGTATATATATATATTTTATTATATAAACCTTCGACTTAAAGAAACCCAACAGGAAGTTATCAAGTTGGGCAAGATCGCAGGCCCGTGATATTCTTGGAACACTCAAGGTTATGAAATACAAAAAACCCGAACGCATCACCGCATTGCATGGAAATTAAGAATATCTAGCAGGATTCTACGATTAAACTCACGGAAACTGCTGTATTCAAAGTGACAAAAACGCATATGAATCACAATAAATTTAACAAATAAGGATGTCTTACCTGGACAATTTTTTACAAAACATTCTTTCGTTTCTAAAAATATTCCTGTACAGGAATAATAAGCATTCCAGACAATATCGTCGCACTCAACATCCAATAGAGTGGTTGTACAGTTTTCAACATGAAACGGAGAGCTAGCAGAGTTCGCAACATTGTCCATGCTATTGGATTCCCAACTTGGATTAGTAATGGCAATCTGACTTGAAGTTGATAGTTGTTTCTGTGTTGGCTTTGTTTCCAAAGTCCCTAGATGACCTTTACTAAAATGGAATATAAGTTTCAATTTTTGAGCTAAATCATTCATTGTAAGACAATTATTAGGTCTGTCTAAGGTTTTATTTGAATTATGTTCAGCCTTTAGTTTGGAATCTTCAAAATTTGTTCCATTTTTGGTAATATTTTTTGTTTCTACTACAATTTTATTAAATGTTGTGATTCTTTCATTTGTTGTACTATTTTCTACACAATTCGAAGATTTGGAATACAATGTTTCAAATTTCGATTTCCTCATGTCTTCATTCATTTCTTCACTTGTGTCTGTGCCTTTTTGTATTTTATTATTAATTCTTATTTTTTCTGTAGTTATCAGTGTTCCTATAGTGCTATTGTTATTGCTCAATAATTTATTAATTTCAGTTTTTAATGTTTTTTCATTCACATTTGGTATCGTATTGTTTATTTTATTAATGTCTCTAACTGTTCCATTCACAATTTCAAATATTGAATTTTCAATATGTTCTGTAGATTTTTCAATTTCATTCTTTTGACTTTGTACTTGAGTTGTTTTTGTTGATATAAACGCACTTTTATTGTTTTTTATTGTTTCATCAAATGTATTATCCCTGTTTTTCATACTCTCAGAAATTGTTCCATTTTTGATAACAGATTGTTTCAATCTTCGCATTCTATTAAGATGATCTTTATTATCAATTTTCTTTTTTGTGTTTTCAAATGTATTATTGTTATAAAGAGTAATTCTATTTCTACTTATTCTTTCTTCAACTTGTGCTGTTGTAGCATCAACGTTAGTTCTATTTCTATTAATGATATCTTTAAATGTTTCATGTTTATCAATAACAAATGTTTGATTACTTTTCTTAGTTTTATTCTTTATTCTGTGAGATGAATTATTTAAAACAGATGGGTTTATCGTTTTGAAATTAGTTTCATTTCTTTTGGTTTGATTATTTATTTTTGTATTATTATGGTTAATGATTTTTCTTAAATTAAGTTCCCTTAATTTTTCTATGGAATTCATTTGTAAAAAATGATTATTTGTAATATTAACATCTCTGACAATACCTTTATCAATGGTATTTCCTTTAGTTAGTTTATTATTTTCATTGTTAGTAGAACTAATATGATTAAGATGGTCAGTAAATTTGTTTGTTTGTCCCATTGGATATGTGTTACTTATTAAACTAGGAGTATATTGATTAATTTCAATTCTCTTTTTCATCTTATAATTGCTATGGGTTTTATATTTATTATTTCTTACATTAAAATCGACGCTGTTGTTAACAAAAAATTCTTTTTTGGAGAAACCATTATCTGTGTGGTCACTATTTAAATTAATACTTTGATTATTTTCCATGAGAACATTTAAATTATTTGTTTTCATTTGATCATTATGTCCAGCTAACTGTTCATTTTTGATAGTTTCCTTTGTGAGTTTATTGTTTAAGTTGACATTCAGATCACTTGTTAATTTATTTTCATAGATATTTTGTTCTAGATTTTTATTATATTTTGTAATTTTTTGGTTCTTGTCACTTGTAAGAATCTCACTTGATATTTTCACATTTTTTGGTTGATCATTTCCAATATTTGATATTAAATCAAGTTCATTTAATATTTTGTTAACATTATCTGACATTTCTTTATATTGATTTTCAATTATTTTATCAGGGGATTTTCTCATCATTTTGTATTGATTTTTAATTTCATTTTTTGGATGAATATTATTTAAGTCTCTTTTTTGTATTGAATGATGTTTTTTTGATTTGTTAAACCTACTTGAATGTTTTTCTTTTGATTTTGCGTCGCATGTACGTTTACGTGTTTGAATACCATAACCACATTTAGCATTACATTTGGTCCAATCACTCCATTTGTTCCAAACACCTTTTTTTTAATTGATGAGTAATTTTGAGTATAAGTAGGTTGTAACGTAAAGGTATAAAGTATATAGGTACGATTAAAGAACAATTTACACTAGGCCGGTAGCCTCCGACACGACACGATACGATACATTTTCAATCAATGAGAGTTGATTATTACTCCACCCGGCAATATTTTTCTCCGTCCTACGGATATAATGTTTATATAAGAAATGAAATAATAAAAACCACTTGATTTAATGTTCTACAATTTTAATATATATTTCGATACGCGCATTTCGGATTTTATTCCAAATCAAGAATGATTAATATGCTTGATAATAGAGTAAAATCCGTATGGAATAATATATTAAAATTGTAGATCATAAAGTCAAGTGTTTTTTATCATTTTTATTTCTTGTATTAATTTGATAGTTCTACCAAGTGTACTAAAGTTTTTCTTACTTTGATAATGTTTATCATTGCCAAAAATACATTTTATCGTGTCGGAGGCTATCGGAGTATTGTAAATAGTACTTCAGTTTAGGAAGCAGCAAATTTGTAATCATTGTTTCTATTGTTTGATTACCATTTTCCATATTATATCAATCTATCAATAGTCTCATTATCGTGTCCGAGCATGGCCGTATCCAGGACAGGATTTTAAGGGGTCAACCCCCCCCCCCCGAATTTTTTGAAAATCAGTATAACGTTGATAATTTCCTATTCTAACTTCATATAATCCGTATATGGTAAAACTCCCATTACATGAACCCCCAAATAAAATCCTGGATACGGCCCTGTGTTCGATGATAGTCAGATGTATTGGTTTGCCGGGTGGATACTTTATTCACTGCTTTATTAACTGAATCATTATTATTAGACTGCTATGCTGACATCACATTATTTGCAAGAATATTACGTTCTCAGTCAGCATGTCAAGGTCTGTTCAACGATAAACGCGGCTGAGTTTGCTTGATAGACGTGATCTGTTGAATGATCAGGTCTCCACAATATAGCTAACCCTTGATGTATTAATAAAATAAGTTCTAAATAAGATAAAATTAATAATAATTATTAACTAAAAAATTATTTAATTTTTTTGTTATTTAAATGTGGTTTAATTTATTATGGTAACGCATTGACCAGTGGTCAAAGGCGAAATCAGTAGCCCCGGGGTTATTTCTACACACTCCTGTCCTGTACCCTAGTAGAGACCATCAGTCTGCCAGTATTAGACTGCAGCTCTAAAGAAGTTGGTGTTTACTTCTGAGGTTTTTTTTCTCTCTTAACGTCTC
Source organism: Pachypsylla venusta (assembly GCA_012654025.1). Classification (NCBI taxonomy): domain Eukaryota; kingdom Metazoa; phylum Arthropoda; class Insecta; order Hemiptera; family Aphalaridae; genus Pachypsylla; species Pachypsylla venusta. The sequence continues at coordinate 12,418,361 of CM022875.1, forward strand.
TTTAACATCTATTGGTTAATCGAGACGGGAATGTTATCCTTCATTCGCTAGAAAATTTCAAACTAGTTACCCAAATCGACCCCACCCAACCTGGGTTGGGCCAGGAAAACCAGCATAACGGGAGCGCGAACGCACGTGGACAACCACATACTACAACCTCGCTAAACGTTGCTTTACTTCAGTGATCGTACGGGTACTGGTGTATTCAACGTGCAATAGACGCTGGCTAATAAAGTTTTCTATTGTCATCATAATTCTAATCCTGGAGGCTAACAATTTGCAGAGGCTCCCAGGACAAGTTTTAAGTCAAGTCTGGAGACTGCAGTGTGTATATAACACAAAAAAATTTATGCAATTTCAGATCCCCCCCCCCCCCCCCCCCC
>CM022875.1:12418755-12433641 GCA_012654025.1 Pachypsylla venusta
CCCCGTATCTCTGGATCTGATGAATGGTGAACCTATAACACCATATTTGATCATTATAACAAGGTCCCATACGTAGTTTTACAATGTTAAAATGGGGGGAGGGGGGTATTTTACTTACCTTCTCTGTCTCGACACATATTTCCAGAACACAAATTATATTCATAAGCCAATCCGGTACAAGTCAGTTGATCAAAATATTGACTTGATCGGTCGCATTGTCTGACTCGAACCCTCTGACCTCGTCCACATTTGGAAGAACAGATTGACCACAATGACCATTTGGTCCACTCGCTCTCTCTAGGACATCCTTCATCATGTTTGACACATAAAAGCGAGTTCCAGTAGGACAGCTGAAATGAATTAAAATAAATTTGACCACAGAATTGCATTTTGCGTTTTTAGATATGAGATAACAAATCTCATATTTTGTGTTTGATTGAAGTTAATTTCTGGAGAAAAAAAAATACGAGAAAATACCACCGTTCATCTAAATTTTTCTGATATTTCTAGGATTGATCTCACCAAAGCTGCGATATTTTTGTAGGATTAATTTCAGCAAAGCTACGATACTTTTTGTAATTTTTCTAATTTACCATATGGAACATATATGTAATTCCATAACACGAACTTCTTTCTGTAACACACTGTATTAATATGGATTTGAAATCGTGAAGAAACTATACAGTTCTACCTGCCAAGTATCCTTTCCGTGTTTGGGTGGTCATATTCAATGGTAGATATGTACTTACAGCTTTTTGTTTCATGACCGACTCTACCAAACTGTAACTACATTCTCCTAACAGACATTTTCTCATTAAACTTGCTGGTGAGTTATCGATTCGTTCCAACTGGTAGAAAGACAATTTTCTAAAAGGATTCAGCATCACTTGACGGACATAATCTTGCAGGGAACAATCTAGAAAGAAATCAGTGAGAGTGTTATAATCAGTAGGTACTTTGGGGAAGGTTTCTACTTTCCAATGAAATCAGTGAGTGATATAATCAGTAGGTAGTGTGGGGAAGGTTTCTACTTTCCAATGAAATCAGTGAGAGTGTTATATTCAGTAGGTAGTGTGGGGAAGGTTTCTACTTTCCAATGAAATCAGTGAGAGTATTATAATCAGTATGTAGTGTGGGAAAGGTTTCTACTTTCCAATGAAATCAGTGAGAGTGTTATAATCAGTAGGCAGTGTGGGGAAGGTTTCTACTTTCCAATGAAATCAGTGAGAGTGTTATAATCAGTAGGTAGTGTGGGGAAGGTTTCTACTTTCCAATGAAATCAGTGAGAGTGTTATAATCAGTAGGTAGTGTGGGGAAGGTTTCTACTTTCCAATGAAATCAGTGAGAGTGTTATAATCAGTAGGTAGTGTGGGGAAGGTTTCTACTTTCCAATGAAATCAGTGAGAGTGTTATAATCAGTAGGTAGTGTGGGGAAGGTTTCTACTTTCCAATGAAATCAGTGAGAGTGTTATAATCAGTAGGTAGTGTGGGGAAGGTTTCTACTTTCCAATGAAATCAGTGAGAGTGTTATAATCAGTAGGTAGTGTGGGGAAGGTTTCTACTTTCCAATGAAATCAGTGAGAGTGTTATAATCAGTAGGTAGTGTGGGGAAGGTTTCTACTTTCCAATGAAATCAGTGAGAGTGTTATAATCAGTAGGTAGTGTGGGGAAGGTTTCTACTTTCCAATGAAATCAGTGAGAGTGTTATAATCAGTAGGTAGTGTGGGGAAGGTTTCTACTTTCCAATGAAATCAGTGAGAGTGTTATAATCAGTAGGTAGTGTGGGGAAGGTTTCTACTTTCCAATGAAATCAGTGAGAGTGTTATAATCAGTAGGCAGTGTGGGGAAGGTTTCTACTTTCCAATAAAATCAGTGAGAGTGCTATAATCAGTATGTAGTGTGGGGAAGGTTTCTACTTTTCAACGAAATCAGTGAGAGTGTTATAATCAGTAGGTAGTGTGGGGAAGGTTTCTACTTTCCAATGAAATCAGTGAGAGTGTTATAATCAGTAGGCAGTGTGGGGAAGGTTTCTACTTTCCAATAAAATCAGTGAGAGTGTTATAATCAGTAAGCAGTGTGGGGAAGGTTTCTACTTTCCAATGAAATCAGTGAGAGTGTTATAATCAGTGGGTAGTGTGGGGAAGGTTTCTACTTTCCATAGAAATCAGTGAGTGTTATAATCAGTAGGTAGTGTGGGGAAGGTTTCTACTTTCCAATGAAATCAGTGAGAGTGTTATAACCAGTGGTGTGGGATAGGCTGATTTCTACTTTTCAATTAAATCTATTTTTTATTTTTGTTATATTCAATAACAAATAACTGTCTCACTTACCTGCTATGAAACACTTTCTTCTATCAATGGAGATTCCACTACAAGGATGACCATTATTGGAAGGTCGAGGATTAGTACAATATCGACGTCTCTTCTGATATCCTTTCCCACCACACTGGCCAAGACATTCACCCCAGTCACTCCATGAAGACCATCCACCATCGATTGGACAGAGTGGAGACTCCACAATATGAAGAATACAGTGGACACGAAACAGGGCTGTCTTTCCCAGGGCATCTGAAATGTGACAGACAACTGGTATATCGGCGACCTGGTTACCAAATCTCGTAACTTTACATAGAGTATCACCTCGTAACATCCAGAACTTGGAGAAGAACCTAAGTCACCTGGAGCACATAGGACTACTCTATTCAAACAATATACAGTGTATTGATTTTCTAGTTGTACCATAGTAATTATCATGGGATTTTCTAATCATGACCTAGAAATTTTACTTTAATTTGAACTACACAAGCTTTTCATTAGGAAATTGAATTTTCAACAGAACAAAGATTTGAGGCTACAGGATTAACACAGTGAACATCTTATTTTTTTCATAAATTTGTTTTTCTTAGACTGATGATTTCACTAAAATACAACATTAGTCAATAACGTAAACAGAAGTCTGTGTTACTATATACCCTGAGGTTTTGGGTTAAATTCCTGATTTGAGAATATTTTTATTAACTAATTAAAACAAACATTTTGATTTTTCATTTCATCAATGATTCAATTAAATACCATAGCTTCTTTATTCCTTGAACTTGAAGATAGAAGAAGAAAAAAACGACAGAAGCCCTGATGTTAGGTTCGTTTCTTTTCTGACATTAACAAAAAAAAAAAAAAAAACACCAACTAATAAAATAAAAATCATCGGATCAACTTACTGTGTGTAAAACCAGTTTGAATGTGTGGAGCAAAACTCAACAGAAGAACAAAGCCCAACATTCCCTCATGTTTAGAAATTAGACACAATCAACAGCGAAATAAATTTATTTTTTAAAAAAAAGTTGGCTCTAAATTATGCACCATTTAATTTGTATAATTAATTAGCCAAAAGTGTTTTATAAAGGTGATATTTCAACTTTAGCCAGCGTCTATGGCACGTTGAATACACAGGTTCCCGTTAGATTACTGATGTTGAGCAACGTCCCGCAAGGTTTTAATGACTGCGAGGGTTTGCGCCCTTGTGATGTGACTATTTTGAAAGTTTCCAGCGAATGGAGGGTATAAACTTCATCTCGAATTACCAATAGATGTTAAAGTTATACACCAGTTCTCGTAGGATCACTGAAGTCAAGCAACGTGGCGGATGACCACGTAAGTTTTGCCTCATCAGGCGTCCATTTCCTGTTTATAAGTTTCCAGCGAATAAAGGGTAGAACCCTTATCCTAAATGACCACTAAATGTTAAAAATATAAAACATATCTGAAGAAGTATTTTAGTTCATATTTGGGGTACAATGTAAGTTTGCCTCCACGTGGAGTACCCTGGGTAATTCTGAAGAACTAACACATCAGGCGACCAGACAATCATGAGGTGATTTTTTTCAACAGCCCAAAACAATCAGAAGTATGCTAAGACCAAAACATATAAACCCATCGACAAAGAAAACAAACCAAACCCAATTCAACTTAGGAGGTGAATCGTTTACACGGCTTGTTCTGAAACACTCGGGTTTGCTTTGTTTGTTGACAATCAAAAATCGCCTCTTGATCTTCTGGTCCACTATACATTATCCTCATATTACATTTTTCAGCCTTCCTTATTTTTTACTCTCTTTGATGTAAAGTAAATAGCCATACGATAAATTAACAAATAAAGAAGCAGTGACTCGCACCATCTGTCAACACCGCTGGTCACTCCCACCAACATCCGAATGGTACCCACCTACAGTTGCTAGTTGCTCAAAGAAACACATAGTTTTATAAAATAAATTTTAATGAAAGGTTGTTACAAAAATTCAAAACAAAATAATTATTCACAAGAATATAAAAATTAAATCTAATTATCTTACATGTCCAATAAAACAGGCCCAAAATATCGACCTATTACCTACGTGACAGAGTGTGCATCACACTCGACCTGTACCAGGCAGGTACCGGGTCTTGAAAAGATAGGATTCTTTTCTATTTTGGGATGAGATTTCCCATATTAATGGTAAATATTTTGGTTTATTATTTTCAATGACGAAATAAAACGTTTGTCTGCCGCGCCGTGATGGGCACTTTTCATCGAAATAGCAATGACCTATTTTGATAAAATTGGGTAGTGGAAGGGTTGGGTAGAATATTATGCTACTCTGAGGACGCTGGACTAGATGTTGATAATCTCGATGCCTTCCATGTCCTTCAATAGTGGTAAATATTTCGAATTCATGAGGATGAAATCCATGGGTTGGCTGGGTTTGAACCGTCGCCCCACTGTTTATCACTAAGCCTCAAACCCAAGTTTTAGAAAAAGTTGAAATTGAACATAATATTGGTACTCAATTACCCTTAACGTCTAAAATGAACCTAATTGAATAATAATATCAATAACATAGCAGAAAGCTGAGAAGTAGAGTTAAATTAAGAAATATTGTGCAAGAAAATGGAAAAATTAAAATTACTGTCCTAAATTTTAATGAAATACATTTCTAAAACGGATATCAGGAAATGGGTTCTAAACCACATCGAAGCATCGCCCATAGCACTAACCATTGCAACAAGCACTGCCACATAATTTGATGTCAATCCGGTAACCACATATGCTTGAGACCAAAATAAGATTATTTCACTCTATACAGCTATATCCGAAAATGCTTCCCCTCCAAGCTCCAAAGTCTGGAATTTGGAAGAAAAAATTCGTTTTTTTTCCTGACGTGACCGAAATTTAATTTTTTTTCGAAAAGTGAAACCAAAATTATTGAGAAAAAATAACATTTTCCTTCCAACTTCCAAGCTCTGTAGTTTGGAGGGGCAGTATTTTCGGGCATGGCTTTATAAAGAGAAATCTTATTTTAATACTATATGCTTTTTTTTAATATTCATTTAAAACTGCTTAGGCCAGATTAATTCTTTTTTTTAAAAAAATAACATATTACAATTAAAAGAGAAATTTCCAAATCAATTTATATTTTACGAAGAAAAAATCAATAAATTACAATTTGGTTAATGACAAACATTAAAAGCGATGGAAATTCAAAATTAATTTCTTAATATGGTGCTATGGTCGGTGCAATGTTTAAGGTTCTATTTTTTCTTTTTTTCTTAACGTCTCTTTAACATCTATTCGCCATTCGAGAGTGAATGGAAGGTAAAACACCTTCCATTCACTGGCGAAATGCAATGGTCGGTGCTAGGCTAGATGCGACAATGTGGACTCCTACTTACGGTCTAAATGCTCAACTCTTAGATGTATGGGAAAAACAATGTGATGCTGTAGCACAGTGTTAAAAATCTTCAACAGTAATTGATGGTTTGAATGGAGAAATAGCGAAAGCGAACCTTCACCACCAATAGCCAAAGAAGAATGTGAGTTACTAAGGAAACCCCAGAAATGTGATTGCCTGCTGCTGCTACAACAACAACAAAGTAAATATATCTCAATCATATTTGCATAATCACGTGATAGTGAAACCAAAAAAATGGCGGAATTCAGAGCAAGAAAGTGGTTCGAAATTAGGAATAATTTCATTGATTGAAATTTGAGTAAAAACAAAATTAAATGAGCCAGCGTCTATGGCGCATTGAATATACTAGTTCCCGCTAGAACACTGAAGTTAATGTCCGGCGTGGTTTTACTAGGTGGGTGAACACATAGGTTTGGGCCCTCGCTATATTGGGTGAGGTCAATGTGGGTAGCTGGTTTGTAGCAAATGGAGGGTAAATCCCCCGTCTCATATGACCAATAGTTAGTAAAGAGACGTTTAGAAATTATCTCTGTAATTTGAGGCAAATACCATGAACAATTTAGGTTATCTTGTCTCCGTCGCTTCGCGTCGGTTTCACACTGAATTGAAACTCAAATTTATTTAACAATAACAATGAAAATGCCTGACGTTACAGATCAGGCTCCTACTTGATTAATACCATAGTATATCGCCCTAGCGGATAAGTCAACAACAGGTGCCGCTACCTCAAAACATACTAGTAATCACTAGTAACAGTAAATCGCAATGGGAAACTATTGCTACAAAGTATACCGCCCTTTTGATTCTCTCTTCATTCAAATACTTTTAGCATTGCTAATAAAATTAATGGCTAAAAAATAAAATCTTGAAAAGAAATGTAAATATAAAAAATGTACATGTCGGAGGGCTAAACGAATCAGTCGATTTCAAGATAAAAAAACGTCATGTTACGAAAACCAAGTAGCGTATATGCACTTTGCAGTACTGAGGCGTATTTAATTAAATGAATGCTGTAGCATAAATTATCATGCTCGTTCAAGGTAGGGCACTGCATCTTGGCCACTTCAAAGTTTTCACTTCATCATGGCTTGGCCACTTCAAAGTTTTCACTTCATCATGGCCACTTCAATATTGTCATTACATCTTGAACTCTTCAACATTATCACTTTGTATCTTGACTACTTCAATATTATCACTGCATCTTGGCCACTTCAAATTTAGTATTCATTAATTCATCGTCTGAATCTAAAAAAGGTATCACAGCAGAGTCCAACAAAGAGGTTCTCTGGTTTACTCTCTCCATATCCTCCTGAGGATTGACTGTTGACGTTGCTTTAGGACGAGGTGATAGGACACCATCTACGGGTCGCATTTTGACGCACATCGACTCTCTATTGAATTGTTCGACTTCTTCATCATCATCATCGTCATCAAGCGTTGGATCCAACAGAGGGGTGAATGCGTATCTGGGGGAATCACAAAACAGGTTGGTATCATTCATTATCAGATGAAACTCTTAGAAAGAATCTTATGCCATCCCTTAAAAATTTTGGTAAATGTGTATTTTAGCTACTTCTAAAAATGACGTTTTAAATTATTATTTTTTTTACAAAAAACGTTGTATTTTGCCTTGAACTTTGAAATTAAAGTCGGGAAAACGCCAAAAATCCCATCGCAATAGAGGCATGGCCGTTAAAACGTTTCCTAACCTCTCTAAGGGAGCCGCAATATATCATAGGGATTTTTTCAGACACGAGGGATTTTTCCCATTCGCCGCTGACTTTTAATATTTTTTGAGTTTTTTACCGGAAAAACAACTTCATCATCGAGGCATGGCCGATTAAAACGTTTCCTAACCTCTAGTGGGGGGGACACGTTCATGTAAAAAAATTAAAGGAAGCCGCAACAGACCTCCCCGATAGGTACCGGGGAGGTCTGTTGCGGCTCCCGTAGAGAGATTAGGAAACATTTTAACGGCCATGCCTCTATTGCGATGGGATTTTTGGCGTTCCCCCGACTTATTTTCAAAGTTCAAGGTAAAATACACCGTTTTTTGTAAAAAAAAATAATAATTTAAAACGTCATTTTCATAGAAGTAGCTAAAATACACATTTACCAAAGTTTTTGTATAAGTACGTAAATGGGCTGAAATTTTCAATGCCAACATTAACAACAGCAAAATTAAATGATCAACCGAATATGAACAATGTCATTTTGGTTTATTATTTTCAATAACGAACTTTTGGCAAAAAAAAAAAAAATACCTCCCTTAAAATTTGATATTTTACGTTTCAAGGTACAAAAAATACAGAAATCCAATAAGAAATCCGTTTGTCCGCCGTGGATGGAACTTAGCGTTGACAGATTTGAATGGAAATTAGTATGTAGGTTCCATTTGGGGGTTTAATTGTGCCCCGAAATTTTTCGTTCCTCTCAGTCACACAAATAAGAGTCAATACTACAATTTTAGACAAACGGATTTGGGGAGAGATTTTTTTACTCTGTGTAAGTACCTTCAAAAATAAAAAATAAAAATTTGGGGTGGGATTTTTTTTTTTTATTTCTTCGTCGGTAAAATAATAAAACCCATTGGCAGATGGAAACCGAATTCAGATTAATAAAAACTCACCTCTGACTATTATTCATTGGTCGCCACAAAATCATAATAACAACCAAAATGAGTGAGAATAGTAAATGCCAATAAGCGTCATCAACCCATAACTCTTTCCAATGGGTGAGACAAACCGCCATTCTATGTTCTTTGATAGAGTACAGCATGAATATAATAGATGCAATGACAGCAAAAGTCAACGTGTGAGTAAAATGTTGGTATAATTGTAGCTTTACAAGATTGTAACGAAGTCGTAATGTCCTTGTGGTATGAACCAAACTGGTAAATATCCAACTGAGAAAAAAAAAAAAAAAAAATTGTTTTAAATGCGCTTTTGAAAAAATGACAGATAATGTAGTTGTAGTAGTAGCCTCCCTGGCCTAGTGGGTATTACATTGACTTTGCACGCGGGTTCGAATCCTGGTGGAACCGGAATTTCTTTTTTTTTCGGATTTTTTTTTTGGCTTGATTGTTCGGGGTGCACTCAGCCTCATGAGGACAATTGAGTAGCGACCAGTGGCGGCATTACAAGGGGAAAATAAGTATGTAATGCAGTGATAGGCCCTTGTAATGGTAGTGACAATGCAATATTATGCGTTAACACAAATATTGACACATTTACATTTTATTGTAGTAGCAGCGGAAGAAGACTAAAATCAAATGTATTGGATAAAAAAAAAAATCACATTATATCATCAAAATTGAGGATGATTGCTGTGGGACAATGTGGGTTCTTTTTGTTTGCATTGCTGTATTGATTATCTTTGTCCAAACATTTTTAAATTTTTGGGTTGCCCTGGTACGTAGAACCAACCATCTCAGGACATGTCAGATAATGAAAAGCGGCTGCTATATGCAGGGGGTGATTCTTCTTCTTTAACTTCACCTTTTCCCAATTCTATTTGTGGTTGGTCTTGATTTTTTTAATTCTACCATTAATTCTGTTCTGTGCCTGTTCTCTTTAGCTGTTGTACCCTTTCCTGGCATGGTAACCCTCACTTGCTCCTCACAGTATCCATAGAAACTGCATTTTGATGATGACTTTTCATATTTGGTTTGAAACAGAGTTTTTTAAAGGCTGGATGCTCTTCCTAACACCAAATCTTCTGTATTTACACGGGCATAGGACCGTCCCCTAATAAAGCGGCTTGATCCCCTCAGTACATATTGCAGAAGCAATGTTCCTCTCAAAATGAGCTATTCTCCTCATTTCTAGGTTCATGTTTGAAAGAATTGGAGAAATAGGGGTATCGAGGTTGCCGAAAATATTTTGATTCTCCAGTTTTATTGTGATCTGCATTTTGAGCAATTGCTTGATTGATCCTAGCCCTACTGCTACTAAAAATTAGCAGCACTTGAGGTAACCCATTAGAAATCAGTCGCTCCAGAGTCGAAATATACAGGGGGGACGTTGCCGCCAGCGTGTGTTCTCGGTCGTCCCGGTGCCTGAAACGGGCCATTGCGAGTACGAATGAGTCACTTTTTCAGCTAACTTACCAACACATGGTTGAATCTAAAAGAGCCAATGGTACACTGGACAATAGAATGTTGCTTCTCTCATCGTAAATTCTAAGATATGCTTCTAATGCCGCCAGACAGAAATATAAAACACCCACTATCACGACACGGTGTAACATGGCACCCAAACGAGGTCTGCAACAAAATCACATCAATTAAAATGACAACATAGGATGAAGAGTGGAGTGAAATCTATAAATGAGAAATCTGTGTGTAACCCCCCCCCCCGTCCGCCCAGAAAAAATGATGATCTATGACACCTGAAAAATTATAATGTCAAACCGTATCCGAGTTAAGGCCACATCATATGAACTAAGAGGGAGAAAGTTACAAAATTATAACCACCCATATCAGAGTAATGAATTTAAAACCAGGATCGGAAAAAGAGTGGACACGAACACTTGCTCCCCCTCCCCCCCACTTAATGTTATAAATATCGTAGCAAAACACAGGTGAAACAGCTAGTTCTGGGGGTCCATGCCAATTATTAGCCTCCACGATAAGATGTAAAGTGACAATTAAAAACATTGGTAACAAACAACAACTTTTTTAGAGCTGCAATCTCATAAATCTGGCTACCATTTGAAACGTCGTGATTTCCCTTGGGGTTTTATAGTTTTGGCAGTCCCTCATTCGCGCTTGTAGTCGTGTCCTCGAGTGGCAAAGTATGAAAAACTTTTCTTTTATTATTGATTTTTTTCCATTTGTACCCATTTTTTCTTGTTAAATAAGCAGAAATTTTTTTCTTAGAAGCTAAGAAATTTAAAAAAAATAAGAAAAAAACTTAGGGAAAAACCTTTGTAATTAAAACAAATAATAGCTCTAAATACATACTTACTTGACCATACCAAATCCTAAACTAACAATAATGACTAGCATACGAGCAAGTGTTCTTTTACCACAAGACACAAGCTCAGCAAAAAACACTGCTCCAGGTAGGGCAGATTCTCCAGTGGAATTGATACTCTGATATTCTGCATAGAACGTGGCTTTCTCCAACATTCCTGGAAAAAACCCTTCAAATATAGACCTCACTAAGTTTAAATTACCACCGGGATGGCACAATAGGACCCAATATAAGCCTCCATACCAAATTTATCAAGGCGTTTGAGAATTACCATGGTACAAACAGTCAGCTAATAAAGTTCTCCTCGGAGCCGAATCTTGTTGACGGTTGTGTCTACTGATGAGCAATGATCTATCTAATACCATGGTACAAACAGTCAGCTAATAAAGTTCTCCTCGGAGCCGAATCTTGTAGACGGTTGTGTCTACTGATGAGCAATGATCTATCTAATACCATGGTACAATCAGTCAGCTAATAAAGTTCTCCTCGGAGCCGAATTATGTTGAACACTCGGTTCGATACAACTTCCATCACTCCTTGTTCTAAATTCTCATCCTTAATTATCTTTCCTAGTGTAAGTATTTTGCAGTAAAGCCTTGTTTTTTTTCATTTAGTATCGTGACACCAAGGTAGTAAGAACATTCTATTTATACCGGGTGTTCTAAAAATGCTAAAAATGATGATCATGTTTGTTTTCTGTTTCAATTTTTTTTCTTTTCAGGAGACAATTAATTCATTATTGGTTTGAAATTTGCGATCTGAACATCACTTGTAGAATTTGTATAGACAAATCATGGACACTGCACTCTTCAGGTACGAGGAATAATTTTGACACTGTTTTTGTCAACGATTTTTTAGAGAAAATCATCCTCATCGAGGACGAATTAAAGTAAATTTACCATAAAAATATAATTTCTTAAATGATTTTGTATCGAATGCAAGTAAATTGATGAGTCAAGAGCGCTTTCGACAGTTAAGACATGTTCTGTGACTCATCTATTTACTTGTAGTCGATATGAAATCATTCTAGAAATTATATTCAAAATGACTACAAACATATTTCAAAAATCATAACTATATTTACCAAAAAACATTGTCACAATTATCTTTCTCTATACAAATTCTAAAAGTGTTTAGATCAGAAATTTCAAATTAAAAATGAAACTATATGTTACCTGAAAAAATTAAGGAAAAAAACTTTAGTGTTTTATAGACCAAAAATCTTAACAGTCCATTCCGTTCGTAGCACTACGCATAAGTGTCTGGGAAATCACGGCACAAGCTCTCAAAGCCCCATGCACAGCCTCTGTAACAACATTCTTTCAATTACATACCTAATAGAATGACAGCTCCAATCCAAAATTGAATTCGTATCAATTCTCTCCACTGCAGGAAAGAAACTACGAGCCAAACTAAGCCTAATATCACATACACCAAACACATCCCGCCGTAGAACTGAAAAATAAACTCAATCAATAGTGGCATCATCGTTTCCTATGATATGTTTGGCCAAAGACCATCAAGACAGCAATGCAAACTCAAGGAAGACTCACATCGTCTCACAGCAGTCATCCTCATTTTTTCCAATTGTGATGAAAGACAATTTTACCAATAATTGATTACAGTCTTCTTTGGTTCATGATTGCTGCTACAACAAGAGAATGCAGCTCTAAAGAAGTTGTTGTTTGCTTCTTTAGTTTTTAATTGTCAACATAGACCTAATTTTGGAGCCGTGGGCTTAGGACCGTCACCTAACGAAGATTTCTTAGTCATCTCTTAAGAAGAAAGAATCCCCTCGGTATTTTCCTATGCAAACATACGTATTATTAAGGCAGAAATATATGATTCCGCCCTAGAAAGTAGAGACATAAGATTTTTTCCTATATTTGGTGTGATAATCATCTCGTTTAAGCTTCCAGCATTAGTCAACAAGTACACTGGAATTGAATTTCCCTTGTGTTCATACTAAGAATGTCTTGGTGGAAGAGTTCACAGCATCTTCAAGGTTTTGTCCAGATGGTAATGTAAGAATGAATTTTGAAAGGCTTACTGCACTCGAGAGCTTTGTAAGATATCTTAATATATAAATCAGAAATTTGTATGTAGGTATGCACCTATGTACCATGTACCTATGTATGAGGGATTGTCTGTTACAATACCACAGCCCAAACGGTAGCAGATAGCGAAAAATTGATGGGAAGCCCCCCCCCCAAAATCATGGTCTATGATCCAATGAAAATTATCAGAACTAAAATATGTCAAGCCGTTTTCGAGTTACGGCCAAATTTATAATTTATTCACTAAAATCGGACAGTCACGGTTCGATATCTTAAATTTTGTCGCCACAACATATCAACTCAAAGCGAGAAAGTTTTAGGTGCCTAATCCTTATTTTAAGACATTTTTTGCAAAGATAGGGTCAGCCATTCCAGAGTTACGAGTTCGAAACCGGGAACGGGTAAAATAAAATTTAGAAAATACTAAAAGGTCAGAATGGCCGTGCCTCTAAGGCGCCTGGCGAAACGGTTAAATCTTGGTTCTTAAAGGTTGCAACATACAGGGTTGACAGAAACCAATACCCGAATTTCCATTGTCCTTGCAAAACAAAAATAGCAATATAAGAATCGTAGTGAAGCACGGGCGAAACAGCTAGTTAGTCTGTAATGTTTTTTAATTGCTTCGTTTTTGAGCTATCATGGAATTATTTGTTAACTACAAAAGCAGCAAGGGGACTCTCCCAGGGTTGCTTTTTCCCAACGGTATATCAATTGTTCCTATAAATTCTATCTGAAGAAATTTTTATTTTAATATAACAAAAGAACGAAAATTATGCTACATAGCCCTTTTGCCAAATACCTAATTTACATTTTTAATAAATTGCTTTATCATTATTTTATAAATGAAAATGTTATTATTTGATGGACATATTTGTGACGTTAGGTACACGCGTAAAAAAAATATAGTTATACGAATAACTGAAAACAAAGCTTTTATTAAAAAGTTGAAGGGAGCATATTTGGTAAGTATTGGCATATAGAGTCAGTTGCTTAAGTATTGTCCTCGTTAAATGGGATACCCTGTATATATATTTTATAGAGACGTGTCCACACATAATTTTCCGATGGCTCTATAGTTTTAGAAAATATCCTCCTTCCAGAATTAAGATTTCCGGGGGGCTTACACCACCTCCGATATAAATCTTACCGGTAGTAAAGGCCAGTCGACTGCCGACAAGTACCCATACGAATCCCTCATTTCAATGTGAACGTTCACCTCAAAAGGTCCTGGACTTAATATTTTCAAAACAAGAAAATAAATTCCATCTTTTGAAATGGTGAACACAGGATGTGTTCGAACACTCTGTGGAGAAAGAACAAAATAATAATTTGTTAAAATCTCTGCTAATGTAACACATGCATAACAGTTCAAGGTGCGTAGAATCCATAAATCGAATAAAATAAATGGTACGGAAAACCGTACTAGACTTTCTCTTCCTTAATCATTCCATCAGACTACCACCGAATGCAGATGTTGTTCTTCTAAAGTTTTAAGTTTTTTAGTTATATATTTTAGTTATTGTTATATTTCTATTTTCTGTTGATGTTGACCATTATTTTAAAAAGATTTTGCAGCCTTCGGCTGCGGACTTTGCTCTTTAGTGACAGTATTATTTTCAACGATTTTGCAGCCTTCGGCTGCGGACTTTGCTCTTTAGTGACAATAATATTTTGAAAGATTTTGCAGCCTTCGGCTGTGGACTTTGCTCTTTAGTGACAGTATTATTTTGAAAGATATTGCAGCCTTCGGCTGTGGACTTTGCTCTTTAGTGATAATATTATTTTAAAAAGATTTTGACGCCTTCGGCTGCGGCCTTTGCTCTTTAGTGACACTATTATTTTGAAAGATTTTGCAGCCTTCGGCTTCGGACTTTGCTCTTTACTGACAATATTATTTTGAAAGATTTTGCAACCTTCGGCTGCGGACTTTGCTCTTAGTGACAGTAATATTTAGACCGATTTTGCAGCCTTCGGCTGCGGACTTTGCTCTATAGTGACAGTGTTATTTTGAAAGATTTTATCAAAATCAGACAAAATTTATGTTTTTTTCATATTTGGGGCCCAACCGGGGCCCCAAATGCAAAAAATTTGCAAAACACCAAAAATTATCAAATATAATACTTTGGTG
>CM022875.1:12444561-12474247 GCA_012654025.1 Pachypsylla venusta
CGCTGCGTCATTCAGGTCTCACGAGTACCCTTTGACACGATAGCTCCTTCCCAATAATTTTATTTTCGCTTTATTTTTTTGGGCAGTTAATTTATTATTTTTTAATCTGTTCTTCAGATTTGAACATTCATATTTATCCTCATTCTTCTATCAGCTATTGTAGCCCGTAGCGAAGCACGGGTAAAACAGCTAGTATTTTTATAAATGGAAAATAATCATTCTTTTCATTTCTGAGGAATATTATTGATATACATATCTATTATGAATTCTACAATTTCTACACATAATATTTACAATGTATTTTGCTTAAGCTAGATTCTGCTGGAAAAGTAGGGATGTTGATCATGTTGTCCTCTTTCTGGACAAATTATAGCCTCAAGAGTCAAGACACCAAAAAAGTTGGTTTGGGCCATTGGTATTTGCGTGTGTCCGTCTGTAAACAGGATATCTCAAGAACAGTAATAAGAGCTATTTAATTAAATTTGGTATGCAAGTTACTTTTATATACATAACATTATGTAGGTATACCACATGCTGCACGAAATTTTTGATTAAAATCGGCCGCAGACCCGCAATTACGACTGTTAAATAAATTTTAAAAAAATGACGATATAAAATGTTAATAAATGTAATATAACTAGGGCTGAATAGTTCCATTATTTCTGCAAAAAGCACAATTATTATTATTATGTGGTTATCCGAAATCTCAATTTGATAAACTCTCTGCCTCAGGTAGGGTTCGAACCCACGTCCTCTGGATTACTAGTCCGACGCTCTGACCACTAAAGCTACCCAGAGTATCTTCACACCAGAATCACCAGATTTTTTTCCCCTGCTGCCTAAACGGGAAAAATATTTTGAACGAGGGATTTTTCCCTTGTTTAGGACCCCACCGTTCTCCCCGAAGTCATAACAAGAATTTCAAAACGTAAAATTATCGGTTTGTTTAAAAAATAAGGTTTTGGAACCGGGGAGGAGTTACTGGCAATCCTTTGAATTTTTTCAACTAATTTTAACCTATGATTTTAACCCAATTAGAGAGACGATTATACGGCCATGCCTCTATTGCAGGGACTTAAGTAGGGGGAAAACGGGGCGGCTGCCCCGGGCGCGAGGCTTTGGGGACGCCAAAACGGGCTGCTAGGGACGTCAAAAATAAAATATAATCTGACAGTTCAGGAGGCAGACGAACTCAGCTACTGACGGACACGGGCGGACGAGGATAGGTTACTAGAAAGTTCCCCTTCTCCTGTGCCTCTTCCGCTACTGTAGACAATAGTTAATGCGCCAAAATGGGCTACTTATTGCTATCTGACACGAGGGCAGACGAACTGAGTGAGCGACGGGCGCGGTCGATGGAGGATGGATGAGTCACCAGAAATTTCTCCCCCTTCAACGCCACTTATGCTACTGTAACAATAGTTTATTCGCATCATTGCCACCCGGAATAGAAATGGATAGGAGCCGTTCATTTCGATTAATCTGTCGAGAAAAAAATAGGAACCGTGCTCACTCTGGGTGTCGGTTCAAGCAAAATTGTTGTTCAATTTCGTAACGGTGCGGAGTACGGGCAAACAGCTAGTAAGTTACACTCTTACAGTGGACGAGATTCTCTTAACATACATTCATTTGGATCAGTCGCTCGTAGTAGCTCACGGCTTGTAGTCGCTTCCAAAGTACGACCACCCTTGGGACCCTTTTTTCAATTGACAATAAAACAGACAGTGTTACATACCGATTATTTGTGTCTTCTCAAAACAGGATGTCAAGTAGCATATTAACAAACTAAATAATAAACTGACTAATTTTTATTCTTGAGGATGTCTCCTGGAGGAGACGAAACATGTCAACTCAATTGTAAATTTTATTATGTAACCTAAATTCGGTTCTTTTGTATAGAACCTAAGTTTGGTTCTTTTGTATAGATTTGTTGAATATTTTTTTAGCCTGGTGGGAGGGGGCGCCAAAGTGGGTGCTTGCCCCGGGTGCTGAAAACCCTAGTTACGTCCCTGCTCTATTGCATATGTATAACCGTCCAACAAAAATAACTTTATGTTTTTTTAAAAAATATATATATATATATTTATTTTNATACAGAGGATGGCATAACATGCCCTGGCTGGGTTTCGAACCCGCAACTCCTGGATTTCCAGGCAGATGCCTCGAAAACTGAACTACCGTAGTTGGTCAAATTAAATCTAGAATTATTCAAACAATATAAAAATAATGCCAAAATGCAGAATAACCTAGCGCATAATGTAATTATTGGAGTGTTCCTATATTGGGACATGCCGTCGAAAACAATATAAAAAAATTGGGTTTCGACATGGGGCGGGAACAATACGGCAAGTTNTTTAAAAAAAAAAAACTTGCTTTTTTATTGGACGTCATAGGTCCATTTTGGGCGGTTGTACACACGCAATAGAGGCATGGCCGTATTAACGTTTCCTAACCTCTCTAATTGGCTTAAAATCATTGAATATATTCATGGTTAAATTTGTTTAAAAAATTCAAAGTTTTGCCAGACACTCCTCCCCGGTTCCAGAACCCATTTAACTCAATTTTTTGATTTTTTAGGTATGTCCAAAAGTTCACAATAATCTTGCAGCGGTAAAGTTTGAATTTTATAATTGCTATTGACTATTTTCTTTTTGTTCTTGTATCTGACTATCAAAATATTGTGTGTAGAGGAATAAATTTAACTTTTAACAGAGAGACAGTGTACTGTTCCTCTGATTTATCTGAATTAAAGAAAGTTTTTTTTATAGATGAGATATAGTTTTATCAAAATCAGAAAGTAATATCAACTTCAGTCAGCAGCCCTCATCTTTAATAGATATGGATGGTTATCTTTTTGGTTTTGCAATGCTTGATACTGGAGCAATTCTATTTCTACTCATATATTTTGTATCCTTTATAAAATAACATGCTTGAAGTTCTTGTTTAAGTTTCTAAGAGTCAAAGTACCAGGTTGTATCCTGTGTGGTATTGTCAGTTGGTTTGGTTATGTTTATCCGTCTATGATTTAGTGACCAGTGTGTGTTTTGCACAGGTTTCGTTTATACAATCATGTTTCGATGATATTAACACTAATCTCTATAAAAGTCAATTAATCTATCAATTCACGTGGACGCTAATTTATATTTTGGCTGTTTCACAACAGCCCTACATTTCACAGAAGTGCAAATAAGTACTGTTTTAAACCATAATAAAGCCGAACACTACTTGTTGCCCGTGACCTCTCCAAAGCTTCCGACTTTAAACCATCATTCCATACCTATCAAATGGTGGCATAATAATTTCCTAAGCGGTAGGCAAACTAATTTAGAAATGTGAAATAAAATTTAAAAAATATTAACAAGGGGTAGTCAGCAAGATGCCATTGCCACCACCAGGTATAACACTCGTGACCTACGGTATTGACTGCACCATACTTGTCACAGGTAACAATATTGATGAACTGTCCACCGACCTCAACAATTGTCTTTGCGCAGGTCAACCCCAAAACCAACAATTGATTTTTCGTTAGTCGCTACACCAAAAACTATCTGAATTTACCCAGTTTAAGGTCCCATGCCATAACCAAAATGCTCATGTATGTACACCCTTACATACCTACATTCTCATGTTTGTATGTAAGGGGGCTGAACCCCTTCGATGTGTTTTTATTATTATAAGATAACCTTCTCCCTTCCCTCTGAGGAAAAATTGAACAGAGGCCCTATTTGGCCTTATTACAATGTATGCATTCTTAACAAATATTTCTCATTCAGATTATCACACTATCGGACGTCGAATGTGATCATTTGAATGCTCAAGACTGCTATGAAAAGCTTAACTTTGTAAGTTTTGGATTTTTGAAAGACCTTCCAATTGATAAGGTTGAAAGATAAAAATCAGAACTCTGTCTCTCAGTTCTAAAAGTATAACGAGATAAATACCAACGGTGAAGTGCCTGCCTTAACCATAAGAAGTCCTTGGCAATATTATATATTACAAGCTGTTTCATCCGTACAACGCTAAGATACTCAGATTACTACTTTTTGTGTTTTTGAAGGACAAAGGATAGTGGGGGAGCATGGGTCCATGTATCTTTTAGCATTTAGTAAATACAGATCCCTCGATTATTTGTTTCGCCAGGGACCTTAGCGGCATATCCGTTCTGGCTGGTTGCTATTTCTAAATATTATTTTGCCGGATGCTCGGTTTCGAACTCTTAACTCTGGAATGACTTGTCATAATTTTGCAAACGATGTTTTAAATTAAGGACTAAGCAGCACATCTACAACTTTCTCGCTTTGAATTGATATGTTCTCGCGACAAAATTGAAGATATCGTGACCTCCCAAATTTGTCAATAAATTGGAAAGTTGGCAGTAGTAGTAACTCGACAACAGTTTGATATTCTCATTTCTGATGATTTTAGGGGGAGGGTAATCCCCCATCAATTTTCGATGGGGGAGGATCCCCCCTAAATCTGCTAGCGTTTGTGTTGTGGTATTGGGAAAGACAACCCCTACCACATGCATAGGTTCAGACACACTAATTAGATTTTCTATTTACTTTTTTTTACAAATCTACGCGAAATACCTATTTTTTTTTATTATTATTATTATTTTAAGTTATGCCCCGGAACCGCTTTCGTATTACTTCAGGGCACTCCTTTTTACAGCCATGCCATTCGAGAAACGAGAAAATTCTGCTCCGGACGGGATTTGAACCCACAACCTCCGGACCAAGAGTCAATGCTCTTTACAACTCGGCCACGGAGATCGGCGCGAAATACCTAGTTGATATACTCATAATCTATCATAATAAATAAAATGGCTAAACATAGAAAATTTAATTTTGGAACACAGAATTCTCTTAGAACGTAAAAAATCGGTTTTACCAAATAAGAAAAGAAATAATCGACAACTCAACTGGAAGCGACTTATCGCCAAAGCGACGCTTTCCAGTGGTATAATACGAACAGACAGCCTTTAGCCACATTCTTCGACTGAAACGGATTCATACTCAATTACTCATGTCAGTAATCTTTTCAAATCTCCTCGTTGTCAGGCTTGTTTATTAAGACCTACAATCTCACACTTCTGGCTAACATTGGAAACAATGGTGCTGTACTCTGATTATCCTTAGGAGATCTTTATTAATTATGAAAAATATAAAATTGACAATATCGATTCAGAGTCTAATAATTAAATTAGAAATTAAAATTGAAAGCTAAAATTAAAATTATTTAAGATGGTCAGCTTCAGCAGTACTGAGCCCAGGGACTATTTCATAAAACTTCTAAGCCCTGTATTATAGGCGATTAGCGAAATGTACGTATTAAAAGTAAATTTCAACATTTTTGTTGTCTATAATACAAAACAAGCATGTGTGATTTATTAGAAAAACTTATATTATAGGAACTGAATTACAAGGGTTTTATAAAACAGGGCCCTGAGCTATGATATAACGATGTGAACTCTAAAATCACAACTTAATTTAATTATTTAAAGTAAGAAATAACATTAAGGATGTTTATAGTCGTTATGCAATATAAATTTCTAAAATAATTTTGTATCGACTACAAGTTTTGTTATTGAGTCACAAGCGGATTCCTCTATTAGGACATCTTCTAATGAACTTTAATTAATTAAACTTTTAATCGATATTGTCAATTATACATTATTTAATATCTTACGATTCTTTAAATAATTTTTAATTTATTAATAATATTTATTTTTCTCTGTTGAATTAGTGGATTCCTATCAAAATGGCCAGTCAATGTGGGGCGACAGTCTTGTTGCTAGTAACAGGGCATTACTATTTGTTCCTAATCAATCTTCCAATGTCCGTTTGGAATATTTATGAGTATGTATACTTTTTCTCACTTCTGACAATGTGGGATAAAATGTTTTAAATTCCAAGATTTTTATTTATTTATTTGAACGGAAACTTCAAATTACTTATCGGTCTAAACAATTGTTCTGTGTCCAGGTCTGTTAGATTGGCAATTTTAAAATGTTCCTAAGAGTGTAAATATAACATCTGGGGCTGAAATTTAAGTTGGAATTAATGTATTTTAAAATGAATAATATTTCTTTTTAAGGGAACGATATATCAAAGGCGTAATAATGAACCTAAAATATGTAAGTTCGTTTCAAAATGTTCCTTAGGACATTTTAATAGGTGCTTCTATTAAGTTGTGAAGGGTGTGTTGGTAGTAATATTGGGTTCGATTTTTTTTTTTTTTTTTTTTTTTTTTTTTTTTTTTTTTTNAAAAAAAAAGAAATGTGTTGAAGACTGCGCAAGGAGAAGCTGAATGCAGCCCAGTCTAAACCAACAAACTTGGTGTTCATATCATCGGGGCATGGCCGTATAAAGGTAACCTAATCATATGACACGTAGATCAGTGATTATATCATCGAGGTCGTCGCAAACTGGTTTGTAATCTGATCAAATACAACTTTTTATTTAACAAATTTGATTTAATTAATTTTGTGTTAAATGGCGGACCTATTTGTTATATTTACACTCTCAGAAAAATATTAAAACAAGTTTGGTGAAAATCGGACTAAAATTGCAATCTAAATAAAGACAACCTAAAGATGGTTCTTGCACAACGACAGATTATAAGTTAAATAAATGGGTTTGTGGTGTAGTGGTAAGACGCTCTGACTGATAAACAGTGGGGCGTGTACTCAAACCCAGCAAACCTATGAAATTTTATCCTCGTCAATTTGGGCTGAGATTATCAACATTTAGTTCGTCCTAAGGTAGCATAATATGCTACCCCACCATTCTACCACCATCACTTTCTGTGATGGACGCGGAAAGTAAGGTATGTATAAGTTAAATTGGTGAACTTTGTTAACTGATGTTAGCAATAATGTTGTTTTATATGTCACACAGGCAAATTTGAATAATGTTACTAGTTTGTGTTTCGGCAAATAACGCGAAAACCGCGAATCACCACAAAAAAAAAAAAAAAAAAAAAAAAAAAAAAAAAAAAAAAAAANAAAAAAAAAAAAAAAAGAATTGCCAAGTGTACAAACCGAAGGCGTAATTTCTTCCAATCCATATATGACTTGCTAACTTTCGATGAGGAAAAGTGAATCATAAGATTGTAAGAAGTTACTTGAGGGTGACATCCTCACGACTCAGTCCACCTGAGCTGATGGTGTAAACTAACGCAGAAAGCAACTCTGTAATATCATTATGTTTATAACTCTTATGTTACTGACGTAAATATTTTGCAGTGATTGTCATGGTTCTGGGGGCCCATGTCAGTTATCAGCCTCCAAGAACGAATGTATGATGACAATTAAAAACGTAAGCAGTATACTACAACTTATCTAGAGCTGCTGTCTCATACATCTGGCTACCATCGGATACGATGATGCCACTATTGAATGAATTAAGTGTATACAAATTACATGTAAAGAAGAATGTGGAATAAAAAATGGAGGTTCGCATTAAATTTTATTTGTAAATTTTTTTGCGTATGTGATTATCACGAAAATGAGCCCATCAAAAATTTTAAAAATCCCAGTATTTTGTTTTCCGAAATATCAACCCTTTCCTGACTCGGTAACCCCCGCAAGGTTATCACAGTATCCTTTCCATTTATAAATTAATCTTTTTTAAAAATGGTAGAAACAAGTTTATATGAGAGTATGGGAAAGATTTTGATGGTCCTTAGCTGGAACTAAAATTATGTGCGTTCCAGGCTGCACACCATCCGCCGTGATGGGCACTTTTGTCACTTGATCGAGCTTTGATCGATTTTAATGAAATAAGTTATTTATTTTATTAAGGTACAATTAATAATTGAGGTTTTCTTAATTTATTACAAATGTAGGTCCCATTTGGGGTCTAATTGTGCCCCGACATTTTTCGTCACCAACAGTCACATATAATAATATAGGGTTCCATACTAAAATTTTAGTTTTAGTATCCTATAAAAAGACAGTTAGAACCCAAATGGGACCCACATACCAAATTTCAAAATCGGTCAACACTAAGTGGCAAAAGTGCCCATCACTGCGGACAAACGTATTTTCTATATAATTCGGTTTTTGGGTTCTATATAATATGTTGAAACGTAAAATATGGATTTTTTTGGGGGGGGGGGGGGGGGTAGTTTTTTTTATGACATTCCAAAGGTTCATTATTGAAAATAACTAACCAAAATCAGGAACTTCTATTTATTATTTTTCTCTCTCCTTATTTTAGATTTTATGGTGTGCCAAAAGGTAACATGGGTGTGTTTGATCCTACTGAGTTGTACAATAGAAACTCACTCAAGACGCATATGAAGAACTGTCTCATAGGAATGGGCTTCTACTTAATTATCTTCTTTGTATATTTATATAGGTAAGATCAGAGAGTATCTGTACTTGATATTATCGGAGAGATCATTAATAAAGATCTCGACATTTTTAATCACTCATTACAAGAAAGATTGAATGAATGTTTATAAGTTATGAGTGATCATAACACGAACATCGACGATCATGAGGGACTGCTTAGCATCCCAAGAGTTAGTCAATTTAGAGAGAGGGAGAGAGAGGTGTCACTAGGTCATAAGTTATTCTGTAACCCCACTGAAGCGTTCCTCATTCCATCATCTTCTATACAGTTTGGCATTGTCTGGGAAGCTGAGCAGTCCTTTATATTTGTCGCAGTTTGTGTTATAATAGTTATTCTGTAACCCCACTGAAGCGTTCCTCATTCCATCAGTTTGGCATTGTCTGGGAAACTGAGCAGTCACTTATATTTGTCGTAGTTTGTGTTATGATCATTTATAACTTGTAAACATTAATTTAATCTCTCACCTCTCGTATGGAGTCTCCTTAAACATTATTGTGAGTTCTTATAATGAATTTTAAAAGATTTATTCACGATCCCTCCGATAATACGAGTATACGCTGTATATTATTTTTTAAAAAACGAGGCACTCAAAATATCTACAGACCGAATTACAATTTCGAAAATCCCTGCAACACCTGTCTCCTTATTCCAAGGGGTAATTTTTTTCAATTGAATTTCAAATTTTGTGCACTTTCAGGGGATGTCATGGAAAGTAAACTTTGAAATCTTATATAGAACTACCTAGCTGTTTTAATGGGTTGGTGGTTTAATGTTAAGACACTCTGACTGGTAAACAGTAGGGCGTTAGTTTAAACCTGCCAATTCATCCTAATTAATTTGATATATTTACTTAGAAGTTTACTTTTTCGCAAAAGGCTTGGGAAATACCTTTGTATAAAAATCTTATTATATTTAAAATAAATAAAGAATTTATTTGAATACCACTATTGGAGGACATGTAAGGGTCCGGGAGTTCCACCACCATTATTACTTTCTGTGATGGACACGGAAAGTGAAAGAAAATCAAAAGTATTTTGAGATTTATTTGTGATCGGTACTCAAAACAGGGTCGAAATTTTTTCAAGTTGAAGTTAAGCTTTCTAAACAATTTTGCAATCATAACTCTGCATCTGATTAGAGTCTTAAAGTTGAATATTCCCGTGCTGATGACATGTCCACTTTCGTTTAAAATAGTTGGTACCGTTTTTAGTTAAATAAGAAGCTTTCTAAAGATGATAATTAATTAAAGGAGCATGCAGTGACAGTGCCGGCAAGTGATTCCCGCGAAACGTGAGCTCACAGTGATGCACTTCTGTCACGTGCCGGTCTAGTATGAACATATTCCTTCAACTGACTGGAAGAATATTTTTAGTTTTGCCAGACGGATTACTTGTCGGTCTTGGCACTGTCACTGATCAGCGTGAATGCTCCGTAATTAATCGACATAAAACTAACCTAGTTATGTCCTTCTCCGTTATGTATAGTATCATGTAAATAAGGTTTGTCACCGATTGAAAGGTGTTTTTTTAATATAATGGTAAGATAACTTGATATTTATACCAGGGTTAGTTATTTAAACTAACCCTGGTATAAATATCAAGATTCTCGTCCAACTACTGAAATCTGAAATCCTAATTATTATTACTTTATTTCAGCATGATATTGTCCTTGCTGAAGGACAATCCTCTGGAAAAACAAAGTGCATATACTGGTACTGAATATTAATAGATGCTACTGGAAAAACAAAATACTTTTGCTGGTACTGGAAATTAATCCAATCTCAGTACATACTCTGATGCTGATTATTAATCCAATCTCAGTACATACTCCGATACTAAATATTAATCGAATCTCTTTGGATGAATTGATCTCTATACTTTTGTCTTGGAGTACGTTATTTAGAGCCCTGTTGCGCAGAGGGAGTGCATATCTGGACCCATGTTTATTAAGCAAAATTGTTTTTATTTGAGCTCTAGTAAACGTGGTTAAAAAACTGACAATCTCAAGCATCCACTCCCTTTACCTCTTCTCTATTTTTCTATAAAGGGTAATTAGAACAATTAAATTTCTTTGAGCCAGTTTGAGATAAAAAAAAAATATATTCTGAGCAAATGGGGATCTTGAATCATTTATAGCAGCGGTGTCCAAACTTTTGTGAACAGCTCGCTTGATTAGATCGAAAAAAATCGTAAAAGGTAAAATGGTACATGCCTGATAAATTTATTACAATGCGTATGTAGTGGCAACCTACGGGTTGTTTACCAAAGATTTGATTTTTGGTTCAATACTACCAACCGCTACTCTCAGAATCGGTTCATTGTTTAATTTGGAGGTTATACACGACTGGACAGGCGGTATTATGAAATTGTTGCGCTTCAGGCGTAAAAAAACATGGGAAATAGGGCGGTTTATTTACCTCAATTGAAAATTTGAAAGAAAGGAAAAAAACGGCGTCCGACCTCGATGCCCATTGGGCTGTAAATATCTATTTAGATATTAATTTTGGCATCGAGTCGCGGACCCCATTTTGGAACCGCTGATGTAGAGTTAAACTTCGGAGTCATATAAGTTCAACTTAAAAAAAAAAAAAAAAAAAAAAAAAAAAAAAAAAAAAAAAAATGAAATCATTTATTTTTCATGGCATATTCAAATTCTGTATTACATATTAATGCCAATGGAGGATAAAACCCCCGTCTCGAATAACCAATAAATAATTTGATTGAATTGGGATACTATGTCAAGTAAAACCATAATGAGGCAGATAAAATACTATATCTTCACTTGATTTATTGACAAGTGAAGATAAATATTTAATAAATGTTAATTATACGTTGTGAAAAAAAAAAAAAAAAAAAAAAAAAAAAAAAAAAAAAAAAAAAAAAAAAAAAAANCCCCCCCCCAAAAAAAAAAAATAGGTTGAGACCCCAAACTCAAAACTTGCCAAACCATTTTTGAGATGAGCCCTCCCAAAAGAAGCAGGAGCGCGGAATACACCTGTTAGTCGTTCTTTAAAGATTTTTTTAAAAGGTGGGTTAATTTCTACTAGACATCCAATATTGAATTAAATTGGAAATAACAATAATTTTAGTGATTGAGAGCTTTTATTTGAGATGTCACATATGGATGTCTAGGTCCGACCTTGCGAAAAATGGAAAATTTTCAAAATAATTTAAAAAAATCAAGTGAATAGTAAGAAAAAAAAACTTGAACCCTAAATATTTTTTTTAAAAAAATATTCTTGTATCCACAATAGGTTATAAGGTTCCGAGATATAATATGACAATTCTTTCTAAAACGACTCACTATATCAATTTTTAGTATAGCTAGGTATAAGTATTTAGTTCTAGTAACCCCAAACCAAAGATTTATAATTTATTTATTTTAGAATTATGTATTAAGTAAATTTTTTTTTTTTTTTTTTTTTCTTTTTANTTTTGCATTTGATTGCGTGATATTCATTCGTATTTTAATTTCAAAATTTCTCATCTTAGAGACCGTTTTCACTCGTCAGACGACCAATTCTATTTGGGGTCGGCGTTGCGTTCCTTAATTCTACCATTTCACAAACTTTTGTTTTTTTGCCTACTCTCTTTAGCTGTACCCTTTCCTGGTACGGTAATCCTTACAAGCTTCTCATAGTATCCGTAGAAACTTCATTTTGTAGCCGAGTTTTTTAAAGGTTGTATGCCGTTCTTAGCATCAAACCCTCTTTATTTACACGGGCTTAGGACAAGGCCGGATTAACTATAGTAGCACTTGTAGCACGTGCTACGGGCCTTTAGAGGGCCCCGCGGTTTGACAACTTACAGTAGATATTTCGACATTTCTGGGTTGACAATTGAAAAAACATATGATTTTGACGGGGCCCCCAACTCTTCAAAGTATGTAGTAAAAACCTAGGAACTTAGTAAAGAAACGAGTATTGCAACATAAGCAAATTGTTTTTTTAGCATGAGCGGTAACCATGTTTTATTGAAGTTGGTATACTCAAAATTTAATTTCACTTTTCTCTAACAGCTGTAGGTACTAGACCAAAAGATAATCAATTTTTGTACTGGCTCCAAAAAGTAGACTATTTTTACGGCGCCGGCGGGGGGTGGGGGCCTGCTTTGTGAAAGTACTACGGGCCCCGGGGAAGGTTAATCCGGCCCTGGCTTAGGACTGTCACCTAATTAAGCTGACTTACTTCCCTCGGTGGCTACATTCATCTCTCCAAACTCTATCCCAAATAATATCAGAAGTGACTTCTACCAATTTTATTCAACTTCCTCCTGAATGCTGAGCTCACTAGACCCAATAGTAT
Source organism: Pachypsylla venusta (assembly GCA_012654025.1). Lineage (NCBI taxonomy): Eukaryota > Metazoa > Arthropoda > Insecta > Hemiptera > Aphalaridae > Pachypsylla > Pachypsylla venusta. Next base: position 12,457,225 of record CM022875.1, read on the forward strand.
TGTGTTCAATGGATGTCCCCCGGCCAGATAGAATCTCTTCATCTTCCAAATTTTCTCCATCTGTCCAAACTCGATTCCAAATAATATCAGAATTGACTTCTACTAGAACGATACTTTTTTCACTCTGATCATCTGGCGTATCAGGTAATATTTTCGGTCCTTCTAATTTGGGTAATAAACTTTCATTGTATTTTATAACATCGTTTGGATTCCATTCATATTGGGCCAAAGGTATCTTGGTCGTTTCTTCAGTGATCCCTTCCATTTGTTCTAAGGCTGGTAAGAGTTTTTGTTGGTTTGTACCAATCTGCATACAATCTAACTGTGGAAACACGAACACCCCTTTTCCAACAGGCTGAAAGATGAACAAACCATCATTCTGGTGTATGACTCATTCCAATATGGTTGAAACTATTTCAGAAATTAACATATATTTTTTGATAAAAAAATCTGCCAATGTGTAACACATGGGTTTATTATTATATTCGTTAAAAAAATGTTTAATGTTTTACGTTCCAAGGCACGCACAATCCAAAAATCGAACAAAAAATGTGTTCGTCCTCCACCGCTCCCCCCATACTCTGTACACCGCACACCATCCGCCTTTTGCCACTTAGTGTTGATTTTTTTGATAAAATTCGATATGTAGGTCCCATTTGATATGGAACCCTATATATGTGACTGAAGGTCCCGAAAAATTTCGGGGCATAATTAGACCCAAATTTTATCAAAATATGTCAACGCTTGGTGGCAAAAGTGCCCATCACGACGGACTTTTTATTCGATTTTGAAATATAAAATATCAAATTTTTATGGGAGGGAGGTATTTTTTTTATTATCTCCATGGATATTACCAAAGCATTTGACTGTGTCAATAGAAATACTTTATTTTTTTGTAAAGGTTCATTATTGAAAATAATAAACCAAAATGATCTTCTATACTTATGCTAGAGACAATAAGAAAAAGGAAGACATCTTGGTTGGGACACATACTACGCAGGAATTGTTTGATGAGGAAGATAATAGAAGGGAAAAGGGGGAAGGGGTAGAATAAAATTTGGTATGTTGAGTGATGTAAAGAGGACGAGAATAATACAAGTTATTAAGTGATGAAAGAGGACGTTCAGAACCGGAAAATGTGGAGTATGCTCGGTTAATACCTGTCATTAGACAGATTTCAGATTATACCAAAGAATTGCATTCATATTTTTATGGTCTGGCCCGTGTCCATCCCTGACCTTAATCATAGCTTAGTGATTGTTAAAAATACCGTGTAATGCTACAAATGACCACAAATGCCGACAAAACAGAAAGAAATATACATTTAAGTATCTTAAACGCGGCACTCATCAGTTTTCGGTTCTTTTCTCGCTTACCATTTGTTCAATGAATGTGCCATGATAGGATGTTTTGTTTTCATAATCTATGATACCACTTCCAGAAACCTTATCTTGGTCCCAAGCTGAAGTCATTTTTGTGTTTACTGAAGAAAAGAAGTAAGTGCCTATTCCATGGCGTTTTCCTTTGAACCAAGATCCACTGTAGGTGTCACCATTGATATAGTAATAGACACCAAATCCATGTTGTAGGTTCTTTTTCCACTCTCCTAAAACAGGACCATAAAGAGTTTTTTGTTTTGTTTGTTTGTTAAAATGTAGCCACCGAGGGGAACAAGCCAGCTTCGTTAGGTGGCTGGTGTAAATACAGAAGGTTTGGTGTTAGGAAGTGCATACAGCCTTTAAAAAACATCAGAAAATTGCAGTTACTGCACATTGATATTATGAGAAACAAGCGAGGGTAACCTTGCCAGGAAAGAATACAGCCAAAGAGAATACGCAATGAACAGAAAGTTGTGGCATGATAGAATTAAGGGAGGCAACGCCAACCCCAAACAAAATTGTGAAAGAGTGAAGTTAATGAAGTAGAAAAGTGGTATTTTTTGTCGTAACATATGAATCTTCGCAAGGCTCCTATTCGAATTGCGGAGCCATTTATTTAAACAATACAAGGTTTTTGAAACATCCCAGGACGGCTAAATGTCTGGCGAACAGCAAAAAATAAATCAATAGTGGTAGCCCTACTGAAATGCACCTCTAAACAACTTGTTTTTTGCTGCTTTAATGTCATCATATATCTAATCTTGGAGGCAGGGACGTAACTAGACTGGTGAGCATCCGGGGCAAGGACCATTTTAGCGCCACCTCCCACCTGGCTAAAACAAATTTTCATCAAATCAATATAAAAGAACCAAACACACAAATAATTGGTACGGCTTCTACCCGTCTCGTTTCCGGGCGACAATGATGCGTTTCGACTATTCTACAGTGGCGAAAGAGGCACAGGAGGGGGGAACTTCTTAGTAACTCCTCTTCCCCCGCTCGTCACTCCCCGAGTTCTTTTGCCTCGTGAACTGTCAGATTATAATTTATTTATATTGAGATGGCAGCCACCTGCATTCTCGTTTGCGATGTCCTAAATATTTATCAATCAATCATTCGTGGCATTATCGATTCCGATGGTATGCAGATGTATGAAACTGCAGCTCGAAAGAAGAAGTTGTTTATTTGTTGTTAAAGTTTTTAATTGTCATCATGTTTCTAAGCTTGGAGGCTGAAAATTGGCATGAGCCCCCAGAACCATATCAATCATTGCAATTTAATTACGTCAGTAACATTATAATATTATAGAGTTGCTTTCTGTATTATGTTACACCATCAACTCAGGTAGAATAGGCCCGTGAGGATGTCACCCCCAAGTTACATCTCACAATCTCAATTGACCTATTTTCACTATGAGTCAGAATTGGTTTGGAAGAAATTACGCCATCGGAAGACTGAAATTTTGAGTTTGTTTCTGCGATATAAAAATGCACTTTTCTTTTCTTTTGGGGGGGGGGGGAGGTATACGGCATACCTACATAGTTCCGTTTTTTAAGGGGGAATGTAGAAATCCCTATTTTGAATAATTTATTTGAATGCGTTTTCCAATCAATTCTTTTTTGTCTTCAGAACATTCTTCTATCTTTTGTGGTTGAATTAATAATTGCGGCATTTTGAAATTCGAAGTCTTAAACCTTTGGTTAAGTCCGACAAGCTTATTCCTTCACACCTGATGGTTTTCCCTGAAAAGTGGAAGCCTGTGTACATCCCAAATCATTTTCTGAGTAACATAAATTTAGACTATGTCCCCCAGGCCTCTTCAATAATAAATAACTTACCGTCATATCGTGTGCCGTCTGGATAATAAAAAACGCCTTTTCCAGATCTTAAACCAAATCTATATTCTCCATGATATCGGGCGCCATTTTGTTTAGCAAATATATAAAGACCTTTGCCGTATCGAAGATTATTCTTGTAGCAGCCTTCATAATAATCGCCATTTGATAGAAGGCACCTCCCATGGCCATGTCTTTGATTGAGTTTATTTCTACCACCTTCGTATTTCTTTATGAAAATATTAAATAGAATTAATGTCCTTACAAGGCAACTTTGAAACCGCGACTAAAGGCTGTAGCAAGACATCAACAACAAAAGATAGATCTATGTTAAATTTATAAAACACAAAGATTAGTTGGTATACTGAATTACACAGTCACTGATTCACAAATTGTCGGGGTGCTCAGCCTAACCTTGCACAAACTTCAACACAAGCCCAGTTGGTATACTGACTTACACAGTCACCGATTCACAAATCGTCGGGGTGCTCAGCCTAACCTTGCACAAATTTCAACCCTTCAACACAAGCCCAGTTGGTATACTGACTTACACAGTCATTGATTCACAAATCGTGTGGGTGCCTAGCCTAACCTTGCACAAACTTCAACACAAGCCCAGTTGGTATACTGACTTACACAGTCATTGATTCACAAATCGTCGGGGTGCTCAGCCTAACCTTGCGCAAACTTCAGCACAAGCCCAGTTGGTATACTGACTTACACAGTCACTGATTCACAAATCGTCGGGGTGCTCAGCCTAACTTTGCACAAACTTCAACCCTTCAACACAAGCCCAGTTGGTATACTGACTTACAGTCATTGATTCACAAATCGTGTGGGTGCCTAGCCTAACCTTGCACAAACTTCAACACAAGCCCAGTTGGTATACTGACTTACACAGTCATTGATTCACAAATCGTCGGGGTACTCAGTCTAACCTTGCATAAACTTCAACACAAGCCCAGTTGGTATACTGACTTACACAGTCATTGATTCACAAATCGTCGGGGTGCTCAGCCTAACCTTGCATAAACTTCAACACAAGCCCAGTTGGTATACTGACTTACACAGTCATTGATTCACAAATCGTCGGGGTACTCAGTCTAACCTTGCATAAACTTCAACACAAGCCCAGTTAGTATACTGACTTACACAGTCATTGATTCACAAATCGTCTGGGTGCCTAGCCTAACCTTGCACAAACTTCAACACAAGCCCAGTTGGTATACTGACTTACAGAGTCATTGATTCACAAATCGTCTGGGTGCCTAGCCTAACCTTGCACAAACTTCAACACAAGCCCAGTTGGTATACTGACTTACACAGTCAGTGATTCATAAATCGTCGGGGTGCCCATCCTCACCTTGCCAAACTTCAACACAAGCCCAGTTGGCGTATTGACTTACACAGTCATTGATTCATAAATCACAGGGTGCCCAGCCTAACTTACCACAAATTTCAACACAAGCCCAGTTGGCGTACTGACTTACACAGTCATTGATTCATAAATCGTCAGGGTGTCCAGCCTAACTTTGCACAAACTTCAACACAAGCCCAGTTGGTATACTGACTTACACAGTCATTGATTGATAAATTGTTACTTATGAAATAAGAAATGAAAGGGTATTATAGATGAAATTAGGAAATTTAGTAGTTCGTTGACGATTGTGTTTTTGTCTGGAAACATATTTTTGGTACTCACGTATTTTTACCAACTTAAAAATTCGTAGCGCTGTAAAAATACGCCAGGAAACACTGGGTATATAGAGTTGTAGAAGGGAAGTGAGTGCCAATAATTTTGCTTACCCCAATAGGATTTTCCTCTTCCTCCTCTTCAATTGCAAACGAATCATTGGACATTTCAAATTTCGACAATAATTGTTTGTATAAAGCAGACTTTGGTCAAATTAATAATTTGCTGAAATATGTATCTAGGTGGCCAAAATAAGGAATCGCTTACGATAGAATACGCGTACCTATTCTGAGGTCTAATAAATAATGATTGGTTTGTTTTTGGTTTATTATTTTCAACACACAAGGAACATTTTTACCAAAGGCGTTATTTCTTCTAATTCTAATCCATTTATGACTTGCTAACTCAAAGGCGGATACAAGCCCCCGCTCCTGTGCTAACTTTCACGAGGAAAAGTAAATCATACTCCAGATTCTAACAAGTTACTTGAGGGTGTCATCCTCACGGGCCAAGTCCAACTGTCCTGATGGTGTAAAATAACACAGAAAGGCTTCAATATTATTATGTTTTTTAACTCATTTCTTTGTGTTACTATCGTAATTATATTACAGTGATTGACATGGTTTTGGGGACCCATATCAATTATCAGCCTTCAAGAACTTCAACTTATTTGGAGCTACTGTTTCATACATCTGGCTACCATCCAACTTGATCTTTTTTTTTTTTTTTTTTTTTTTTTTTTTTTTTTTTTTTTTTTTTTTTTTTTTTTTTNTTGGAGGTAGGGTGAATGTTGCCTGGATGAGTATTTCCAGAGCATTTTTTTTTTTCTTTTTTTCAGGAACCTACTAATGATTTATTTCTTTTACAGATTTTGCCCCCTGGTCCCTTACGAATATCCCTTATTGTAATGTGTCAGAGGTTAAAGAAACCTCTGAAACACAATAAATAATAATAATAATAATCTACCATCCAACTTGAAACCAGCGTTTATGGTACGTTGAATGTATCAGTTCCCAGTAACGGATAGAGGGGAATAGAGATCGTCCCTCCCTCCAAAGATTTGAAGATGAAAAACAAAAACAAACAAAATTAATTACTTTTTGGTAGAATTATCAGAGATAGTAGAGCTATTTCAAGAGCTCACAGATAATTCAGTTGACTTATTAAGGTCATTTACCGTAAACTCAAGTTACCTACATGTTTTTCTTTCATTAATGATTAATTCATTTTACTGACTCTGATGTTGATGTTTAGAGTTTAAGCCTTGATCGTCTCCCTCCCCTCCCCCCCCAAAAAAAATACCTGTATCCGTTAGATCACTGAAATTAAACGACGTCCAGTGAGGTTTTACCAACTAGGTGACCACGTAGGTTGGCGCCCTCGTGATGCTGGCAATTTTTCCGGCTCAACCCAGGCTGGGGCAGGTCAATGTGGGTAACTGGTTTTGGAGGATAACCTCTATTCGCTGTCTCGAATGACTAATAATTTTATTAGTCAGGTGCAGGGGGGCAAAGGCATACCTCGCAGTGCTGCGGGTAGTTCAAATAAACCTACAGTACAGTAAGGCGGCTTCTGTAGTCTTATGCAGGCACTTCATAACCTGCAACATTGACATCGCACTTATCCAAGAACCCTGGCTAGTTGGAGGAAGTGTAGCCGGGCTTGGAAACACTGGAGGCCAAATAATTTATGATAGGAACTCCAACAGAGTGAGAATGAGAACTTGTATTATAATCAAATCAACCAATAATAATACAACACTAACACTGATGAACTTCAACAATGGACTCAATGAAGATTTGACTACCATCAGACTTAAATACCATACGGGAGTATCAACCAAGGAAATAACTCGCCATCGTCACCAGAAATGGTGACATTTCGCAGGCAATCAAACCTGCAATTCATCTTGGGTACAGATTCAAACGCACACAATATCATGTGGGGAAGCACGGATACCAACAGCAGGGGTGAGTACCTTTTTTTTTTTTTCTTTTTTTTTATTGATTGGCCTAAGTATTTAAGTTACTACTACTAGCCAGCCCTCTTTGTTATATTTAATATTTAATTATTATTATTTAATTAATTTATATTCTGTTTTTATATTGCCATATTTTTTTTATTTATGTAATCTACAAGAATCGATCTTAACTTTGGGTCAGCTATCAAATAATAATATATTAACCGGCAAAGTCCCACTATATTTTACCACCTTCCCTAAAAGTGTTTCCTGATCTCTTTTCATTCCAGTACACCCTAAAATCATGTGCTCCAAATCGAGTACCTTTTGGAATATATTCTTTTTAATGATTTATGTGTTCTGAATCAGGGGAATGAACCTATTTTCGATAACGAACGGGGAAAGAGGTGTTCGACATTGCCCAGCTTCTCCGAGCTTGGCCAATGAAATTTACGGGGTGGCATGTATCTAGGGAGCCATCTCTCTTGGATCATAAATTCATAGAATTGGAAGTCTACAACGTAGACAAAACAATCATTGAATACCGCAAGCCCCCGTTAAACTAATTGGGAGAAATATAGAGAAACTCTCACAACGGAAATCAATCACATGATGCGGGATATGAGAAATACTATAGATATTGAACTCGTTTCTGATAACTTACAGGAGGCAATAGAAATTTCCTACCATGCAAGCTGCCCTTTAGTTAGGGGAGTCACAACAAATGTCAGATGGTGGACTAAAGAACTTGCCCGACTTAAGAAAGTAACAAGAAAACTGTTTAAAAGCAAAATATACTGGCAATTGGAATACTTATTATCAATCCCTTACAAGTAAAATAAAGAGGTTAGAACAGGCACAAAGACAGATTGGGGGAACTACCGTCACAGGAGCGGATCCACGGGGAGAACTGGGGGAGAGTCCCCCCCCCAAAAGATTTTGCAATTGTGACAAGGCTATTTATCCAAACATCTATACTTTGCTTTGCATACTTTGTACATTACCAGCCACAAATGCTAGCGATGAAAGGTCTTCCTCTCCTTTGCGCCGAATCAAAAGATTAAATGGATTGGCTCTTCTAAATATCAATTATGATATTGAGGTAACTCCGGAAGATTTTCTAAAATGGGCAGACATCGCTTCGATTTTAATGTATAATATTTCTGTTTATAAGCATACAAAACATTATCCTTTAATGACATAATATTACCAAGAATTAATTTTATTTCCTTAGCCCCCCCCCCCAAAATTTTACTCCGGATCCGCCCCAGCCGTGAGGAGGTTGAAAACACCTCTGAAGTTACAAGACTCCAAAAAATCATGACCAAAGAACCACTAAATCCTTTTGGTACGTTAAAAAGAGGCCGATGGAACTTATACTGAGTCGGGGAGTGAAACTGTGGAGCTCCTACTCCGCACTCACTTCCCCGATTCACAAAAAAACACCGTTGACGGGAAACAGCTTCTGCTGGAGATTCCTCCTAGAGGGCCCTCTGAGGACGACTGCCAATAAATGTAACGCAAAACAGGATTGATTGGGCCTTTGACTCATTCAAACCATACAAATCGTCTGGGCCGGATGAGGTGCTTCCAGTCCTCCTAAGGGGGGACCAACATAGCTGCAGGCTATGTACCTATAACTTGGAGGAAAGGGGGGTGGGAGGGGTCTTTATTCCAAAACCGGGGCGAAAACCATATGCGGAGGCAAATTCGTAAAGGCCAATAACCTTATCGTCCTTTGTCCTCAAAACCCTTGGAAAGCTTGTTGAAAAATATGTCAGAGAAACAAGTCTTCCTTATAGAAAGGTCTATAAATAAGAATCAGCAAATCAGCATGCATATCAAACGGGGAAGTCATGTGAAACGGCCTTGCATCATTTGATAAGAAATATCGAAGGTCACAATAAAATACAAGGAGCTCGCTCTTGGAGCAAAATAACAAAATTAGTGCACAATCCCATACTAGTGATGGTACGGGTCACTTCTCTAAGTGGCAATATCACTCCAATTTTGATGAAATTTAAAACAGAGACTATTTGTAACATATCATGGACAAATTTTGAATGCTGTCAAATCCGTTTTCAAAAATATTTTCACTCATTAGCTGTGATAACAGCGAAGGCTGCCACTGCTAATTGATATAATATTTTCATCATGAGTCTATTCGATTCGAAGGATGGTGGTTGAGTGATTCAAAACTAGTTTATTCATAAATAATTATTTATTAAATCATAAATCTTATTGACATAAATATACAGGGTGATTATTAAGTACTCTAGCTTAATCAAAAAGTAAAGCGGAAGACAGAAATAAATAAAAAATATAACGACAGATACAAAAAATAAATAGATTCTTTGTCGGGGAAACTCTAATATAAATAACATACCACCAATGACCAATTGACTTGGAAACATTCAAAATAAGCTCCGACAACTGCTGAAGGTTGTCAAAGGTAATTCAAATATTTTTTCCCACTTTAGAGCTCCGACAACAGACGAAGGCTGCCAAATCCGTTTTCAAAAATACTTTCACTGAATAGCTGTGATAACAGCGAAGGCTGCCACTGCTAATTGATATAATATTTTCATAAAATACTTGCGACATCATCCGGAGCCTGCCAAATTCCTAGAATAAAGGTAGATAAAGTTTAGTACGGTTTTCCGTACCCTTTATTCAACAATAAAATAAAAGTACGCATTTATTATTTAAATCTTTTTAAGTGTTAATTTTTTTTTTACTTCCAATATAAAATAAAACACAAAAACACTATTTATCATTAATTATATAGAAACTAGTTTCGCATGATTCGATTCATCAAACACTTTATTCGATTCGAAGGATGGTGGTTGAGTGATTCAAAACTAGTTTATTCATAAATAATTATTTATTACATCTATTAAATCATAAATCTTATTGACATAAATATACAGGGTTATTATAAAGTACTCTAGCTTAGTCAAAAAGTAAAACGGAAGACAGAAATAAACATAAAATATAACAATAGATACAAAAAATAAATAGATTCTTTGTCGGGGAAACTCTAATAAATAACATACTACCAATTGACTTGGAAACATTCAAAATAACTATAATTTCTAAAATGATTTTGTATCGACTTAAATTAAATTGATGAGTCACCAATATGAATTTTACTTGTAGTGGATACAAAATCATTTTAGAAATTATATTTCAAAATTACTACAAACATCGTCAATATTATTTCTTACTTGAATAAATTAAGAAAATAATGTTCCACTAGCATAAAGTCAAACAAAAGACAGGCAAAAACGATAAAAGTTAACGATAGGTGCAAAAAATAAACAAAATCACTGACTAAAGGTTTAATATTTGTATACTCGTATAGTACCGTAAATTTTGACAATCCCGTAACTGTGAATAGTCGACCGCGCTTATAATTAACCACCAGGGGCTACCTGATGAGTTTCCGAAATCACAGATACGAGTGTGAATATTGATAGTCATTAGTTTGGTTGGTGAGTTCTCATAATAATAAGTTGAGATTGATGTTTTCTACTACATTTTAGGCGAGGCATGGCCGTAAAAACGTTTCCTAACCTCTCTGATTCGGGGGGGGAGGGGGGGGAATAATACTAGAACAAACGTCTTCACGATGAGCTATTATGTCTTTTTGTATTATTTCTTACGGTTGTATTACTATTCTCCCAATAGAAGAGCTTAGCTGACGTTTTTACGGCCATGCCTCGTAAAATGTGATAGAAAACACCAATCTAATCACAACTTATTATCGTCAGATCTCACCAACCCCAAAATAAAGACTATCAATATTCACAATGCTGATATCTGTGAGTTTTGAAAATCACCGATGAGTTTCCGCAATGTCTCTGTCATTTTAGAAACTCACCAAGTAGCTCTGGTGATTATTAATAATTGCGGTCGACTTTTGATAGTCACAGGATTATCAAAACTCACGGTAACATAGACATAAACAAAAATAATGATCACGGCAAAACTCACTAAACATTGCCACCGCAATGTCAATAGAGATAGAAGTAATAAAAGCTAACGATAGGCACAAAAAAATAAATAAAAACAGTGACTGTAAAAGCCCCAATATACAGTATGTCCCAGAAGGCCTGTAACTTTTGAATTCTGATTGATCCTAGGGATAGAAACCTTTTCTATCCCTAGAATTGAATTGTGATTGATTTTAGGGGTAATGACCATTAGGTTGGTGATAGTAAAATCCAGGTTCGATCCTCGGAAATGACATTTTTTAAATAAAAGTTTCGGTATATCAAGAATTTTAAATGGTACCACTTTTATTTTTTAACATAAAAGTTGGAATGAAATAATGACTAACATTTTTTTTAAAAAAAAATATATATATATAATATAATAAGCAGGACGGAGATAGAGGGGTCTGAATTTTTATTTTGTTACATCCTGTATAACAGCCTCGGTTTTGAGCTTCGATGTAAAAGTTCAACTACAGAGGTTATTCATCTACTGAAATTATCAAAAGTACACATTTTCATTTTTATCAGTGTCATAGACTGACAAAGCCTAATCTCATTTTTCTTCAGGAGGGTAAAATGAGGCCGCTTTGAAAGCGGGCGTTTTCGGGTAGAAAGTCTGAAGTAAGGTTATGATAGTACAAACAGTAGAAAATAACTTAAATATGGAATAATTTTAGCAAAAAAATAACGAAAATTAATCTTCTTATTTCTTTTATATTAGGACCAGAGGAACGAGAAATTTTCAATACAATTACATAGTAAATAACTCGTATTCTAAACCAACAGTATTTGTATTGAATATTTATCAATCCTCTGGCATCCCTGTAAAAGAAATGGAACGGTTAATATTAATTATTTTATGCTAAAATGATTCCATATTTAAGTTACTTCCTACTGTTTGTAGTAAATAACTTTACTTCAGACCGTCTTCCCAAAAACGCCTGTTTTCTGAACGGCCAGTTTTTAACCGCCTGGAGAAAAGTGAGATTTGATTTCGCCAGTCTACGACACTGATCAAAATGAAAATGTGTAGTTTTGATGATTTGAGCAAATAATTGAATTTTTAAATCGAAACTCGAAATCGAACCGCTATACAGAGTGTAACAAAATAATAAAAACAGGCCCCCCTTTTTTCTTTTCTTTTCAAAAAGTGTAAATGAAAGTTATTCTATTCCAACTTTTATATTAAAAAATAAAATTGGTACCCTTCCAATTAAAATTCTTGAGAAACCGAAACTTTTGTTTACAAAATGTCGTTTCCGATGATCGAACCTGAATTTTACTATCACCAATCGAATGGCCATTACCCCTAAAATCAATCACAATTCAAAAATTCCAAGCCATTGAAAAGTTACAGGACCTTCGCTAGGACTTCTGGGGCATACTGTATACATAAACAAAAATGAGGATCACGGCAAAAATAACTAAATTTGCCACAGCGATTTCAATAGCTTGTTAGGTTGGGATTCCAGTAAGCGCACATATTTTGTTTCATGGCAGAACAATCGCAACTAAATTTTAAATAATTTGATACCCGCCATGATTATCTCCTCTATTTGTCAGAAAACTTAATTAAAACTCGCGGAAGAGAAAAAGAATTTTTTAAGGTTTAAAACTTCCAGTAGGAGGTTTTCTGATAAAACTAAATCTGGATGTTGTTGATGTGGTGGTGGGGGTTGCATTGTTCATGGGGATGTTCTGAAAAGAGAGAAAAAATAGATTTAAATTCGTTCAATTGAGATGCTACGAGGGTGGTTCAAAAAGTTCGTCGCCCGACCAACAAAGGGTTAATGTATTGTACTGATATTATGACATGTCTTACGCTGTCTAATGATAAATACGATGTAAAATTATACAAATATTTTGATTACCTGAATTTTTAAGGTAATATTTATTTAGTTTTTGAGTACATTTTTACGATGTGTTCGGCTCCTCGCATGACAACGCCATATCTATAACGTCGTCATTTCAAGGGTAGAGTGCGCGAGTGTCCAAGATATACCACCTTCCCTGAAGTCCAGACCTGGCCTCCCCAGCAACTGTTATCTGTTTTCAAAACTGAAATCTGTGTTGTGTTGAAAAAAATAAATTTGAAGTGAACGAGAAATCAAGTCGGCTGTTTAAAGAGTATTTTGACTGCATAGATGCTAATTCAATAACGGGTATATAGATATATTACCCAAAAGACGTAAAAAATGTATGGGAGTCACGGGAGAGTAGGTTTAAAATTAAGGCAAAACGGGTTTTTATTTTTCTTCTCCATCTAGGCCACGAACTTGGAACCACCCTCATATGTCAAGTAAAACCATAATGGAGGTTAAAATTACTATATCTTCACTTGAAGATTAAATAGAGCTTACTAGTTTCATATTTTCCTGAAGGCAGCAGTCCTCCAGGTCTAGTGGGTATCACACTAGCCCCCCCCCCCGCCTCGGATCAATCACCGGCGAAGTCCGAAAAATTCTACATTTATATTTACTTTCCAGAGTACATTATCAGAGCTTGCACTCCCCTGAGTACAACATCATCATTCGCACTGTAGCTTTGATAATGTACTCAAGAGCGTATGAAACTAGTCAACTCTATTTAGTATCTTTTATAATTTTTAATCCAGTGACGATATAGTAATATTAACTTTCATTATATCAGCTGTTTCGCCCGTGCTTCGCTACGATTATATTGCTATTTTTGTTATTCAAGGACAAATGAAATCGGGGGTGGGGGGCATGTATTCTTGTCAACTCGGTATATTGTAGCCTTTGAAAACACAGATTTCTCCTGCATATGGTTCGCCAGAAGCCTTAGAGGCATGTCCGTTTTGGGTGTTATTATCTAATCATCCTGGTTTTCCAATTTTATATTATCCGGCAGGTTATAATTTTTCATTTCATAAATTAAGGATTGATAGGCTACCTAAAACTTTCTCGCTTTGAGTTGATAGATATTTTGTCGCAAAAAAAATCAAGATATCGGACCGTTACTTGTCGGATTTGGTTAGTAAATTGGATTTTTGGCAGTAACTCGAAAACGGTTTCACATTTTTTTTAGTTCTGATAATTTCCCTGTGGACGTAAACTATGATTTTGGAGAAGGGGGCGCATTCCCATCAATCTTTTCTCTACCGTTTGGGCTGTGGTATAGGAACAGACTACCACTACCTCCTACAAACATACATAGTTATAAAAAAAAAAGTTTGATTTATATATTTAGATTTGGCTTTTTGTTTTTAAAATTGTTTATCAGTGACATGCGCAATTTCATCACTTAGATAACAAATAACATCCACTGACTTCACTTTAGAACACGTAAGATTGACCTTACCTCAGAGTTTGTCCGCCGATTCTTATTGGCCATAAATATGTTCATTAGTCTAGTTGGAGTTTTTGCCAAAGTTCTTCTTATACTTGTGTTCCCGTCGTTAACTTCTCTCATGGGGGCTCTGGGTGTCACTGACGTTGGTTGGGTACTCTGGAAAGGACAAAATAATTTTAACAACACTGCTATCAGAATATTAAAGTTGCACAGAAAGTCCCAAGATTATACAGAGGCATGGCCGTAAAAAATCCTAACCTATTTGATGGAAAAGTAAAGAAAAAAAAACACTGCGTGATTGTATTTTCAAGAAGAATGACCCAATTCTACCGTGAAGCATAACTATTTGGCGACTAAAAGGATAAAATTAAGGATTGAAAGAATTTAAACCAATGCCACCTGTTGCCTTTATCTTGACTACTCAACTGTCCCTATTGGTGTAAAGTACCCAAAGATGGAAGAAATCGTATAATTCGAAATAGCGTCCCTTGAAAATTAAATACCTAGTCGAATATCAAATCCAAGTTTTTGGTGTGAAATTCATCACAACCGAACTAAAGTAATGATTTTTATTGTACATTATACAGGGTGTCTACCAAATCGTCAAAGTGAAATTCCTTGACTTTTCCAGGTTTTTCAGTCTACTTTTCCAGATTTTCCAGTGTACTTTTTCAAAAAACACAATATTGGGGCCGAGGGCCCCCAAAAACTATATAGCAAATTTCCTCCATACCCTAAACATGTATACCAAAATTCCTTCACACCCGCAGGCGAAATTTTTCGGGAAAAGCATGTTCACGCATATAATTGGCCATTGAGATAAAAACCTCAATTCGAAAAATTCCCTGACTTTTGGCGTTTTTTCCTAAATTCCCTGACATTTCCAGTCTCCTAAAATTCCCTGACAATTCCAGGATTTCCAGTCTGGTAGACACCCTATATATAGCACGTTGAATACATCAGTTTCCGTTAGAACACTAAAGTCAAGCAACGTCTAGCGAGGTTTTACCAAGTGGGTGCCCATGTAGGTTCGCGCCCTCGTGATGTTGGCAATATTTCCGGCCCAACCCAGGCTAGGTGAGGTCAATGTGGGTAGCTAGCTGGTTTAAGTTTCCAGCGAATGGAGGGCAAAACCCCCGTCTCGAATGACCAATAGATGTTAGAGAGAGATTAAGCCCAGATAAAAAAAAAATACCGCAACCGCAAATTAGACTGCGGGTTCGAGGCTCTCACAATGGTTGATTTCTTTAGCTACTTACATTGAAAGTTGTCATATTTAGTTTAAAAATAGAAAATATTTTTTAATCACAGAAGAAGTTGCCCTCAAGAGCTGAAGAGGCAAGAAGAAAATAAAAATGATAGAACTGAGAAGATAAGAGACAACCTGAAACCAGCAAGCAGAACAGGGCGCCCTCGTTGAACACACTGCAAGAATCAAGGATAATGCATAATTTTGAAGAAACTTTTACGCAAAATATCTCAACCTAAGTTGTAATATGTTTAATATGTAAACTTAATAGAAAAGACAGAATTTTTAATTTTAATTTCCCTTACACGACTTTTTCATTTGAGAGATTTGGAAGTAATTACTTTCAACCTAAGTTGGTACGAGATTAGATTTTTTTCCCATATTAATCATTTATTTTTACTTAATTGATTTTACAAAGGTACTTTCCCCAAGTTTTTAAAGTTTCTAAGTGAAATTAAATTTTCAAAATAATAGATACGACGAGGGTCGTCTCAAAAGAAACTTTCCGTGATTTTTTGTGACGTCTTTTTAAACAGGTGGGGCGGGAAAACCGGTCAGGTACAGTTTCGTTTGGATCCAATAAAATTCTCAGAATTTTTATCAGCCCGCTTGAATCATATAATAATAAGTTTATTGTTTATTTTATATATAATTTTTTTTTATATACAAAGGAAATTTTCCTAAGCTGTAATAGCTTCTTAGAAAAGTGATATTACTTGCATGATTGATTGAAAATTAAATTAATTTTAATAGCAGAAAATGTTTGCGCCGAAAATTCACCATCATATAAGTCAAGAATCTGGTGAAGAATCGTCAATGAAAAAAGAATTTGATGAAATTCGGTGAATCCAACTTTCAGGAGTTCAGAAAATTGACACAGGAGGGCCCTCACAAAATTTGATTGATATGCCCCCCCCCTCCCGACCTTGCACTTGGTGATTATCACCTGTTCCCGGCGTTAAAAAAACCACCTAAAAGGGGAAAAAATCAGGACAGACCAGCATCTATCCTAATTTTTCTAGGAGATCGATAAACTCTGGTTTTTGCAAAATGGCAGGAATTGGTATGATGGCGGCATAAAAATACTTGCATCCGGACAACGTAAGGTCCAAATAAAAACGGTGATTGTGTAAAAAAAAAATCAAGTCCTAATTAAACAATTTATTATATCATTTTTCATAGTTTTTGTTCGAACACGAAAAAATTGTCCTAAAAATAATGTGCCGAACGCTTAACGTTGCTGCTCAAAATTGAACGAATTTTGAGTAGCGGACACATTTTTTTAGAGTTTGCAATAGAATAAATAGATTGTTATTCCCACTGGGCGCCCTGTCTAGATTTTTGTATGGGCTCGAAGGTAATCATCTTAAATTCTTGCCGTGGTGTTCATGTTCATTTTATTACTTTCTCTTCCTAGAAGATAAAGTATTGTATTCGTGCAGAAAATTTTGACTTTTTTTGGCCCAAAAAATCGTTTGACGGGAACCCAAAACCCAAAATAAAGATCAAATATATTCGGCCATATTGCTTTTGGGCCATATTTTCAAAATTTTGGGTCATTTTTGAATTTTGAAAATATTTGGAGCCACGGGGGAGA
>CM022875.1:12476328-12495118 GCA_012654025.1 Pachypsylla venusta
TGTCACTAAAGAGCAAAGTCCGCAGCCGAAGGCTGCAAAATCTTTTTAAAAGAATGGTCAACATAAACAGAAAATAGAAATATAACAATAACAAAAATATATAACTAAAAAACTTAAAACTTTAGAAGAACAACATCTGCATTCGGTGGTAGTCTGATGGAATGGTTAAAGAAGAGAAAGTCTAGTACGGTTTTCCGTACCATTTATTTTTGATTGCACTGGGTTGTGCATCAAAATAAACAACAAAATGGAACAAATATGGAAAAAGTAACCATACTAACCATATATATGACCTGTCAATTACCAATGATTTTATTCATTGGTCTGCCTGCATATTAAAATGAACAGTATGTCCATAGATTCCAGACACATAGTTCTTTCAAAACTATATTATTTTATGTATGGGTCAGTCATAATCATCTTAAATTCTTGCCGAGGTGTTAATTTCAATTCCGATTGCACTGGGTTGCGTATCAAAATGAACAACAAAATGTAACAAATATGGAATAAGTAACCATATACTCGTATATGACCTGTCAATTAACAATGATTTTATTCATTGGTATACACAAAGCTTTAGTTTAGAGACTACATAGTTAAAACATAACGAATAGAGCAGAAAGTGTGGAAACTCATGTTCTAACTGCATGAGTGGCCGCTAGAGTGCACCATAATAAAGAAGGCGAGATTGAAAATGTGTACACCAATCAACGGCATAATTATTATTACCCATGTTGCGATTAGAATATTCATACAGGAACCATAATTTTGGTCTCCATCGTTATCGTGAACGATAACGAAACTCACCCAGATATGCCCGATAGCAATTCATGGGTTCTGCATGGGTTAAATTAGGCAGGTTTCCTCACATTCTGTTCTATTTTTATGGTAAATAGCTAAAGACAGAACGCATGCTGAAGAAATGAAAAACTCGAATAAATTTGTTAGTTTTACAAAATTCGCGTAAACATAGATGTCGGGGTTTCTCACGCAAACAGCAGTTTGAACGAAATTTCTAGTCGTTCATTAAATTGTTCCGATTGAAAGAGAAGAAAAAACGGAATTATTATAATTAAACTAGTTGATAGTCTCTATTGAGAGTGACCAGCGGGGGGATGGAGTTAGATTCCAACCAACAGCCGATATTGATTAGACAGCCTGAGCTACTCTGGCTGTCTAATCGATCGACGTTGATACGATGACGCCGCCAAGATATGAATATCAATCTCAGAGAAGTGTTTTTTTGTGCGACGCAAATAATTACTTTGCCAACAAGAAACTCGGCTCAAACCGCTGACTTTGCTTATGAGAGAAACTAAACCTCAATAAATGCAATCAATGTTAGTTAATTTCAAGCAGAACAAACTGAGAATGAAAACCAAATTTGATTTTCTTTTCTAACCTTCAACGAATGTCTTGGTCCACGTTTTGTAGGAGTTGGTGGCCCTGGCCTCTTATACGTCGTCTGAAATATACAATTTGAAAATCAATACTGTCCTCTATTTTGGGCACCAAGAGGATTTTTTTTTATAGTGCACAATAGGTATATTTTCTATTTTTTTTACAGCTATAAATATTGGACTCTTCATTTGACATTATCATTATAGCGTTATTTTTAATACACAGTAAAGGTAAAGATTTCAACGTGATATCACTGTACACTTGTACATAGATCTTAAAAATAATTTGTATTAACTTGAATAATCGTCTTTTCTGTCTATAATAAATGTATGCACTGGTAGGGCATGGGTTCAAACCCAGCCAACACATGGAAATTTATCCTCATGAATTTGATATATTTACAAAATAATTACATCAAAAAAAAGAAAAAAAAAAAAAATGCCGCTGTAAAAGGACTTGTCCAGTCCTAGAATTTTAGTGAGTTGCGCGCACCCGCTAAGGTTTCTAATGAGAAAAATACAGATACACATTAACATAGGGATGGGCTGATTATGTGTTCAAGACGATACAGACAAGGTCTTACTAGGTAATCAATTTTGAATTTATTAATTAAAAAATGACAATTAAAAATACATTGGCGCGTGAAATAGTGATGTATAGATACGAGTATTGAATTCGCTTTAGAACCCATTCTCTTTCGTATTCATAAAATCTAATTCTTAATTTGCAGTATTCGAATACGAAAAAAAAGTATTTAGATTTAAAATAGGTACTTGCTAGCGCTAGAAACATTGCGTCTGCGATAAGATCAGAGAAATATTCGGATTTAGTATGTGCTATGTATTCAAGTGACAAGTATTCAAATTCGAATCTAATTCAGTACGAAATTCGAATACATACCTAATAGGGACACTGGGACATATATTAAAAATTGGAATTCGGATACCTATGCGATATGAATCCCTTTAACCTATACTAAAAGTATTCGAATCATTTGAAACTGATTTAGAACCGAATCTGAGAGGTATTCTTATAACTGATTCCTCAAAGTATTAGCATTCACCCATCACTAGTGTGAAAACATTTCAAATTTCAAAACGATATTTTAAATATTATCGTGAACAAGTTCGAAATGACATATTTTTCGATGAAACTGAAAGAACGTATAAAAAATAAATTTCTACTGGAAGAAAGTTCTACAATACATGAGTCTACCCCATGCAACTACCATTCATCAATAACAACTAATTTCTTTTAAAATATTTGATCCTTCTCATTAAGATAAGGCATACATGTACAAATACAAAAAGATATTCATCAAGATATTTTGATACATAACGAAAAAAACTCCATTAAGCGCACATAAGTAAGGCGTACGACAGCTTTTTCATTTTATCAATTTTTAATAGTACCTTGAAAAATCCTGTATACGCTCCTAGAACTAACAAGTCAGTATATTAGCTGTCTGACCTTTGTGAATAAACTTAGAAAATTTGTTGTACTAACCTGGTCTTTGTCTTTCTTCTTTGGTAACAAAAGTTCAAGATCATTACTGGCAATGGGGATTCCTTTCTAGAAATACAGAAAAAAGAAATGATGAAGGTACATATAACACAAAATGGAACGCATTGCGATACGTTGCGATAGAGAAATTGGCTTTACCACAATACACAAAAGCCTGAAGTGTAAGGATTCCAAATCTTAGAAGGGTGAAGCTCAATGAAATGCTAGGCAGGTATCAATCGTATCAAAAGTCTCTCTCACCTTTATTTCTTCTTCTTTTAAAATTGAGGGGTCCAAAGTTTGAGTCTCTCCAGGATAACTACTCTTTAAATGCGGAGGACAAAATGAATTCCTGGTTTGAAGAATTGAAATTCTTCGCAATTGTTCATCCGCTAGGTGAAATTGATCAGGATTTTGAGAGACATCTATAAACGTGCTATCAAAAACTTCGCCGATTTCATCTTCTTGGTCTTGCGGAAATACTCGACCTGAAAAGTACAATAGAAATTTTTAAAAGCAGAATATTGTGATACGCTGTGGAATATGAATTAATCCACCTTCTCCAAAGATGATATCTATATGAATTTTGTGAGAATGCAGATACACGGTGCACAGTATTTCTGATAAAATGATATCGATAAAGAAGTAAAGGGGGACAAGATTATTATTCAGATTATTTTTTATTAACATGAATCTGGTTTTTGCAAAACGTTTTTATTCCCCAATAAAGAGTTCAATATTAATATAATTTCAAAGTGTCAGATATTAATTTATACAAAGAAAAAAAAACACTTTGCCTTCACAGATTGGTTCATTATTTTTCTTAATAATATAAATCTCAAAAAAAAAAAAAAAAAAAAAAAAAANAAAAAAAAAAATTGGGATCTTTAAACCAAATACCATCTATTTTGGTAACCGCTGACAAACGATTTTTGTGGAGCGGGGAGGGTATTTTTAAATCAAGGAGCAAATTTTCCTGGTTCCCGTTCGTCAAAAGCTCCCTACAGTTCACAATAAATATCAGAAAAAATAAAACACAGTTTTTTTTGTAAAATATTATTTTTTATTTTTCTATTGTGAAAATTGATTAATTTTCACCTAACAATCCATCATTACGTGAGATCAAGCCACCAACCCTCTGTACGGAACACCTACACCCTACCCCCAATTTCTGAACTAAATAGTTGATGAGTAAAGCTCTAAGTCTTCTCTAATGTGGCTTATTAAAAGTCGTATGATATAATTTACCTCTGGATCCAAGAATAGTTCTCCTTGTATGATGTGTGTAAGTTACGTCTGCGCCTGCATGAAGAGAGCCTCGCCTCAAATTGCTGAAAATAACATAAAAAATGTGTGTGGAACATCAGACGACTTTTCTTATTTATTAAAAAAAAAAAAAAAATTAAAGTATTGTAATGGGATGAAATATTCGATGACGAGTTTTCAATGTCAAAACATGTTTTGAGGTCCCCAGAGCCCAAATCTCGAGTTCCAGGATTCTAGACTGTTATTTTAGGCAACATAGTTTCTGATAATTGAGGAAATTAAAATTTCAAAAAAGTAGGTTTCTGCATACATTTTTCCCAAATTATCAGAAGTATTAACCATTATTCTATGAAGGAACCTTAGTCCACTAGATCGGTTCTAAGTCCAGAACCGTAGGTCCTATTTTCATTGGAATCCTCGTTAAAAATTAAACCATTTCTATTTTCTGACATACTGGGAGGATATGCCAACCATAAGTAGAAATTTACATGTAAAATCCTATGGGACAACTAGAAAGTGTAAAACCTGTACACATACCAGGAAAATTTGAAGTCTCCAGTTTCGTACACTTTTCCTTTTAGCAGGATTCGTGAAAGACACCATAAATCCTCCAAAAACCGCTAACAGTATATTCGATTTCAGCCAAAATCGTGTGCCGTCCATAGCATAAAACCTACATATTTCAAGGTCTATAGCAATTGACGTTCTTGAGATATCTTGTTCAAAAACAGAGCAACAAACACACATCGACTAAGAGCAACAAACACACACAGACTAATGGCCGAAACTCGAAATTTGGGCTCTGGGGACCTTAAAACGTGTTTTTGCATTGTAAACGCGTCATCGAAAATTTCAGCCCAATACAATAATAATAGTCCTTATTTATACTGCTCGAATAGGACTAAAGAGTCCCTTTATAGCGATAGTTTTTGGGTGCTATTATTATGTGGTAAATATCTCAAATTCATTGAGACAAAATTACATTGGTTGGCTGGGTTTGAACCCACACCCTACTGATTAACAGTCAGAGCGTCTTACCACTACACCACCAACCCATGTTACTTACAATACTTTCTTTTAGAGGTACAATAAGCTCTAGAGGTGAATGAATCCCCACACATACAATTCAGTCGAGATTAAAAAAAAAAATCTATCAACACCGACGGAGACGAATCCGGACAGAACTGAAAATGACTCACATGCAATCACAGATAGTGGTTTGGTGGTGCAGTGGTAAGACGTTCTGACTGGGTAATCAGTAGGACGTGAGCATAATATTGTACCCAACCCTTCCACCAACATCACTTTTTGTGATGGACACGGAAAGAAATGTGAGTGCTGATTTGATTTTTACAAGTTATCGGTAAACAAATATAGCAAAATGGTTCACTAGTTCAAATTTAGTCTTTCCCTGTCCAAATTTAGAAGAAAACGAATGTAGCGCGTTTACTGACCCCATACTATTAGCTCTCATCATATGAAGTGTGGTTGGAGAGTCCGCTGTTTGGCTACGCCCTCTCAATTCTTTATTCATTTGTTGTTCTTTAAGTAACTTTTCGCTAATCTCCCATTGACTAGCGTTCAAATCTTTTATCTGTTGATCTTGTTTCATAATTTGAACTTCAAACTGTTTGATTTTCTGTTCCCTTCTGAGAAGCTGGAAACAAATAAATCATACTTATGCAAGTCTATGGATAGGGGGAGTTGAAAAAAATACTTCCAGGGCACCAATGTCAGTCGTAAAAGGCGACTAAAGGAAAAGTCGGAAACGATATCTTTTTCATTGCTCATGCAGAAAGCAAGGAGAAGCTACTACATTATCCGTAAGGATTCTCAAGTAACTCATGGCGAGTTGTTGCAAACCACGGCTGTGCAATATAATAATGATACAAAACTGTTGTTGTTGTTGTTTTAGCAGCAATCATGAGCCAAAGAAGACTAAAATCAATGATATTGTTGACATTATTTTTCATCACAGAAAATCCATCAGGAGAAATGAGGATGATCGCTGTGAGACAATGTGGATATTCCTTGGTTTGCACTGCTGTATTGATGGTCTTTGGCTAAACATTTTTGAATGCTTGGGTTGCCCTGGTACGCAAAACCGTTACACATGGGTTTATTGTTTCTCTGGCTACTAACCCCCCACCCCAAAATTTGATATTTTACGTTTCAAGATACTTTAAACCGCGTGCACCGTACGTCATTATGAGCTTGTTTGCACTTAACGTTGACCAAAATTTTAGTATGGAACATTTTTATGTATGTGACTCACAGTAACGAAAAGTTTCAGCGCTGAAACTTTATTGTGTGATAAAATGTATGGTCTTGTTATAACACCTAACCAATTGGGGTGAGGTGTTTAAAACTAGACCTTCACTTCGTACGGACAACTAGAAGAATTAATTGGTATTTATAACGGCTACAAGCCAGGTTAAGTCAAAGGATGTGAATCAAAATTTACGGGCAGATTGTTGAAACCAAGGCTTAATTCGGGTTTTGGTACAACCAATGGAGGCGAGGTGTTCAAACTAGACCTTCACTTCGTACGGCCAACCAGAACAATGAATTGGTATTTATAACGGCTGCAAATCAGGTTAAGGCAAAGGATGTGAATCAAAATTTACAGGCAGATTGTTGAGGCCAAGACTTAATTCGGGTTTTGGTACAACCAATGGGGGTGAGGCGTTCAAACTAGACCTTCACTTCGTACGGCCAACCAGAACAATAAACTGGTATTTATAACGGTTGCAAGTCAGTTTAACTTCCTAACCATGACTCTCACTGGTTATCATATGTTAAATGGTCACATATCCGTTTCATTAAATTTGATTCACTACCTTTTGACTAAGCGAGGGCATAAATAATTTCATAAAACATATATTTGAAATGGCTGCTCTGATTTCATGCAAGTAGATTGAGAATAATCTTCTAAGAAACCTTTATTAAGTTAAGTTGGTTAAATTGGGATACTGTCAGAGGGAAGCTTGGCTCACTCTCCCAAACCTAATAAACCTAAGCAAAACTAGATCTCACAGTATCAGTAAAGCAGAGACACCCTGTCTCTGCCGAACTAACATAGGGAAGTACTGTACAACCTCATTTCGATCATGACAAGAAAGATAAACAAATGAAATGAGAATGCAGAAATGTAGGTTGGCAGCAGTTTAAAATCCTATGACTTTTCCTATTGGGGGATCAGATCAGTTTTAGACATAGAAAGTGCACCAGCTGCGAACGACCAAGACCAGCGCCTGTTTCGCCACAATTATAAGATCTGATCAAGTGTTACATCAAACTTCCTGCCATCGTATCCAGCAGACAAAGGTCCTCTCACTAAAATCTCTAAGACATCTCAATCAACATCCCACCCAGCTCACAACATTTTAAGTCTCTCACAGAACCCCGGACCCTTAGACCTCTCACAATACTATGTCAATTAAAACCATAATGAAGGTTGAAAATTACTATATCTTCACTTGAAATTATTTTCACTAATTTTGTCTACAGACATGAAACTGTTGACATATAGTTATACAGGGTGACTACCAAATCGTCAAAGTGAAATTCCCTGACTTTTCCAGGTTTTTCAGTCTACTTTTCCAGATTTTCCAGTGTACTTTTTCAAGATTTTGTCTCCCCCAACTGACTTAAAAAACACAATATTGGGTCCAGGGCCCCCAAAAACTATACTGCAAATTTCCTTCATACCCTAAACATGTATACCAAAACTTTAGAGGAAAACGATAATAAGCGCCGCAGCCGAAATTTTTCAGAAATGCATGTTCACGCATAAAATTGGCCATTGAGATAAAAAAAAACTCAATTTGAAAAATTCCCTGACTTTTGGCGTTTTTTCGGCGTTTTTACCTAAATTCCCTGACTTTTCCCTGACATTTCTAGTCTCCCAAAATTCCCTGACAATTCCAGGATTTCCAGTCTGATAGACACCCTGTTATAGTACAAAATAACATTTTTTAAAAAAAATTCTGAAATGATGCATTTTATTATTTCAAAAACCTATAATCACTTTTATTATTTCAAAATTTTATTTATTTTTGCATTTTATTATTTCAAAAACCTATAAATAAAGCAATGTCTGTTTACCTTTTCAGAGTAAGATTTTTCAACTTCTTTCACTTTTCTTTCCAATTCTTCCTTCAGAAGCTTTCTCTGTAAACAAACGATAGAAAAATCAACAGGATTTCAACAATGAAATACATTTTAATAGAAGGACTTTCAGGAAATTCAACAATATTAAAAAACCAAAGAAAGATGCTACTTGAGATGGATCACAGATATTTGAAGGTGACGTCCTCACGGACCAAATCAACAAAAGCTGGTAATGGAAAAGGTCATAAAAGTCATATATCGTCCTGTACATCTGTTATCGGAAACGATGATGCCACCTAATTATGAAAAAGAATAACTAAAAAAATCTGCTAATAAAATGGTACATTACCATTTGGTCTTTCAGACCCGACAGCTTCGTCTCATATGTATCGATTATCTCTTGACTTTTATCTGAGCGGAGTGCTTTCTCTTTATCCAAATCTTCAATTAGCCTGAAATAAAAATTTCAACTATAAGTTAGTCGGGGGCAGAAAATATTCCATTTGACAAGACTGGCAGTATCCAGTCCTCAATTAAACAACATGTCCACGTTCATCATCAGCTCGCATATATTATATATGCCTCAAAAAAGGGGCCAATCCTAATATCTTCAGACTTTATTGAAAGGAGATACTTTTTCAAATAGTTTTCAAATTTTGTGCACATTTTGTAATATATTTTTGAAAAGAATAATTATATTTAAGTATTGATCAGTAGCTAAATCAATCGATGTTTGTGTAGTGTAAACGTTTAGATAATTGAACCAGCTAAAATTAAAGATAAGATCATTATTATTCATTACAGAAAATCAATAATCACAAAAGTGCATTTTCATCTGAATTAGGGTCTTCAACATTACAGCTTGAACCGCTGACCCACCAAAATGAAAACCCTACGCTCCATCAAATGAACCCGATGTGCCAATTCAAACCGAAAAAAATCATGTGCATAATGTCAAATAAACTTACTGCTTACACCGATCTTCTGTTACACTCAATTTATAAACTAAATCTTCATTTGAAATTTTAATGTTTGAATTCAGTTCTTCGATTTGTTTAGACTTTTCTATCAAGTCTGTCTTTAAATTATCCGACTCTTCATTTGACTTAGCAATGTTAGAATTCAAATATTCGATTTGTTTAGACTTTTCTATCAATTCTGTCTTTAAATTGTCCGACTCTTCATTTGACTTAGCGATGTTAGACTTCAGTTCTTCGATTTGTTTAGACTTTTCTAGCAATTCTGTCTTTAAATTATCCGACTCTTCATTTGACTTAGCGATGTTAGACTTCAGTTCTTCGATTCGTTTAGACTTTTCTATCAATTCTGTCTTTAAATTATCTGACTCTTCATTTGACCTAGCAATGTTAGAATTCAATTGTCCGATTTGTTTAGACTTTTCTAGCAATTCTGTCTTTAAATTGTCCGACTCTTCATTTGACTTAGCAATGTTAGAATTGAGCTCTTCAATTTCTTTAAACTTTTCTAACAATTCTATCTTAAAATTGTCAGATTCTTCAGTTGACTTAGCAATGTTAGAATTGAGACTGTCGATTTCTTTAGACTTTTCTATCAATTCTGTCTTTAAATTGTCTGACTCTTCATTTGAATGAGCAATGTTAGAATACAGCATTATAATGTTAGAATTGAGACTGTCGATTTCTTTAGCTTTTTCTATCAATTCTGTCTTTAAATTGTCTGACTCTTCATTTGAATGAGCAATGTTAGAATACAGCATTATAATGTTAGAATTGAGACTGTCGATTTCTTTAGCTTTTTCTATCAATTCTGTCTTTAAATTGTCTGACTCTTCATTTGAATTAGCAATGTTAGAATTCAGATCTTCGATTTGTTTTGACTTTTCTAGCAAATCTGTCTTTAAATTGTCCGACTCTTTATTTGACTTAGCAATGTTAGAAATGAGATTGTCAATTTCTTTACACTTTTCTATCAATTCTGTCTTTAAATTGTCTGACTCTTCATTTGACTGAGCTATGTTCCAATTCAGTTCTTCGATTTGTTTAGACTTTTCTAGCAAATCTGTCTTTAAATTGTCCGACTCTTCATTTGACTTAGCAATGTTAGAATTGAGATTGTCAATTTCTTTACACTTTTCTAACAATTCTGTCTTTAAATTGTCAGATTCTTCATTTGACATAGTAATGTTAGAATTGAGCATTGCAATTTTAGAATTGAGACTGCCGATTTCTTTAGCTTTTTCTATCAATTCTGTCTTTAAATTGTCCGACTCTTCATTTGACTTAGCGATGTTAGACTTCAGTTCTTCGATTAGTTTAGACTTTTCTATCAAATCTGTATTTAAATTGTCAGACCGTTCATTTAACTTTACTATGCTAGAATTGAGCTCTTCAATTTCTTTGGACTTTTCTATCAATTCTGTCTTTAAATTGTCAGATTCTTCATTTGACTTAGCAATGTTAGAATTGAGCATTGCAATTTTAGAATTGAGACTGTCGATTTCTTTAGCTTTTTCTATCAATTCTGTCTTTAAATTGTCCGACTCTTCATTTGACTTAGCGATGTTAGACTTCAGTTCTTCGATTAGTTTAGACTTTTCTATCAAATCTGTATTTAAATTGTCAGACCGTTCATTTAACTTTACTATGCTAGAATTGAGCTCTTCAATTTCTTTGGACTTTTCTATCAATTCTGTCTTTAAATTGTAAGATTCTTCATTTGACTTAGCAATGAGCTCTTCAATTTCTTTAGACTTTTCTATCAATTCTGTCTTTAAATTGTCAGATTCTTCATTTGACATAGTAATGTTAGAATTGAGCATTGCAATTTTAGAATTGAGACTGTCGATTTCTTTAGCTTTTTCTATCAATTCTGTCTTTAAATTGTCCGACTCTTCATTTGACTTAGCAATGTTAGAATTGAGATTGTCAATTTCTTTACACTTTTCTAACAATTCTGTCTTTAAATTGTCAGATTCTTCATTTGACATAGTAATGTTAGAATTGAGCATTGCAATTTTAGAATTGAGACTGTCGATTTCTTTAGCTTTTTCTATCAATTCTGTCTTTAAATTGTCCGACTCTTCATTTGACTTAGCAATGTTAGAATTGAGATTGTCAATTTCTTTACACTTTTCTAACAATTCTGTCTTTAAATTGTCAGATTCTTCATTTGACATAGTAATGTTAGAATTGAGCATTGCAATTTTAGAATTGAGACTGTCGATTTCTTTAGCTTTTTCTATCAATTCTGTCTTTAAATTGTCCGACTCTTCATTTGACTTAGCGATGTTAGACTTCAGTTCTTCGATTAGTTTAGACTTTTCTATCAAATCTGTATTTAAATTGTCAGACCGTTCATTTAACTTTACTATGCTAGAATTGAGCTCTTCAATTTCTTTGGACTTTTCTATCAATTCTGTCTTTAAATTGTAAGATTCTTCATTTGACTTAGCAATGAGCTCTTCAATTTCTTTAGACTTTTCTATCAATTCTGTCTTTAAATTGTCAGATTCTTCATTTGACTTAGTAATGTTAGAATTGAGCTCTTCAATTTCTTTAGACTTTTCTATCAAATCTGTCTTTAAATTGTCAGATTCTTCATTTGACATAGTAATGTTAGAATTGAGCATTGCAATTTTAGAATTAAGACTGTCGATTTCTTTGGCTTTTTCTACCAATTCTGTCTTTAAATTGTCCAACTCTTCATTTGACTTAGCGATGTTAGACTTCAGTTCTTCGATTCGTTTAGACTTTTCTATCAATTCTGTATTTAAATTGTCAGACCGTTCATTTAACTTTACTGTACTAGAATTGAGCTCTTCAATTTCTTTAGACTTTTCTATCAATTCTGTCTTTAAATTGTCTGACTCTTCATTTAACTTTACTATGTTAGAATTGAGCTCTTCAATTTCTTTAGAATTTTCTATCAATTCTGTCTTTAAATTGCCCGACTCTTCATTTGACTTAGCAATGTTAGAATTGAGATTGTCAATTTCTTTACACTTTTCTAACAATTCTGTCTTTAAATTGTCCGACTCTTCATTTAACTTAGCAATGCTAGAATTTAGCATTTCAATGTTAGAATTGAGACTGTCGATTGCTTTAGTTTTTTCTATCATTTCTGTCTTTAAATTGTCTGACTCTTCATTTGACTTAGCAATGTTAGAATTTAGTTCTTCGATTTGTTTAGACTTTTCTAGCAAATCTGTCTTTAAATTGTCCGACTCTTTATTTGACTTAGCAATGTTAGAATTGAGATTGTCAATTTCTTTACACTTTTCTAACAATTCTGTCTTTAAATTATCAGATTCTTCATTTGACATAGTAATGTTAGAATTGAGCATTGCAATTTTAGAATTGAGACTGCCGATTTCTTTAGCTTTTTCTATCAATTCTGTCTTTAACTTGTCCGACTCTTCATTTGACTTAGCGATGTTAGACTTCAGTTCTTCGATTAGTTTAGACTTTTCTATCAAATCTGTATTTAAATTGGCCGATTGTTCATTCGACAATTCAATGTTGTTTTTGAGCTCTATTATTTCATTTTTCAGTTCTCTTATTGTCGAGGGCTCCAACTCTTGTGCTAAACTTATTTCTGGATAAGACAAGTCTAAACTTTTGTTAGAATCTTCCCTCATCGAATTTATACATGATTGCAGTTGTTCATTCTTATAATTTAGGTATGATATTTCTTTTTTCAGCATATCATTTTCATTTTCCCAGTCGTCAAATTTCATTTCCAGTTTTTTCTTCTCATCCAGTGCAATTTTTAGTTCATTTTCTATGTCAACAATTATCTTTTTTTGATCTATTATTTCATTATCTTCAATTCTTCTTAATCTGTATAGATCATTCAATTCTTCAGACATATCTGAAAATTCTTTGGATATTGATTCAAATTTTGCCTTCCATATTCCATTGTTTTTTTCTAATTGCTGAATAATTTCTTCTTTCTTATTAACATCTTCTTGAAATTCATCAAGTAATATCTTCCTTTGATTTTCTTTCTTTTCCATTTCTTTCATCCCTAATTTCAAATTTTCAATTTCATGTTGCAGAGAAAAATTTTTATCCTCTTCAGAAAGCAATTCCTGTCTTATTCTTTGAATTTCTTTAGATTTTTCCTTAATTAACTGTGCTAAAGCTGACGGGGATTGTGTAACTTGTTTCAGTAGGAAAGAACTACTAGCGCGAGAGGATCGAGGCGTTCCTTGGGGTGAATTCGTATTTTCGGAAGATTTTATAGATGTAGTTTCCGAATCCTTGAAATCAGCTACTAAACTGTCACGATTATCTGTAAAATAAAAGAACACAATGAAATTTAGACATATTTTATGATTATTTTTTTAAATCAATTAATTTTGTGAGTAATTTCAATTTATTTTCAACAAACTACGACGATGAGATGAATGGGTTTTTAATTTTACAAAATACACGAATTTAAATATTGCTCTTGATGGAATCTACTCGATGGGTACCATTAATTTGTTTGAGTCTGCGCTTTACTATTTTTTTTTTCATGTGACCGTCTCATTTTTCTTACAGGGGTGCCAGAGGCTATGTTGAAAATGTTTAATACAAATACTGGAGGTTTAGAATTCGAGTTATTTACTATGTAATTGTATTTAAAAGGAATCATTCCTCTGGCCCTAATGTGAAAAAAAGAAGGTTAATATTTGTTATATTTTGCTAAAATGTTTCCATATTTAAGTTACATTTTATTGTTTGTACTAAATCATAACTATACTTCAGACTTTCTACCCGAAAAGGGTAGAAAGTCAGGGCCTCCGCTAGGACCACCTCAACGGTTGTGAATCAGATTTTTAGTCCAAGATTCTGAAAAATTAAGGCTCTCAAAAAAGAATATGTCCTTTCGCAGTATCTATATCAAATCAAGCATGTTGAAAAGGTAATTTAATACTTACGAATACTTCTTTCAAAAGCTTTATTGATAAATAATTCACTGATTTTTTTAGTTTCAGCATCCTCCTCGCACATAACAGACAAAAAAGCAGCGAGATATTTTTGGTAAGAACCATTGAGATTGTTGCAGAGACCATCTATAAATGTAGGGTGTTTGTCACATTTTATAGATAAATGATAAATTAACAGAAGAATGAAAGTCTCGACGCTTTCCAGGTTGGTGAAAAAGTCTTTCTGAGAGTTGGGCAGAGCATAATTAGGGTAATTTCCTGTAATAAAAAAAAATATTTGGTAAAGTTACATTATTCCGTTGTTCGTATTACATGCTGAGGATGTAATAAAGGTCTTTGAAAATTATTGGAATGCCTAAATGTTGCGAACGACAAAAAGCTGAAATTTTTAGATTGTGATAAGAATGCATTCTTCGAGGGATTTTAACAGTCGCACTTTGGGGAGGGCACATTTTTTGAAAATTGGGGATATGTAAAACCCCTCACAAAGTGTAATATATCTCAGAAAAGCAATCGAAATTTTAGTCCTCTATATTTTACCATTCTCAAGATATTTTGCCATTCCGGCACTTTTAAGAGAACATGTGCATATCTTTCAAATTGCAAAATTGAAGACTTGACAAATGAGAGGAATTTTACTTACCAGAAAGAAATGATTGGACGGCTTGAAACACAGGTTCACTGATATCTGATTTGCTCTCTACAGGAACGTTTCTGAAAGAGCAGACAAAATTTCTCAAGCAGAAAACATAGGTTGGTCGATTTTTTCAGTATTAAAACAAATAATTTTTGAGTAAGTCAACTACTTACTGAATAATTTGATAGTAAAAACCAATTAAAACACATTTAACAGAATGTAAAACTAATTGAATCAAAATTTAATAGAAGTGTATAAAAACTGTAGGTATTTTATAACGAGGAAAAAATATTTGGCAGAAATATTTGAACAATTATCTATAACGATGGAGGCAGTTATCCTTTTGAAATAGACGCTTCTGCCTTTTGAATTAAGTTTTGTAATAATGGTAGAAATAAGTTAATATGAGTTTACGGAAAAGGTTTTAATTGCCTTTGGCTGAAACTGTGGTGGTATGTATGCGTTCCAGATCATCCTGGTGAGTAGAACTGGTCATCGAGAGGACGAACAATTATAATGAATGTGTTCAAAATATCTAGCAAAATTATACTTACAAAAAACTGAATATATCAAAAATTGTCCATTTTAATTCATTTTGGGAATCTTTATATTTTCTTTTGTTTTTTTTGCACGTGTCCTCGTTAACAATTGTGAATGCCTTCATCTGAAAATTGAAATGTTTTCACCACATAAATTTAACTCGCGACCCACCTAATGACTAATTTGACATGCTAGTTCATTGAACCTGTTCAATACCGGTACTCTCACATTAGAGCAATCACTTTCATTAGCTCCGCATTATGGCCGGTTCCTATCCGTAGGGATGCTTACAGACAGACGCATACTCACTTACCTTATTGCATAGCACACATATTTGGTCAACTGCTCGGTTGACGAACCAGTGATTTATGGTTTGATCAAAAAGCTTAGACAGAAATTGCCCATTGAACTAGCACTTTAGGTTGCTCTCAGACGGTCGCATTCTTATTGGACAACACAACTTGTCTTATTGAGCAATACACATCTTCGCTATATGCAAGAAAAAACGCATACACATATTCTTATGGGAGTCTGCAAATTGCCAAATCTGTGCACTCCTTAACATGTTTATTTATTTTTAATTGCATATATTTGAAGATGTGTGCTGTGCAATAAGATTAATAAGAATGAGACTGTCTGAGAAGAACCGAAAATGTTTTAGATTTATTGAACTTATCCAAGTTTCTAAGTTTCAATGGCTGATTTCTGTCCATGCGCTCTGATTAAACAAAAAATCACTGGTTCGTAAACCGAGCAATTGACGAAATATGAGAGAAACGAGGTTAAGGTCAAAAAATTATGCTCTTCAAAGCCTAGAGCTAAACTAATATTTGATGTTGTTGTCGTTGTTGTTAACGTTCTCTCACTGTGTCTGCAGGCCTCAACTAATATTTGATCAAAGTAATCGCATGCCTGATTGATTCTCAAATTCTCATTTACTAGTCCAATCCAAACAATAAGAGTTCGTTAACCGAATATGAGAAATCAGAGAAACCCGGTCTTTTTCATTTCTTTGAAGTTGAGGTCCAAAGATTATAATCTTCAATTTGTACAACTTACCCAGTGTTGAATTAAAGTTCCCTTATCCATCATAAATACACAAAACAAATTTGTCAAAATTACTACGTTACAATTAATGATCCTTGTTTTGCTTCAATCTACACAAAAATTTAAAAATGGAGGAATAAAGAATAAGCTAACGACCTTTGAACTTTAACAGTTAACTGTGTTAACAAATTGAAGTGTTTGAATTTGAACATGAACAAATTTATATTCAAATTTCAAAGCTAACGACGCTGATTTTTTTAATGCGGCATATCACAGAGTATCCTGGACAAGAAAATCCTCTTTTTCAAAATTCCACCACTTTTAATCCCTAATATTTTTCCCTTTTTAATCTTCTATTTCTATTTAATTTTATAAAACGGAAAGTCCGGTTGATATACTGATTTACTGACTGACTAATAATCAATGTAGCTCTACGATGGCTTAACCTAGAGACTTGAAATTTGGCAAACAGATCCCTTTAGAATGTAGGTGCGTAATAAGAAAGGAAAGAAATCGAAAGTTGAAGTGGAAAAAAGTTACCGCCAAAAATTAGTTTTTTTAGCTCGTTTCTTTGCAATCCTTTTCTTTCAACCCAAAGGAGATAACGAAAATTTTCCCAGAATGGACGCCCCCAAAATAGTATATAAGGACCCAATAAAGAATATAAAAATTAATATTTTCCGATTTCTGCCCGATTTATGTCGGTTTTCACCACCGAAAAATCGGAATTGAGAAGTACCACTTCGGTATGAGCGGGAAAGTTGAAATTCGATACAAAGGTGTTCTGCTATACAAAAAGTAATATCGTTGAGTAAAATATTGATTTTTTTTAAATAGGAGCCAAGCTAACCCTGGGAATCTGTTCCACCAAAAATCCATGCTAATTGAGAAGTACTACGTCGGGATGAGCGAGCGATTGTTGTTGAATTGCGTAGCAATAGCGAACAGCTAGTCACTTTTAAAAAGTTAAAAATATAATTTCCTTAATATTTTTCCACTTATAAATCACATTCAAAAAATGTCGTGCTTAAGGAATATTGCTTATCAACGCATAGCCGTAAAATCGTTTCCTAGCCTGTCTAGTTTTGTTAAAATATGTCAAAAAAGCTGACTAGTAAACATAAAAAGTTCATGGGGGAAAAATGGGAAAAATCCCGCGTGTCTGAAAATCCCTCGTTTTTTGTCCAGGATTCTCTGTGATATGCGGCACTACTGATTTTTTTTATCTCTTTGTATTTTGAAAATATTTTTATGTCTGTATTAACCTACATCAATGGTATTAACGAATAGAACCCATAGATATAGAAAATAGATTGCGTACAGCATATGGTGCGTATGTTATGAAAGTGAAGGTGGGGCACGTGACATTGCTCCGCCTACTGGTGGGAAGACTTCAGTAGTCCCATAAGACACAATGCAAATATCAGCATTTTCTATCGCATTTTTTGGGGGGAACGACAATTTTTTTTCGAAAAAGTCATGAGAATCATTTTTTTTGATACATGTTTGCGATAGCTACCTTGATATCATTTCTCTCTAACGCAATTAGTTTTCCAAATATGGATAATTATTTAATCAGTCTTTTTTACAATCTTTACATTTAGTCCTCGTTTGTAATTTACATTTCTCTCGAGTAATCAGGTTTTTTTAAAAAAAAAAATTAAGGGGAAATCAACGATTTGTTTTTTGAGTCCCTCCGTCCCGATTGACTACCTTGCGGGGTGAACTTTATCTTAAGCAAATGAAGTTCGTTCTCAGAACTGTTGACCAGGCTTCGCCCATCTTTTCTTTTCGAATCTGGATAATGGGAACACCCTTGTTTAAAATACGTCCATCTAACTAGCCCTTATAAAGAATACACTTTTGACTAGCATGTCTATACACAGGACCGCCTGTTGGGATGGGCGATCGGAGTTTTAAAAAAAGAAAAAAATTAACCTAAGTAACTTAACCCTAGCGTTGCCAAGGGTGGTGGGGGGCAAAGTACCCGCGTTTTAGCAAAAAGCTTATAGTAATCAATTTATGATATTATTTTAATAAGAGCTTTAATAATTGTCACAAACAATATTTTCCATCATAGTATATAAAAATTTGTATGTTCTAAGCCTTCTATGGGATGATATTGAAGCCAAACTTTGGGCGCGGGTACTTTGTACCCCCCTCCTGGCAATGCATGTAACCAATACATTGATTGTCTAAAGCTACCATTAAAAGCTACCATAAATTGTCTAAAGTGTCTAAAATGTGTAATTATGTACCACATGCAAGAAATAAGTGTGTGTAAACACTGTCAAAAGACATTTGTCTGTGTGGCATGTCAGGAAGGACAAAGTTCTGGTTCAGAATAGATTTCCTAGGGTCTAGCGATT
>CM022875.1:12504772-12523580 GCA_012654025.1 Pachypsylla venusta
AGTTAACTGAACCACTCTCTCTCTCTCTCTCTCTTCATAATCATCGACATTGATTGAGGTCTACAGTTAACTGAACCACTATTTCTCTTTCTCTTCATAGTCATCGACATTGAGTGAGGTCTACAATTCACTGAACGAACCACTATCTCTCTCTCTCTCTGTCTGTCTCTCTCGTCATAGTCGTCGATATTGAGTGAGGTCTACAGTTAACTGCACCACTATCTCTTCCTCTCTTCATAGTCGTCGACATTGAGTGAGGTCTAAAGTTCACTGAACTACTATCTCTCTCACACAAACAGACACACACACACACACACAGAGCTCAATTTTATATATTAGGTAGGATGTTATTTCAAAATTTTAGCTAACATTTTCTCTTCAATTTTTTTTGTTAGCGAACAAAAAAAAGTGGACCCGGCATAACACCAGCCATCACAGATCAAAATTTTACGTTTCTGCAACAAACCGCTAAAAAGATAAAAATCATTTTCAAAAAACAAAATATTGGGGGCCTAATATGTTTGATTAACTTCTATATTGATTCTATAATAATATGTTTGATTAACTTCTATATTGGTATAATTACTAATTGCACCCCCCGGTGGGGAGGGCTCCCAAAATTTTACGTTTCTGCAACAAACCGCTAAAAAGATAAAAATCATTTTCAAAGAACAAAATATTGGGCCCCCCCCCGGGGGGAGCCCCCAGAATGTTCAAAATAGAAAAGCCCTTAACACCATTACATAGGAGGAGCAGGGGACCCAATATTTCATTTTTTGAAAATTACTTTTAAAAATTAGATTGAGATATTTTTTTTTATATAAATGGCTACAACACTAACACTATGTATAAGTATGTGTATGTATGTTTGTCACGCGATACAAGCCACAATTTTTATCCGATTTCGATGAAATTTGGTATGCATATTTAGGACATGAAGGAAATTTGCTGTATAGTGTTTGGGGGCAGGCCCCAGGAAGACCCATATTCTGAGATTTGAAAAGGATTTTTATCTTTTTAGCGGTTTGTTGTAGAAACGTAAAATTTTGATATATTATGGCTGATGTTAAGGGCTTTTCCATTTAGAAAAATTTGGGGATCCTCCCCCCGGGGGAGAGGGCCCCCAATTTTTTTTTAAATTTGACTAAGATATTTTTTTCTATTAATGACTACAACATGAACACCTGATCATAATGATCCACTGGTACCATTCCATTTAAATTTCTTGAGAAATGGAAACTTTTTTTCAATAAGTCACTTCCGGGGGTCAAACCTGGATCTTGCGATAACCATTTGATTGGCCATAGCCCTTTTCCTATCACCAGAGATTTTCAAAATTCAAAAATTCTAAGACGTTCAAAAGTTAAGGGGGGTGTCCGTTCATTTTGGGACACACTGTAGTAAAAGACCAAAAAATTAATCTTATTGTGACTAGTACAGACTAGTCACAATAAGATTAATTTTTTTCTTTCTGTTTCAGCTTTGGTTCCATCATGCAACAGTCGCCGGGATCTTCAACTCACATCGTTGGCCATAAATTAAGTTTGTGTACCATCTTTCGTAGACCCAGTGTTCACTCAGAGAGTCACAATACGATAAAATTGTCATTTTTAGATTAGGTCAGTTTAGTTTAGCGTAGGACAGATTATTTTGTCTGAGTAGTTTAGATTATTTTGTCTGATTTTGGCTTTCTGCGTTTAGCTGGTTCTTAGCTTGAACTGGTAGCTCTCTGATGAGGGTTCTTAAAACTTTTCTCGGTTTTTTTTTCTTGTTAGTTTTAAGTTGTGGGGTTTCGAAAAGGTGCGGTGACTGCTGAAGAGTCAGAATCTGTCGCAGGATTGTTTCTCTTCAGTATAACCATTCCTTTTAGTTTTGGTGGGTTTACACTGAGGAAGGTTCTTAAAACTTTTCTCAGTTTTTTTTTCCAACACATCAGATCAGTATACACTTACTTCTATCACTGGACGTATGAGTAAAACTTTTCTGTTGTTTTGGGGTGAAGATTGAGCTGGATGCATGAGCTGAGTCTTCATCGGGTCCCGATTAGCGGCCACCTCCTCGTGGTGGGACCTGGGTCACGCTAAGAGCCGCTACCATAGAAATTTCAATCCAAAATAAATAGAGGATAAAAAGCAATTTTGCTATTTTGAACTGACATAATTTTTAGTTTTTGTTCAAGATTATATCTTTTGTATCAATGTTAAAAATAACCAGTCATATTTGTCACTGATTTAATTCTTAGTTTTTGTACTAAATTTTGTAGAAGTCATAATATCTTTTGTATCAGTGCTAAAAAATAACCAGTCAAATTTGTCACTGATTTAATTCTTTTTTTTTTTTTTTTAAGATTTTGTAGAAGTCATAATATCTTTTGTGTCAGTGTTATAAATTACCTAGTCAAATTTGTCATAAAGAGCCCTAATGCCTCCCAATTAGGACTTCCCCCTCGGTTTTTTCTTGGAGTGAAAATATTACAAGTTTGTGTTATCCTTCGTCTGATGGGCTCTTAACCGATAATATTACTTAATTTACATTTAACAGTTTCCAGATTGTTGGCCTTTTTCGGTTTTGCGGAGCCTTCTAAACTTTAAACCTGGACATTTTTTTAAGATTAAAAAAAAAACTCACAAATTTAATGTACAGGGTGTCCGAGTTTTTTGTAGATGATTTCAAAATCATTATTTTGTCCAAAGGCCCAAACTTTGAAAAACCGTTTCCGTACCATTTATTTCTATTATATTTACTTACTACTCCACTTTCGGAAGTAAAAATAACTATGTACCAGTGTTGCCAGGTCGTTTTCGTCAAAATTCCCTACAGAGGCCTTGATTTCTCCCTACATTTCCCTACGCTAAAAAAAACTTTCTACCTACAGTTTCCCTACGCTAAAAATGTCAATTTTTACAAGTTTCTGCTGAGAAAATTAGTAGGTAGCTGTAGTTAGGCTCCTGGTAGCATGCCGTAGTGATGATTTCTTAGAGATAAACATGATGACAGATTTAAATATAAGAGATTTGGGTTCGATTCCCAAAAGGGATCATAAATTTGGCCATCTCTGTCTACCTAAAATCCTTAGGTAGCTACATTAGATATAACATGCAGAAATAAAAATTCTGAGAAATCATTGTGAAAAGTGAACTTTAAAATGAAAATTATCAAGAGTCATGAGACAATTAGTCAATTCAAAACTAAAACGAAGAAAAGAGAAAAAAAAAATTAAACGAAAAATTAATAATTCCCGCGGTATTTTTACATCGATTCACAAAATATCGATTAGTGGTATTTTATTATCTGATCTGATTAGGTAATTGTCAACATTAAATTTTGGGTAAATTTTACAGAAAATTGAAATTTCCTACAAAAAGTTTGGACGAATTATTTATTCAATTTTCTTTAGAATTAACCAAAAACACAAAAAAATAAAAAATTAACCAAAAATATTTATTCAATTTTCTTTAAAATTAACCAAAAATGCAAAAATAGTAAAATCTTTAAATTTCCCTACGTTTTGGCCTTTTTTGATGAAAATTCCCCCTCTCCCTACGGACGCCTAATTCTCCATACGCGTAGGGAAATTCCCTACGACCTGATAACACTGCTATGTACTTCAAATAACAGTAAAATATTTTTATCGCTGGTACCGTTTAATGTTTCGAAGTCATCAACTAAAGGCCTCTTTGAATCTCCATCCCGTATTGTAAGTCCATTCTGGATGTACCAAAAGATCTCTGAATTCTAAAACGAGAGTATAAGGGGGTTGGTGCTGAGGGAGGGGATACGGTAGAAGTTTCTCTCTTGACGGTTACACGGTTCTACAATAATTTGAAAAAAAAAATCAAACTTTAATGTTTTATCCTTATTCTTTTTTGGTCACCTCGCTGGACGCTTTTAAATTTAGTGATCTTCCAATGACGTTAGCAAATTTAATGTAAAGACTGTGCTATAAACATGACATCCCAAATTCAGTGATGTTCTAATGACGCTAGCAAATTTAATGTAAACTCTGTGCTATAAACATGACATCCTAAATTCAGTGATCCTAAATGACTCTAGCAAATTTAATGTAAACCCTGTGCTATAAACATGACGACATCCTATTTTTTAAAAGAATCCAAATTATGAAGCCACGAAGCCTTTGTATTCCAGATAATTTTATTCAGTCTGATTTACCTCAAGTTGACAGTGAGGATGAACAGGGCCAAATTAACCTTCCGCGGGGCCCGTAGCACTTTCACAGAGCGGGACCCCCTCCACCCCCCGCCGGGGTCGTTTAATTAGTCTACTTTAGCCAGTCCAAAAATTGATTATCTTTTGGCCTGGTACCTACATCTGGTAGAGAAAAGTGAAATTAAATTTGAACTATAACAACATCGATAAACATGGTTAAGGCTCATGCAAAATGCACAGAATAAATATTGAATTCAATAGCTTACCTCTTAACTCTTTCAGCACCGCACCTATTTTTTTTTAATTTTTAATAGTGAAACAAGCTTTAAAATTTGTTTCTGAGGGTTTGCCTAACATCAGTTGTTCTCAAAATACCTTTCCAAAAAAAAAAAAATTCAGCCCTTACAATTGTGTCATTTGGTCCCCAAGACCAATGCAGATAATGTGTTCATATTGAGGTTTCCTATTTCTGAACATGTTATTTTTTTCATTTGTTCTTAATTTTGAACATGAAATGCAAGAAAACAATTCTTATTCTTATTGAGGCAGAGGTAAACGATACATTTGCTAAACCTTATTCTATGTCTTAAGTTGCAATCCTGATACCTACACCTAAGCGGTACAGGAAGATCTTCACACACCGCAAAGTGCCCATATTGGTTATACAGACGGGTTGTCGAGGGGAGATTTGCTCTCTGCGTGCTATAAAAATTCCCCGCCAAGTCATCGCCCCAAAAAAGATATGAAATCTATTT
Source organism: Pachypsylla venusta (assembly GCA_012654025.1). Classification (NCBI taxonomy): domain Eukaryota; kingdom Metazoa; phylum Arthropoda; class Insecta; order Hemiptera; family Aphalaridae; genus Pachypsylla; species Pachypsylla venusta. The sequence goes on from CM022875.1 coordinate 12,509,695, forward strand.
TGGGCCCCGCTATCCACTCTTCCTTACTTCGAAATACCTAATGACTTTAAATTCAGACTTCACCCCAAACGATTTCAGAATTTTAGTCTGATTTCCTCACTCTCTTCACCAAAACGCAGTTTTGTTGGGGTACCTATGATCATTATTAAAATTAAACGTAACAAATTTATGAACCGTTAATTTTTGGGTAGCCATAGCACTCCTCCCCGAATACATAGCCGGACTAACAGACAGTAATATATCTAGCGGATTCAACATGAAATAGACACTTCCTAAAAAAAGATTCCCGCAATTTTTTAGTCAATAATTCAATGTTGCCGTTTACTTGTAGGTAATCGATAAGATTTTTTTTTTTTACCGTACAGTGTACGGTACAACTTCTATAATATACGTACACAATCAGGGTTGTCCAGCAATTGTGTTCAACCGCTTTTTTTTTATTTTCCCCGATTTTTTAAAAAATTAATGGAAGTCAAAGTAAGTGAGTGAATATTTTATCTGCTTTATTATGGTTTTGCTTGACATACTATCCCAATTCAACCACATTAAACAGTGAAGTCATTTTTGTTAAATTCACATTCGTAATAAAATGGCGAAATACGTGAATCTGTTATCATTTATGAGGTTCTTAATGTAAACCTCCATTTTTGTTTTTTAATTTCAATAATGAACTCTTGAAATAGGATTTCATACTAAAATTTTAGTATGGAACATTTTATAGGTATCTGGGAGTGATATGTGACTGAGAGTGCCGAAAAAAAATCAGGCCAAAATTAGAAGGCAAATGGGACGTACATCAAGCTATATCATAACACAATCATTGAACACAATTCATTGAATTTGGTCAACGTTTCTTTCTTCGAATTCTTGCATTTAAAGTGGCATCATCGCGTCCGATGGTAGCAAGTTGTATGAGGCAGCAGCTCTAGATAGGCTGTAGTCTATTGCAAAACTTTTTAATTTTCATCATACATCTGTTCTTGGAGGCTGAATATTGACATGGGCACCCAAAACGATGACAATAACGGCAATGTAATTACGTCAGTAACACAAGAGCTGTAAACATAATGATATTACAGATTTGCTTTCTGTGTTATTTTCTTCGAATTATAGAAATAATTCTGAACATATAGTAAAAGTAACTAGGACCATGATTCCTATTTTTTTAATTATGCCAGTGATTTTTAGCTCCTTTGCTGGGTCTACTTTCGCTTATAACCCCAGTTCAGAATTGCTAGGCTAGAGTGTGTTTTTCCGATCTCCGTGGCTGAGTTGTTAAGACCACTGCTCCGGTGATCGTAGGTTCGAATCCCGCCCGGTGCAAAAATTTTCTGATCTTTTCAAAAATTTTCTCGTTTCCGGAATGATATGGCTGTAAAAGGGGTGCGCTGAAGTAAAGCGAAAGCGGTTCGGGGCATAGCTTTTTTAAAAAAACTCCTTTAAGATTTTTTTTTATTTTTCTACAAAAAAAAAAGTTGGAGAGTGTTTTTGGGAATCGCGACAAAAGCAAGCTGATACATATTAATGTATATGAAAATACACGTCAAAGAAGAATCTGGAATACCTATAAAATGGTGGTCCTTATTAAAAAAAATATTCATACCAGATTCGCGAACATTGTGATTATTTTAGGAATGTTAGTGAATATGACAAAAATGGCTCTATGAAAAAAAAAAATCTTTTTATTTTAAAAATGTAACTAGTTTGACAAAAATTAAGGTTAAAATAAAATCTGGAACACCCTGTACGATATTAGGTATCTAACAATGTGAAAACTGAAAATTTCTTTCTTAAAAAAAAAAAAAAAAAAAAAAAAAAAAAAAAAAAACGACACTGGCGTGATTACCCCACATTTTTTGTAAACCGACAAACGCCAATTATAATCTTACATCTATTGAAAAATTCTCATGATAATGAATGCGATAGTATAGATTCTTATTTAGGCACCCAACTATTAGTTCTGTAAACTTAAATTATATGCCAACATAAAGATCTGGGTGGCACCATAGGGCCAGAAAACTAATCAGTCATTTATATAAAGGTAATGCCTAAATGTCCATACTAACCTCCTCCAATGGCTCAGTGGTAGCATTAGAGTTCAAATCCTGGAAGGAGCAATAATTTGTTACTGTGATTTGGACGTGCCTCGTGAAGACAATGAGTAGCTATGGATATAAATGCACATAACAATCCAGCATTGTAGGTAAAATTTAAAAATTCAAAGTAATTGGATAGATTTTGGGAAAATCCTCCAATGCTGCAATGAACAACAAAGTTGTGACTTAATAACACAAACAAAAAGCATTTTTTTAAATTTATTTAATTGTCCATAGTAATATTTATCAAAATTGAACAAGGTGTTCGACAGTTATCTCGGAATCTGTTACAAAACTTGTTATGATATGCGCTAGCCGTAATAAAGATACCAGGTTTGATCATGGAAGGAGCGATGGTTTTTACCCCTCCCCCCCTCTATTCGAACTAGTCGGACACAGAGGTTGACATCTCTTTCTATTTTAGCGTGTGCTATAGAAAAATACCCATAGACATCCTACAATATCTTCCTCATCATCTGAGAAACAAGAGGGAAAATGAAGCAGGTAGTATCTCTCTTTATTTTTTGCTTAGTGTCTCTTTAACATCTATTGGTCATTAGAGACGGGGGTTTTACCTTTCATTCGCTGGAAACTTGCAAACTAGTTACCCCACACTGAGTTCACCCAGACTGCGTTGGGCCGGAAAAATATCCGGCATCACGAGGGCGCGACACCCACATGGCACAACCTCACTGGACATTGCTTAACTTCAGTGATCCAACGTGCCATAGACGTTTAATCTCTTTAAAACAATCAAAATTTGATAGTTGTTCGGTATCAAATCTGGCATTTTCTGCTTAATGCTAATCAGTGTTGTCTGTTGTTGATAGTTGCGTAAAGAATACCCCCACCAACCTCATACATTCCTTGCAATATTTACCTATAGGTATTATTTTCATTGAGCACTCGCAATCAAATACGGTAGTTCTATGATTTTGGTACGGATTTACGTTTACAGTGATCTGGCAACATCGGATAACTTCCTCTCTTCTTTTTTTTACCTCAAAATTTTGAAAATTCGGTCGAAGTGTGCACTGTGCAGGTTGTGAGTGTTTTTTTTTTTGTTTTATTTAAACTACACTAAAAATGTGATAATACATTCTTTGTTTGTGATATCAATTGAATTTAATTTTATTTTATATTTAACTTCAACAAATAAAGAGGAAAGAATCTCCAATTTCTACTCGTTCATGTCTGCAAAATTTATGATTGATTAAAATTACTGCATGGTAAGGATCAATATATTATTTCACCCATAAACACCCCATTTAAAAAAAATACGGTTTCCACCCTTAAAAAATATATAGGTATGTCCCACATCTACTTTTTCCAATAATCTTGCGCTCCTTACAGTTTTGTCAGAAATTTTATCTCTGCTTCTGTCATACCAGAAAATGTCTGCAGTAATTTTCATTTTTTTCTTCTTTTTGAGATCAATACCTGTCTGGCCCATAATGCTAGTGTACTTGGTTTTTCGGGGGTGTTTCCTTTATGCTGATGAAAAAAAAAAAAAGTTTGTCGAGATTTATCTGCAGTGTGTCTGGTCGAGTAAGTCGCTTCTTCTCTGATTAGATTTTCTTTTTAGATTTATTTTAATAAGCACCTAATTTACCATTATATTATTTAATTCAACTAATTATTTTTACAGTTTTTTCTGTTTTTATCACGAGTTTTTCTGTTGTTTATTTGTGAACTATGCAAACTATAGTATATGCATACTAAAGTTTGGTCATGAATTTTATAATAGCAAATATTAGTGATATTTATTTATGTAATGTAGAAGTTTTGTATGTTTCAGAAGAATTTGTTGGAAATTTAGTTTTTGTATCCTTTTTTGTTCATGTATACCCGGTCTACGGTACATGTATCTTCGGTCACCGGTACATGAATTCCTGGTTTTCCGGCTCATGTATGTCCGGTCTCCGGTACATGTATACCCGCTCTTCAGTAAATGTTTCGCTGGTAAATGTACGTTCCGGAGGGTAAGGAAGACCGGGGTTTTCTCATTCGCAAACACGGAAGTTTGTCTTTGTTTTTGAATATTCCGCATGTCTATAACAAAATCACTGTTTTGTCCTAGTCTTAATTAACCAATTCCTGGAGATAAAACTATGGTGCTGGTAACTTCTTGTATACACTCCCCGTGGATGCGACGTTAGGTTTCTTTGGTTTCGGTATGCGCTCATTTTCACCCCAAAAGAGGTGAAAATTAGCCAATGATTTTCTTTAAAAACTCATTGAAATGGTCGAAATTTGGAGGGAGGGTAGTTTTACACAAATATTTATTTAAATGAACCAATACTTTTACTGTGAGTTTGATTTTTTTGTATCTAAAGAGTTTAGGAAGCTATACTGACTTATACTAAACATCCGGCAACAGTATAGCTTCTGCACCCTATACAATACCTGTAATCACTGACAATGACTTAATATAAAAAACATCCACAAAATAGAACCCATTCAATCAAAATATGAGAAATACTTGCTATCGCCTTTGATATGTTGTGCGAACATCTTCGTCTGCAGACTCTGGCTGTCGGAAGTGATATATGTTTCTTAATATAATCTATAATCCAATTAATGACAATTTATTTGTCCATCATTAACAGAGCGGATATCCCTACATGTGCCAAAATTATACATTAGACGCTGAATAGACAAAGATTTCTTTTACGTACATCGCAACATTAATGCTGTTTATCGAAAAACATATTCAAAACTTTGACCTCTCAATGTTGCGGGGACGTTTAAAGATAAATGCGAACATGTTTTTGCCGTCCGTTCCGTCTTTTTTTTCTTTTTTAATTTGGCTCAACGTCTCTTTAATAGCTAAAGATACCCAAAATTTCAGTTTTTGTATTCTTTTATTTATTAAGGTTATCTAACTCATATATTTATTATGTTTAAAAAAATATGTACAATTATTCTCAAAACGGGATACTATGTCAACTAACATAATAACAATAATTAAAAAACAACAACAAATAAATAAAACTATGTTTTCACTTGACTAAATGTAAAAAATTGAATCACTGTTATAAAACACTTCAGACCAATCTGAGACTGCAGCAACTGTTTATTACGTACATATGTGAGCTTTATTGTTAAATTATTATACTTTCGCAGGACATGTGGTTTGGTTTACTTTGAGTCAAATCTAGCCTGTACAGAAGATGATGGATTGAGAAACGCTCCAGTAGGGTTGCAGAATAACTCGCCAACTCGACTACCTCTTGGGATGCTAAGCAGTCCCTCATAATTGTCGTTGTTTGTGTTATGATACTCATAACTTGTAAACACTAAACAATAATTTAATCTTTCACCACCCATATGAGGTCTCTTTGAACCTCCTTGTTGGTTCTTTACTGAGTGTTGAAAGATGTCAGTATCTTTACTAACGATGCCTCCCTTAATACATCTGACTTTGTTGAATATGTTTATTGCAGAATGACGGACAGTTTAGTTGGACTCGAGAATTTTAATTTCCAATGACCGAGTTTGTAGAGGGATGGGTAATTGCTCAGATATTAGGAGAAGGAGCATACGGCGAGTAAGTTGACTTTTCTAGATTCAGTTTTGGAAAAATGTTAGATATAGATTGATATGAGGTTACCGAAATGGAACTGAGATGTTATGCGTTACAGTAGCATCGTGAGGACTAGTAAGTTGAATTCAACCTATGTCTATATGCGATCGTTCGAATATTGGGAGAAGAAGTCTTAACTTATCGTGCTTCTTGTAATTCTGTATCCTCCAAAAAGAATGAGTTTCACCAACACGTTCTGTAGAACATTATACTACTTACATACTTAATGACGATTGGATTTTCAAAAATGTGTTGGTGGTGTAATGGTAAGACGCTCCAACTGGTAAATAGTAGTACGTGGGTTCAAACCCAGTCAACCCATGGAATTCCATTCTCGTGAATTTGAAATATTTACTACTATTGGAGGACATGGAAAGGGTCGCTATTATCATATAAACGGGCGTCCCCAGTGTAACATAATATGCTACACTACACTTTAACCACCATGACTTTCCGTGATGGACACGGGATTTGTGCAGGTTGAGTTTCGCACTCGGGCACGGTGCAGTCAACACGTTATCTTTAGTTAAATTTATTAATTTCAAATTTCAGAGTGAAACTACTAATCAATCCAGTTCATAAGAGTGCGGTTGCAGTCAAAACCATTGACTTGCTCAAACACCCGGGTGCCAAATCAAATGTTTTCAAAGAGGCTGCTATTCACCGAAACTTGAATCATCCTCAGATTATAAAATTTTACGGTCAGCGAGAAGACGTGAGCTCCATTTATTTGTTTCTCGAGTATGCCGCTGGAGGAGAACTCTTTGACAGAATCGGTGAGTGTCCTTTTTTCGTATGCAAATATAATTTTTCCTTCAATATCTATTTTTTTGCTTTGTAGATAGATGAATCAGTAGAACATCGAATTTGAGAAGGCCGAGATATTTTTTTATTATAGTGATTTGTAAGAAGTAATTTTCAATATAAATATTTTTATTAATTTTTGCAAACTTTAAGTAATTCATTGATATTGATCAATAAAAAAATTGAAACATTTTTCATTTAAGCAAGGCACATACGATCAATGTAGGATAAAATTGGCCATCTGCGAATAGGGCTTATGCAGGCTGATTTCCGACATTGTGGAAAATGTTGTGAACCGATCCCCAAGCGATTATAAAAATGTTTTTTTTTTTGTTTGTTTGTTTGTTTGCCAAGTATCGTATATTTTCTAACTTAAAATTAAAAAAAAAAAAAAAATTTTTTTTTCAAAATTAATAAATGATCGAGGCAACTCAAAGTGATAAAACAAAAATACTGAATAAATTTTCCAGAATAAAAATGACGAGCAAAGAAAACAGAACAATCAGAAGATAACCAAATCAAATGATCAAAGAACTAATCATTCCATAGACAATGAAGACATCATTGGCCATCCAGTAGAAATGAGCGTAAAAGATATTAGTCGAGTAGCAAGCAGAAGTAGTGCAGGAATGAGCGAAGCTAGCATTGATTCAAGTATAGTTATTGGAGGAGAGAGTAGTTCAGTAGTGAACGAAACTGAAAATAGTACAAAAAAAGGTAGCGAAATTGAAAGTAGTTCGACATTGAACGAACTTGAAATAAAGTCAAAAGAGAAATGTAATACAAGTGAAAACCAAATTGACGAATCTAAAATGAAACAATACCTATTAAAAGAAATATCCACAGAAATTCAAACATTAAAAAATCAAAATGAAAGAATCTCCAACGAACTTAACGAAACGTTCAAATTATTTCGACATTTGAAAAAAAATATAGTACAAAAATTTTATGAATCAAATAAAACCAATGTAAGAATACATCCAACACTTGTTCAAGCAACTAAAGAATTGAATGAAACCTTGGCAGATAGTGATGATTTAACTAAAAATGAAGAGAACGAATGTGAATATAGAAAATCAAAACGGAAAAAAGTGAATACACAGAAGGTTGAAAACATTGAAGCACCTATAAATAATATTAATATTCGATTCTATGTAGGAACAATGTGTAAATATTTAAATAATTCTTCAAATACGACACTGTCTACACACAAATGGACAGTGTATATACGTAATTCAGATGGTATACATATAACGAATTATATAAACAAAGTAGTGTTTACATTACACGATTCGTATAAACCTAATCATATAATTCGAATCAATAAAGAACCATTTAAAATAACTCGAGAAGGTTGGGGAGAATTTAATGTTAAATTGAAAATTAGTTTTATCAATTCGAATTTAAATAAAGATATTGAATTAATTCATCCTGTTAGTTTTGTACATGTGAAATCTATAATTCCAATTATTACATTGGAGACGCCGATTGATGTTATTGTAAAAACCAATGAAACCAATGTTGTTATTGATGAAACCGAAAGAAAAGAGAATCGACAGAATCTACCAGAAAGAAGTGGAACTCAGAATGTACCAGAAGGAAGCAGAACTCAAAGAACAAATGAAACTCAGCTGAGTAGCATGGTTGAAGGGAAAACTAGAAATGAAAATATAAAAAAGAAATTTAGAAATGATGAAAATAAAAGAATTGGTGAGACCAATAGAGAAAAACAATCAGAATGGAATAAATTTGATGATAATCAATCGAGTATGCAATCAGAGTCGAGTATGGAGTATGATTATGAAATAAATAATATTAATAAAGTATTAGATTATCTAAATGAACCATGTATTGATATGACACACGGACTGAACTTGAGTGATGAGCAAATAGAGGTACTAATGGATGAGGAATGAGACTAGGTGGGAGTTAGATTCAGGATGGATTTTTAAAATGCCCCGGGACGGTTTCCGCATTATTTCAGGGCACTCCCTTTTACAGCCATACCATGGGTAAACCAGATAATCCATCAGAATTTTTTCGCTTCGGACAGGTTTCGAACCCACAACCTTCAGACTGAGATTCGATGGTCTTTACAACTGGGTCACGGAGTCCAGCAAAAAAAAAACGTTCATGGTTCTCGGTGAATCTGTTCATAGGGTTCTGATTGAGGTGTTCTGCTCATAGGTAGGTACGAAAAAGTGTTTCAATGTTAGAAAAACACCTTTTTTATATTTAGAACAGATTTCCTTTTCCTTTTTTCATATTTTAGCCAAAACTAAAGAGCTAAATCAAAATAAAGGTACACAAAATTCAACTTGAAAAATATACTTAGGTAGGTATTCTATGCATGTTTATACGTCCGCATTGTTTTGCCGAAACTGTAAGAACTATCGAAAAATTGACGGGAATGGACCCCTCCAATATCATTACCTGAGTCAAACCGTTTTCGAGATCAGACGAATTTTCGGTCAAATTAACCAAGTTAGGGCCAAACATATAGTTATTATTTTATTTTTTTTGCTTAACGTCTCTTTAACATTTTTTGGTCATTCAAGACGGGAGTTTTACCCTCCATTCGCTGGAAACTTACGAACCAGCTACCTACATTGGCCTCGCCCAGCCTGGGTTGTATTAGCATCACGACTACTTTTATTTTATTTTACTTCTCAAAAATGTATTACAAAAGGGGTTGTTTTATTTAAGACTAGCAGAGTACCCGAACTTCGTTGTAATCATATGACCGAGATACAACCGTTTAAATGCGATCAGAGCATACACATAGATTATATACATATTACCTACACTTTTGTTAACCTATGTAGAACATGGGGAGTGGTAACGGGTTGTTGAGCTGTGTAGTACTTATTGGTAGTAGTATTGGGTTAGGTTCCAAAAAAAAAAAAAAAAAAAAAAAAAAAAAAGCGCAATGAATCCTGCTGAGTTTAGGCTAATTAAAACTTCAACACGCGTTTTATTTTTTTTGGAACCTAACCCGATACTACTTCCAACACGTTCTATCCAACAAACTTGGTGTTCAATTCTATTAAATTATATCGGCACTAACTGATTAGTACAAAAATTTAGTTACATCGGACAAAATTTTGCAAAAATTTGAATTTCCATACAAAAATCGGCCGTAAATCAAAAACGGTTGTAGAATTTTGAATTCTGATAATTTTACTGTGGTCCCAGTCTTTGGTTGGGTGTGGGGGGTCCATTCTCATCAATTGTTCTATATCTCTTACCGTTTTTAATAGTTTTAATAGTATTCTGTGATTTCTAGAAAACGGTAGTATATTTTTTAACTATGATAATTTTTCTCGGGTCTCAGTCTATGGTTTTGGGGGGGGGGGGGGGCCANGGGGGGGGGGGGTCATTTCCATAAATTTTTCTATATTTCTTACCTTTATGGCTAAACAATGAGTATTGTCTAAGTTTTCTTTTGGCCGATCCCGGATTCGAACTTGTAACTCTCGAATGGCTAGTCACAATTTTGCAAAATATGTCCTAAATGAAGGATAAAGATGTCACCTAAAACTTTCTCGCTTTGAGTTGATATGTCGTCGTGACAAATCTTAAGATATTGGCCAACATTTGGAGAAAAATTTTGATACACTATAATGCCAGTCTCGGTTCGGTCTCGATCTGGTAAAGTGATGTGGTAATCACACTATAATGACAGTCTCGGTTCGGTCCGATCTCGATCTGGTAATCATGTTCACGATTCAGTTCAGTCTTCACACGTCAGTAATCGAAGTACTAAAATTGAAAAAACGTGAAAAGTAAAAAATGACATCAAATTTTTCGATTCAAGACTTAGCGGTTATTGCTCTTATTCTTGACGAGAAGATAATATTATCAACCAGCGTAAATTAATAATAATGGATTATTAATAATTCCTTAATTTATTATTAATAAATCTAAGAATTTAAAAATATCTTAATTAATTAATCAAGTGTATATTATTTATTAAAAATACACTTGCGACAAGCTTCACCGACTGACTGAGACTGAACCGGGAACGAAGGAGCATTCATACTATCGGTACATGTTCGATCTCACTCCGATCAAAATTGCTTGGTGACTGATGTGACTGGAACGAAACTGGACCAGAACTGGACTGTTGTCTATAGTATGAATACATAAATTGTTTTTCATTTGATAATATTTTACCAGACCGAGACCGAACCGAGACTAGCACTATTTAGGGACTAGTTATATTATTATTTAGAACATTTTCTAGAAATTTAAATTGTTCTTTCTGTCTTCTTGCTTCATGAGGCTCCAGCAGAATATGTTCACATAGTAAAGGGTATAATCAATCCGTGACTGGGACGAAAGGATAAAGATGTCACCTAAAACTTTCTCGCTTTGAGTTGATATGTCGTCGTGACAAATCTTAAGATATTGGCCAAAATTTGGAGAATTTTTTTTAGAGTGATATAAGAGAGACAGTAAGGTCCGATTCACACTATAATGCCAGTCTATTGTTTATGTAGTGCTTATGTTTATGAGGGTTACTTTGATTCGTGTAGGTATATCATGGCGTAACATTTCTTAGGGTGAAAATTTAGATCAATTTTTTGGAGCCATTCAGGTTCGATCCTCTTGTAAGAGATCACAGTCCTTTTGGTCGTGAATTGTATATTTTGAGATCAACGGCATATAAGAGTACTTGCGAGTGTTTAATGCTGTCCAGTTGGTCATTATACATCAATATAGACAGAAGGCTGCTCATTGCAAACATATGTGGCCATTTTACTGTACAAAATGCCCTCAAAATTTTTCGCTACGATCGACACTGAGGTTGGATATGGGTCGATGATTCTCAATCTCCTGATCATTGCCCCTCTTAGGGACTGGGGTTACAATAGATTCTTAAAATCTAGCATAGATTAAAATAAAAATCTTTTACTTTGCTCTCACGTTTCAGTAGAGAAAATTTATTAATCTGATAGGCACCACTTGAATTGTGTTAGTAGGATTTATTTGTGAAGGATCGCAACCGACTGCCTGGTTCTCTTCAGCTGGAGGCAAACCATTTTTTGTCTGAATTTGAATTCAGACAAAAGTCACACCTCGTTTTTCTAATCTATACATATATTTAGATTTAGGTCTATACCATTAGATTTAGGTGTTGGATTAACACATCGAGTATCCTTAGTTAAATATCTTGTATTGTAGATAGAAGGCAATTGAGTGAATGGCGTTTTGAGAGCATCGACACATTTCTTGATAATGCGGGAGGGATTCCGTCGAGACCAGATGGTTTGTTTACTTTCAGCGATTTGAATTCGTTTTCAATATCCGCCACTGACCCCACGTCCATGTGAAGATAGTCGCTGTTTATGTTGTTGATGTTGGTTTTGTTTATTTGATATTTTGAACTTTTTGGATTGTATTTAAGCGTTTTTGAAGTGTCTTGCAAAGGTGTCGGTGATTTTTTGTGGATCGGATATGTTTTCTTATTTGTAAGGGGTTTTTCAATAGCTATGTCTGAAGTTTGGCAACATATTGCTCTGAAAATTTAGGTGGCAGCACTATCATTTCTCGATATTTGTGTTCTGTCATAGTCACCATTTTACCATGGAGCGCTACACTGTGCAACAACGCGTCGAAATTGTTAAAATTTATTATAAAAATTCGTGTTCTAATAGTCAAACTTTTCGTGAGGTACGAAATATTTACGGCCAAAATAATCGTCCGACTGAGCGATCAGTTCAACAAATTATCGCCAAATTTGAGCAAGACAGCTCGGTTGCTCATCGAGCAGTTCCTGTAAGGCGCAGAAACGCGCGGTCAAGCGAGAATATTGTTGCTGTCGCCGAAAGTGTGGCTGAAGACCCAAAGCTTTCGATTCCTCGTCGTGCACAAGCAGTTGGACTTTCTGCAGCCTCGACTTAGAGAATTTTACGAAAAGACTTTGGCATGCATCCATATAAGATCTAGTTGACGCAAGAACTGAAGCCCCAAGACCACCAAGCTCGTAAAAAAAAAAAAAAAAAAAAAAAAAAAAAAAAAAAACATTTTCAGTGATGAAGCACATTTTTGGTTAAAAGGCTTCGTGAATAAACAAAATTGCCGCATTTGGGAAGACATTAATCCATAAAACAGTATCAAGAGTCTCCATTGCATCCCGAAAAACTTACTGTTTGGTGTGGATTTTAGTCAGGCGGACAGATCCAGCCCGACTTATGCAACAGAGTCTTACAAAATTGGACTCCCGGATCGAGTCCGAAGCCGCGGAGGCTATTTGGATGATGTAATTTTCAAAACGTTATAGTATTAAATGTACTTTAATACGATACTAAAGTTTCCATTATATGTCGCACACAGCTCCTTTTATTCAATTTTAATATTCAGACACACTTAATGAAAAACCCTTATTTTAGTGTTTTCTGTTTTTTTTTTTTTTTTTTTTTTTTTGTTTTTTGTTTTTTTGGTGTATTCCCAAAATGGTTTATAATTCGCAATAAAATTTTAGGACCTGTAGATTACAAAAAATTACGGAATTTAGGTGACATATTTATATGTGCATGTAGATAGCGGTTATTGCATAGGTCGTGCCCGGCAGCATTTGCTGTATCCTTTTTTGTGTATGTGTCATGGCGCGAATGAACTTGTATATAAAATAAAGATGGTTTCTGAACTGTATCATTATAAATTGGGTAATAGATTTTCACGTTTTGATTGAATTGATATAAAACTTAATTATTATCCTTCCATGTATAAAATTTCAATTCAATATAAGAAAAATGAGCACAGTTTATTGATGACCATAATTTTGAGGCCGCCATTTCATGATAATCAAGGGCTTGTGTGATGAGGTGTTAAAACATCCGATATATTTTCTATTATTTTAAGTCTATCATCAAAAAAATCGTTTAATTTTTGTAATGAAATCTTATGAATTTTAAAATAAATATTTTTTTTTCGTTAATGTTAATCTGCTGTTAATCTGCTACCTATCTTTTCTTGACCATCCCAAGTCTTAATTTTTTCCAATCCAATTATGACTTACTAACTTCAAAAATAGGTCATACTTGAGATTGTGAGAACTTACTTGAGGTTGATGTGCTCGCGGGCCGAATCCACCCAAGCTGACGCTAAATAAAAACAACTGTGCAATATTATATTATTCGTACGTTACTAATGTAATTATATTGCATTGAAAACAGTTCGGCCTGTAATATAGTCCTAAATAAATGGTACGGAAAACCGTACTAGACTTTCTCTTCCTTAATCATTCCATCAGACTACCACCGATGGCAGATGTTGTTCTTCTAAAATTTTAAGTTTTTTAGTTATATATTTTAGTTATTGTTATATTTATATTTTCTGTTGATGTTGACCATTCTTTTAAAAAGATTTTGCAGCCTTCGGCTGCGGACTTTGCT
>CM022875.1:12525720-12545639 GCA_012654025.1 Pachypsylla venusta
TGGCTCCAAATATTTTCAAAATTCAAAAATGACCCAAAATTTTGAAAATATGGCCCAAAAGCAATATGGCCGAATATATTTGATCTTTATTTTGGCCTTTGGCTTCCCGTCAAACGATTTTTTGAGCCAAAATATGTCTAAAATTTCTGCACGAATACAATACTTTATCTTCTATGGAAGAGAAAGTAAAAACAGTTTGGCCTGTAACATAGATTGCAAGAGTGTCGCCATCGGAATATTGTTTGACCCTTTTGTCTCAGAGGCGTCTCACATTTCATATCACATCCCAGACTGAGTGCTTTTAGTACAAACTAGGTTGTCCTAAAAACAGTTTGGCCTGTAACATAGATTGCAAGAGTGTCGTCATCGGAATATTGGTTGACCCTGTTGTCTCAGAGGCGTCTCACATTTCATATCACATCCTGTGTTTGACATTTATTAGAAGCTACCATCGTTTTCTCGTGTCAGCAGTAACTCGACTCGTTTGGTCTATCTACATGGTGCTAACGTGTTGGGCGATACAAAGGTAAATTCCATGCAGACTACTGTCTGATTCAGCAGAACCCACACACAGGGGGAATAAAATAAAGTAACCAGGGGTTGTCAACACAGTGGGAATAGTAACTCGGCTGGTTTGGTCTATCTAAATGGTGTCTACGTGTTGCGCGGTACAAAGGTAGATTCCGTGCAGACTACGGTCTAATTTAGCAGAAACCACGCACAGGGGGAATAAAATAAAATAACCAGGGGTTCCCAACACAGGGGGAATAGTAACTCGACTGGTTTGGTCTATCAAAATGATGTCTACGTGTTGCGTGGTACAAAGGTAGATTCCGTGCAGACTACCGTCTGATTTAGCAGAAAACACGCACAGGGAGAATAAAATAAAGTAACCAGGGCTTCCCAACACAGGGGGAATAATAAATCGACTGGTTTGGTCTATCAAAATGGTGTCTACGTGTTGCGTGGTACAAAGGTAAATTCCGTGCAGACTACCGTCTGATTTAGCAAAACCCACGCACAGGGGGGAATAAAATAAAGGAACCAGGGCTTCCCAACACAGGGGGAATAGTAAATCGACTGGTTTGGTCTATCAAAATGGTGTCTACGTTTCGCGTGGTACAAAGGTAGATTCCGTGCAGACTACCGTCTGATTTAACAGAACCCACGCACAGGGGGAATAAAAGAAAGTAACCAGGAGTTAATCAAAACAAATTCTGTTAATCTATTTTTCTGTTTTGATTAACTTTTTTTTTTATATATATTTATATTTTTGTTTGAACATTAGGGGTCCTTATTTTTGTTCCCAAATTTGTATTGTGTCCGCGGTTTTTAACCCTCTGAACACACAATAAATAATAATGATATAGGATGGGTTTTAGTACCGCTAATAATCGTCATATCTTTCATTATGAAATTCGTGGATTTGTGGCTACAATGTAAATATATTGCTAGCGAAACGTAACTGCCATGCCACTAACATACCAGACGAAGCCTGTTATTATATTTAATCCTGTGATGGTAAACAATAATAAATATCAGAGGGCAAAAAATAAACCACACTATAGCCATGCCTCAAAGACGATTTGCGTTTAGAGCCATGGCCTTCGACATATAACTTTTAATCGACATAATCGACCTTTCCGATATTCTTCTCAGCTATCCCAATAATCATAGTTACCGATTAATAAGTTAGTTTTTATAGTTACCGTGAACAAGCAAAAAAAAAACGTTTACATATTTTATAACAACATAAATCTCTGCCCACTGTTTTCCCTTTACCCCCCAATATCTAAAGGTGGCCGATATTCGGTCAGTTTGAGAATGACTGGTCTAGACATTTCAAAGCAAGCTAGATATAATGACAGCAGCCGTACAGTACATTTACAGGGTAGAGTACTTTTTTTTAAAAAATAAAATAACATATTTTTTTATTTATTTTCCACGCCAGGCTTCGCTTGACGTCCTAGCTTTAGAGGCATGGCCGTTTTCTTGCGACTGTCAGAGGCAGAATCCTTTGAAATTGTTTTTTATCTATAGTAAGGGTTGGGTGGAAGAGAATTCCGCAGGAATTAACCCCGCTCTTTGAATTAACTTTTTTTTATTTTATATTATTTAACTTCTCATTTTTTTTATTTTATCTTCTCTTTTTCTTATCTATTTCTATTCCCCCCTTTTTTTCTCACTAATTTTGTAAAAAAAAAAAAAATGTTCATTCAATAAAGAGTTCTATAATAATAATAATAATATAAAATGAGAATTTCTCTAAAAATAATAATTAATCGAGGCAAAGAAACTGCCAATGTGACACATGGGTTTATTTTACTGGTTAAAAAAAATACGCCCCCGCCCCCCTTAAAATTTGATATTTGCCATACCAAATTAAAGATTTCAAACACAACTCACTCAAATAATAGACTGAAATTGTTGTTACCAACTCAGCATATAATGTATTTCCTCTAAAATTCTTATTTTTTTGGCTTATCGTCTTTTTAACATCTAATACATACATCAAGGCCAGAAGATGAGGCTGCAGGCGGTGCCAGAATCCGAAACCCGATCAAAAGATACCGTATTAAAAAAAACAACAAAAAAACAATTCAATGTCATCAGTTAATACTGCCAAACAAAACAGGTAAAAAAATGACATCGTATGCCTTAAAGACACACAAACTCTGATTCAATGTGCTCATCAAAGCAGCAGCATAGAGTTTCGATATCGATCTTTTTTTTCGATATTAATCGGATAATAGTAATATTGTGATTTTCAACATATTTATTTACTTAATATGTAGTAATAGCTAATGTAAAATTGGTTTATTTTTTAAAAACTGTCCATACTTCCCAGACCCCTGGTATGTTGTTTGCATCCACTAAAAAAATGTCTAATGTACATTGGATACAGAGGTTTTATCCTCCATTCGCTGGAAACTCACAAACCTGCTACACACATTGACCTCACCCAGTCTGAGTTGAGTCGAGTACCTACGTTGTCAACCACCAAAAATCATCTGAATTATTTTTCTGTAAAATTTTAATTTTGTTTTATCGGTCCAAACCATTTTTCTTCACATTTTTTCTTTAACTTCACCCTTTTTTAATTCTGTTTGGAGTCGGCAATGCCTTCCCTAATTCTAGCATGCCACAACCTTCTGTTCTGTGCCTACTCTCTATAGCTGTACTCTTTCCTGGCACGGTTGCTGATGACTAACCATCTGCGGTTTGAAGCAGGTTTTTTTTTAAAGGTTGGAATCCTTTCCTAACGCCAAACCTTCTGTTTTCACACGGAAAACGTTTGTATTCTACGTACCTTGATACGTAAAGTATCAAATTTTGGGGGGGGGGGGATATTTTTATGACAATTCAAAGGGTTTAATATTGCAAATAATAAACCAAAAAGTCGAATACCATGTATAGTTTATGGGAGAATTCGAATACTCACGTCGTTTACTTTTCATGTCCATCATGGAAGTGATGGTGGTGGAAGGGTTGCATATAATGCTACTCTGAGATCGTCGGACTAGATGTAGATAATCCTGGACCCTTCCATTTCTTTTGAAATTTCATGTGTTGGCTGTGTTTGAACCCACACCTCACTGTTCACCATTCGGAGCGTCTTACCACTGCAGCAACCCATAATTCGAATATGCAATGAAAAATATATGGTTCCGTTCAGTAAAACAAAATTGACTTTGGAATGCCCCTAATATCAACCCTGAGCATTTCCTTAAGTTCTTATCATGAAACTTTGCTCAGAATAATTATTTTATATATGAAGGGAGATATTTGACTGTACTAGTCACCCTGTAAAAATACATCGCTTCCCTTACTAATTGATTTAAAGAGAGAGTATACTTTTCCCATTGGTTAGTGAATTTGCTGCGTCGTTGTACGGCGGTATGAACGGAAATGCTGATCCAACCAAGTATAAGCAAAACCTTTTCAGTACTAAAGTACCAAGAATATTAAACCAAAATTAGAAGTCCTCCTGGTCCAAGGGGTATCACACTGGTATTGAACCCGGGGGACCTGAGTTCAATTACCAGCAGGGTAGTCGCAATTGGACCAAATAGGTACTCTAATAAATGAGGAAAAAATTGTGCCTCAGCTAGTGATTGAACTCGTGCCCCTTTGTTAACCAGACAAGCACTCAACACCTTTCCTACCGAGGCAGTCGTAGAAATCTTGGTTCGTTTCCCGCCAATTCACATATTTGGAAAGGGAAAAAACAGACTAAAGTATTATGACCTTAAGGAATCGCATATACAACCGCGGGAAAAGACACACATTACGAAGTTGCGGACATCAGCTAGTGTCACAATTAGCTACAAGTTAAGTGAGATCCAGTTTTAACACGACAGCTTTTCTCGAACGCTTTATTCGATTTTGATGAAATTTTGTTTGGGCATTAATTATATTCATAGAATTAGTTGATTATTTTTTGGCCATTTGAAGTGGGAGTGGTCTACAGTTTACAGAACTACTAGTATTACCAATTTGTATAACGAAACTATACAAGTTGTAACTATTAATATTGACTTTTAGTTTGTTGTGAAATGGGCTCCTAATGTTGAATTGTCCAAACTGATTAAAGTCTAGCTTTAACACTACGTTTTTCCTTTTGTTTGTCTTTTTGTACCACAGGAACTCTCGAAAGCCGCATCCAATTTCATCAACTTAGGTTTGGATATTCGTAGAATTAAGCCTCCCCCCAGGCCTAGTGGGTATCATTAAGTGAGTGAGGTGTACAGTTCACAGAACTACTAAATACATCACACTCGGCTTGCACCATGGAGGTATCGGGTTCGAATCCTGGTCAGGTCAAAAATATAAAAAGGTTCCTTCAAATTTTCTACTTTGTTCTGGTTTTATTAGGAGGAAACTCAGCCTTCTGAGGACAATTGAGTAGCTATGGTAATAGCGATAAGTGGTAGATAATTGTAGCTTCGGCTTAGAGATATTGGTTAGATTGTAAAAAAAAAAAAACCTTGCAATGCCATGATGATTACAAAAATTGTGTCAAAATAACAGAAAGAAATATACATTTACATTTTTTTTACTATTATTTTGAAATAGACGTCTCCGTGGGAGAGTGCACATCATACTCGGCTTGTACCAAGGAGGTTCCGGGTTCGATTCCTGGACGGGTCGAAAATTTGATATTTTCTACTTGGTCTGATTGTGTGTGATTGGGGGTAACTCAGCCTCCTGAGGACAATTGAGAAGCCATGGTAATAGCGGCAATTGGTAGCATTATAAGAAAATTGTTAAAGTGTAGCTGTAGCTCAGGCGTAGTGATATTGGAGTGATTGTTGAGAATACCTTGTAATGCTATGATGCCCACATCATAGCATTACAAGTGACAATAACACAAAGAAATATACACAAACAACTATTATTTTGAAACAAATAATTTGAGAATAGTCACTGAAAGGGCAATTCTATTTATTTGTACTTTTAGCTGATGATAGCAACGCCTAGACCTTAGCATTTCTCATGAAGACATTACTTTTACTAGAAACTAAAACATAGAGTCTTTGTTCTCTAACTTTGATTGCTTCTAGCCCGTTGTGACACTATCTTTTTTTTTTAGTTTTTTTTTTCAATTAATAAATATCGTATTATTTTTTTAAAAAAAAAAATTACAATACTTTTTTTTTAATAAAATATAAATCAGGTTAAAAAGTTATTTTTATGTGCTTTTAAGGGCTTTTTGAAAATGCGAGGTTATTTGGAAACATAAAAAATGTTAGACTCTTGAGTGGAAGGTAACCACTCTATATTTATGAACTACATAAATATTAGAGCTCCTCTATATTTATGTGGTCTAATATTCAAATTAATAAGGAAAAATCTCATTTTGTGAGCTAAGTCTTAGGTCCAAAATTATTTAAACAATACAGAGAAAATAATAATATGAATAAATAATAAATGTCCTCGTAGACTTTATGTATTTTGTCTTAAGAAAAAATTGTTAAGTAGTTTTAAATTTTCGTCAGATCGACTTTTTATTCACTATTCTTATTTGAAAAAAAGTCGATTCGACGAAAATTTAAAAATATTTTATAACCTTTTTTGTAATAAATAACACCTGCCAATGTAACACATGGTTTTATATTTTTCTGACCAAAAAAAATATAATTTACGTTTGAAGATACGCAGAATCCAAAAATCGAATAAAAAACTGTTCGTCTACCGCCCTCCGTACCCTGTACTTCAAACGCCGTCCGCTGTCATGGGGGGCTTTTTTTAACGATTTTGAAGAAATTTGGTGAGTATCGACATTTCATAGGATTATTTTTTAGTCAGTCAGATCCACAATTCACAGTATTTTGGACGTCTCCGTGGTATGCATCACACTCGGCTTGCACCATGGAGGTTCGAATCCTGGTCAAGTCAAAAGTTTGAAAAGGTAGGTCCCATTTGTGGTCTATTGTGCCCCGAGAAATTTCGTCACCGCCAGTCACATACATAGGGTTCCATACTAGAATTTTAGTATGGAATCCCAAATTTCATCAAAATTGGTCAACGCTAAGTGACAGAAGTGTCCATCACGGTACAGGGTACGGCGGATGATCGTTTTTTTATTCGATTTTTGGATTTTGCATAACTTGAAACGTAATAGATCAAATTTTGGTGTCTAAAGATCTATTCTTAAGTTAGCAAAATATTATGAATTGAGATAGGAAAGTATTTTTTTTTTTTCTTCCATTTTTTAATTGAGATTTTAAATTTATTCGAACTAGTCCAAAGGGTACAATTTTTAATTTTCACCTGCTGTACGGAGTCATCTCGAGCATGGTCTTTTACAGCAACACAGTTTATGATAATTTTAGAAATGAGTGTTGTCAACAGTATTACAGATTTGATCCTAAGATTCCAAAGGGATTCGATCAATAATCAGACATTCCAGTGTCTGAACTGCCGGTCCCTGCTGATTCATAGTTGTGAATATGATCTGGCCATAGTAAGTTTCCAACATTTTTCCTGGAATATCTTCAGGAATGTTTTTCATTTACCGATTTTTTTTTTGTACTGAGTATGTGACCTACTCATCAGTGGAGTGGTAACCTTGCGTTGCGTTCAGCACGCATTTTATATTTGGAACGTTACCTAAAAATACTCATCACAAAACGTTCACACAAAATAACAGAAGTTTAAATCTGTAATGTGAGGTTGCGTTTGTACAACCAGGTCCCTGTGATACAAATCCAGCAAAACGATAGTTTTGCAATGCCAAGAGAAAGACGGACGTGCACTGATTCACCTTTATTCTTATTTTTTACTCTCATCTTTTCGGGACAAAGTTCGGTTACACAGCCAGTACGTCATTAATCCTGAGTACAGTAGATCACGAAATGGGAAATAGAAACACTAGAGTGGTGGTCACCATTTGCTTATTATTAAATATTGTTTTTTTTTTATTGTTTTAGAGCCGGAGGTGGGCATGGCTGAAAGTGAAGCACAAAATTATTTTCGACAACTCATCAGTGGAGTGGTGAGTAAATAATAATATACTAGTGTTCTCTGAGTTGTACTCTATTTAATGTTAGACCTCACTTGAATGGTCGCCAAATTATCAGCTAATGCGATGAATATAATGAATGTTCATGTCAAATTTTCATCATATTTAAATCAGGCGTTCGAGAGTTATCGTGGTAGAAAAGGACAAAAAGAGAACAGAAAAATTGTCGTGTAAAATCTAGATCTCACTTTTTCGGTCAAAAATTCTCAATTCGAGTTTGTAAGGGCTATTCCAGTCGCTTCATTTTATTAGTTTGTCTGCAAATCCCCATGGGTTCTAACACCTGCCCACACTGTCAAATCGTCCTTTCATTTCCGCCGTTAGTACTCGTACTTAGGCTATGTTCACATGACTGCGCGGTACGACGAACCGCGCTGTCACGTGAACATAGCCTTATGCTATCTTTCCTCAAATTTGGCTTTCTCAGTCAAACGGACTCCAAATACGTCGATAACATATAATGCGACTGTCGTGATTGACATTCGGGTTACCATGAATGTTTGAGGGAGCCCAACGCCAATGGCACATTGAATACACTAGTTCCGTTAAATCACTGTAGTTAAGCAACGCCCAGCGCGGTTTTACTAGGTGGATGACCATGTAGGTTCTCACCCTTGAATAGATGTATCATGGAGCCATCGTCAATGGCACGTTGAATACACCAGTTCCAGTTATATCACTGAAGTTAACTAGTAAGTTTTACTTGGTTGATGATCACATGGTTCGCTCCTCCGCGGTGCTGTGCTTTTCCCAGCCCAATAAAGTCTGGGTGGTATCGATGTGAGTAGCTAGTTTGTAAGTTTCCAAACTGTATGGAGAGAGTGATACCAACTGCTAAAAAGATCAACTGCTCCCCCATTTCTAGATTCAGGTTTGGAAAAATGGGTGAAACAAATTGATATGGGGTCACCGAAAAAGTTTTGATGGCCCCGGACTGGAACTGTGATAGTATGCGTTCCAGGTCATCTCGGTACGCAGAACCGACCATCGTGAGGACTTAGTCATCATCGAATACGATGATGCCACAATATTGACAGTGGCCACCGAACGGTATCTCTATTATGAATTAATATTATTTCAGGAATATCTACACAGTAAAGGAGTGGCACACAGAGACTTGAAGCCCGAAAATGTTCTCTTAGATTTGCAAGACAATTTAAAGATCAGTGATTTTGGTTTGGCCACTGTGTTCAGGATGAACGGAAAGGTACGTCGTTTAACTTCCGAACTCAACCGAAGTCATGGGGATTTGCTAATCGATATCGACCGGTTTTAGCTGATTTTTTGGCGGTTTTCAAGAACCCTGCCAGGAAGGAGAACAGTAGGTGGCGGTGGCGCCAGAGACTTGAAATTTGGTATGTGTGTTTATTATATACATACATAGAACACGATTTGTCGTTGTAAACAAATACTTGCTGAAACTCGAGATTTTGGCTCCGGACACCGCAAAACTTGTTTTGGCATTAAAACCTCGACATCGAAAATATCAGCCCATTATTATACTTTATTCTTTTTTAATAGATAAGGAAAGTCTTATGTTGTTCACACCAGGGTTTTGGTTTATTATTTTCAATAATGTAGGTACCTTTGGAATCGTCACGAAAAAAATTACCCCCACTCAAAATTTGATACTTTATGTTTCAAGGTAAGTAGAATACAAAAATCGAATGAAAAAAATCCGATTGTCCGCCGACCATCGTGATTGGCACTTTTGTCACTTAGCGTTGTGACTGACGCTGACGAAAAATTGTGGGTCGCAATTAAACTCCAAATGAGACCTACATACCAAATTTCATCACAATTGGTCAACGCTAAGAGGCAAAAATGACCCTCACGGCGCGGCGGACGTTGTGCGGTATACGGGAGGCGGCGCGGCGGTCGAACAGATTTTTAATTCGATTTTTGGATTCTAAGTACCTTGACGTTTCAATGTACGGGGTATCGAATGGAAATGATACATCGAATTTTGTGGGGATTAGCCAGTAAAATAATGATCCCATATGTCACATTGGCAGAGTTTTTCTCTGTGTGATTGCATGTGGCGCAATAAATTAGGAGAAACTAGTTTTAACAGCTATTGATCACAATATAGCCGTTTTTCCCAATGTTGTTATTATTATGGATTATTTGAGGTTTTCGATAATATCGTTCGATTTCGATACCAACAGATCGATATTTCCATTCGATATCCTAATCCTAGCAGAGATTGGATTGAACAAAAAAACTCATTTGGCGTTCAAAACAAACAGAAACAATTTTATATTCCGTCTCCTGATGGTTGTTGTTGTTGTGTAACAGCGATGTTTCTCTCAAAATGAACTGTTCACTTTATAGATCATGTTTTTTTTTAAAATGATATTGGGTATGATGGCCCATGGCTGGAAATATGGGGTTATGCGTTCCAGATCGTACCCCTTTGGCTAGAAATATGGTGCTATACGATCCAGGTCGTATCCCTTGGCTGGAAATTTGGTGCTATGCGTTCCAGGTCATCCCGGTACGTAGGACTGATTATCGTGAGGTCGAAATACATCTGATATTTAAGTAATTTTTTTTTGTTTCGATTTACAGGAAAGACCTCTGGATAAGAAATGTGGCACCTTACCTTATGTCGCTCCTGAAGTTTTAGTGCGAAGTTACCTGGCAGAACCTGCTGATGTTTGGTCCTGTGGAATCATTTTGGTGGCCATGTTGGCTGGAGGTAATAAAATTAATTTATTTTACATTTTTTGCTTATTTTGGTTTATTTTATATTTATTCTTATAGTCCATTTTCAAAAGTGTAATTCTCTTCGTATGAGCTTAGAGGAAAACATAATTTTGATGTTGTCAAGCTCAAAAATGGTGCATAAGATCTATCACCTCGTTTCCACTTCACGTTTTATATTAGTCCGGCAGCTTCCGACCCTACACGATAAAAAGTATATTTAGCAACGATAAACATCATGTCGTTAGGGTGGGGAAAAATGTACAGTCTGAAAATTATTGGTTGAAAAAGGTTGATTTTTTTTATCAATTATTAGGAGCATGTTTTTCGCACGAACACTTACTGGAGCGTCTCCTGGCTAAAATTGATACAAATCTTTTGAGCGGATTTTTCAATAGTTCATGTATTTTAGAATAGGACTTTCGACCAAAATAATTCACAAATACGGTTAATTTTGAATATTTTTTATTTATCTATTCATAAATGCACTTGCATGCCCTAGATTTTTGTTTTCTGTTCGTAGTCTGGCGTGTGAATTTCTTTGTCTGTCAAAGACATTTTTATAATCTAAAGTTCTGTTTCTTTTTGTTTTACCGTACACAATTGCATGTCCTAGATTTCTGTTTGTTTTCTATTTAGCTCTGCATGGAGTACATAATCTGGCGTGTCAGTTTCTTTGGTAGTCTAGCTGTAGGTTGATTGAAGTTGCTGATTCCTATGCCTAGCATACCAAAGTTACTGACATACCTCGTTAGCAACTTTATCAATCTACTAAGGCAACTTGTTTCAGTTTTGATTTTTTTCATTTTGAATTTCATGTCTTACATTATCAGTCTTGATGATGAGGGTCATCACTAATGTAAGTATGGGCAGGAAAATATGGAAACGTCATGGAATTTGAAAAAAAACCCACCAATTCGCACATGCGTTTAGTATTTTTTTTTACTATTACCATTAAGAAAACATATCGAGAAAAAAACTCTGCCAATGTAACACATGTGTTTATTATTATCCCACAAAAAACACTTCGTGAAAAAAAAGCGTCAAGAGTAACAATATTCCCCCCGATCAAAATATACTTCTCGTAATAATTTAAAAAGAACTAATATAACGTCATTATGATATGTACCATGACATTTTTTTCTAAGTTCGCTTTCTTCCGTTAAAAATTCAACCAATGATCTCGGATTGCAAAACCACGCTCTTGAGTTGTTCTGATATTAAAATATTTGAGGAGTTCATAAAATTAAAACAAAAACACCAGGGCGTTGAACCAACGATCTCGGATTACAAGACCACGTTCTTAACCACTGCACACTCAGTTATTCTGATTTTAAAATATTTGAATTCTTATTTGATTTTGAAAGAAAAAAGTGGGTCTAAATACCGAAAATACATACAAACTCTGCTTCGTGTTAATATAGTCGGTTGGTTACTCTTGACGTACGCGTATCTATCGTAACGCCTGATTCTGGCTAAAAAAATAAAAAGTTTGATATTTCACGTTTCAGAGTACGTACGCAGAGTCCAAAAATCGAATAAAAATCAAATTCGCTCATCGGCCGGGGTCGTGAGTGGCACTTAGCATTGACCGATGAAATTTGGAATGTATGTAGGTTTGAAGGTCCCATTTGAGGTCTATATGTGGTCCTTTTTTTTTTTTTTTTACCGGTCAGTCACGATTACACCTTAAATGCGACCAACATACCTAATTTTATTAAAATCGGTCAACGCTAAATGTCAAAGTGCTTTTCATACCGGACGAACGGATTTTCTTCCTGTTATATAGAATTCAATTCTTATCTAAACATATACATCGACCGTTCCTTATTGTGGTATTTTTTGGCTCCTATCATAACTCGGGTGTATTACGCAAATTGTAAAAACTATGTGGGGAGATAGGTGCAAAACAATCCCACTGGGTTATCCACTCAATGAGCATATATGGGTCAAGTTTAGATTTAGATCGCAGGCAACTCTATTTCAAGCAGTTCTTCAGCAGACATCCTAGACTATAATCTGCCTTGGTATCATAGTTTTTAAGCCCACATCTTGTAAACCGGTGGGTATGGGTTCAATCCTCATCAGTGTTAGGTGGTAGAAAGTTGGTAGTAAACTTACAATCTAGGATCTATTTGTTTAGTTCATGGAAATCAAATAGTGCTTAAAATATATCGTTTTTCATTATATTTTCTTACTGGTTAATTTTCTCCTCAGAATTACCATGGGACAAACCTACTGCAGACTGTATCGAATACTTAGAATGGAAAGACTCCCGTCACATGAGTAGATCGCCTTGGTGTCGTATTGATGTCAATAGTTTGTCACTGATAAGAAGAATATTGGCACCTCTGCCATCGACTCGATTTAAAATTGAGAAAATCAAATCACATCGATGGTTCAATAAACAGAATGTTGGGGACACAGGTAAGATATTCCAAACTATTTTTTTCCCCGTTTATACTATGTCCCAGAATGACCGGTCACTCCCCTCTTAACTTTTGAACGGCTTGGAATTTTAAGAAGCTCTATGGATAGAACAAGGGGCCATGGCCAATCGATAATTATTGTGACAAGAAGTGCCGATTTGTCAAACATTTTATAGAAATTTGTAAAAAAAAAAAAAAAAAAAAAAANAAAAAAAAAAAAAAAAAAAAAAAAAAAAAAAAAAAAAAAAAAAAAAAAAATAGGGACTAACTTACCTTACTATTTTATCAAAAAAATAATCAGGGGTGGAGCTGTATAATGGTTTCTGTTTTGAATTACCTTACTATTTTATCAAAACAATAATCAGGGGTGGAGCTGTATAATGGTTTCTATTTTGAATTACCTCACTATTTTATCAAAACAATAATCAGAGGTGGAGCTGTATAATGGTTCCTGTTTTGAACTTTGTTGTTAACTTATTGTTTTTTCAGGTTTCTAATCTAAAGTGTACATTTTCACCAGTGTCCTAAACCTCATTTAAAAGTCAAATCTCATTTAATTTTGGAGTTTAAAATTAGGCCGTTTAATATAAGTGAACAAGTCCATTTTTAAAAAAAAAAAATGATCAGATTTGAACAAAACCGAAAGTACTTTCAAAAAGTACTGTATTAAAAAAAACAGAACGTTTCCCTCTCTAAATCACATTCTAAAAGTACTGTCTCAAACAAAATCGAATGTTTCCCTCTCTAAATGACATTCAAAAAGTACTGTCTCAAACAAAACCGAACGTTTCTCTTTCTAAATCGCATTAAAAAAGTACTGTTTCAAATAAAACGGAATGTTTCCCTATCCAAATGACATTCAAAAAGTACTGTCTCAAACAAAACCGAACGTTTCTCTTTCTAAATCGCATTAAAAAAGTACTGTTTCAAATAAAACTGAAAGTTTCCCTATCTAAATGACATTCAAAAAGTACTGTATCAAACAAAAACGAGTGTGAACACCTCCATTGTATAAAACAAACCCGAACATATAAAATTCAATCAATCGAATGCTTGTCTGAGTCACGTGATATCTTCTATATAGTCGTCGGAATTGTGTGAGTTTCATGATTTGCATGTTTCGTAGGTTCTATGTTTCAGGAGACAGCTGGAAGGGGTAAGAGATTTGAGTTCAGGTACTAAGTGACTCTGAGGTACTGTTTTTATTTCTACTCAGAATTGCCTGGTGCCTGAATTCATGCTCTCAAATGTATTCACCACAGTGGAAAGTCCCATTCAATTTTTCAATTCAACTGGAACCTCAGCACTTATTGAGAAATAGAAAGGAAATATTGAGTTGGGAATTTTCCCCCATACAATACATGTCTGCCGACATTACATCATCCCCCTTATAATTCATGCTCTCAAATGTATTCACCACAGTGGAAGGTCTCATTCAATCTTTCAATTCAACTGGAAACTCAGCACTTACTGAGAAATAGAAAGTAATAATTATAATAAAGGAATGTCTTTGGTGACTTTATGTTTTTTTTGTGTTGAGGAAAGATTTTATATATTTAATTTTCGTCGAATAGACTTTTTCAAATTTTTTGAAAAATTCTATTCGACTTTTCAAAAAAAAATTGAAAAAGTCTATTCGACGAACATTAAATATTTAAAATCTTTCCTCAACACAAAAAAATGAGAAATACAAAGGAAATATTGAGTTGGGAATATTCCCCCAAACATGTCTGTTGACATTACATCATCCCCCTTATTTTTTCATAAAAGCTGCCCTCTCCCCAGATACACATTAACTTAAAATGACCATTATAATATCAGCCAAGGTAGATCAGTGTTCGAGGCGTCTGCCCGGTAATTCAGAGATGGCGGCTTCGAAACCCAGCCGGACATGTTATCCTGACTTTGGCCACACAATAATACGACTTGGGTTTACTGTCGTTAGATCAAGACCCTTAAAGGACTTAGTAAGGCTTAAAAAATATTTTAAATTTTCCTTAGAATTTTTCAAAGTCGTATTCATAGAATAGGTAAAATTCAAATACCTATTTTGAAAAAGTCATGAGATGAAAATATTTAAAAGAATCCTTCAAACAACATCTTGATATAGTATTGACTTTTTAAATAAATTAAAACAAAACACTTACCAAAAACACTATTTATAATTATTTATGAAGAAACTAGTTTCGAATCATTCGATTCATCATCAGTTTTTTTTTTTTTTTTTTTAATTTGGCTTAACGTCTCTTTTAACATCTATTGGTAATTCAAGACGGGGGTTTCTATTAGCTGGAAACTTTCAAACCAGCTACCAACATTGACCTCACCCAGCCCGGTTTGGGCCGGAAAAATAGCCAGCATCACGAGGGCGCGAACTCACTTGGACACCCACATAGTACAATCTCGCTGGACGTTGCTTAACTTTAGTGATCTAACGGGAACTGGTGTATTCAACGTGCCATAGACGCTGGCTCATCATCAGTCTAGTCGAGTCGAAGGATGGATCTTGACTCAAAATATAAATGGTGACAAATTATAAATAGTGTTTTTGGTAATTGTTTTAATTTATTTAAAAAGTTAATATTTTTCAACACTATAATTAACATGGTATTCAAAGATGTTATAGTCACCAAGGACGATAAAACAAAACATATTTTCTCAATAAAATATGTTTTATTGTGAAAATATGTTTAGGAAAATAGGCGTTAAATTACGTCTATTTTCTGAAAATGTTTTCCAGCTCGGGATTTTCGTATACAGTTTGAAAAAGCAATGTTCCTTTATACAAGCCTTTGAGAAGAACAACAGAAGTAAATACTATCTTTTGTAGTAAAAAAAAAAAGATCAAAATTGTGAGAAAGTGTTCTGAGACTTAATTGGTACTTCCTTCTTATTTTTTTGTTTTTGTATAGATTTGTCCTATGTCAACTACTAACGTTGTCCTTGTCGCGCGAAAATCTTTTTTGGAGCTGGGTCTGGAAAGTATACTAACTCTAACCGTTTAATCGTAATTGTTATCTGTTATAGGTGATTGTAAAAAGCAAAACGTCCATTCTTTGGTAATATTGTCTTTAATGGTTTGTTTTAAAATTCCATAAAGCTATTTTACCAAAGTATGGTCAATTGCAGTGACAACACTTTCCTTTTGGTTAAAATATATATCTTATGAAGATTTATTACAGTCTTACTAAAATCTCAGGCCGCATTTTCAAAATCAGCCAAGCCATGAAATTTCATCCTCGTGAATTTGAGATTATTATTATTAAAGTTTCCGACGACTGTTTCTTTTGGGATTACTCCAGAATATTATGTTCTAGGTTCGTAGGGTCCGCATTCTAATAAATGGCCTGGATTTCGGGCAATCATTTTATTTTGCTCTGTTGTTCCTTGATTAGTCCCCTGTGAATAGGGGAACTTAAAAAATATTTCCAAGGCACCCAAGTCCATGCCAATCGTAAAAGACATTTCAGGGAATAGTTGGAAACGATATCTTTTCCATCACCCATGCAGAAAGCAAGTAAAAGTTACTGCATTATCCGTGAGGATTCTCAGGTATCAACAACTCATGGCGAATTGTTGTCAACCAGCCCCGCGGCTGTTCACCTATGATGATGATGATGATTGTTCCTCGTCCTCACGATGGCCGGTTCTACGCACCAGGACGACCTGGAACGCCTACCATCACAGTTTTAACCAAGGGACATCAAAATCTTTTCGGTAAACTCATATCAATCTGTTTCTACCATTTTAATTAATCAAATGGGAAGAACGGTTGATTTCGTGAGAAAAACCGCTACTACTACTATTACATGATTGTTCCTAGTTCTACTTTACTAAAGTTATGATTCAATGTCAGATCTTCTAAGTAGCCGCATTTGGAGTATCTCAGTTACAATAAGTCGCTTTATAGTATCAACTAACAGAGGGATCTTGTTGTGGGAACGAAATGCAGGCGATCTGTGATCGGTAAACAAATCTTTGCAAACTCGGTACGTCGGACTTCACAGGCGATTGGTTTTACGTGCCAAGTCCAAAGATTGCTAACTTTCGTTCCGAAGACAACAGCTCCTTTTTTTTTTTACTTTTACTCCAAATGCTGCTTCTTTGATCAGACATGTGATACATTTGGCAAAAAGTGAAAGTAGAACAGATCTTGCCAAAGGGTTCTTTTACCCTTATACAAACTGAGAGCGGCCAACACGGCGCGGCGTGGCGTAATAAAGACGCAGCGTTTAATATGGAACGTGTCATCTATTGCGACAAATATCCTCTCTTCCGGGGGGGGGGATTTTTTTTTTCGTGACGATTCCAAAGGTTCATTATTTTAAATTATCATTGAACAAACGTCTATTGCATGTCGAATACACCAGTTCCTCTAAGATCACGTAAGTTAAGCAACGTCCAGCGAGGTTTTACTTGGTTTATGACAACGAATTTACCACGTACCATACATACCAGTTCCCGTCAAATCACTTAAGTTAAGTAACGCCGACATTGAGGAGTACTCGCATGGGAGTTCTCTCGGGACATCACGTGTTGCTGCTTTTTCAGTGTGCACTCAGACTCGTGAGGACAAATAAGTTGTGTTTGTTATTTGCCGAGGAGATTATACCTGAGTTAATTAACCGGTAAAAGAGAAGACGCCACCCAAAGCTATTCCAAAAGAAGTATATCCAATGTTTATGGCACGTTGAATAGTGTTCCCATTAGATTACTGAAGTTAAGCAAGATGGAATGTCTACGCTGGTTCGCGCCCTCGTAATGCTGGGCTATTCCAATCCGGGCTGAGTGAGGTCAATGTGGGTAGCTAGTTTGTAAGTTTCCAGCTGTCTCGAATGACCAATAGATATTAAAGAGACGTTCGGCAAAAAAAGAATTTAAAAAAATCTCTACTAAAAAAGTAAACAAAAAAATGCATAATAACCTAAATTTTATACTGTCTGTATTAAGTGGACAGTATATCTGATATCACATTTCCTTTTTTTTCTTTCTTTTTTCAGTTGACAGTCATCAAAGGTCAGGTTTGAATTCTTCAGCAAAACGATTGCGTTCTGATTTCAATATACAAAATAATTGCATTGAAGATGACAGAGCTTGTATATCACAACCAGAACCTTTTGCTCTTACTGGACCTGCTCATATCCACCCTGACGTGGAACCCCATTTGTTTTCATTTTCACAACCAACTCATTTGGATGATCTGTTGGTATCTTCACAGTTTGTGTCAACACAGAGTACTCAAACAAAACAAGTGAGTGACTTACTGGACCGATGCGATGAACTTTGCTACCGGGGACGTTCAACAGGCAGACTTTAAGGGTCCCCAAAAAAATTAATTTCCATGGATTTTTTTTTTTTCATTTACCTTTGTCGTAAAGCTTAACTTAACCTCTGATTATGAAAAACTCTGTCAATGTGACTCGTGGGTTTATTATTTTACTGGTTAAAAAAATATCTCGAAGCATACTGAGCCCCCTAGTATGACATACATACCAAATTTTAAGTCTCTAGCCCTTAACATTTTTTTTAGACAGGGTTAATGAAAACCGCTAAAAAGCTGCAAAACCCACGAAAGGTATATTCTACTACACGCAAAAATTCCAGGTCATAATATATCCTAAATTTGATATACATACCGAATTTTAAAGTTCTAGCTCTTACCATTCACTTTTTACACAGCAACACTGAAAACCGCTAAAAAACGGTAAAAAAAAAGTTCCGATCAGGGCGGACAAACGGTTTAGTCGATTTTCGGATTCTACGTTTCTTGAAACGTAAAATATCAAATTTTGAGGGAGGTATTTTTTGTGTGACGATTCCAAAGGTTCATCATTGAAAATAATATACCAAAAAACGCATGTAAGGTCGATTTACTTATTATGTTTTACGCTCATGTTTCGCTGAAAATATAAAAGTGTCGAATGAATTTTACTTTCTAAATTTCCGCCCAGAGTTTCAAAATCATATTACAGTTAGGAGGATGAGTCATTTTAAGTAGAATAGTGAAATATCTCGAATCAGGGTGAATATTCTCTTGATTTTCATGGTGATATAAAGGGGGGATATTTTATGGCGACCTAATGATTTTTTTTTTAAAAAAAATTCATTAAATTTTACACGCAATCTAGTATTCACATGATTTTTTCATGGGCCGCCGTCAGTAAAGTTTTAATGTTTTAATTATAAGTGTTTCATATCAAATCAAAGTGGAAATGAACAGTTAAAATTAGAGAGCAGACTAACAATAATTTCAGGCAGTTTTTGAGTTGTATTTTAAGCTTATTAACGTTTCCTTTTAATCTAAGGTCATTCGAGACGCGTGTTTTACGCTGGAAATTTACAAACTCCCTACCCACATTTACCTCACCCAGAATGTGTTGGCTGTTAATAACCTGCATCACAAACGTATAAACCTAATCGATTAACCACAAATTAAAACATCTCTGGACGTTTCTTAACTTCAGAGATCTAACGAGAACTGTTGTATTCAATGTGTCATTGACGCTGGCTGTCTTTTTGAAAGCATAAATTTCATATTTGAAATGTGTTTCCATGTAACTATTTCAGAACACAGTACAAAAACTCGTCAGGAGAATGACCAGATTCTTTGTCAAACAGATACCCGACGAGGCAATCGAAAAACTTTCTATGACATTGGACAAACTGGGATACTCATGGCGGTCCTATTCACCTGGCATTGTAAGTATCACACAAATAGGTTACACAAAAAGAAAATGACGAAAACAATTGAGTCCATGTTCAACAATTTAAAAATGTATTGTTCTTAACGATTTTAATGGCTCTAACGTAATTTCCAAACCAAGAAGGACCACAATTTCATCAGGATCACGTCAAAATATTATATAAGAAGGCCCACAATTTCATCAGGACCACGTCAAAATATTATATATATATATAGATGTTCTAGATTGGTGGAGTTTGCATTCTGGTTTTTATTGTGATCTGTATTTTGGGCAAATGCTTTATTTTGTTTGATAGATACTAGCTCTACTTTTATTAAACATATGATTCAATGTAAAATCTAAGTAGCAGCATTAGGAGAGTAACCCACTTGAAATCAGCCGCTCTATAGTAGAAACATACAGGGTAGGGTTGGTCGAAAAACAAAAATATTTTTTTTTTCATTAAAATATTAACGCTATAGCGGGACGAAGTATCTGATCGCAATATTACTTTTGAGCTTAAAAAAAAAAAAAAAAAAAAAAAAAAAAAAAAAAAAAAAAAAAAAAAAAAAAAAA
>CM022875.1:12549079-12563922 GCA_012654025.1 Pachypsylla venusta
AGAGAGAGAGAGAGAGAGAGAGAGAGCAATAAAGTAGGTCATAGCTTCTCCCCCTTCACCCCGACCATCCTCCCAGTCAACCTGAACAGTATAGTAAACACCCATTGATTCTCCCCTTCACCCCGACCCCTCTCCCACAAGACACAAGGAATCTCCGTCTTATACAGAATGTTTCATAGTAATATTACATACACAGGTCGTTCACTACAATACTTTATCTTCTAGAGGAAGAGAAAGTAAAAATATGACCTTAACTTCCGGTCCCGCAACGAGTCTAAAAATGGCTGTGTTTCAAATCTTTAATTAGAAAGTAAAAATATGACCTTAACTTCCGGTCCCGCAACGAGTCTAAAAATGGCTGTGTTTCAAATCTTTAATTATTGACTTTTTGTTAGGAATGGAAGGCAATTAATAATACAGATTATTTTTTATTTTTAAATTAAATTAAAACAAAACACCAGAAATTTGTTTTAATTTAATTTAAAAATAAATATTTTTTTAACACTTACAATTATCATGTTATTTTTTTTTAAAAAAATGTCGAAAAAGGGCCCATTTTTCCCAAAATTTGAAATTTCAAGGTCGATGCGCGATCGGAAGACATGTTCAGATTTATTTATTTTTTAGCTCAAAAGTCTTATCTCGATCATACACAACTTTTCCGCGCTATTAGCGTTAAATAAAGAAAAAAAAAAATATTTTTCGACATAGGAAATTAGTTTACTTATACAGAGTGTCAATAAAGTCTCACCCCACCCCCAGTATCTCGAGAATGGCTGAAAATATAAGAAAACGCAAAAACATGTATCCCCTAGATTTTAGAGGGATTAATTTTAGACAAAAAAATTTTTGGCCTCGGCCAGCAGTTTAGGCTGGACACCGACTGGCTTCAAAATCTTAAATGAGAAGGTATATCAAGTGACACATTGTTTTAAAGGTCTCGTTAATACGAGTTCATTACAGAAAACCAGAGCTCTCTAGGATCTACCGTTAACGAATTACAGGGTGGAACATGTGACCCATTCCCTTTGCGGCCGCACCGAAATGGTACGTAAGAAAAATGCCTAGAAATATTTTTTTATGATCCCAAATAAGTAATTTAGTAAAAAATAATGTTCCAACAAGATGGTTGTCCCGCCCACTTCGACCGCAGAGTTTGAGTTTTCTTAGACCAAAATTTTAAAAACAGCAGGATAGGTTTGGTCTAAGAAGGCTCGATCTCTGTAGTCAAAATGGGCGGGACAACCATCTTTTTTACTAAATTACTTATTGGGGATCATAAAAAACTTATTTCTAAGCATTTTTAGCTACCATTTTGGTGCGGCTGCAAAGGGTCCATGTCACATGTTCCACCCTGTAATTCGTGAACGGTAGATCCTAGAGAGCTCTGGTTTTCTGTAGTGAACTCGTATTAACGAGACCTTTAAAGCAAGGTTTCACTTGATATACCTTCTCATTTAAGATTTTGAAGCCAGTCGATTTCTGCGGTCAAAGTGGGCGGGACAACCATCTTTTTTACTAAATTACTTATTTGCAATCATAAAAACTTATTTCTAGGCATTTTTACCTAGCATTTTGGTGCGGCCCTGTAATTCGTGAACGGTAGATCCTAGAGAGCTCTGGTTTTCTGTAATGAACTCGTATTAACTAGATCTTTAAAACAAG
Organism: Pachypsylla venusta; assembly: GCA_012654025.1. Classification (NCBI taxonomy): domain Eukaryota; kingdom Metazoa; phylum Arthropoda; class Insecta; order Hemiptera; family Aphalaridae; genus Pachypsylla; species Pachypsylla venusta. Next base: position 12,550,745 of record CM022875.1, read on the forward strand.
GTGTCACTTGATATACCTTCCCATTTAAGATTTTTAATCCAGCCTAAACGGCTGGCCGAGGCCTAAAAATTTTTAGTCTAAAATTAATCCCCCTAAAATCTAAGGGATACGTGTTTTTGCGTTTTCTTATATTTTCAGCCATTCTCGGGTGAGACTTTATGGACACCCTGTATAATTGCATTGAAATTTTCTCATTCCTCTGGCCTCACTGTGAAAGAAATGAGAAGGTCAATAATTTTCTTTTTTTGCTAAAATGTTTCCTTATTTTAGTTACTTATCACTGTTTGTCCTAAATAACCACCTTACTTCAAACTTTCTACCCAAAAATTGCCGTAATCCGAAAGGCCTATTTTTTACATCCAGGAGAAAAATTAGATTTATACACGCTGTGTAGAGCAAACCAGATTGTTTCAAATCAGATCAGGTAAACCAGTCAACTCCCTTCCTGCATTGTTTTTTGTTTTGGGTCGCCTGATGTTTTCGTTCTTTAGCGTTTTCCAGGGTATACCATAAGGAGACGAACTAACATTGTACCCCATTGCCCAATGTCAAAAAAAAAAAATTTCTGGTCGCCTGATGTCAAAATCTTTTCGATTTACATATTGTAGAATTATGTAAATCAACACGTGTTCAAACTGATATTTCAATTTGGTTGAACGATTCCATCATCTAAGAATATTTTCTTTCATTTTTATTCCAGGTAACAATTAGTACAATTGACAGTAGAAAAGCTCAACTCGTATTCAAAGCAAGCGTTCTATGTTTAGACAATCAAACACTTCTAGATTTTCGACTCTCCAAAGGTTGTGGGATTGAATTTAAATCTAAATTTTTAACAATTAAAAGAGCTCTAGCGGATGATATTATTAATAAACCTATTTCATGGTCTGTTGCCATTGCAACTAATAATATTTGAATGTTGAAAAGAACTGCTGGAAACAGTTTTTTGTGGGTAGTGAAGAGATAAAATTTGGGTTTTTGAAACATTTTTGTGACGTAATATTGAGTTATTTTGTCAAAACTATTTTGTGGTCAGTGGCTATTGGAGTAAAAAATCGACTTATACGTTGCTAAAGTCATTCTGGGAAAATCTACATTGTCAATCATTTAAATGTGAGAGGTTCATTTTGTTGCGTAAAATATTGCCCATTTTATAAAAAATGTATTTCATTAAAGTCTTATATAAAGTCTGGCTCAAAAGTTCTCTCCATTTCTCTAACTTTTGAGTTCTTGAATTTTTTAATACTATGAAGCTGTCAAAGGAAAATCAAATCTTTTTCAGATATGATATGTCCTCACGATAGCCGGTTCTACGTACCAGGACAACCTGAAACGCACACCATTACAGTTCCCAGCCAAGGACATCAAAATTTTTTGGGTAACCTCATATCAACCTGTTTCTACCATTTTAAAAAAAAAATGAATATATATAACGGTTGAGTTCGAAAGAAACACCGCTTCTTCAAAAGCATTTCGGACCGTTTCATGTCTTTGGTAAGTTTGTATTAAGAAAACATTTGGCATTATTCTAATTAAATAATTTGGGAAATTGAAACTATCGGTTTCTTCAAACCTAAATTTATAACATAACCAAATCTATGATCTTGGAACTTTTCCTATTCCTAGGAACTTTAAAGAATTACAAAATTCCGAGCCACTCAAAAGTTAAGGGAGTTGGATGGACGCCTCAGACAGACTGTAAATTTTAATAATTGAATAGACAGGCCTTTTAAGGAGAATTCTCACTAAGCAGTGACAGTACCGTGACCGGCAAGTGATCCGCTCGGCAAAAATAATATTCTTCCAGGCACTTAAAGGAAAATGTTCATACTAAATTGGCACATGACAGTGCATCACTGTGAGCTCACGATCAACGTGAATAACTTGCCGTCACTGTCCTGCTTAGTGTGAATGATCCCTAATTTATTCATTTTGGTGACGTAAACAAACAAGAAATGTGTTGGTGGCGTTATGGTAAGACGATCTGCCTCTTAAACAGTAAGGAGTGGGTTACTATTTTCTTGAATACCAATAACATTTATGAAGACCAATAATATTCATGAATTATTTTACAAATTAAAAAAAAAAAAAATCTATATTATTGTATTGTAAACTTTTTTTTACNTTACAAATTAAAAAAAAAAAAAAATCTATATTATTGTATTGTAAACTTTTTTTTACCCAAATAGACTGGTTATTCTTTATTATTATATTTAGAACTTTTCTTTGTCGATCTCTTGAGGCAGTGTGCTTAGGATTGTGGCAAAGTGGCCCTCTTTAACTGCGAAACTAATGTTCTACCCGAAGTACTCCCCTGCGTGTCGTCTTCTTTTCTTCTTCGGCGCCAAGGCTTTGAAGATATGACGAAAAAGCTCCAAAACATGCTCCAAGTGGATATGACGAAAAGCTCCAAAACATGCTCCAAGTGGACAAAGTCGTGAAGGTTTTCTAACTCTTTACTTCAGGCATTCCCTTAGTTCTTATAGATGTCTTTGTGGCGTAAAACACTCGGCTTGAACCAGGTTTTTTCGAATTCTCTACTTGGTCTGGTTGTCTTTGGTGGGTTACCCAGCCTCCTGAGGACAACTGAGTAGTTGTAGTAATAGCGAACAGTGGTAGCATTTTAAGATAGTGGTTAAGGGTAACTTGCTTTAAGTTATTGTTAGAAAATTCCTTATAAAGCTATGATGCCATCAAAAATGTGATATAATAACACAAAGAAAAATATACATTTACATTTCCTTAGCTCCGCCTGTTTTGCTGTGTGACAACTATCTTTTTCTTCGCTTAACATCTCTTTATCATCTACATGGGAGTACAAACCAGTCAGGGTAGGTCCCCAGATGGTTAGTTCTTTTCCTGCCCTTCTACAGGAACTAGTCATTACCATGATATAACACTGTTCCGCATCTTTATGGCGGACCATATACATAGACAGCGGGTTGGTCCCCAGATGGCTAGTATGAACCTAAACTATAAGGTCCAGTCATTTCCTTAGAAGCATATAAAAAAAAAATATTATTATAATAAATATAAAAAAAATAGCATGATACAGCCGTGTCTCAAACATATTTCCGCATCTATATCTACAGGTACATTTTACCAGTCTTGTTTTTGTAGTAGTGAATGACCCCTGACTGCCGTTTTCTTAGATAGTACAATCATAGATGTGCCATATACAAGCAAGCAGGTAAGTATTTATCAGTAAACCTTACCCCTTCCGCACCAAGTCCAATTTTATTTTTTTGTCACATGATTCGTCTCCTATTCGTATAAGTTGTATTGCTAGGCGCAGATTTTTGGTAAAATGGTTCGACTTTGAAAGGAGAGCTTCTAGAGTTCTAGGAAAATCTGGGTTCAGGTAGGAAATCCTTCTACCTGGTTCGGGGATTATGGTCGGATTGCCTCTAGAAAGAAAAAGGGTTGAAAATAAAATTTCCCTTGAAAAAAATATGCTTTTACTGGGTAATTTTACCCTCTCATTTTTCCGCAACCTAAGTGATTGGGTGAAATGAGTCAAATCATTTCTAGGCGACAATTTTTTTTATTATAAAACATACCATTTTATCTCTGCATTTAAATTTTGTATGTGATGTATTCCACTATTTATTCAAAATTTTTATAATAACATATAAGGGTGCATGCTTGTATTGTGTGATGAATGGTTTACTTTTGAATGACAAGATTTTTGAGGAGAAGATATTACTCGTAATTTCAGCAAGACAGAGAAATTATGAAATTTTATTATTTTTGCGACTTGAGTAACTATTTGATCAACTAGAAAATCTTCATGAACATCGACCAGGAGCGGGAAATTTTAAAATCTTTATCTTCCTTTATATGGAAATATTGGAAATCCAAAACCAAACAAATCAATCAGTTTTCTGTCAGATTTTTTTATTTTCAGTGGATGAGTGGGCTCATTATGACTTTAATTTGTGAATAATTCTTTATTATTATAGACAACTATGAGATGCATTTAAAAAGATACAATTCTTGATATTTTTTTTTTAAAAAAAACATCAGCATTTCATCTAGCTAATCTTGCATTCAAAATTTTCAATTGGACAAAGACTATAAAATCGTAAAGTGGTCCCTAAACACTTTCCTTTTCTGTGTGAGTTTTCCAAGTTTATTAAACTTTTGTTACAGATATATAATTATACCTTTCATTTCGTGCGATTGATAACAGTTTTATTATGTCTGATGATTCAAGTCCATTTCTTAAAAAGGTTTGTACCTTATCCTTTATCCATGCTTTTTTTGCTTTGATGCGATAGACTTTAAAGTAAATATGGTATGGTATTATTACGAAATAATAATAGGTCGAGCTTTCAGTAGCACTGAGTCTAGTGTTGACTCTTATGATGTTCAGAATCTGATCATCGTAGATTATGGTATTAGTTAGATTTAATATAGGTATGTTATGAAACAAACATATTTAATTTAAACCACATTTAATTGATGTCAATGTCACGATGAATACACTGGTTCCTGTAAGATCACTGAAGTTAAGCAACTTTCAGGGACGCTTACTGAGTTGCGTCCGTTTGAGCCCTCAAGGTGAACTTCAACCTTATACTTATGGGCGAAGTTCAGTCCGTTTGGCTATTTCCTACCCCACCCGGACTGGTTGAGGTCAAACGGGGTAGATGATTTACATGTTTCTAGTCCCCCCCCCCCNCCCCCCCGAATAACTTTATATGTTAAAAAGATCTATTTTGAAAAAGTTACAAGACGAAAATTAAAAAAAATATATTTCAAATAATCTCTCAAACAAAATCTTTATAGAATCACCTAAGACGTTTAAACAAAGCATATTCTATATGTTTTGTTTAAACGACCTAATTCCTGCTCCTCGTCTCCATTCGAAAAGAAGCCTTCCATTCGAAGATGGAGCTGGTATGCCAATTTTTTATTGCTAATTCCCTTTCATTTTTTAATAATTTCATTTAATAATTTATTTTAAACCCTTTATTTGCTAATAGGTATATTTAAATCTATATTAACAATAAATCAGTATTAGAAGACACATAATAAGTATGAGAAAAAATTATGAATTACTCAAGGATACTATCTAACAACACATCAGTAGTATAATTATACAGTTAGAATGAACTAAATTACCTCCCCATTTTTTGTAATTTCCCCCTCCCACATACCTCCTACACCACCATATTAATTTTTTTCTACCTTCTATAACTTTTTGGACAATAATGATCTAAGTTTGTTTGGTAACCTTTGGTTAATTTTATACAATGATTAGATAGTGAACCCATATAATTCTTTGAAATATAATCCAAATTTTTTATCATTTGTCGTTTTTCAGGATTTATACCTATTTGGCAAAAATTTGAACGAAATACCATGCTTCAGGAACAGTCTACTTTATGGAATCAGTGGAGGTCTAGCAGCTGGTTTTGGATACTTTCTATTTACTAGTAGAGGAAAAGCCGCTTGGAATGTTGGATTTGGTAGTTATTTTGGTGTCACTTGGGTTTATTGGTAAGTTCTAGTATATAAAGGAAAAAAATCGAAAGTTCAAGTGGCAGCAAGTTACCGCCATAAATGACGCTTTTTAGCGGGTCTTTTTGTAATTTTTTTCTGGGCAAACCAAAGGATATAACGAAAAATGACCGAGAAAACTTTTTGGGGACCCCCCCCAAAATAGTATATCAGGACCCCATAAAAAATATAAAATTTGAATTTTTCCGGTTTCTCCCCGATTTATGGACGGTTTTCACCACCAAAAAGTCGGAATTGAGAAGTACCACTTCGGGATGAGCGAGAATGCTGAAATTCGATACAAAGGCGTTCCGCAGTATAAAAAATCATATCCTTGAATAAAATATTGAATTTTCTAAAGAGCTGCCGTGTTCACTCTGAGGTGGTCGATTCCACCAAAAATTCAAATTTCGTAACCGTAGCGAAGCACGGGAAATCAGCTAGTATGTATATAGTTCTGGCGGCCCATGTCAATTATTAGCCTGCGAGATGAGATGCACGAGACTCGTATGATGACACTTAAAAACTTTAGCAGTGAACAATAAATTCTATATTTTTTTAATGGCTTACTTAGTCTCTTAAGGGACTTGTTCTACCAGCATTTAGCCCAAGTCGTATTATTATATAGTCAAATATGGAGGATAACATACAATGCCTCGGCTGAATTTCGAACCAAACCGCGACCCCTTAATTACCTGGCAGACGCCAGGTATACAAATGTTATCTAATAGAAGGTTTTCAGTATTCCTTTTAAATTAAGAAAATGATAGTAATTGTCACAAGTAGAAGTTTTGATTTTTTGTTTATTCCAAAATCCGAAATATATTCTACTGAAAATTACGAACCTCAATATTTAAATTACATACATAGGAACACACATACAAATATCCGATTTATATATTTAGATAGTTATATTTTTTTTTTTCGATTCCATTTGGGCGTTTTTACATACAACATTGACCGAAATTCCCATTTGAGGTCAAAACAACTTATTTAGAGCCATAGTCTCNAAAAAAAAAAAAAAAAAAAAAAAAAAAAAAAAAAAAAAAAAAAGGTGTAGAAATATATATTTTAGTTTGACCATTTTGATGGTAATTTCAGTGTAACATCTATGAAATTCAAACAGGAGCGGAGATATTTCTGGTGTTCATAAATTCTGGGACACCATATAAATTTGGCTATAGTCGGGAATGATGATGCCACCTAATGGATAAATAAACTGATACAGAACATTGGATTTATAAAGAGAGAAATATATTTAATTATAAGGCAATGTAGAAAATAAGAATAAAGAAATAATATAATATTTTGAAAGTAACAATAAATTGCAGCCCTTCTGGTCTAGTGGGTATCACACTGCCATTGTATTTGTGGGACCCGGCGGGGTTGGAAATTTTTGAGTTAGGTATAGCTTGTACTTTTGGGGTGCACTCAGCCTCGTGATGACAAAACAATTGAGTAGTTATTTTAATGTGGGTAGCGACCAATAGTGGTATCACTCTTTTTAGAGTAAAAAGAGTTGGTTTGGTAGAAAATTATAGGTTATAAGTACATGTGGCTCTTAGCAATGCTGTGATACCCGCAAAAAGTGTGGCAAGGCAATTTGGCCTTACCACAATGAAGTTCTACATAAATAACGATAAAAATAAGAACAATTTAAAGCAATGGAAAATGGAAATTGAAGTAAAAACAGCCTAAAAGCCGGCTAAGAGAACCTTTGTTGTGGTTGTAGCGGTGTTTCTTTCGAAATCAACCGTTCATCCGATTTAGAGATTCATGTTTTTTAAAAATGGTAGGAACAGGTTGATAAGGGGTTGCCGAATAAATCTGCATGTCTGGCTGGGACTGATGGTATGCTATCAAGGTCGTCCCGGTACATAGAACTGGCCATCTTCAAGGCACAGAGAACCGTCTGGTGTGCTATCAAGGTCGTCCCGGTACGTAACACTTTCCATCGTGAGGACGCAGAGAACCGTCTGATGTGCTATCAAGGTTGTCCCGTACAAAGAACTGGCCTTCCTTCAGTGCACAAAAACACAGCCTCAGTCTAGTACAATCAAAATCATCTTACGTTCTCACGATGGCCGGTACTACACATCAGGACGACCTGAAACCCATATTGTACAGTTCCAGCCAGCGGTCATCAAAACCTTTTCGGTAACCTCATATCAATATGTTTTTACCATTTTTCCAAAACTGAATCTAGAAAAACAACAAAAAAATAATCTCGGAATTCCAATCGACCAGTTTTTTAGCATGAAAAGTCTGTTACTGTAGTCTTTATTTGAACAAATTGTAAAAATACTAAATAAGGAAACCATTACATCTTTACAAGAACACTATAAGCACAATAAAATCCATCTGTTCAATGCAGAATCGATTTTTTTTCATCCGTTTTTCATTGCTTAGGAGTTTTATGTACGAATTAGTGGTTGCCAATTTTTTCCTTTGATTCAGCTTGACCAGATGAAAGTGTGGGAGCATTCACACAAAGCAGTGACAGTGATTCCCGCTGATCGTGAACTCACAGTGATGTATTGTCACTGTCACGTACCGATCTAGTATGAACATATTCTTTCAACTGCCTGGAAGAATATTTTTAGTTTTGCAAGGTGGATCCCTTGCCGGTCATGACACTTTCGCTGCTTAGCTTCAATGCTCCTTTACATGTAAAAATGTTAAATTTGTACAAAAAATCAACACGAAAAGGAATTAGAATATTCCAGGACTGTGTCATTGATATAAAATGACATTCATATTTAAATTAGGACCTATAGATTACGCACAATTAAGGCATTTAGGTCGTTCCCGGCATCATTTAGCTGTATATTTTTTGTATGTAAGTTATGATGTGAATGAAAATTTTATAAAAAAAATGATTCAGGCTTATTATTAATTTGGTAGAGATTTTCATGTTTTAATTCAATAAATTGATAGAAAACTTAATTATCCTTCAGTGTACAAAATTTTAACTAAATTTAAGAAAAAATGAGCACAGAATATTGATCAACATTTGAGGCAGCTGTATGCTGCCCCGTCTGCTCTTTCCAAAAAAATAAGGGCGTGTGTGATTGGGTGTTAAAGACTAATGGAAAGTTAAATCCTAATGAAAGTGAATAGGATCGCTCTTGATCGACACAGTGAAGCAAATTGTGAAAGATTAGGTGTAACAAATATTATGAAAGAAAATATAGGAAAAGAAAAATAACAAAAATAATGATGGTCATCATTAGACATTTCTGAACTTCTATCATATCCATCACAGCACGACAAGGTAGAATCTGTATGTGGTCACGTAGTCCAAAACAATTTGCACTCGATGAGAAAAAGTATAGATCAAATGAGTGTACGATTTGTAATTTGAAATAATATTGAAGTCAAAAGCAAAATGAATCGTAGGTACGTTATTAAAAGTTCGAACTATGTACTATATGTTTGATTTCGCGCTAGCATTGTTCAAACTGGGTAGGTACCTAATTTACAAAAAAANAAAAAAAAAAAAAAAAAAAAAAAAAAAAAAAAAAAAAAAAAAAAACTGAATATTTTTAAACTGTGATGTAGTAATTATTTTGTGTCAATATAAATCAATTTCAAAATTATTTCGTACTTAGTAATTTGTTGTATTTTAAAACATTAATTTTTTGTCAGTAGGTACCTTCTGACACAAACTTTTTGTATTTAGAGGTAAAATTTCACTATAATTAAAAAAAAAAAAATCCGGCAAGGCACGTTTTTATTTCTTCAACAAGGCATGAATTTGTAAAGTAAAAAAAATCTAAAATTTCATCTTACTTCAACTTTATTATCTTTCGTCTACGGTGTAATGTGTGAGGATTTTTTAAGATGTAAGTTTAGGTACTGATAAAATGAACAATATAAATGTTGGGAAAAATGTTTGCTATGAAAAATTAGAAAGCTCAATACTTTACTAGTTTAATAGTTACCATAGCAACATTCAGTGTATCCTAACCTATGGTATTCTTTTATTTTCGTCTCCAAAATTTCCTAGTAAGTTTTGGTTTTCCTTAGTAAAAAATGAAACCAAAAATTGGTTTCATTTTTTCAATAATGGATCCTTAGATACACGGTTTCCGAGGAAGAATCGGTTTTGTTTTGAGTTTCATAGGTTTAATCCAGTGAAATCTTACAACTTTCCTATTAAAAAAGTCCGCAGGTGTAATCTCTTCTACTCAAATTTTGACTTACAGTTCCTGTTAGATCGCTGAAGTTAAGAAACGTCCGGTGAGATTTTAAGCAACATTAAGCAAAATTGGGTGTCTACGCTGGTTCGCACCCTCGTGATGATGGCGACTTTTTCGGCCTAACCCAGACTGGATGAGGTCAATATGGGTATTGATTTATTCATCAGGTAGTTGGTTTATAAGTTTCCAGCGAATGGTTACCCTTCAACACCCGTCTCGAATGATCTATAGATGTTAAAGTGACGTTAAGTAAAAAAAAAGGACTTATAACTTTTATAGCGAAATTAGGTTATACTTGTGATAGTGAGATGTTACTTGAGGTTGACATGCTCAGTCCGAAAAGGATATGGTTTTCAACCAAATTTATAGCTGCTCCGTTGTACTCAGGAAGTTAAATTAGAAATGATTAACCAAAACTAACGGAATTTAATGGCAACCGCAGTTTGTTAACCATCCCTAGGAAATGTAAAATGTTAATGTTAAATCTGAGTTTTGTAACTAGAATTCTGCCTTGAATGGGACGTTGTGTATTCAACGTGGCAACGTCGTTTAATGTTTATTATTATATTTAAATATTTTGGTTTATTATTTTCAATAATAAACCTATTATTATTTCATATTTCATTATTTTACTAGAAATAGTAAAATATATATATATAGATTATATATATATCTATATCCCCTATTAAAAATATATATATATATATTTAATAGGGGATATATATATATATATCCCCTATTAAAAATTGATGCATTTTATGAATAAAATTTAGAGACATGTTGCATTATGTTGCTAAAGTTTTTAACAGGCATCATCATTAGGTAGCATAATCATATCTGATGGAAGCTAGATGTATGAGACCGCAGCTCAAAAGTTGTTGTCTGCTGCTAAAGTTTTTAACAGACATCATCATTAGGTAGCATAATCATGTCCGATGGAAGCTAGGTATATGAGACCGCAGCTCAAAAGTTATTGTCTGCTGCTAAATTTTTAACAGACATCATCATGCCCGATGGTAGCCAGATGGATGAGAGCGCATCTCAAAAGTTGTTGTCTGCTGCTAAAGTTTTTAACAGGCATCATCATCATCTCTCAATTACAATTATCACCCATTTTGACTAAGGAAGTTGGTAATTTAGAATTGGATTGAAGAAATTACGTACTCGGGAATATTACCGTACTGAAATATAAATTTTGTTCTTTTTTTCCATTTAGAAAGCAATATTTTTTGCGAGCTGTGCAAACGAGAGTTTTTCCTTTTTCACACTATATACTATACTTTTAACTGCATTATCAGCGACGGAGATCACAGTATAGCCCAGTGAATTTAGAAAATTATCTGCAAAAAATAGCGGCTAATATCGGCAAAAGCAGTTTTACGAATTTGTAGATGTTAAATGTGAGTTCAATTGGAAATGTTAGTAACAGTGCAAACCAGCTCCCATGGCTCAGTAGTTTCTGTACTAGTTTTGCACTCAGGAGATCCGGGTTCGAAATCTGGCGGGGCCAATAATTTGTCACTGTGGTTTGCTTGTTTTGGGGCCCACGCAGCCTCGTGAGGACAATGATTAGCTATGGAGATAAATGCAGATAGCAACCCAGTACCAGCATTGTAAGTAAATGTGAACAATTCAAATGATAGGCATTGGGAAAATCCTACAATGCTCCAGTGAGCACCAAACATGTGACATAATAACACAAGGAAACCTTTATTTTTATTTATAATGTGTAAATGTAGAGTTTCTTTGCGGTAGGGCCCAACATTTACTTCATAATTTTTGTGTTTATCGCAGCACTTCTAAGAGCCTCGTGTACTAATAATGTTTTAAATCTTCTACCTTTTACTCTGGTAATACTGCCACTGGTCGCTACTCACATGAAAGTAGCTACTCTATTGTCCTCACGAGGATGAGAGTACGTCGAGTCTGACCCCGCCAGAAATTAAACCCGGGTTCCCCCGAATACTCAGAAATTTCATCGACGGGTGAGTACTCGGAAGCCACCTAGAACAGTGAAGGGCCGTCTCAGATCTGAGACACAGTAAGGCCATGCTACAGGAGCCATCGAGGAACCTTACGAACGAGATTCTGGCCCCCAGTCGAAAAAATATCAAATTAGCCACAGGCCTGATTACTGGCCACTGTGGTCCAAGAAAAGAACAACTAGCCAAAAGGCTGATCAAGCTTGCTAAGATCTTTGGCCTTGACTAGGCACAAAGGATACTTTCCAAGCACAAAAACCCAATTGAGGTGCAGGGGCTTATAAAGCCCTAATGAGTAATCTAGCTAACGAATATACGAATCCCCCGAATAAATTGTCAGTTCGCCTCCACGTGATGTACCCTGGGCAATGCTAAAGAATTAACACATCGGGCGACCAGACAACCATTAGGTGATTTTTTGTTTTGACAACTTAAAACAATCTGAAGTAAGCCAAGATCAAAACACATATACACACACAAAAAGAAAGAAACTAGGCCAAGTAAGTGCGGTAAGCCAAATCCGGGGGAGGAGTTGATTTGTTTACTTGGTCTGAAAAGGGTTTGCTCTGTTTGTTGACAATATAAAATTGCCTCTTGATACCCTTGTTTACTACCTATACATCATACTCATTTCATATTATAATTTTCAGTATATTTTACTTTCTGTCATGTATGCCCAAAAGCTATACGCTAAATAAAAATGTTGCTAATTTTTTTGTAGATAATTTCCTTATTTACTGAACTAGAACTGCTGTTAGTACCAACATCGCATCATTTGATAATTTCGAAATTCACTGGACACCAAGACCGCATCATTTGATAATATCTAAATTCACTGACCTAGAACTGCCGTTAGTGCCAACATCCCATCATTTGATAATTTCTAAATTCACTGGACACCAACATCGCATCATTTGATAATTTCTAAATTCACTGGACACCAACACCGCATCATTTGATAATATCTGAATTCACTGACCTAGAACTGCTGTTAGTGCCAACATCGCATCATTTGATAATTTCTAAATTCACTGGACACCAACATCGCATCATTTGATAATATCTAAATTCACTGGACACCAACATCGCATCATTTGATAATATCTAAATTCACTGGACACCAACATCGCATCATTTGATAATATCTAAATTCACTGGACACCAACATCGCATCATTTGATAATATCTAAATTCACTGGACACCAACATCGCATCATTTGNAGAAATAGTGTGGGAGTCTTCGCTCCCAATATTAGGAATACACATGAGTGTCTGTGTGTTAGTAGACTCTCACCTGAAAGATTAGAGAAATAGTGTGGGAGTCTTCGCTCCCAATATTAGGAATACACATGAGTGTCTGAGTGTTAGTAGACTCTCACCTGAAAGATTAGAGAAATAGTGTGGGAGTCTTCGCTCCCAATATTAGGAATACACATGAGTGTCTGTGTGTTAGTAGACTCTCGCCTGAAAGATTAGAGAAATAGTGTGG
>CM022875.1:12568310-12584111 GCA_012654025.1 Pachypsylla venusta
GGGGGGGGGGGGTAATTTTTTTTTCGTGACGATTCCAAAGGTTCGTTATTGAAAACCGAAAGAAAGTATTGTAATGTGCTGAAATTTTCCATATCGAGTTTTCAATGCCAAAACACTTATTGAAGTTCCCAGAGCCTCAATCTCGAATTTCAGCCATTGGTTATGTGTGTGTGTGTATATATATCAACATGTCTCTCAGAACTATGTTCTACTTCTACAAGAATACAAAACTTCTCTAGCTGCGGTAGATGGAAAGGAAAATCACAAAAAGAAAATCGATTATTTATTTTTTGTAGAGTGCAGACGCAAATTTTATGTCACGACGAATGCAGCATTAAATTGNGTGTGTGTGTGTGTGTGTGTGTGTGTGTGTGTGTGTGTGTGTGTGTGTGTGTGTGTATATATATCAACATGTCTCTCAGAACTATGTTCTACTTCTACAAGAATACAAAACTTCTCTAGCTGCGGTATATGGAAAGGAAAATCACAAAAAGAAAATCGATTATTTATTTTTTTGTAGTCTGCAGACGCAAATTTTATGTCACGACGAATGCAGCATTAAATTGTTCTCTTTATTCGTACAGGGTGTTTCTGAACGCTTGACACATATTTTCGTCACGGGTTTATTCGTACAGAGTGTTTCTGAACGCTTGACACATATTTTCGTCATGGGGTTCTTCTTGAACCTGGCATTAGGCAGAATTTGAACATGTGTCTGGAATATCTGTTCGGACTTTAAAGGTGCTAAATTCAATTTGGTCGACAATATTTTGGTGACCGCATTAAAAAGGAGGGTTTTAGAGGTTGTGGCTCCTTGAAATCCCGCATCATTTGATCCGCATATGTGGGATCTCGCAATCCCGCACTAACTTTTATTTATTTGCACACATATTTGTTTATAAACAAGGAAAAAAAATACCCGTGTTTTTATGGGAGACTGTAGATTGAGCAAAATTTACTCGTACTTGTCTGTATAATCTTATAATAAAGCATGTTGCGTATCACATTTTAAAAAACAAATTATCACACTTACTGCACACCTCAGTGTTTTGCTGATTTATGACATCCGAAATAAGTATTTTACTAAGAATTAGGTAATGTCAGTTATTAGATTTTTCAATTAAGAAATAATATTTATTATTAGAAACAAATATTATACCATTGTAAAAAGTACGCAGTTTTAATAGAAAAAAAAATACATCACCGAAAACGGAAAATTCATCACTGAGTAATTATTAATATGCTTCGCTCTGAAAGGTAATCATACTGGATTATATTCAGGACTTTATAATCAGTATGTATTCGGATAAGTGAGTATGCGGCTACCTGAGAGCACCCCAAGATAGAGTATTCTGAGTGTAGGTTAGTAACCCCTAGAAATACTCGTATTGTACTTGCATCTAGAATCACCCTTTATTTGTGAAAATAGAAATTTGTACTTTAAGAAGCTTTTGGTGATTTGCCAGCCATTTTTGTCTAGTCAATTTATACAGAATGTAACAGACAATACCAATTGAACAAATATACAGTGTGTTAACTTTCTAATTGTACCATAGATTTTAACATGGGATTTTATATTTATAGCCTAGAAATTTTCCAAGTAGGCAATCAAATTGAACGGCAAATGCTATCAATGTATTTTTTTTATCGAGGAATTGAATGAAACTATTTTCAAGACCATCGGACGAGCCATCGTCTATGGTATTTTGAATAAACCAGTTACCGTTAGATCACTGAAGTTAAGAAAAGAAAATCCCTTGTTGTAGTAGCAGCAATCATGAGCCAAAGAAGACTAAAATCGATGATATTGGTAAAATTGTCTTTCATCACAGCAGATCATCACCATTGGGAGAAATGAGGATGATCGCTGTGAGACAATGTGGGTATCCCTTTGGTTTGTATTGCTGTATTGATGGTCTTTGGCTAAACATTTTTGAGTGCTGGTAAGTAGAACCAACCATCTGAGGACAAAATCCCATGTTAATTTCTATGGTACAATTAGAATGTTAACACACTGTACTCGTACAGAAATACATTATCTAATGTGTTTCAAAAAGCACTAGCGTTATTTATGACAAGGATTCACTTACTTTTTACTTCGGTTGTCGGAGTGCTTTTTTAAAGTTACCAATACGATATAAATCTAATATAAATTTGTTAAATACTAAGTTTTACTAATATTACAACTTCTCAGATTTTTTTACAGAACACCATTACAATGTTTATTTTTAATTTAATTTTAAGTCTTCCTCTCGCCTAGTAGGTATCACACTGTTTTTGCAAGCGGGAGACCCGGGTTCGAATCCTAGCGGAGCCGAAACGGGGTGCACTCAGCTTCGTAACCATAGCACAGTTGGTTTAGGCGGTGGATTCGTAACCAGGAGGCTGTTGGTTCGAATCCAACTCTTTTCACCCTCTTCGACACAAGATTGGACATAAAATCTTTAGAAGAGGACGCATATTGAATATTTAAATAATAATAATAATAAAAAAAAACTCAAGATGTGAGTAGCGACCAGTGGCGGCAATATATGCGCATTAATAATAATAATTATGTAATAATTTAGTCTAGTGGCTCTTGTAATGCTGTGGTACCCACAAAAGAAAGTTGTGACAATACAATATTATGGGTTGACATAAATAATAACTCATTTTTTTTATAAAAATTTCATTTGTGGGCGACAACCACATTTAAGTTACAGGATACTTTTCTTTTGGCATTAACTCTTTAACATCTATTGGTTATTTGAGCTGGGTTTTTTATCCTGCATTTACTGGAAACTTATAAACCAGCTACCCACATTGACCTCACCCAGCCTGGGTTGGGCCGGAAAAATAGCCAGCATCACGAGGGCGCGAACCAGCGTAGACACCCAATGTTGCCTAACTTCAGTGATCTAACGGGAACCGGTGTATTCAACGTGCCATAGACACTGGATATACTTCTTTTGGAATAGCTTTGTGTGGCGCCTTCTCTTTTACCGGTTAATTAACTCAGGTATAATCTCCGCGGCAAATAACAAACACAACTTATTTGTCCTCATGAGTCTGAGTGCACACTGAAAAAGCAGCAACACGTGATGTCCCGAGAGAACTCCCATGCGAGTACTCCTCAATGTCGGCGTTACTTAACTTCAGTGATTTGACGGGAACTGGTATGTATCGTACGTGGTAAATTCGTTGGCTTCATTTGTTTCAAACAAAGCCCCAACCGAGTTTTTTATTGGTTATAGAAATTCAGACTTTTTGATCAGTCTATGAATTCATGTTTGCATATCTCCAGTTTGCACGTTTTCAATTTTATAAGGGCGATCACCAATCAAATATACGGGGTGTCCTCCAGAAACATGTAATTCTCTTAACCATGTATACTAGAACTCAAATATTATTATTATTCATTGTGGCGGCCTTTCCTTTCGGAATTCCAAGTGCTGGTCCACTAGTTAGGACTATTGAACACCAGTTTTTCCACATGTCTAGTATATCTCATCCAGCCCTGAAATTGCCGTACCCCTAATGAAGTTCAGCAACGATTCTACTGGGTTAGAGTGTATCTCTATAAGTACTCAACCCGCGAACCCTAGCGTTCTAAAGCGTTGTAGCGCCATGTATGGGCAGTCAAATATGATGTGCGAAGCCGTCTCCACTTCCTCTCCACACATCGCTCAAATAAGGGCCACTTTTCTTTATAAAGGTAACCCGTGTTTATTAAACAAAGTGGTTTTCATTTAAGGTCTAGTATACGTTTTTAAAAATGTATCTTTTCTTTGTGTTATTTTGTCCCATTTTTGGGGGGTATCAAGTATCTTTATAAAGGTAACCCGTGTTTATTAAACAAAGTGGTTTTCATTTAAGGTCTAGTATACGTTTTTAAAAATGTATATTTTCTTTGTGTTATTTTGTCCCATTTTTGGGGGGTATCAAGTATCATAGCATTACAACGTATAATCAACATTCACTCCGGTATCACTAAGCCTAAGATACACTTCAACAATATTTACCTTATAATACCACCACTTGTCGCTATTATCATAGCTTCTCAATTGACCTCAGAAGGCGGAGTTACCCCTAAACACAAACAGACCTACTAGAAAAATCGAAAAAAAATATTTTTCAAATTTTAGACCCGACCAGGAATCGAAGCCGAAATCTCCTTATCACTAAGCCTAAGCTACACTAAAACAATATTTACCTTATAATGCTAGAACTTGTAGCTATCACCATATCTAATCAATTGTCCTGATGAGGCTGAGCTACCCCCCCCCAAACGCAACCGGACCAAGTGGAAAATTCGAAGAAAAAAAAACTTTTTTAAATTTTCGACTCGACCAGGAATCGAAGCCACAATCTTCTTTAAAAATTTTAAATGTTTTGTGTGGCACCCAGTAAATCCTAACAACAAAGTTTAGCAAAAAGAAAAAACCAAAATATTATTTTTAAATAAAAAATTAAATAAGTTTTAATACTTGGAACATAAAATTACTTTGGACTATCAATTTACAATGTAGACTGTTGTTTAAATAAAACTTACATTTTATCAAAATAGAGAGAGAACACAATGAAATACTGTCGTCCCAAGTTTAAGTACTATTTACAACAGTCCGGTAGCCCCCGACACGACAACTTTTTCAACCAATCAGAGTTGATCATTTTTTCAACTCTACCAACAACACAATGCTTGTTTTTTGGGCTTAACGTCTCCTCAACATCTATTGGTCATTCGAGATGGGGGTCATACACTCTAGTCGCTGGAAACTTGCTACCCACATTGATCTCTCCCAGCCTAAGTTGTGCCGAAAAATAGCCGGCATCACGAGGGCGTGAACCTATATGAACACCCAGTTGGTAAAACCTCGCTGGACGTTACTTAACTTCAATGATCCATCGGAAACTTTTGTATTCAACGTGTCATAGATGCTTCGTAATGTTTATCGTTGCCAACGATACTTTTTCATCGTGTCGTGTGTGTCCTCAGATGGTTGATTTTCCGTACCCATGCACTCAAATGTGTTTGGCCAAAGGCAATCAATATCAATACAGCAATGCAAATTGAAGGAATATCCACATTGTCTCACAGCGATCATCCTCATTTCTCCTGATGGATTTGCTGTGATGAAAAATAATGTCAACAATATCATTGATTTTACTCTCCTTTGGCTCATGATTGCTGCTAAAACAACAATATCGTGTCGTGTCGGAGGCTATCGGACTAGTATAAATAGAGCCGAACGTACATTAAAACAAAATAATGCAGTCCTCCTGGTCTAGTGGGTATCACACTGGCATTGTTGTAGGAAACCAGCATTCAATTCCTGGTGGGGTCGGAAAAAAATCGGCTTGGTAGCTAGTTTAATGTAAGTAGCGACCAGTGGCGGCATTACCAGAGTAAAATTATTCGGTTTGGAAGGAGATTGAAAATAGTACACGAAGCTCTTATTAATGCTGTGATACCCACAATAATTGTGAAGAAGCTGTTGAGTCTTACCACAAATAAAATCTACATTTAGATTAAAATAAACTATTGTTGAACAAGAAATGTGCTTTCCTATAATTCAAAAGCGTAAAATAAAGTAAAAAAAGAACTCTTCCAATTTTGTAAAAGGTTTTATTTTTTTTTCACTTTTACGGTTGTTGACTTCGCAGAAGTAAAAAATATTTTTTATCTATATACAAAATATTTTTAGTTCTTTTTGGTTTATCAATAGGGTTCAATAATGATTCCAAGGGTTCAAGAAAAAATAGGCCACCTAAAAATTTGATATTTTACGTTGCAAGGTACGTAGAATCCAAAAGTTGAATAAAAAATCCGTTTGTCCGTCTTACGGATTTGCACTTTTGCTTTTGCCACTTAGCGTTAACCGATTTGTATAAAATTTGGTATATATATCCGTTCCGTTTGAGGTCTAATTGTGCACCGAACTTTTGGGTGCAATCGAATCGAATTTTTAGCGGTTTTAATTTAACCTGGCTAAAAAGAGAATTATAAGGGCTAGAGACTTGTAAATTTGATATGTACATGAAATTTGGCATCTAAAAAAGGAGAATTATAAGTGCTAGAGACTTGTAAATTTGCTGTGTACATGAAATTTGGCATCTAATTGTGACCTAAAACAGTTTCTTCGCTGTCAATCACAAACTCACAGTTCCAAAATATCAAATTTTGAAAGGGGTGATTTTTTTAGCCAGTAAAATAAATCTATGTGTGACACATGGATTTATTGGCAGAGTTTTCGTACGGAACCCTTTTTATGTCACTGAGTAACGAAAAAACTACAATTTGGACCGATAATGAGACCTATATACCAAATTTCATTAAAACCGTTGGACGATAAGTGGCAAGAGTGGCACTAACTGCGGATACCGATAGCACATGGGAGGCGATTTTTTAACATTGATTCTTGGATTATCCCCATCTTCAAATAGACGACTAACATTCACGGCGCACAATTGGACTTCAATGGGACCTAAATAACAAATTTCATCAAATTCGGTTAATTTCAGATTGGAGTACCGCGTCTGCGGACGAACAGTTCCTATCAGTATTTCATAAGTATGACATTTCATAAATTCAGTGATCTGACAAGAACTACTTCTTCCAGCTTGACTGATGAATTAAGAAGTTTTTTTTTCAAGTGGGAATACAAGTGGTAACGTTTCCCCGTGTACGGAGAAAAAAACGTCTCAAAAAAAATTTAAGGGAAGAAGGTATAACACAACATTTTCTGATTTTTTGGACATCTACCTGAACAACTTAATTTGACTTAAAATCCATTTTGTAAAACCACGTGAACAATCGATTTAAAAAACGATCTCCGGGGTTTAACTGTGGCCGGTAAAGATGGGCCATTCCAAAAGGATTCTCTTAAAAATAAACTATACAGATCACACTACAGCAGAGATCTCCATACGAGTATGTGGTCTCCTTGATATCTGTTCTAAGCTCGCAAGTCTAACTTTTGTTCGTCGAAATAGCTTTCACTTGCTCTTCTTTTGAACTTAGAATTTAGCCACATTGTGCCTGCCCTCCTGAGGGAAAAAGAAAAAATATTAGGTTTGGTCATTCCAAGTAGAACAGTCAAATATCTCGGATATTGTGGAGATACAAAAAAACAAAAAAAAAAAAAAAAAAAAAAAAACAGGAAGGATATGTTCAGGTCTCCTTTGATAAACACCTATAATACCATGGTTGACAAACCCAACATATTTTAAATGGATTTATCAATTGTCGTCAGTAATTGCTTTGGTTGTTATAGTAACTCACCATCACAATTGAAGTAAAGACCAGCGGTGTCCCAACTTTTGTGTGCCGCAACCCCTCTAATTAGCTTGAAAAAATTTGTGACCCCCCCCCACACACACACAAAAGAACATCTAAGATAAAATTCTACATACCGGATACATTAATTTTATGTATAACAATGCATATGTAGTTAGTGGGAACCTTGTGGTTTCATTTTCTTTACCAAAGATTAGATTTTTGATTCAAAACTACTACCCGTTACTCTTATATCATAAAAAATATAGGGAATAGGAAATATTCATGGCGGAAAATACGATTTCAATTGAAATTTGAAAGAAAGGGAAAAATAGATTCTAACCTCGATGTCCGTTGGTCGTAAATACCTAAGGTATTTATTTAAAAATGAATGATGGCATTGAGCCGCGACCCCCTGACTTGGGCTCACGACCCCCAGGTTAGGAACCGCTGGTATACACTTACCTAATTCTTATCTCTGGGATGGTCTTGCTTTGTATAAACAACCAAATACTAATCAGCAAAGGCCACAAAACGAATGGACCTAACCCTGAGACAAATCCATACGATAACGAAAATGAGTGCACGTTGGACGCTTGCAAAATAAACAAAGGACAAACGAAAAACGAAACGTACACCCATCGTAGTCCCGTGGCTTTCCGAGATCTTTTTATTTTAGGATGCAATCTGAAAGATAAATCAAAAGACAAAATGAATCAGCAGAAATCCCATAACTCAAAAGTAACAAATTTTTAGGTGGCGAAGAAAATCTTTTATGGTGTTCCTGAAAAGAAAGCATTGGTGTTATAACGCATCACTGAGTATTTTACAGCATCAGCACAAGTGGACTCGGCCCGTGAGAATGTTACCCTGCATTAACTTCTTACAATGTTATGTATGATTTACTATTCCTCGTGGAAAGTTAGCAAGTCAGAAATGGATTGGAAGAAATTACGCCTTCTGTAAGACATGGCTTTATAGAGTAAAATCATCTTATTTTAGTGTCAAAAATATATGGCTAAGGAATTGACTTCAAACTATGTTTACACCCTGTATAAATCAGAAAATGTGCAGTAGAGCGCCGATCATGCGAAACGTCGGATAAACGAAAGCGGGAAAAGGGGTCAAAAAACATCAAATGGAAACTGGAAATATGTTGAAACTTTCTCGCTTTGAGTGGATAAGCGGATAAGTTAACAAACATGTGCCACATCCTTTAAACAGACTAGTTTCAAACTAGCCAAAGAAAATCACGATGGGAAATTATTTCTACACAGTGGATATGTTGGCGCGACAAAATTTTAGATATCGGACCGTGACAAAGTAAATTTGAAAATTTGGACGTCTTTCCCATAATTTTTTTGATAACTGATACCGTTTGGGTGTGGTATTGGAACAAATAATATCTACCTCATATAGAAACACAGATTTTTAGTTCTACTTACCTCCTGTCCAATTCATGGGACAGTACCATAATCATTGGTCCATGATACAATAGCAGATAGAAGAATCCGTAGGTGTACGTTAAAGCTCCAGGTAAATATCGACCATCAAAAAATAATGTACCCCATACAAAAATACAGGCCAAGTCATCATTGATGACATATCCAAGAGTCCAGGGACCTGAAAACAAGAATAAAATAGCAACTGGTGAGACAAGTGATAATAAGAAGAACCAATGAGGAGTATTCAAACGAAAAGCAACAAGTCTAATTTTCACAAAAAAAAAAAAAAATTGCTAGGAGAACCCGATAAATTTATCAGATTTAAACTAAACCGAACGTTTCCTTCCCTAAAACACGTTCAAAAAGTACTACTGCATCATCAAACAAAACCGAACATTTCAAATTCACCCACTAAAGCAGATCATGCCTGCTACAAAAAAATCGGAGATTACATGACTCAGACAAGCGTTCTGATTGGTTGAATTTGACAAGTTTGATACAGTACTTTTTGCATATGTTTTAGACAGGAAGACCAGAACGCTTGTCTCGTGATCATTGATTTGTTTACAACAGACATGATCTGACTTGTGGATATGTTCGTTCTGTTCAGCAAGTCTCCCAAGAAAAACGAACATGCAAATTTTATTTTTCCATTTTTCTCAAAAACTCTAAATTTCTGATTTATCAGCCTACAAGAATGGGAACCTTGGCATCTTGGCTGATAAATAAAACCAAAATTTAATACAAAAAACTTGTGCTTTTCTAGAAATCAGTTTTCTTGAAAAATTTATATTTTGATTGCGTGGACATGTTTGCTTTTGTGTGAATCAAATAATAGTGATATCATCGTGTCCGATGGTAGATAGACATATGAGGCTGCTGTAAATAAGTTCTCGTTTGCTACTAAAATTTTTAATTGCTTTTATATAAATCTAATCTTGAAGGCTAATAATTGATTTGGCCCCTAGAACCATGCCAATCACTGCAATATAATTATGAACATCCGGATCACAAACACAATAATGATACAGAGTTGTATTCTGAATTATTTTACACCATCAGATTAGGCGGACTCGGCCAGTGAGGATGTCAACCTTAAGTAATGCTTTTCAAATATACACATACAAATTGCGGAAGACAATTTTTTGTTGGACCCTGTCAGATGTTAATGATAACAATTGAAACACAATATAACATTATGCCGCAACGCGCTCATAAAAAACACCAGTAGATGGATTAAGGAGTATGAAGGCATGGCTCTCCCTAAGTGTATCGGTCACATTGATACTAGTGGTTGCAAGCGAGAAACCTCCAGAGGATGAAAGCGAACCGGTTTACGATGATGACGATGAGGACGCAAAGCAAAGTATATCCCAGGGGCAAACACTCGAAGAAGATGATGAGACAAATTCGAAAGTTCAAAATTCCAAATTCAAAAAACCTCTCGAGAAAAAATCTATATCAATGGAATCAAATGAAAATTTCAAATTGCTGAGCGATGAACAAAGTTCAAGTTATGCTTCTAATGATCGAGAGGATGAAAGGAAACAAAATGTTTGGAATAATTACGCTAAAAATAAATATGGAACTGGAAAAAGTGTTAAATCACCAATCCAGAAGAACAAAGTAACAAAAAGATATGTAAAAGGAAAAGTGTTTCACACACAAACAGAAACGGAAAGTGAAAAAGTGAAAACAAAACTGACGAAAGAAAAAAATAGAATGAAAGAACATAGAAATGAAAAGATAAAATCAATAGAAAGCAAACAACTCAAAGAATGCAGTGGATATGAATATAATGACTATGACAAGCCTTTAAAAAACAATTATATGAAGGAACTTTACCAAGAAATGCAAGAAGCTGTAAAAAAATCCAATAAATTAGGGGGAATGCAAGAAGAGAGAATAAAAAAACAAACTCCGAAACGAACTAACAATTATGAAAACTTATTGTCCAAACCAAAAAAAATATCAACAGCAGAAGAAGTAAACGAATTGATTTATAAACTTAAAAATAAAACTAAATCTAAAATGACAGAAGTGACGAAAGGTGTAGGAGAAGAAGGTGAATATGGAAGTGAAATGGGAGAGAAGTATCATACCTATGAAGAAGAACGAAAAGAATCTTTTGTACCAGGATCCAAGCAAGATGATAAAGACGAAGATTCTAGCTTAGAATATTCAGAAGAATATAGTAGATCTAAACCTATCAAACAGAAAGCAAAGAAAGGAGAAGCTATGAAAAAAAAATCAGAAAATGAAGATTATAGTAACGAATATTCAAAAAGATACAGTCAATCAAAAGCTAATAAAATCAAGACAAAACCAAAAGGTATAAAGAATTTACAAAAAACAGACGAAGAAAGCGAGGAGTCTGGTTCCGAAAAAAGAAGAAGTAAACTAATAGATCGAAGAAAAAATAAAAAGAAATTGAAAGGACAAAAAGACAAACATGACTCGGAACATTCAAAACCTGATAAATATATAAAAAAGAAAGATAAAGGAGAAATCACCAAACCAAACAATGTCGACGAATCTGACAAAAAACTCAAATATGAAGCTAGGAAGGAAAAAATAAAGAAAATTTATAAAAAAAACACAAAACAAAATCTAGAAGTCAAATCACAAAAAGAAACAAGTGAAGAACGTACAAAAAACAAAAAAGATTCAAGTAATTATAAGAGAAGATATAAGAGTGATGAGAAACATGGAAAAAACGACAAGAGTAAAAAAGAATCTCGGAAAAAAGACGAAAGTAAAAAAGAACAATCAAAAACAGAAACAAATGAAGTATTATACGATAGCATAGATGCAGGTTTAGGTTCTAAATACAATCAAAAGAAAGATAAATCAGATCATATGAAATTACAAGAAGAAAACCCTTTTGATATATCTTCCGCAGAACTCTTACGAAAAAATGAAGAAGCAAGTCAATTAGAAATGGAAGAAAGAAAGAGAGAGAGACAACCACAAACAATAACAATCCCAGAGGAAACGACAACCACCACAACAACAGTTAGACCTCTCAGAGAACCTCATCACAAAGCTGAAACAAACCACAACGTGAAAACAATTGAATTTGATGAACATGGAAATGAAATTAAAAAACCTGCTCATCCGGATGGAATGAAAATCAAATTTAGGAACAAAAAGACAAGATATTCAACTAGAGAATTGAAAGGTAAGTGCGGATTGTAGATTCGATGTTTCTGGCCTGTTTGTATACATACATACACATAATCATCATTTTCAGTTAATGACTCAGCAGGAAGAAGCTTTTTAGTCCAGTAGTCAGGGATTTTTTGCTTGCAAAAATTGGGGAAATCTCGATTTTTATATATGTTTGTAGGTAGGACCTCCTCTTTAAAAATCTAAATTTTCGACCTCCCAACCCTTGTGCTTTCTCCGCCATCTTGAAAAAGCCGCTCAAAAAGCCGCTTTTTTCAGGGTTTCCTCAATTACTCGCTTCCTGTGCATTTTAGGCGAATAGTTGTAGCGATTCATTTAAACGAAAATTTAATTTCCTGCAGGATGTATAGGAGTGCTCCTACAGGCGGTGCCGTTTTGGCTTAAAATGCCGTTTTTGTCAAAAATAAACTTTTATATTCATTTTTACCTTTCTATTTCCTAAACAAAGCCTCAATACCGCATAAAAACCACAATAAAAGTTGTGAATATTTTAATTTTACACCGAATTTATATATCAATCATGAGAAACGTTTTAGTGGATGGTTAAAAAAAGACAAGGAGCTGGTCGAAATGAGATTGTACTTATTTAATACATGTAACATACGAGTATATCGCACATAAAAGAAAGGAATTCAGCTTGCATTAAAGACGATATGTGATTTTTTTTATGTGGTTGTTAGGTATGGTGGGGAGATTATAAAACTGAATTTTCAACCTCTTAAACTGAGAGGGGAATTTTAAGAGGTCATTCTACGCCAAAAAGCGCCGCCAAAACTGTATTTTGTAAATAACTCGAGAATGGTTTATCTGAAGAAAAACAATGTAGGTATCACATGATAAATTGGCAAATAAAATTTCCCACAATTTCAGTTCACAAAATGTCTCTGTGGGATGTATGGGAGCGCTGCCACAGACGGCTTTGCTTTGGCGGTAAAGGACGATTTTGATGACAACACGAAAAAAAAAAAAAAAAAAATATCCTTTTTTTTCGTATGCATCCCCAAAACATCATATTTAAAGTTGAATATACCCTTACAATTTTAATTAGAATTCATATATTAAACATAGAAATCCCTTAATTGGTATACCAAAAAGAGCTAGAGAGGTGGTCGAATTATGTCCTTTCTTATGATATGCCTGTATTTTAACTCCTATTTGCTTTTACATTGAGTGATGAATACAGAAGGAATATAATAGAACAACCCATTAACGATAATTCAATAAATACTTCCATTCAAGGATAAAAACATCACTAGATATCACTTTTTCGTCCAAAAAACCGCACCAAACCCAGTATGCTTCTGAGTACAATCCCTTGTACGCTGAGAAGCATACCTCGTGCTTTCTAGTCGGGGATAAAAAGAAATTTTGTATTTACCCAAAGATAAAAATAACACTAGAATTTATTTTAATAAGGCTATGTTCACATGACCGCGCGATACGACGAACCGCGCGGCACAAGATCTATCTAAATAGTGCATATTGTTTACATGACCGCGCGTTGCCGCGCGGTACTAGTTCTACAAACTTGTATCGATTTGTACATATGATACCGCGCGGTCATGTGAACCTAGCCTTAAAGACTCGCCAAACCAGTAAAGCATGAGCAGAGGGTTTGCTTTTTACTCATGCTTTCTCTAAGTGTAAAAGCGCGTCATGTTCATTAGGCAAAAAAAAATATTTTTCCCCATTCATCCTTCTTTACCAGACCAGTAGGTTTAGCGCCGCTATTGGGCGATAATGTTACATCTAGTGTTGTTTTTATCCTTGAATGGGAGTTCTTATTGAATGCTCACCAATAAGTTGTTCTATAATATTCATTGTGTGTTCATCACTCAATGTAAAAGCAAATAGGAGTTATAATACAGGCATATCATAAGAAAGGACATAATTCGACCACATCTCTAGCTCTTTTTGGTATACTTAAGGAATTTCTATGTTTAATATATGAATTCTAATTAAAATTGTAAGTTCAAATAAGAAATATTATTGAGGATCTTTGTAGTCATTTTGAAATATGAGAATTTCTGATTAATTTTGTATCGACTACAATTAAATTTATGAGTCACGAGCGCTTTCGTCTGTTACGACATCTTCTAGTGAACTGGGGCTAGGCTTATTGTGTATGGTTTGGGTTGCCTAGCATAGTGATGGTAGTGGGGGTATATATTTTTCTTTTTCTCTTTTTATTTTTGTACGTTATTTTTATTTTAAATATTTACATACATAACCTATCTAAACATACTTATACCTATTTATTTACTTAGCCTAATTATCTAAACCTATATATATATGATTTGCTGAACACTATCCGAAATCGGCTGAATTTACTCATGGCCATGTTTTTAGAATAATCAGCTACCCACATTGACATCTCCTTAGGCCGGGTTGGATCGGGAATTTCTGCCAGCACGGGGGCGCGAGCTTACGTGTAACCCACTAACTAAGATCTCGCTGGACGTTGTTTTACTTCAGTGATCTTACGGGGACTGGTGTAATCAACTTGAATTGACGCAGGCTCAGTTTGTTCTTTATATTTCTGTATAGATTCAATAAAATGTCTTGACCTGTTGTGAACCTGGGTTTCTCCATTCATTCGAACGGATTTCGGATGGATTGGTTTCCGTCGAACTCTGGCGATCCTACAGGAGGTGAGATCCTTCGTTTTTTAGTACTGATGATTTCAAATATTGATTATTTCAATATCATGAAATTTTGGGGGAGTCGATATTAAAGGCTTATTTTTGTAGTATTAACTATGAAATAAATTAAATTCAAACAAAACACTTAGTTTCGAATCATTCGATTCATCATCAGTCTAGTCGAGTCTAAGAATGGAAGTTGACATGATGATGAATCGAATGATTCGAAACTAGTTTCTTCATAAATTAAAATAAATAGTGTTTTTGTAAGTGTTTTGTTTAAATTTAATTTATTTAATAGTTAATATTTTTTAGCACTTATAATTAACATTACTAGGCATAACCCGTTTATTGTAAACATACTTGAAGGTAAAATAAATGGGAAAAGAGGTAGAGGAAGGCCAAGAATACAATTGATGGACCACATGATGAGTTGTATGAGACTTGCTAGTTATAGTGAAATGAAAAATCTGGCAAAAAATAGATTCCAATGGTTGCAGCGACAAGGCGAAGCCTTTAGTATTTGATTGATTGATTGAATTAACATGTTATTCAAAGATTTATATTTTTGTAGTACCAAGCTCATTCAAAATAATCAACCAAAAAATAGATTCGTTTTGTTGATCTGTCAAAGTCCTTAAAATTCCTACGGTCTGCTAAGTTTACTAGTAAGAAACACGTGTTATTTGAGAAACTGGGAAATCTTTCAGAAAGTTTAACATACAAGTGCATATTAAATAGTTTTTTTAAAGTGCCATCAACAATATCATTATGAATTCTGATGTTCGTGAGATGCACTTATAAAATGTGCATTCAAATTGCCATTTGTGGAGTGAAACATTGGATGAACTTGCATTAAGAGAAGAGTAATTGCCATGCGCTAACATTGATGAGAACATGATAACTTCAACCAGTCGTCAGTTTTGTAAATTAATTTTAAAATGTTTTTGCTCCTAATGTAATTCTTTCCTTTAGTTCGAGTATAAGATTAGGGAGCTGACCTTTTCACAGGTTAGTTCTTCTTGATCTTGAGCTGGACAAGCCGTCTTCATGGAGGAATTTTTGATCGTCTCAGATCAAAACTCTGCTAATGTGACACACGGGTTTATTATTTTACTGTCTAAAAAAACTATGCCACCTAAATTGATATACTACGTTTCATGGTACGTAGAATCCAAAAAATGGAATAAAAATGTATCGTTTGTCTGATGCACCGTCTGCCCGCTGCGTCGCGTTGCTTTCGTTCTCTGTACACCGTACATCGTGAACT
>CM022875.1:12584813-12597007 GCA_012654025.1 Pachypsylla venusta
GTACTTGGATGGGTGACCGCTTGGGAACACCACGTATCGTTGGCTCATTTTTCCGGCCCAACCCAGGCTGGGTGAGGTCAATGTGGGTAGCTGGTTTGTAAATTTCCAGCGAATGGAGGGAAAAACCCTCGTCTTGAATAACCAATAGATGTTAAAGAGACGTTAAGCCAAATTAAAAAAAAAAAAAAAAAATTGATCTCCTGGACCGCCCCTTTCAGCCCCAAATTTGAAAACGACTAGACTAAATGTTTCCCTTTTAGAATAATAAAATATGTTTTCCAACATTTTTTGACATTTTGAAAGCGTTCTCAAGATATTGGTCTCCGCTCCTTTGTTTTTGTGAGACACACTAACCCTATGTACGAGATGTAGATATTCCCTAAAACCATATTTCTAGAAATTATTTTTTTCTCCTAAGAAAGCGGTTGACAAAAATTAAATTTTTATTTTCCAGCTAGATTAAGACAAGCTGCTGAGCGAGGTCGAGTAAAAGGTGACCCTCCTTATGATGCATCAGCTGAATTGAAAAAAGTCAAATTTAAAGAGATTTTCAGAATTCAGGATATAGATGATGACGATCTGTTCCGAAATGTCACATATCAACCTACAGTTAGTCGAGAATTTGAAATTCGAATGTTGGAAAGGAACTATAGACTGAAATACGGACGAAAACATGCGACAGAAGAAATGGAAAAAGAGTTTGAAAATCTGTTACAACATATGGGTAAGGCTATCGATATAAAAGTGTCCATACTATGCCCATGGACAAAGTCGAATTAATGTGGACGCATCGTTCGGCTTAAACCGATTAAACTCGAATTAGTGTGGACGCAACGTTGGGCTTAAACCGATCAAAACCGAATTATTGTGGACGCATCGTTCGGCCGAAACTGATCAAACCTGAATTAGTGTGGGCGCATTCTTCGGCTTAAACCGATCAAACTCGAATTAGTGTGAAAACATCGTACGGCTTAAATCGATCAAACTCGCATTAGTGTGGACGCATCGTTCGGCTTAAACCGATCAAACCCGAATTAGTGTAGACGCATCGTTCGGCTTAAACCGATTAGTGTGGACGCATCGCTCGCCTTGCTGAAAACCGAACTGTCGAATCTAACTCGGAACATGTTGGTCCGGATCAAAGCAGGCCAAATCGAATTGAAACGAAGTCCGCATTGTGAACGTCCCGAACGGCTTCAGGCGACCGGAAAACGTAGTTGAAGACATTTCCTGTTTTCAGGAAAAGCATCCAAAGCTTTTTCAGAAGACACTTGCAAAAAAATTGAGCGGGATGAGTTCAATCACATGTTGGAATGTTGTGAGACACAAGAGATCTCATCCATCATGAAGGATTTGGCGGACGATGACCCACAGAAAATCTTGTGGCTCAAGAGAAAAGGTAAGAAAGACAGTCATCCAGGTGAATTAGGGAGCCCATGCATAGCTCGGACAGAGTTCGACTCTAACCTCTGCTTGAAATATTTCCCATATTGACCACTTCTAAAAACGATAGGCTTATGGAGTAAATCCAAAAAAGACAAAACTACAGTTCTTTATAAAAGAAATCTGCTTTGCAGCTTCAGGTTTAATTTTGTTGTTGTAGTAGTAGTAGCAGCCCTGTTCCTCCCAAAATCAAATATTTCTCCCATTTCCAGATTCGTGTTTACAGGTTGAATTAAGGTTACAAAAAAGGTTTGAATTAAAGTTACAAGAAAGGTTTGAATGGCCCTTATCTGGAACTGGCTGGTAGGCGTACCAGAACGTACTGGTGTGTAGTACCGGCCATCGTAAGGAAGATTGTTAATTCTACGCGTCAGATTTTTTTTTTTTTGAAAGCTTAATGTCCAATATGAATTTGGGGGTTTATGACAATTATTTGCCTTCTGAGAGCTGAAAGATTGCATAACTTTCGTTCTGACGAAAACATCTTCAAAATAGATCAGAAAATTTTCGCTCCGGGAGTGATTCGAACTCACAACCTCCGGACCAAGAGCGTCAATGGTCTTACAAACTCGGCCACGAAGATCGGCAAGATCTGATCTAAACTGGGTTACTGAAAATGTTTCTACTTAGATTTGGAATTAAATCATTATATTTGGAATTGAAACAATAAAAAACTTTTACCCGAAATGTAGATCAAAATAAAATCTTTTATTATAAGTTTTATGAAGTAGGTCCCGGGTTTGTAATAATGGTATAAATGGGCTCCTATAAAGGTAACCAAAAAGATTGTCCTTGGCTGGAACTGTAAAGATATGTGTTCCAGGTCGTCCTGGTTCGTGGAACAAGTCGTCAGGATGACGTAGAACGTAATATAATATTCTAGAGTGATCCTTTTGGGACTGTGGCCCTCTTTGGTCAGGAAGCACCATGAATTTCATCGAAAACATTTACAACATGAAGCCACTATTGATAATGTACAAACCGTATTTGTTTTCTATAGGAAAGTTACCACTGACCACAAGTGAAGAGATAGAGGAGTTGGAGAAAAGAGAAGATAAGGAAGAAATCAAAAGAGCTCGATATAGAAAGAAACAGAAGTTGAAGCAGAAGTTAAAACAAGAAAAAGATGAATTTCAGGGTAATTATTTTTGTTTGTATCCCAAGGGCACCCTATAAGTGAATCTTAAGATGCTAAAACGATCAGCAAAACTTCATTACTTAGCCTAAGATATCCAATCACCTAGGAAAAATCGACCAAGAAAACACCCATTAATCAGTCTTAAGATATACAATCGCCAAACAAAAACTCCATTACTGAGTCTTAGATATACAGTCGCCCATGAAAAACCCCATTACCGAGTACAAAAGCCCCATTAATATCTTAAGATATCAAAGCGGCCTACAAAAACTCCACTACTGTGTCTAAGATATACTATGTCACCGTCTCGTCACACGACTATACTCGTACCCTGAGAACGGGAAAAAATATTAAGTTGAACATTTCACAGATCTTTTATTGCATATGACCAATAGAAGACCAATAAACCACAGCATTATATTTTATTATTATTATTATTTAAGTCGGGGAACAAAAAAGTATATATTAAGTCGTCTCAAATGAGTCTTAGGGCAACCTGAGACAAAAGATATTAGGAATGTTGTTACCACAACGTTTTTTTTTTTTAAATTTCAGAGGTAGAATATAATGGACCATTTAGCAATATTATAAAAGAAAGAGAAAGTTCAGAGGTAATAACTGAAACTACTCCGGAACCAACTTTGTACCCAGGTGGAAGAATGCTCAATGATGAGGAACTGCAAGAAATGATAAAGGAAAATGAATATTATGAAAGACTTAAACGACTTGGTAAGTCCTTTCTTTTTGGACCGATTCATTTGGATCCCGGTATAGAAGGTTTTTCTCATTATTTGAGGCGAGAAAGTTTTGGTGTCAGTTTATGCAATTACGCTATTAAAGTATTAGTTTATTATTTTTAATAGTGAACCTTTGCAATTGTCAAGAAAAAAAAAAAAAAAAAAAAAAAAANAAAAAAAAAAAAAAAAAATACCCCCCTCAAACTTTGATATTTTTGTTTCAAAGTACGTACAATTCAAAAGTTGAATAAAAAAATATACAATTGTCCACCTTCATCGCTTTTGCCACTCCACATTGACCGATTTTGATGAAATTTTGTTTGTAGGTCTCATATGTGACCGACAGTGAGGAAAAGTTTTGGAACACAGAAAAATCATCATTGGCGGATGGTGTACAGGTGTTTTATTCGATTTTAGAATTCTGCGTACCTTGAAATTTATAACTTAAAATATCAATATTTAAAGGGGAGTATTGTTTTAGCCTGTAAAATAATAAATCCATGTGTTACATTGGCAGAGTTTTTATATAACCTTTTCTTCTCCTAACTTGTAAGCACCTACTATATTTCTTTCATTTACAGGGGTCAAAATAACTCGACTTTGGGATCCTAATAATACCTTGAGTTCATCAGAATGGGCAGCAATAGCAACTACAAAAGATCTTCGTCAATCAAGAACGACAAGAAAACTTAAAGGGAAAAAAGCAAGGCCAAAAAGATCAATCAAAAATGAAAGAAAAACAAAAA
The DNA here is from genome assembly GCA_012654025.1 of Pachypsylla venusta. NCBI lineage: Eukaryota > Metazoa > Arthropoda > Insecta > Hemiptera > Aphalaridae > Pachypsylla > Pachypsylla venusta. Next base: position 12,588,878 of record CM022875.1, read on the forward strand.
CTACAAAAATATTTGTAAAAGGCAACAGAAAAACTACAAAGAAAACAAAATCATCGAAATTAGAGAAAATTCTGAAAAAGATTGAAAAATTGAAACAAACAACTGAAGATGGAAAAGAATATAAGTCCAATGATAAACTTGGTAAAGAATCAAGAAATGTGGCATATAAAACGACGAACACATTGCCAGAGACAAAGGAGGAGGCTACAAAATCGATGGCAAAAATGAGGGAAGATATTACTGAACAAGCTAGTTCAAATGATCAATACAAAAATGAGGACAGCGAAGAGGAGTCTGGTGCAGACCAAAGTTTTGAGCGGAGCAAGAATTTAGAAAGTCATTCGGAAGACAGAAGCAGTTCGTATTATTCGGAAAGGAAATCGATTGTTAAAGAAAGTAAAGATCTAAGTTTTGACAGTAAAGACCTGAGTAGATCACATGTTTCGGAAAGTAAAGATCAAAGTTTTGATCATAGCAAGAAATTAGAAAGTGATTCTGAAGGTAAGAGCAGATTGTATGATTCGGAAAGAAAAGATCAAAGTTTTGATCATAGCAAGAAGTTGGAAAGAAATCCTGACAAGACCAGATCGCATGATTCGGAAACGAAATCAACCGTTAAAGAAAATGAAGACCAAAGTGTTATAAGTAGAATCAAATCTGGAAAATCTGAAGAAACAATAACGGACGGAATTACAATAACGCCGTACATAAAAGACGACTCAAAAGAGTCACTCTATTTTTTAGACAAACAAAGAAAAGTTCGAAAAACCAAATGTACAGACAATAAATTGAACGCCATATTAAAAGTAGTAAGGAAACATGTGAGCAAAAGATGGTCACGACGGAATCTGAGATCTTTGACGCCGACACCATACACAGGACCGACCTCGCCCACAACGACTATTGATCCGAAATATACAAGTACGCGGAAACAATATACGACACTTATCATTGAATACAACTATGATTACGGTAAGAATCAGGGATGAAAAAAGGAGGATAATTTAGATTATACAGGTCACAGTAGAGTTTTTTTTATTTATTGAGGAACGCGGCAGTGCTCCGCCCGCATAGTCAAATACAATGAGCATTGCACAAGTGATCAACGGGAATACCCACAACTTTCAAAAGAGGCACTCCGAATGCTTCTTCAATTTTCCTCTCTGTAAGAAACATCAGGCACAAATCAGCCACTAATGTTTGATTTCTTAGTAACGGTTCGACTGATGTCGGGGATAGTATACTCATTACTGACTGTATATTATAAATAATAAATATGTACAGTGGACTCCAACATTAAAGCTATATAATATTTTTCTTTTGTTTCTATGGGGAGGGGGGGGGGGTGCTTTGTTAACGAAATGTGCCGCGAAATTACTGCCATCATGTGGAGTGTGCCGTGGTGGTAAAAAGGTTGAGAATCACTGCTCTACAGCCACGGAAAAAAAAATTGGTGTGACTTTTGTTGCATATTTCATAATGGGATGGGTAGATGATAAGATAATCATTAGTTACGGGAACAGTGAGAAAAAAACATTTGAAGTCATTTTTACAGTGTCTAAGTCTCCCTTCATAATCATCATCTTCTTGTACGTTGATGAGGCTATAGCCAAATCTACCGAACCGGTTTTAATTGGAGATGTCTCATTTGGTTGTATCTGGTGGAAGGGTGTGCCTTTTGATATTTTCATAAAAAAAGTACCCCACACTAACCAGTTTTTTACACGCATTTAAAATTTTTAAATCGCATAGGTTCTCAATTAAAAGATGAAATGTGATAAAGAAATGTTTTCTATGTGTCATTTTTGTCCAAAAAGTTATAGAAGGCAGAGAAGATTGAACATGGAGGGGGTAGGAGAAATGTGGGAGGGGGAATTTAAAAAATTATATAAGGAATCAATTTAGTTCAATCTAGTATAACTACTGAAATTAGTTCAATCTAGTATAACTACTGAAATAGTACTGACGTGTTGTTACATAATATCCATGATTAATATATGATTTTTTCTCGATAGTTTCGCGTCCAACCTGGGACCTAGGTACCACTAAAAATCCAAAATTGAGAAGTACACTTCGGATTAAGCTAGTCACTGAAATTTGAAACAAGATGGACCGCAGTACAAAAATAACATCCTTGAGTAAAATATTGATTTTCTAAATAAATACGATCTGTTTCCACTCTAGTGCAGGTACGAACAAAAATCCTAAATTCAAAATGGATAAGCTTGAAAGCTGACATTTGAAACATAGATGTTCCGCAGTATCCACAAAAATAATAAAGCGGGCAATGTTTTGATGTCAGTGCTTTTTATGAATAATGACTTGGCGGAAACTTTTTACCGCGAAGTGTTTTTTTGGGGTTCATATAGATCAGGTTGGTGCAAAAAATTTAAGGGTTATGAAATTGGAAGTCATCAAAACTTCAAATTTAAGCTCAATATAAGCACTGAGAGTAAGCACTTTTGCCACTTAGCGTTTGAATTGGTATATAGGTCCCGTTAGGGGTCTAATAGCACGCCGAAACTTTTATGTGCAATCGAATGTAGGTACTGTAGGCAGTTTTTTCTTCTTCTTTTTTAGCGGTTTCTTATTAATCCAGTCTAAAAAGAGAATTTAATTTAGATAAAATATTTAGGATGTTTGTAGTCATTGTGAAATATAAATTTCAAAAAGAATTTTTGTATCAAACTACAAATATAAAAATGAGTCACGAGCGCTTTCGTCCGTTACGACATCGTCTGGTGAACTAAATCAAAATCAAAGATAGATGCAGAGTATNTAAATAATATGTAAATAAAATAATATGTGTATAGGTTTTATACATAACTGTATATAATAATATGTATATAGTTATTAAGAAACTTAAAATATTTACCCCCCACCCTACCACCTACCTATATCCATATCTATATCATACCATACTCTGCATCTATCTTTGACTTTGATTTAGTTCACCAGACGATGTCGTAACGGACGAAAGTGCTCGTGACTCATTTTTATATTTGTAGTTTGATACAAAAATTCTTTTTGAAATTTATAAAAAGAGAATGGTAGGTGCTTGAAATTTGGTATGCATGTCATATTTGGGGTCTACTTATGCGAAGAAAATTTTCGTCACTGCGAGTCACATACTAAAATATTCTACGTACCTTCAAATTTTGGGGGTGTGATTTTTTTCAGTCAGTAAAATAATAAACCCATATATCACATTGGCAGAGCTGATATTCTCCTTTCTTTTTCAGATTGGGGTCGGTCCGATGATCAGAGTGCTTGGGCCAGAATATTATCAAGGCAAGCGGCCTTTGAGCAAGAGGTCAAATTATTTGGAATGAGGCGATACGGCATTACAGGAAATCCATTCGAACACTGTGAACACTTAAGACACCGAACTCCAGAATCATGGGGTCCAGATCATACGATCCGAAGGTATGTTGATGTGAAGAATATCTTAATTTCAATAACTGCCTCGGTAGCTTTGTGGTTAAACGTTCGTCTGGGAGGGCGTGGGTTTAATCCCAAGCTGAGGCAGGATAGTTTTCTAATTAATTTGAGTATTTGGACAAATAAAACCACCTAAGTTAAGTGGTAGGAAATACCTCAGGCATTAATTTCCCCTAGTGATTACCCCCAACAGTCTACTTTTTTATTTTCTTTAAATAAATTAGTAGGATCATTATTTCCGATGGTAGCCATATCAGATGTATCCCCTGTTTGTTTCGACTTTGGAGTTGATACTGCTACTTGTGGCATTGAATCAGTAGAGCTAGACACACACACAAAAAAAAATGTTCGGAATACAGATCACAATAATTGAATGTTGACCTTACCAACCTAGAACAAAATATAATATTCTGAGTGATCCTTTTGGAGCTGTTGCCCTCTTAAATCTGGCAACGTGATTTTTGTTGAAAACGTTAACAGCAACTGTAAGATTAAAGATTTTTTAGTGATTTTAATTTGCCCGTTTTTCGGTTTATTATTTTTAATAATGAAACTTTGGTATCTTCACGAAAAAAATACCTCCCCCCTCATAAAAATAAATAATCAAGTTTGGGCGAAACAAAAAAAATCAAGGCCAAAAATATAAAAAAATGATGATTTGATGTCCCAAAATGCGGCTCAAAAGATCTTTTGATTTTGAAACCCCATCAAATGAGGTACCAAACGAAATGTATGTTTGGCCAATCCAATAATGACTTACTAGCTTCCACAATAAGTCATACTTGAGATTATGAGATGTTACTTGATGATAAATCCGCACAGGCCGATTAAAATAAAGCTTTTCCAATTCCAATCATTGGCATGGGCCCCCAGAACCATGTAAAATACTGCAAGACGATTACGTCAGTAACATAATAGTATCGCAGAGTTGCTTTTTTTTATTATTTTACACCATCTCAGGTGGAATCGGTCTATGCGGATGTCACCCTCAAGTAATAGCTCACAATCTCAAGTATGACTATATAATTTTTTCTTTCTTTTTTCAGATCTTCTCAAATTTCAAGTCTTTCCATTGAGGATCCTAACGCGATGACTGACTCACAAATATTTGAATTTTTAGATAAGGAATCCGCGGAAATGAAAAAACAAAAAGAATTTAAAAAAAAATCAAAAGCTACCTGGTATGAAATGACACTTGGAGATTTCTTACTCAAACACAATCTGACCAAGCAAGCATATCGACAAATGTTTGAGTCAAAGAACTGGGAAGGATTTAACGAAACCCATCAGAAATATACAAACGATAAAGAGGAATATTTTATTTTGGAAAATGGTTTGCGTTGGAATCTTACAAATGAATATATCAAAAGTAAAGAATTTGATGAAAATAGCGAAAAATTTAATAGGAAAATCAAATATTGTCGTGGTCAAAGGTGGAACAAAACAAAAGTTCTACGTAAAAACTTTACCACGCCTATATATGATCTCGAAATGGCATACCTAGAACAAGAATATGGAGACAAAAATCTCAATGACTCCAGCGGATGGATTAGAACTGATGGTGAACTTACTTCTAGAGAGCTTAGAGCTAAAAAACGACGATTAAAGAAAAATGAAAATTTAACATTGTCAGACGAATTGTATAAACTCATGGGAGGGCCTAGAGAATATGACAAAAATTTTCTGCCCAAGGATTTCATAAAATACGAACCATATTTTCCGAATGAATGCTCGACCCTACCTAGCGACGCACATCAAAAGTCAAAATTTAAAATATGGAAAGATATGTATCGAAAACGATTGGAAAAAGAAAGGAAAGAATTTTTTGAAATTGATCTTCCTTTACTAGCTAAGGGCAAAACAAGACCGACGCCAGCCTACTCTGATGAACGCACCGACTATGGTGCCTTAATAGATGATTATGAACAGAGAAAAGACGAGGAAAGAAATAAAGAGGCAAAGAAAATGGAGAAAAAATTAAGACAGCGTAAGATAAAAGAATTGAATAAAGAGAATATTGGAAAGGACATTAACAAAGAAAAAGGAGTAACAGTTAATAAAGAAAAGAAGAACGAAGATAGAGGTGTGATAAAAGAAACTTCAAAAGAACTTGAAAACGCAGACAATCACGATTCTGAAGTCCATTCTCAACAACCAAAATATAAAAAACCAGAACACAAAGTATCAAAGGCAATACGGAAGAAGATGCAAGAGAAAATAAAATCCAACCGAAAAAAACAACTTGAATCAAGAAGAGAACGTGCCAAAAAAAGAGACAAACAAAAATATGGAAGTGAGTATAGCAAAGTAGTAAAAGAAAAATACAAAAAGAAATTTAGTCGATCTTCATCCAGTTCGTCAAGCTCATCTTCCTCGAGTAGAAGAAAAGGTGTCCGAGGTAGAAGATATGGTACGAAGAAAAGTGGAGGAAAAGATAAAGGAACTTATCGGTATGTTGATAATAAAGGTCGAACTAGAAGCAGTCCCAGTAGCAGTAGCAGCAGTAGTTCTCGAAGTAAAGGTTCCAGGAAACAAAGAAATAGACAAAGATTTCGGAAAAAGACAAAAAAAGAAAAGAGAAGGAGGAAAAAAAGAGTAAAAAGGGAAGCAATATATACGACAACGATTAATCCAATCTTCCATGAGAGCAGAAGTGAATATCAAAAATCCATTTTGGTAAACTCTGCGGTGCTCGCTCGAAGACGAATATATCTAGAAGAGAAATATTGTCGCTTGGAACGAGAGGAAAAAGAAAGAATATTAAGAAAGAAAGGTAAACTTAAAGAAGGAGAAACTATAACCCCCGTGACGAGGAAATCCACACCAGAACCAACCTATGATTACTCCTCTTTAGAGAGACGATTAGCAAGGAATTTCCAAAATCAAGGAATGACCCCTCGAAAAAATACAAATGAACCAATGAAATCATTGGACGAAGACGAAAAAAAAATTGTAAGGAAAGCGAACAAATGGAATATGGATAATGATTTTGACTACGATACAAATTATCCACCAATTGTTGACAAAAGTTACGTTACAGCTCATAGAAATATTGAAGAAAGTGCCGAACAGTACGCCGAGATTGAACGCAATTTAATTATTGATCACAAGAATAAAGAAGTTCTTTTTAAAAATTCTCCAACATGGCGTACAAAACGTTATGATCCAAAGAAAGCTGGCACTATTCCGACATTTCCAACAAAAAAGAAAAACCGTCATGTTAGACCTCAAGATAGAAGGAAGTGCTATTTCAATCCATCGACAACAAATGCAAGGAGACAGATATTGTACGCGTATCATAAGTATAAACAAATCAAGGAAGCTTACGAGAGAAAGGAAGATATTGATCTCATACCATCCCTTGACTCGGATTATTGATCCTCATAACCAGGGATGGACATATCTTCTTACGATGACAGACAGGCTGGTTATCATGATGTGAGCCGCACGTGATGAACGAGGTCTCCTGTGAAGGTGTGCCCAAATTTTCATAACTACTTTAAAAAGTAGCTTTTTTCAAAATCCCAATCTGTTCTCAAGTTATTGAGCGCCACTCCTTTTTAAATTCCTTACCCTATAAAAAGGAAAGTATTGTAATGGGGTGAAATTTTCGATGTCGAGTTTTCAATGCCAAAGCTTGTTTTGAGGTCTGTGTGTGTGTGTGTGTGTCTGTCGGTCGGTCTGTCTGTCTGTGTACAACATATCTCAAGAACGGTAAGAGCTAGAACTTGAAATTAGGGCCTATTCATATCAATTGCATGCATTAAATAAAAGACACTTTTGGTTGAAGTCTTTTCTATTGTTGTTGGCGGTTTTTTGCCGCTTCATAAGGGTTTTGGCCGCTTTTTGGCGGTTCTGCCTAAAACGAGAACGGTAAGAGCTAGAGCTTGAAAATTGGTGCCTAAATGTAATAATTTTATGTATGAAATGCTCAAAGACATTTTTAGTTCAAATCAATCTTTATTTAGTGGTTTATGAGAACGGTAAGAACTAGAGCTTCAAATTTGGTATCTAAGCATATCAATTTTATACGCAGAACATACTAAGAAACATTTTATTTAAGTCGATTTACCGTTTCCGGCTTCTTCCCGTTTTTAGCGGTTTAAACTAAACGTGTTTTGGCATTGAAAAATTTACATCGAAAATTTTATGTCATTACAATACTTTCTTCTCTTTTTATAAATAAGGAAAGTCGTGTGATGTTCACACCAGATTTTTTTATATGGCAATAGAAGAATTTATCTTACTTAGATTTATTTAAATAATAAAGTATACGTCTACATAATAGATCACTTCTGTTTTATTTATTTTGTTTCTACGAGTAAGGTTGGTTTACGCTTTTACAACTATGTATATGTTACGGTAAAATAGATAATTGGTGATTGTATACATTTACTGGTAAATGTATCCAATCACCAAAGTCACTGGTGAATGTAAGAAATTACTCTCAATTATCTACTTTTACCGGTAATTGTATACAATAACCAAGGACCAGAGGTAAAAGTAAGAAAATGAAATGAAAAGAAGAAATAAAAACAATAAATTCAAATAGTTTTTCAAGAAGTGAGGCTTTTATTTATTACTTACTTTTAAACCTGAATGTTGTTTATGTTCATGTTACGGTAAAAGTAGATAATTGGAAATTATTCTCAAGAATGGTGCAAGAGTTTAATCGAGGTAGTCTGGTCA
>CM022875.1:12597125-12625867 GCA_012654025.1 Pachypsylla venusta
AAACGCTCTTCCATTGTTAAATCAGGAATAATCAGTTCCAGAATAATGTAATCTACAGTTCACAAAACGGAAAACGTAGATAAACAAAACAATTCAAAGATAACTTTATTGTTCACTAAAAAACACAAAGATAACGGCTCGCTAAAAAAGGATATAAACACTTTCGAAGAATCAACACTGCAGACTGATAACGGGATCACACATGCAAAGGCACTGGGCTTGCGTGTCGATCGTTGAAATTTGAATTTCTTACTTTCACCAATTGTATACAATTACCGGTAAAAGTAGGAAATAGAGGATTTTTAAAGATTATTTCCCACTTTCACCAAAGACTCCGGTAAATGTATACAATTACCGGTGATTGTACACAATCGCCGCATTATCTACTTTTACATTAAGATATATATATACAACTGGGCTTTGCGTTTTATATATATATATAATACCCTTGATTGCTCTGCAACCACATTGTTTAAAAAATTATGCTTAATTTTTTCTGACTTTTTCCACAAAACCTTGACGCGCAAGGTGAACGCTTCCAGCAACACATCCTTAGTATCAAAGCAAGGTAAATGGAATACTGGGATACTTGCCTACTATTCCTGGAATTTTAATCCGCGAAGACTTTCTCCACTTTCTAGGACGAAATCATATATTTCTTCCTTAATAATACTTATCAGTATAGGGAAAACTTTAAAACTGTTTAACAAAAATCTCTACGTGATGGACAGATTTTAATTAAATTTTTGTATCTACATAAAATAAAGTTTATGGTTGTTCCGTTACAAAATCTTTGTTGATCAGTGTAATTTATATTAACATTTCTTAACTGTTAATTCAAATGGGGTTGTATTTAAATTGATATCTTTTCGGATTTAAGGAGTATTTCTAATTTAAATAAGGAGGGTTCCTTGGAGCCACATTTTTAGCAGAGTATCGTATCTAATATGGCGTGTCACTCTCCAAACTACTAGGAGTTGTAATATTAACTAGCACCAGAGTATCGCAGCTATTGTGGAGTGTCTTTCTCCAAACTACTAGGAGTTGTAACATTAACTAGCACCAGAGTATCGCAGCTATTATGGCGTGTCTCTCTCCAAACTACTAGGAGTTGTAATATTAACTATCACCAGAGTATCGCAGCTATTATGGCGTGTCTTTCTCCAAACTACTAGGAGTTGTAATATTAACTATCACCAGAGTATAGCAGCTATTATGGCGTGTCTTTCTCCAAACTACTAGGAGTTGTAATATTAACTATCACCAGAGTATCGCAGATATTATGTCGTGTCTCTCTCCAAACTACTAGGAGTTGTAATATTAACTATCACAAAATATTGTGGAAAATATTTCATTAAACCTCTTAACAAATTATTTCTTAATGGTTTAACAGTTATTTGAGTTGGCTTTAACGTTCTCGTTGGTTTGGGCGTATAATTTTCTGTTCCATTATTTTCAATTGCATAAATTCTTTTTCGTATGATCTCTGCTCTTTCTTTCATATTAACAAAATCTTCAGGTGTTGTCATCGCTTGTTTAAGTACTTGTACGTCAATATAATCAATTGCTCGATCCATTTTGATTAATTTTTCTTTCATATTTTTAATTGGATTTCGTACTTCTTCACTAAAATCAATTTTCTTTTTTCCTGCATCGGTTGGCATAATACTATATCTTTCTCGGTTATATTTCAATCTGAATTGTCTCAGAGCACGTCGATTTCCACATTTTTTGATATTTGAATAGTAATATTTTTTCATTTTCCTTTCGCCGTCACCAAAGTCAGGATGGAATTTGATAAGTTCGTCTAAAAATGGATACGCAGTATAGTTGAGTTGTGTTAGCTCTTTTCTCATTTTATTTGGATACCGTATCCATCCTTTGGATTTGGCAAACTGATAGGCTTCGTCTTTGACTTTTTGATGATCTAATAACAGTTGGGCAAAATCATGATACGACGAAATATTTCTCCACTTTGGTGGCTCCCCGCCAATGTGATTTCCATTTGATGGAACAAATGTGATTAGATGTAAGGAAAGTTTCAAACTAATTGTCACTAGAGACCATGATGATAGCATTTCAAATGTGGCACTAAACAAATCACATGGTGAACTACAGAGGAATGTTCCAAACAAAATGAACGAATGACTTATCAGAAGCAAACTCATTAAGCGCACTTTTGACTTGAGATGGTTTCTTTAACATACAGGGAGCTACAAATACACATTTATTCTTTTCTTTATAAGTATCAGAAGCAAACTCATCAAACGCACTTATGACTTGAGATGGTTTCTTTAACATACAGGGAGCTACAAATACACATTTATTCTTTTCTTTATAAGTATCAGAAGCAAACTCATCAAGCGCACTTTTGACTTGAGATGGTTTCTTTAACATACAGCGAGCTACAAATACACATTTATTCTTTTCTTTATAAGTATCAGAAGCAAACTCATCAAGCGCACTTTTGACTTGAGATGGTTTCTTTAACATACAGGGAGCCACAAATACACATATATTCTTTTCTTTATAAGTATCGAGCATTTAAAGCCTAGGGCTATTCCTGAATTTTAGGAACAGAAAAAATATTTTTTATTTTTAGTAATAATATGCATAAATGAAGAAAATGATTCGTAGGAGTAAGTACGAAGTGGCAATCATCAGCTAGAGTAACATTGAATAGTATGCACAAATGAAGAAAATAATTCGTAGCAGTAAGTACGAAGTGGCAAGCATCAGCTAGAGTAACATTGAATAGTATGCACAAATCAAGAAAATGATTCGTAGGAGTAAGTACGAAGTGGCAAGCATCAGCTAGAGTAACATTGAATAGTATGCATAAATGAAGAAAATGATACGTAGGAGTAAGTACGAAGTGGCAAGCATCAGCTAGAGTAACATTGACTAGTATGCACAAATGAAGAAAATGATTCGTAGGAGTAAGTACGAGGTGGCAAGCATCAGCTAGAGTAACATTGAATAGTATGCATAAATGAAGAAAATGATTCGTAGGAGTAAGTACGAGGTGGCAAGCATCAGCTAGAGTAACATTGAATAGTATGCATAAATGAAGAAAATGATTCGTAGGAGTAAGTACGAGGTGGCAAGCATCAGCTAGAGTAACATTGAATAGTATGCATAAATGAAGAAAATGATTCGTAGGAGTAAGTACGAGGTGGCAAGCATCAGCTAGAGTAACATTGAATAGTATGCATAAATGAAGAAAATGATTCGTAGGAGTAAGTACGAGGTGGCAAGCATCAGCTAGAGTAACATTGAATAGTATGCATAAATGAAGAAAATGATTCGTAGGAGTAAGTACGAGGTGGCAAGCATCAGCTAGAGTAACATTGAATAGTATGCATAAATGAAGAAAATGATTCGTAGGAGTAAGTACGAGGTGGCAAGCATCAGCTAGAGTAACATTGAATAGTATGCATAAATGAAGAAAATGATTCGTAGGAGTAAGTACGAGGTGGCAAGCATCAGCTAGAGTAACATTGAATAGTATGCATAAATGAAGAAAATGATTCGTAGGAGTAAGTACGAGGTGGCAAGCATCAGCTAGAGTAACATTGAATAGTATGCATAAATGAAGAAAATGATTCGTAGGAGTAAGTACGAGGTGGCAAGCATCAGCTAGAGTAACATTGAATAGTATGCATAAATGAAGAAAATGATTCGTAGGAGTAAGTACGAGGTGGCAAGCATCAGCTAGAGTAACATTGAATAGTATGCATAAATGAAGAAAATGATTCGTAGGAGTAAGTACGAGGTGGCAAGCATCAGCTAGAGTAACATTGAATAGTATGCATAAATGAAGAAAATGATTCGTAGGAGTAAGTACGAGGTGGCAAGCATCAGCTAGAGTAACATTGAATAGTATGCATAAATGAAGAAAATGATTCGTAGGAGTAAGTACGAGGTGGCAAGCATCAGCTAGAGTAACATTGAATAGTATGCATAAATGAAGAAAATGATTCGTAGGAGTAAGTACGAGGTGGCAAGCATCAGCTAGAGTAACATTGAATAGTATGCATAAATGAAGAAAATGATTCGTAGGAGTAAGTACGAGGTGGCAAGCATCAGCTAGAGTAACATTGAATAGTATGCATAAATGAAGAAAATGATTCGTAGGAGTAAGTACGAGGTGGCAAGCATCAGCTAGAGTAACATTGAATAGTATGCATAAATGAAGAAAATGATTCGTAGGAGTAAGTACGAGGTGGCAAGCATCAGCTAGAGTAACATTGAATAGTATGCATAAATGAAGAAAATGATTCGTAGGAGTAAGTACGAGGTGGCAAGCATCAGCTAGAGTAACATTGAATAGTATGCATAAATGAAGAAAATGATTCGTAGGAGTAAGTACGAGGTGGCAAGCATCAGCTAGAGTAACATTGAATAGTATGCATAAATGAAGAAAATGATTCGTAGGAGTAAGTACGAGGTGGCAAGCATCAGCTAGAGTAACATTGAATAGTATGCATAAATGAAGAAAATGATTCGTAGGAGTAAGTACGAGGTGGCAAGCATCAGCTAGAGTAACATTGAATAGTATGCATAAATGAAGAAAATGATTCGTAGGAGTAAGTACGAGGTGGCAAGCATCAGCTAGAGTAACATTGAATAGTATGCATAAATGAAGAAAATGATTCGTAGGAGTAAGTACGAAGTGGCAAGCATCAGCTAGAGTAACATTGAATAGTATGCATAAATGAAGAAAATGATTCGTAGGAGTATGATCTAGCTATTATATCTCGTAGCATATACTAAACGATTTGGGCAAATGTTTAACCTCAGAGCATTTACTTAAAAGCATTTTCTCCTTTTTATGAAATGGTACTACTTTTTTTTTTCAAAAAGGGACTAATTTTTCCTGACACTGTAACAAAATGTATCGCACACTGCTCTCTTCGTTGAGTAAATTCTTTATGTTATAGGTGGGTAACAGAAAACTCTGCCAATGTGTGACTAACAGTAACAAAAAGATTTGGGGCACAATAAGACTTCAAATAAGACCTTCATACGAACTTCGGGCAACGCCAAAAGTGCCTATTACGGCGTACGGCGGAGGAACGGATTATACCATTAAAAAAATCCAGTTCCGCCAGGATTCGAACCCGGGTCTCCCGCGTGCAAAGCCTGTGAGATACTCACTAGGCCGGGGATGCTATTATCTATTGTTACAGCCTCAGTAGGTTGATGCGGTGGATTCATAACCAGGAGGATGTTGGTTCAAATCTAACTCCATCGCCGCCCCTGATCACAATAGATCTAAATAAATGTCGCAGTAATGTATTTTTGCTTGAAGTCTCTTTTACATCTATTCGCTGCAAACTTACAAACCAGCGACCCACATTGACCTCACCCAGCCTGGGTTGGGCCGGAAAAATTCACGAGGGCGCGAACCTACGTGGTCACCCAATTAGAATAATTGCAGTCTCAATAAAGATTTGCAACCAGTTCAATAATAATAAATAATTATCTATTGTTTAACTACTTCATAATAAAACAATGTGGTATTAGTTGAAACTTTACTCAACAACACCACCTGCCTTCAAACACAGGTCCTTATTGATCAGTTCACATCCTTGCTGTCCAAGGAACATTGAGTGAGGTTATAAGAATAAATTTGTTGTTTAATATCATTTAGTTTTGAGGAAGCAATATAAATTATGACCGATGGATGTAACAGTCCATCAGAAAACAAAAGAATAAACAAAGTTGAGAGACACATTACGCAGAAGTAAACATAGAATAAACAACGCAACGGTGTACATTAATGAGTAGCGGTTGGTGATTCAGTGACATATTCAGTGTACAGTTAAAGTAGTGAGTCAAGGCATGCATTTCTTTATTCAGAATGGGAAACTTTTTCGACTGATCGTTTGATTACATTTTTTTTTTTAATTTGGCTTAACGTCTCTTTAACATCTATTGGTCATTCAAGACGGGAATGTTACATTAATCTTCCAAAAAGTTTATCCAGCAATCAATAGTTCTCTCACAAAATTCCAACTCTGATAAAAATTTCGAAAAACCCGAAACAAAAAGTTCTTTATTTGAAGGGGAAATTTTTTTCGAGTGGTTTTCAAAATTTTGGTCAGTTTTGAACGAAGGCTCCAGGGGATTTAACTTTGAAATCTTAAATAGAACTAACCTTTTTTTAATATTTTTTTTTAAAGTAAAGGAAAATGAAAGTATTTTGAAATGTATTTAAGAGATAGGTTTCACAACATGACCGAAGTTATTTCAGCTTGAAGTTGAGCTTCAACTAGAAAGCAAATATAAAGGCGATCCAACTTGAGATAAAATACAATTGCTTAATATTATAAGGAGCTTTTTTTCAGTGTAGCATTTCATTATATAAAAATAATTTATCTTTTTTGGTTTTTGATCATGACATGAATTTGAATGGCTTGTTTTCAATATACTGAAACACGTTGAACATACTATACTAAGCAGCTAAGCACCAATGGAAACGTCCTTCGTCCACAGATCAAATCAATTCCTGACAAATCAAGACTTTAAACGTTTTTAATTCATGTTCCATGAAGTATTGATTTATATTTGTCTGTTCCTGTTGATTGTTACTCATTCCAAAAGAACCACACGCAAACCAAGAACTCACCATGACAGACCAAAACCTTCGACCTCTCCAACCACCACACCGTACTCAATAGATGTAGAGGCGATTATGAAAGAACACAACCAAATGTCAGGTGAGTTTATGGAAGAACACAACCAATTATCTGGTGAGTTTATGAAGGAACACAACCAAATGTCAGGTGAGTTTATGAAAGAACACAACCAAATGTCAGGTGAGTTTATGAAAGAACACAACCAAATGTCTGGTGAGTTTGTGAAAGAACACAACCAAATGTCAGGTGAGTTTATAGAAGAACACAACCAATTATCTGGTGAGTTTATGAAGGAACACAACCAAATGTCAGGTGAGTTTATGAAAGAACACAACCAAATGTCAGGTGAGTTTATGAAGGAACACAACCAAATGTCAGGTGTGTTTATGAAAGAACACAACCAAATGTCAGGTGAGTTTATGAAAGAACACAACCAAATGTCTGGTGAGTTTAACACCACATAACAATCTGGGCCGAATTTCGTTCTTAATTTTTTTTCCGTATCCTTTGTCTATCAATGTACACTTTGCGATTTTCATGGCGTGAATGAAAATTTTATCAAAAAAAAAGATGGTTTCAGAATTTTATTTTTAATTTGGTACTAGATTTTCACGTTTTGATTGAATAAACTGATAGAAAAATTAATTATCCTTCAGTATACAAATTTCAACTCAATGTAAGAAAAATTTAGCACAGTATATTGATTAACATTTGAAGAAGTCGAATGCTGCCTCGCGCGCGCTTTCCTAAAAAATCAAGGGCGCGTGTTATAAATTCTAAAAATCAGTTTTCTGTTCGAACAGGGAGAATGTCAAGAGTAAGAGAAGAAGTAACTTCGTTTGAGAAGAGAAGACAAGCTGTTCTTGAAGAATTTCAAAGAAAAGCTACTGGACGATATAAAAAATGGCCGTTCCCAGTACCTGATGATGACACGTTTGTTATAGAATTCAACACACTCAATCAACAGACTGTCACACACTGGAAAAATGCATCCAGAGATTTTACAGAATTGAGAAGGGAATATGTTCCCGACAGCAGGTGGGTCCAGATCTAATGAAGCGGGATGTTGTAATGTAGCCATCGAGGGGAGCAAGGCAGCTTCATTAGGTGATGGTCCCAAGTCCATGTAAATACAGAAGGTTTGGTGTTAGAAACTGTGCGTGAAACCCAAAATGGAAGTTCACCAGCAAATTGCAGTTACTACGCATTCATACTAGGAGAAGTAAGCGAGGGTTACCGTGCCAGGAAAGGATACAGCTAAAAAGAGTACGCACAGAACAGAAGGTTATGGCATGGTAGAATCAGGAAAGCTAAAGCCGACCCCAAATAGAATTGGGAAATGAAGTTAAAAAAGAGCATGATCAGCCTATAAGTTATATCCTGATCCATGGTCGCCCCCACCCTCGAACTGTATCCGCTCCTGAGTTAAAGTAACTTGGTATTTTATGTGATGTGTTTTGCAGATCGTTTCACGTGGTCGAAATGTTCACCTCCTATCGTCGACAAGGAACAAGATTTTACACCGTCCGAGGATGCGAAGCTTGGGATGGTAATATCTTTGAATATCCTGACTGGCCTCACAAATATGCCGACAATCCTGGTTCCTCTTACTCTGCTCGCTCTGAAGAAGTAGCGACGAGAGATCCAAGAGTTTGGGCATTTACTAAAGGAGAGTCCAGATGTGATCTTGAACCCAGATACCGATTGGGACGTGAACAGGAATTCATTATAGACTTCCCTAATGAAACATTCTATCTACCTCCTGATGGTGAAGCAATAAAGTGGCCTTTAAGAAAATATGAAGACGATCCTGACAGTCGAACTGTGGACATGAGGAACTTGCCATCAGCTCGAAGAAGGAAAAGAAGAGTAACAGTGCCCATCAAGTGGAAAAGGAAATAAATGAAATGTCGACAAGCGAACAGAGGAGAGTGACAAAAATAGTTAATGAAATTGATATTGAATTGAGTTGCCCGGACGATGTGAAGGTCTAGTTTTAACTCCACGATTTTTCATTTGTTTGTCTTTTTGCACTACGATAACTCCCGTATGCTTTACCCAATCTTGATGAAATTTTGTATGTAATTCATAGAATTTGCCAAATGGTGGTCGTTTTAAGTGAGTGAGATCTACAGATACCAGAATTATTAATTACTTTTAACTATTAATCACCTTTTTAAAATAAATATTAAAATAACTTTCTAACGCAGAACCTAAAAGTTTGTAGCTAGGATAAAATCGGCTTAAATCAAAAACCGATATAAGAAGAAAAAAAATGTTTGTTATAAAATAAAGAAAAAATCAGAATTGAGATTGTGAGTTCATCAGAAATACAAATCATTATGTTTTGTAACTTATTTTCTTGTATTACTCACGTAATTATGGCTTGTATTACTCACGCAATTATTGACATGGTTCTTTGGGCCCATGTCTCAAAAAAAAAGAGCGGAGCTCAAAATTGTTAGAGGTCTCCCTCTGTCAAACCTAATAAAACAAAACGAAACTCGATACCAAATAGCAGTAAAGCAGAGACACCCAAGCATCTGTTGTGGGAAGTCATCTCAAACAAGGACATTAACATAAATAAATGAAATCATACTTTCGTAAGAGGGGTCAAATAAGTTTTGGAGACAAAAGTCCCCATGCATCTGCTGCAGGAAGTCATCTCAAACAAGGACAGTAACATAAATAAATGAAATCATACTTTCGTAAGAGGGGGTCAATTCAGTTTTGGAGACAAAAGTCCCCATGCATCTGCTGTAGGAAGTCATCTCAAACAAGGACAGTAACAAAAATAAATGAAATTATACTTTCGTAAGAGGGGGTCAAATCAGTTTTGGAGACAAAAGTCCCCAAGATCCGAACGATTCCCACACCAGCGCCTGTTTCGCCTCCATTATTAGATCTGATCGAACACATCAAACTTACTACAAGTATATCCAGCAAACAGTAGTCTCCTCACAGAGCTTCGGACCTAAAAACCTTATAAAGGTTTCGAATTTCGAAAAACGCTATAACACGTTTTTCTTTATTCGAAAGGAAAAACATTTTCTAATGTTTTTTGAAAATTTGGAATTTTCAGTTGAATGTCCCGTGGGCTCAACTTTGCAATCTCAAATAGAATGACTTCTTGTACTACATTTTTGAAAAGAATAGGAAAATTAAAATTTTGGTTCTGACAATTTTCCTGGGATCCTAGACTATGGTTTAGGGGGCGTGGGGACTACTACCATCGTGAGGTCTATTCCTAGTCTCTGGCTAGCACCATTTAGCCCAAACTTTTTGATACGTAAGTCATTCATTCAGTCAGTTACACATACGGCTGTATAGTATTGTCTAAACTCAAACCAAATTGTCTGTTAGTCCTAATCAGATGACGTGCATCTGATAAGAGAAAGGGTTTATTTGGAATGTCGTTTATTCTATTATGCGTCACTCATGTCGGATACAGTTGGTGTGCTTCTTCCTAACGTTCACATCTTCGGTTACATCACGTGAGTATAATAGTAATCTTGTGCCAACTATGCGTCATTAATGCTCCATCACACGCACCCTTTATTTTTAGGAAAGCGCACTCGGGGCTTCTTCTCGTATTCCTGACTTCTCTCTGTTCAAACCGAAAACTGGTTTTTAGAATTTATAAATTTAATGTTTTTATTTACCACCCCCATCACACGCGCCCTTGATTTTCAGGAAAGCGCACGCGGGGTAACATTTGACTGACTCAAATATTGATCAATGTACTGTGCTCAATTTTTCTTAGATAGAAAATCAAGTTTTCTATCAATTTATTTAATCAAAACAAATTAATATTGATAATACAATTCCGGAAACACATAATACAGAAGGATATAGCAGTATGCTCTCAGGCACGACTTTCCACTTAAATGCCTTAATTATGTGTAATCTATAGGTCCTAAAACTTAAATACGAACGTCATTTGACGTGCTTTTATATCAATGCCACAATATTACCAATGGTGTACTTGTACTGGGGCGAAATGTTTAAGAGTAAACACTACTGATCTACTCAATTCCACTAAATTTGACAAAATTTCACGGCCCATTTTAGCGAAGGGGGTGCATTTCCGAACCCATGTTTATTAAGCAAAGTGACCTTTATTTCAGCTCTAGTATACGTAGTTAAAGGGATTACATGTTTTTTTTTAGAAAAAGAAATAATTTCTATTATTTTCAGAAAGAAATAGATCCAATTTAATATCAACTGAAGAAAATTTCCATTACACTCCATCAATAGAACAAAGATACAAACAAAATGAGAGAAACAATATATACGATGAACACTATTACAGAGAAAATATTCCACGCAAACGACAATATCAACTAAATAATGAATATAACCGAGGCCATAAAACATATGAGCGACCTCATTGGTGGAAACAAGATGAAAACCATTGGAAACAATATTATCCACCAACTAATGAGTTAAGAAGACATCGGGTCTATCCTTCAAACGATAAGAGAGATTTTAAAAATAGGATAGATCCCAAATACAAACAACCCTATCCACAATATAGGGATGGAAGGTATTACAATAGACAAGAAAATAGATATATACAACCACATGTAGAATATAAACCACCAAAAAAATATAGACCACAAAATGAATACAATGAACAAACATACTATGAAAGACCTTACAGAAGACAATACGAAGAATCAGACAATTATAATGAACAAAGATATATAACAGATAATCAAATGTATAATGGTATGGAGTATGACATACATTGTGACCAAGATTTTGATAAGAGAAATGAAAAATCTGCAAATTTTAAGAACAAAATACAAAGTTCTATTTTACAAAAGAACATAAGAAGAAACTATCAATATCAACAAAAATACTATCATCCACGTCAGCCAAAACATAGAATGGATAAAAAAATATATCAGCAGAATTATGATTCTAGAATTGGTGTAGACTATAATTATAGAAATGAATTCTTTGATAATAGAATGGAGCCAAAAATAATTGATAGTAGAGATGAAAAACGAGATTCAATTAGACGAAGAAACTATGAAATAGCAAAAAGAATTGTTGAAAATTATGAAAACCACTATCGAACTAAAGACTTGATAAACCATAATACACAGAAAATAAATGCTAAAGATAAAACTAATGATGAAATTCGAAATACAGAAAGCGAAAGAGATGAAAAATGTGAGAAATTAATAGAATCAAGCAGAAAACTCTCACAAAGTGAACAATTTAGATCAGATACAACCACAATAAAAAGTTCAAAAAAACACTACAGCGAAACTTACACAACTTATGGAATAATAATTGAAAAGTACCGAACAAATAAATGGAATGAACATGAAAGAGAAGTTATTGAAACACAAAAATCAAATGGACATGAAGATAAAAAAGGAGACAACATGGATACTGCTAATGATATCAAGCAAACAGTAGAACAATCAAAAGAGTCACAAAACAGAGAAGTCGTGAATGATTCAAAAAATGTCGAGGAAGATGACAAAAGAAAAATTTGGAAAAATTCCAAGGCATCAAATCGAAATAAGAAACGAAAAAATCAAACACCTGAATATGAATTATATGATACGTATGAAGAATATTTGGATAAAAAATATAAACTTGTGCCTCCACCGAAACCTGATTTTGGTACACATTTTATACATCGAATATTTAATACAAAAGACTGTCATAATGCTGATTGTAAAATACATGGAAGTGGTCAACTACGTTCTGGAACAGTGACAATTACTGAAACTATGACAACAAGTAACATTCAACGAACGAAACGGACGCCAATAATACTTACAAGAAGTGAAAAAAATTATAAAAATCCATTTGAATTAAATGATTCAGAAAAAAATGGAAACAATGAAGCGTCCATACCAGAGGATTTGATTTTAGAAAAAAAACATGAAGATAATGAGAGACCAATGAACAGATTTGAAGATTCGCCAAATAAGAACGCAAAACAATTAGGCGAACAAGAAGATGTCCAAAAAAAGAACCAAATTGGTGACGAGCAACGGAAAAATAATGCCAAAGAACTAAAGTATAAAAATTTCTTTTCAAGTCATCATTACGAAAAAGAAAGGACACTTGATCCAGAAGAAGATTTCAATAGTGAATCTAGTGATTTCCTGTTTCCAGATAGAAAACAAAGTTCAAGTAGTGATAGTGAAATAGATAAAATAATGGGACTAGATAAAATACAACACAATTCTGGCGACAGTGAAGATAAGAATGATTTTAAAAATTATGGAGTATGGGCAAATAAAGATAGTAATATATTTGAGAATGAAAAGAATAAAGTTAAAGAGAATGATGATAGCAGTCTGCCATTTAGTATGAACAACAATAGAAGAAACAAACGATCTGTTGAACTCAATGAAAATGAGAACATCATTATATCATTTGTAAATAATTCTAAAGAGTCGAAGAATGAAAAAACAATTAAAAAATCAAAAGATAAACAATCCATACGAAACATGGTTAAACGATCTTTACATAATTGGTATAAAGATTTACCAAAAACAAATTTAACAAACGAGAAGCAACCTACATTCAAACATCATCATCACATTGTAACAAATACACATCATAATACACACGATAATGCAAAAACTGAAGAATCTATTGATTACTATCGTTACGGTGGATCGTACACAAATGTGGAAGACTACGAAACCAAAAATCCTATAAATAGTGGAGAAAAACGTTATCGGGAACATATTAACCAATTCATTGAACAATCAATGCATGAACGATATAATCCAAAAATAGGAAGATTTGTGGATTCTTTTGAAGAAAGACGAAAAAGATCGATTGAACAACGAAACGACGGTTTAAGAAATACAATGGAAGATTATACAACAACTGTACGAAGTTTAACTTACAAAGTAAAAGAAACCACGTTCGATTTTTTGAATATGTTTTACAAAGCTTTTTCAAAAGTTTCGCCGACTACAGGATCTGCAGATTTAAGTTCGTTTAGTTCGTCACAAATTCAAGGTAAAAATAAAAGAATGTGTTTCAAGAAGAAAAAACGAGTACAAGTTTAACTTCCTGGTGACGATCGGTTCTACGTACTAGGACAACCGGGAACTCATACCATCACAGTTCCAGCCAAAGGTCATTAAAAACTTTTCGGTAATCTCTTATCAACCTATTCTCTTTTACGCTTTAAAAGTACAGCATCCAAAAATCACTTTACACCATCGAGAAATTTCATCCTACAACAAAAGACACTTTTGAATACATCAAAAGAACCATTGTTAGTCTGTAAGATCAGATAGCTTTTAGATGTATAATAATAAAAGCGATTCGATAAAATAAATACCACTTTCTTTTTTGAATCCCTATCTATAAATGTCCCTCATACATTTTTTTTCACAGGTAATTTTCCAGCAAGTAATGACTCTCGTATTGATCATAGTTATTATGATATACTTAAAGAAAAAGTTCGAGATTTAAAACGAGGTGGTCAAGGAGAAATCAAATTACATCAAACAATAAAAAGAAATCCTCGAAAATATACTAAAATTGATAGTCATCCAATGAAAAGTGAAGAACAAAGAAAATATCCTAACATGAAATTTGAACGAGACAAGTCATATAATACAGAAGAATTGGAAGAGATAAAACGTAAACAAAAAAGAGAGAAACAATTAAGATTACAAAAATTAGAAGATAAATTGTTTGATAAAAGAAAAAACATTTTGAAAGAAGAATCTCTTGATGAAGATGGTCAGAGAAAGAGAACGAAGAGACCACCACAAATATTAACAAGACCAAAAATATATGAAATTAAAAACACCAAGAAACCAAACAGAGATGATTTTGACATAGACATACCGTTTAATACAAAACATGATTCCGGTCAAACAACAAAACCAAAAAGAAATGTAGAAAGGTTTAAAAGTAACTTAAATGTGTACACTTATGAACAATCTAACGTTGGAACTAATTTAGAAATTACAATGAACGGTGGACAGGAAATAGTAAGTACCAGGCAACTTGCCACGCAACCATACTTGGAGACATGTGAACGCAGAAAAAACCCAAATGATTCAGACCGTACACACGAAACTTATAATATATATAACGAAACGACGACAAACAAAAACGATCAAAATATAAAAAATATATTCCAAGGAAGTATAATAAATTCACAATTTAGAAATTATTCATTTAGTGACAAACCTTTCACGAGGATTAGAACAAAACGGCCACCTCAAATATTGACAAAATCAAAAATGTATGATGTGAAATCTAAAAAAACATCAATTATGGTTGGTATAAGGAAACTGAGTGGCGATTTTGAGTACCATAACATTGAACATTATGACCAAACTCGAGTAAAAGAAAATATGGAGCAGACCGAAAGAATAGAACAGATTAACAGAAGTGGGGTGAACATGAACAACTTCTCACAAACAATCGACAATATTGTGGAAATGACACAATTAAGAAACAATGAAAATATTGATGAAAAATTCAATCGAGAGAAAAGAAGTGTTTCACAAAATTCAGGATCTGTACCAGAGGCAAAATATCATAAAATTATTGAAACCAAAAATTTGGAATTTGATTCTGAAATCTCAGAAGGCAACATTGGTGATTCTTGTTTAAGAAAACTTGAAGAACTTGCCGACAAATATGAAATCAAATGGAATACAAGTTCACTGGATAGAATATATTGGAGTATCACAACCCCAGTCTATTCCAGTAAGTAGAAATGTTGCTGATCTTTGTTAAAACACTTGGTCCGTAGGTTGTTGTTGCTTCGAATCTCACCGAGAGAAAAATTATAAATTTTTCTCACAATGGCATGGCTGAAAAAAAAGTGTGCGAATTATTGTGCAAAACGGTTCGGGCATGAATATAATTTTATAAACCTGGTCCTTGATAACATTCAGTTTCGGTGCCTCCTGAACAAAAATGAAAGAACAGCGAAGTCGAAATGGAAGAAATGTGGATAGAGTTCTCATAACAAAGCATAGACAGTTTAGAAATAAACCCTGGGGGGCAAAATAATCTATTTGTTATTCATTTTCAGCAAGAATTCTCAAAACCTTTACATTAGATTACAATAGTAATAAAATGGAAAACTATTCACCTACCATGGATTCAGAATATTTCAGAAAAATGTCAGAAATGTATTCACACATACCAGAAAATTCAACATATAAAATTAATTTTATTTACGATGAAAAATACTTAGAAGAGATGAAAATTTATGAAAAAGAAGAACGCGAGAAATTGAACAAAGAAAAAGAAGTTGAAAAACAAAAACAAAGAAAAGAAAGACGACAAAAAAATAGAATGATAGTTATATTGAAAACAACAGGAAAAATAAAGAAAACAATATTTCATGTAGACACGTTTGAAGATGTTGGGGAGACTACTAAAGTACATGATTGTGGTGATCTTTTAAAGGTAAACCAAATGTCAGAAAGAAAAAATGTGTTTGAAATACAACAAAATGGAAATATAAAGAGATATGTCGAAGACATTCGCAATGATTCTGACGGGAACCTTAATAAGATGAACTATGAAACAGAAAATTTTCAAATGAACGGAAATTTAAAGATATCAAAGAATGATCATACAAGAATTAAAAAACCCGGCACAAAATATGATAAAAACTTAGGGACAAAATGTAATGATTATGTCATACCGAAATATATGCACAGAACAACAATTGAGGGATCTAAAATTATTTATTCAGATTCACATGAACATTTATTTAGTTCTATACAAGAAGAAGAGGGGGACTTATGGAAACTACATTTTAAGAAAAATGAAGAAGGAAAACAAAGTAAAACACAGAAAAAGTGTGATGATACAATCGACAGTAAAAGGGGAAAAAGAGAAATCAAAGACAAGGACAGAACAAGAAATGTAAAAACATTAACTTCAAAAGTAATAATACCTTCAGATTCAAATGAACGATTATTTAGTTCGATAATCGAAAATGATGAAAAACACATTCCTAATCATGCAGATGTACAAACAAGTAGGAGGAATAAAGAAATTACTCAACATAAACCCCCGAATTCCAAAGAACCAAAAGAGTCTTTATTTAGCTCACTACAAAATGAAGATGACAATATCAAACAGATATCAATACACAGGTTGGAAAAACAAAAGAAGAAGAGAAAAAATACACAGCCCAATTCTAGCGAACCGTTATTTAGTTCAGTGCTCGAAGAAAGAAAAAATGTAAAGCAACAATCTAAAACAAAAAAAGAAAGTAAAGAGTTGTCGGAATATAAAAAAAGTGGAGAAGAATCGAAAGAACTACATTTAAACACCAATGAATTTGAGTATGAGGAACAAAAGGCAATAAGTCAGTTCATAGAAACTACTGTGGATAATAAAGGAACCAAAGAAATAAATACAAGAAATGAACATCCTACAACACCAACAATAGACGAAGACGAAAAAAATATATTCAGTGATTTAGATATTGACGACAATCAATTTGAAAATCTAAACAAACTCCAATACGATCATTTAACAAAAATGATAGAAGAACATTTACGAGAAATTAATTTTACAACGAGAAAATATCTAACATCATTAAGTCGTAAAGAATATAGAGCTGAAATAAGACGACAAAGAGAACTTGAAAAAGCATTAATCAATAAAAAGTTACTCGAAATGAAATATGGAACACATAAACCAACTTCGAGAGCAGATAAATTAAAAGAAGATCGAGAATTTCACGACAGAATTATGAGAGATATGGAAAATGATCGAAAACAATATCCAGAATGTTTTACAAATTTTAAAATAGAAGATTCAAATGAAGAATGTGATCCAGAATGGTATGAACAATTGAAGAGTGAACACGGAGGCAAAGGTCAATATAGTGAATTGGGAGAGTGGGAAAAAGAAAGACTAAACTATCCTGAACGATTTACTGAACATCCAATAGAAGATTCGGTAGATGTGAATTGGAAAGACGAATGGGAACAAGGCTTGAGACAAGAGCTTGATCAATTCAAAGACAGATGAAGTAATGCACAAAGAGAAAGAGAGAAAGAGAGAGAGAGAGAGAGAGAGAGAGAGTGGGAGTACTAGTGGATCACTACGTCACATGTGATTGGTTCTATTGAGAGAGTGTGGAGAAAGTCTACGCTATCATGAGAGATTTACTAAACATCCAATAGAAGATTTGGTAGATGTAAATTGGAAAGACGAATAGGAACACGATTTGAGACAAGAGCTTGATCAAGTAAAAGACAGATGAAATAATGCACAAAGAGAGATAGAGAGAGAGGGAGAGAATTCATGTGGACCACTACGTCAGAGACGAGTCCACAAAATGATTTACAAATAACTCTTTCTTTAAAAGTATCCCAACCCCTTAGGATTACAGATGCCGGGGCGGTTACACAGGTAATTGGTTCTGTTGGGAGAGTGTGGAGAAAGTCTACACTATCTTGAGAGATTTACTAAACATCCAATAGAAGATTTGGTGGATGTGAATTGGAAAGACAAATGAAAGCAAGACTTGAGACAAGAACTTGATCAAGTCAAAGACATATAAAATACATAATTTAGATCAGATGCTAAAAGACCAGTCGAAATGTTTGTTTGGGATGTTACTTGTATGCACACTTTGGCGAGAAAAAAAACATCGATTACTCATTAGAAGGCCCTCGTCAAGCTGCTGGAGGTAAAGTTAATTCTTTAAGTACCTACCTAAGAATATCAAATTAAAGGGATTTTTTATCACACGAAATAATGGAGAGAGTAGAGAGATTGCTACTTGTTGTTCACCCGTTCATCAGATTTATAAATTCATGTTTTAAAAAATGGTAGAAACAAATTGAAATGGGGTTACCAAAAAAATGACCCGTGGCTGGAACTATCATGATATGAGTTCCAGGTCGTACTGGTACGTAGATTATCCCTGCCATTGTGAAGACAAGAGTTTTAGTGATGTGCCGGGGGTAAATAACCATTTGTGTAGGGAAAATACCCAAAAATTTGGTATTTATAATATCAATATTATAAGTTTGAAATTTCCTCCATAAATCTCAAAGAAAGCTGAATTAGGATGGGAAATTCGTAGGCAGTATTTTTTTTTTTTTTAGATTAAAAAGATATCAAAATATATTTTTTTAATCCATGCTTTTACATTATTATTTTTGTCTATTTTTTAAGATATTAGGCAGAAAATCACATACATTCGGTTACTATCGGACACGATGATATTATTAATTATTTATTTAGCATTACTTCTATATAACCAATTGAAATTTAGAACTCATAAACATACTTGTTACCGAAGGCCCAATTCCATTTATGACTTGCTATCTTTCCATGGGGAAAAGTAAATTATACTTGAGATTGTAGAAAGTTACTCGAGGGTGACATCCTCATAGGCCGAGTTCACCTAATGGTATAAAATAACACAGAAAGCAACTCTATAATATCAGTATGTTTGTAACTATTGTATTCCTGACGTAATTATATTACAGTGATTGTCATGATTCTGGGGGCCCATGTCAATTGTCAGCTTCCAAGAATAGATGTATGATGACAAATAAAAACCTTAGCAAGACTACAACTGGAGCTGCTGTCTCATACATCTGGCTACTCAGTAGTATTTATTGACTGACTGAATGTCAGTATTGTCAGTATTTATTGACTGACTGAATGAAATATACTTCGAGAGGTGATAGAGCTCCTAACAGTCAACAAAAAGAATTTGAAACAATAAAACATTAGTCAAATTAGTATGAAATAAAATATGCTTACTTACCAAGCGCCAAATAGACAGGAAACAAGGCTAAGAAATAAAAGTAGCTGTCAATGTTAGCGGCCAAAGTTAACTTCCTCAACCAAACGTTGAATATATTGACGCTAGTAATGGGATGATAAGAGTGGGAGCCAGCTGGAAAAACAAAAAAAAAACTGTAAGACTCGGACCTCACACTCCGAAAAGCGAGAATTTGACCGAAAGATTAGCCATTTTATGGGAGGGGGCATTCCCATTCATGCCCCCTCCTATAACTAAACTAAACTTTCTGTTCAAATATTTCCGGACAAACCCACATACACACAACACATTTCATTTTTATTATATATTAAGATTGGCAGGACTAAATTGGCAGAATTTTCATTCGATTGCTCTAGTAGTTGAAACCATAATGGTGATTATCATATGTATTCATCATTCAGTCAAAAAGCTGGTTTGCACCAACTCTCCATTCTCTTCAGCTAACAGTAAGATGTTACACTCATATCTTTTATTATATTGTGTTGGATATATGCCGGGGGAAGTCTTCCACTAGTGTTTTCCCCTCAATAATTGCTTCAATCACCCTTGTATCTGATAAGTTGTCTTATTAATTTTGCTCTTTCTATTTTTAGTTTTTCAGGATTGTTCTTTCTTCTCTTGCTCTTCTAAAGACCTCTTCATTTGTGATAAGATCCACCCAACTTATTTTTAACATTCTCCTCCAGCACCATGTCTTAAAATCCTTCTTCCTCCACTTTTGCTCTTCTAAAGACCTATTCATTTGTGATACGATCCACCCAACTTATTTTCAACATTCTCCTCCAGCACCATGTCGTAAAAGCCAATAACCTTTCTTCCTCCACTTTTCTAATCGTCCAAGTCTCACTACCCTACATGGCTACACTCCAGACAAGTTTTTATTAGCCTTTTCCTCGTAATTATATTTATATTTCTGGATGTAAAAATTCTAAATGAATAAATAAATCGAAAAAACTCAACTCAAGACAAATAATTCAAACATAAATAATATTTTCAAATAAAAATATAATTAGGAAAAATCTGTGTAAGTTACAGATTTTTTTTTTTTTTTTAATTTGGCTTAACGTCTCTTTAACATCTATTGGTCATTCAACACGGGGGTTTTAGCCTTCATTCGCTGGAAACTTGCAAACTAGCTACCCACATTGACCTCACCCAGCCTGGGTTGGGCCGAAAAAATGAGCCAACGATACGTGGTGTTCCCAGGCGGTCACCCATTCAAGTAGTGACCACGCCCGACGATGCTTAACTTCAGTGATCTGACGGGAACTGGTGTACTTAACGTGGTATGATCGTTGGCTAAATTAAATAATGAATGAAGAATTAAGATCGAATAATAAATGGTAAAACCCTTCATTACGCTTTAAAGAGCATTCACACTAAGCAGTGACAGTGCTGTGACCGACAAGTGATCCGCTCGGCAAAAATAAAAATATTGTTCCAGGCATTTGAAGGAATATGTTCATACTAGACCGGCACGTAACAGTGACAGTGCATCACTGTGAGCTCACGGTCAGCGGGAATCACTTGCCAGCACTATCACTACTTAGTGTGAATGTTCCTCTATTGGCGTAAACACATAAAATTAGAAATTAGTATTTACCTACATACCTGATACATAGTAACTCGCAGATCTTAAATAACACAGAGGTACAACACAGGCTAGAATAAGGAGGCCGAAACATGTTTGGAACTGAAATAAAATTCAAAAATGATATTTACAACGAGAAATTACGTAAGTCAACGTAAATATATTGTGCCAAGGTTCATCCGGTGGAGAAATTATGTTTTACATTTCGGTTCCCATCTCCTGGATATTTCTAATTCAATAGTGGTATCATCGTGTTCGATGGTATCCAGATGTATGAGACAGCAGCTCTAGATAAGTTGTACTCTACGGCTAAACTTTTCAAATCTCATCATTTATCTGTTCTTAGAGAATGATAATTGACATGGGCCCCAGAATCATGGCAAGCCTCCAAGAAGGCATGATCAGTGGCTTGGGAGGAGACGAGGAGTTTATGTACGTAAAATCAAATATGTTAAATAAATCAATTATTATTATTAATCGCTGTATTATAATTACGTCAGAGTTACAAGTATAATAATATTACAGAGTTGATTTCTGAATTATTTAACACCATCAGCTCAGCGGCATCAGTGGACTCTGCCCGTAAGAATGTCACCCTCACGTAACATCTTCCAATCTCAAGCATGATTCAATTTTCCTCAAGGAAAGTTAGCAAGTAATAAATGGAGTAGAAGAAAATACGGCTTCGGTATACTTTTCAGTACCTACTTGAAATTTCCACACCCAAAATATGACCTTTTTCTATAGGTACTCATTAGGGTCTAAATGGTTCTCGAAATGATTCGTGATCTACAAGACATTTTTTTCTTGGCTAAACGACTCTTTAACATCTATTGGTCAATTGAGATGGGGGTTTTACTCTCCTTTCGCTGGAAACTTACACAGTCAGCTACCAAAATTGACCTGACCCAGCATGAGTTGGTCCGGGAATAGTCAGTATCATCCGGGATCGAATCTACGTAGTCCCCTACCAAGTAAAACCTCACTTGATGTTGCTACACTTATGTTAACGGGTGTATTGAACGTGCTATTGACAACGCTGGCTGAAAATATTACTTTTAATTCAATATATAGGTTTGCCGAGCAATGATATTCATTGTCTAAATCATTGTTATTAGACTGCTATGCATGTCTTCGACAGTACAGTGGAGTTCAGAAGATAGACTTGGTCTGTTCAATGACCTGGTCTATCCCAATGTAGCAAATTCATGAAATAACTCATTAATACAATATGATTAATAATGATTGACATTGAGTTAGTTATCTATCTTCCTTATTTAAATATAGTTGAAACTTATTATGGCAGCGCATTGACCTGTAGGCCAAAGGCCAAGTTGCGTTAGGGTTATTTAAATACAGAGTACATCTGTACACTCCTGCACCCTTGTGGGGACTGAAGCCACCATCGGTCTACCACCAGAAACATACATATTCCGTCTCGAATGACCAATATATGTTAAAGAGACATTAAGCAAAAAAAAAAATCTTCGTAGAAGTGTAGGATAAAAAAGAATCTCTTGGCAGAAAAAAAATCAGGACATGGTTCTCAGCAGGGCTTTTTCAAAGCTGCAACCAACAAAGTTAAAATTTCCAATATAATTGCCAACATTTGTAGAACGGATAGGCAATAGAAGAAGTATATTTCCAATTAAGGAATAATAATAAAAATAAAATAACTCACAAAGGTCGTTACGTTAGCCATCAACAGAAGCCTTGACAAAAATTCAAAGGCTAATTTGGTTCCATCCAATGAGAAGGGATGCTGGATTTCATTTGTTCTTCCTAAGACATCAACCGCCTTCACCTGAACAGAAAGATTACAATTTAACTATGAGGCATCACAATTCTACAATTTATGTAGGTAAATATTGCGGAACTCCATGGCCAAGTTGTTTAAACCATTGGTCCGGAAGTGTAATCCAAGAGATTAGTGATTAAGTATATTATTTAGTACTATTTTACAGACCCCCGAATGTGGTGCTATATAATTCTTGGACATAAAATACAGCCAGTATATTTATTAAATAACGACAGCCAGATTCCCAGAATATTCGGTGTGGTATCGACTATTGCATTATTTAAGTGGCACAGGGAACTCTAGTTACACATCACCCGATAATTTATTAACCAAAATGTTAATTTGGCACACCAAGAGAACCTAAACAATATCATTCTTTAATACGTAATTGCTATTGCCTGAACTCAATATTGTTAGCCAATAGAAACCCTGAAAATACGCCTAACGATCGATTAGAAGAAAAAACGTCAAATCGAGCGTCATTAATTACATTCTAATTTTATATAAGCAAGGAAAAAACAAATACACATGGGAGTCCGCAGATCAAGCAATTAGCACACTTCCCCAAAGAACCAGTGTATTTCTGTTTTCCTTACTTATAAAAAAATGTGTGAAATGCTATAAGTAAGCGGCTGTCTGAGAGCACCATAAGGCATGAAAGCTTGACGCAACACATTCTAAAAGCAGGTATAGGCAAGAAATGTAATAGAGAAAGACTGCCATTGAATTACTGTACACACCTAATGAAGGAAATTGGATATAAGGCAATGAAACAGTTGGCTAATAATACAGATGAATGGAAGACTACTGCAAAGCCAGTCGTTTTACTGTTACTTAAAGATGAAATTGGTACTTTTCAACATTATCATCTTGTTGTTCTTACTTTTCTATTGAAGTTTGGGGTTTACCTTAAAAACAAGTTTATACTAATTTGAAAGAGATGAACAAGGAGTACCTTTTTCCAAAGGAAAACTGCTTCCCATGCCAAAATAATCCCAACATTATTCCTTGAAAAAAAAAAAAAAACTCACATGCAGCGTATGTACACCAGAATTGTACAAACTAGGGTTCCACGCATGTGTATACAAAGCGCCTTCCACATGTTTACAGCGAGACCACTCTGTATCTTCATCGATACGTAAACTCACTTCTGAGACGTCCATAGTTGAGAACACGAGAATTCTGTCAAAAGAAACATAAAGTAATAAAATTAATTTGTTTTGAGTTGGGCTTCAGTACCTATACAGATACCATACCATAACGGAAAAGCAGAAAGATTGGAAACTCATGCAGTTACATGTGGACAGTCGCTAGAGTGCGACACACCACACCCAAGAGACTGTACATACGAACCAACGACATAATTATTAATTAATATTACCCAAGTTAAGATTACACTATGCATACCAAGTACATTTTTTTTGTCTCAGTCGTTATCGCTCCACAATAACGATGTTGGTGTGCACACTCAATCAGCTGATATATGTCGATATCACAATACCTTCTTCAAATCACTCCATTTTTAAAAACACCTTTGCATAGGTTAATGGATTTGTTATGATGATACAAAATATAAAGAGTATACTCTTGCACGGAAAACGCTGACGTGAAGTGTGTCACATTTTTATGATTATTTAAGGATTCCGTTCTGTAATCTTCTGAACAACAAAAAGTAAAATATAAATAAAAGTGAGAAGTTAGGATTCAATGTTGATGTATACCTCCAGAAACACAAGATTAGAACTAAGAGACACGTATGACGTAATGCGCAGATCTTTACGAATTCTGACCTGGTCTTAGTAACATACAATTACAACAGGTTCCAATATTTTCAAAGATTTTATATTGGTAGCGACTTGACCACGACTAATAATAAAACATCAAAAGTAAAAGACATAGTCATCACAGCATTACATAATAATAAATAGACTTATTATACTGCCTTACTAAGTCCCTTAAGGGTCTTGTTCTGCCAGTAGTAATCTCAAGTCATATTATTGTGTGCTCAAAATCTCATATGGTGGCTGGATTTGAACCGACGCGACACCCTGCTGTTTACCAGTTAGAGCGTCTTACCACTACACCTCCAACATTAAAAGCAGAATTGACTTTTTTTTCTCCTGTTCTGTCATAATATCCTTCTTTTCTGCCTCGGTAATAACTCACACTACATTGTGTATGGGTTATTTATTGATCACTTCCAACTTAACTCTTTAGAGATGAAAAGGAAGGATGCACAAATCAAATTTTTGAAGAAAATTTGTAAAGGTTCCGTCAGTCATATCTATTTGAACGTTTGTCCTATTTTGTTCAAAATCCCCAATAGTAGGAAGACTTACATGTTCCCCTATAATAAAAGCCAAGTCCCTCTACAACAATATGCCGGTGAAGCCGGAATTTTTTTTTCCGGCTTCACCGGCATACTGTTGTAGAGGGGTTCCCTTGAGCGTTAGTAATTGCTGCACTTGTGTCTAAATCTCGCACTCATAAATGTAGTGCAGACGCTATAAAAAAAAGGTAATTGCGACGTACTTGATAAGAGAAGGAACTAACCTGATGAAAGAAGGAACTAACCTGATGTGTTCTGAGTGAACCATACTTTGAACAGACTCTCTGGGAGACAAAAATTGGGCATGTTTAGGATTGGTCGTCAAAATAATGGGCCACGTTCCATGGTGTACGTCAATAAATGAAAATACACCATGATCCAAAGCGGCCACACGAAAACTAAAACAAAATAATAATAAAGTTAGGCTAACCAAATTATAAATTAGAAAAGTATTTTCTAAAAAGAAAAGTATTTTCATGTGTCGGCCTCCTGACTCAGCTGGAACGATTTTATGAGGGCGTATTTTTCTTGAGATTGTGAGGTGTTACTTGAGAGTGACATCCTAACGGACTGAGTCTGCCTGAGCTGATGTGTTAATACAGGGAGGCCCAACCGGCCGATTGCGGAGCTATTTCGCGTCGATCGCAAGACTTTTCGGGTGGATATATATATATATATATATATTTAAAAAAAAAGACAGTAATTCCTTTTAAATCCTTTTAAAAGTAACAACATGAATCATTATTTCGTGTTTATTATTAGCATGACGGGAAGTCATTTGTAGGGAGAATACAACGCAAGGAAAAAACTTTTTCCTATTTCTTAGTCAACTACTCGGTTCACAAACCAATTGAATTTAACGATTTGCAGGGTAGTTACCGTATCTTCTATCTATGAATGTGCAATTTAAACATAGATCTCACTTCATTCCAATTTTTTACAACTTACACTCTGCTCGATTTCCAATCAGCCAATTCCAATTCCAGGATACCATTGTGTTGTCTGGTATACATGTGAGGTACTGCTCCACCAAGTTGGTGAAGATGTCCACAGAGATAAGCCACTGCATGGGAATCTTTGGCCATAATTTTTCGAATCTTAAAATAATCATACAAAAATGGTAATTAATATATTATAACTTATAATATCACGTAAGTATATGTAAAATCAGGATCACCTACATACAAAGACGTCTACGCTACCGGTACAACCCCATTATTTTATCCACTCAATATTCAGCCTTGGTAGATCAGTGGTCACAGCGCATGCCTGGAAATCCAGGTATCGCCGATTCAAAAACCAGCCTTGGCATGGTATGTTATCCTCTATATGAGATTTTGACAACAAAATAATGCCAAAATTTGGCTTACCGCCGGTAGGACAAGACCCTTGAGGGACTTAGCAAGGCGGTATAATAAATCTATTATATCACTCCCTCCAGTGCAATTTCAACACCCATCCGTGTAGGGTCCTCTTGTGTCAACCAAGACCACCTCGCCATGTGAGGAGAACTCACATTACGACCTATCAAGACCAGGTCTGTAAGCATATCCCTCCTGTTGGTCTAGGCGTACTTAACAGATTTTAATAAAATATTGTATATCTTTGAAAATGCTTTATTTAAGCTCGAGCAGCCCTATTCGTATATTGGCGAGCTAAATTCCTCTTTAAGGCCATGAAATCCCCTGCACCTAAGCCCCAGCTGGGCTTTTTGTGCTTGGAAAGTAGCCTGTGTGCCTAACTAAGGTCAAAGATCTGAGCAAGCTTGATTAGCCTTTTGGCTTGGTGCTATTTGAGGATGTCAAGCAATTTCCTCATCCTCCCCCAGAGTCTACACAAAAATTGGTGCTGATAAAAGCCAATAGTGTGCAGGTGTTTTCTCAGACCAGTGCCTAATGTCTATTAATATTTTTGCGACTGAGATCAAGGATCTCGATTTTAAGGTTCCTAGATGGTCCCGGTAACATTGCCCCACTGTATAGCGCCCCAAGTTGAGAACCACTGTGGTATGTGTCACCTCTGGAATAGTATTACTCACATGTTGATTTCCCTGAGTAAGAATAGTAGATGTTGGATAATGACCAAACCAGATACTTTTTGTTGAATTGACATTGCCTCGAATAATACTTTCCACATGATCTATTTCCTCATTGTCCAGAACACCAATAAAATTAAAAGGTCGACGAGGACCAGGATCCAAACATGCGTCTAAAGCTACAAAAGCTATATCATCATTTGTTGGAGTTTTTATATGATGGACATAGGATCGAGGATATTTCTGACCTTGAATGGAATATTTACGATAGTAGTTAGACGTGGACGTCAGGGATGGAATGTTGAAGTTGTCTGAAATCAAATCAAATAAAGGATATTAAAATAAAAATATTTTTAATGTTTGATGAACAGTAGTCTGTTGAAAATGCTGTACCTGCTGTTCTTACATGAATTAATGATTGGAAA
This sequence comes from Pachypsylla venusta, assembly GCA_012654025.1. NCBI lineage: Eukaryota > Metazoa > Arthropoda > Insecta > Hemiptera > Aphalaridae > Pachypsylla > Pachypsylla venusta. The sequence goes on from CM022875.1 coordinate 12,624,738, forward strand.
GGTAGATAGCCCATTTGGTTTGGTCTCAAAGTTGTTGTTGTTGTAGCAGCAATCATCAGCCAAAGAAGGTTAAAATCAATGATATTGGTAAACATATCATACATGACACAGGGGCGTACACAGGATTTTTTTTCGGGGGGGGGGGCTGGGCAAAAGGTACCTATACCAGAACAGCATCGTGGCGTTGAACCCATCTAGTTTCACAGAGAGATAATGTAAACAATGTGAAAGCCAACGATCATACCACGTTGAATATACCAGTACTTGGATGGGTGACCGCTTGGGAACACCACGTATCGTTGGCCTGGTAGCTGTTATAGGCGCCCGGAATAGATTTCGAAGTGGGCTCGCCCTCCCCCAACGATAATCGAATGTTTCTAGATATAAAAGGTGTAGCAAAGCCCTATAAGACTGGCATCTAGGGCGGTCCGCCCCACAGTTTCTACGCCTCTGCCTATTAGGTAATGTACTCTATCGCGTCTAAGATATAGGTTTTTTTTAACTCCTTCAGTTTTTGTCTTCTTTAAGAGGTTTGGAATTCTTCTGTTTTTCTACATCACCCAGGAGGTAACAGAACAGATCCATTCTTTTTTTAGAGGAAATCGCCAAGAGCTCTAAAGAAACGTCTGTTAGTTTATGGGATCCTTTCCTTTGTAGGAAACAGGATCACATAATCATCCGAATAAATATAGTTCGAATAGCCTCTTACATAGTTACAACCTAATTAGTAAGCAATGAACTTCGAATTATGGGGAAAAAAAAAATACTAAAATAATCAGCGGCCAACAATATATTAGACTTCAACCTAAGTTCCGTTTTTAAATTTCTTGTATGGAATTGATATGAATAGGCATCAAAATTCAAGTTCTAGCTTTTTCCACTCTGGTTTTAGGCCGAACCGTCAAAAAGTGGTCTCCAATCACTAACTAGCGGCCAACAATATATTTCACTGCAACCTCCGTTGTATTTTTTAATTTATTGTATGAAATTGATATGAATAGGCAGCAAGTTTAAAGTTAGCTATTGCCTTTCTCATTTTAAGCAGGATATGGGAAAACCGCTAAAAAGCGTCATTTCAAGTCTCTAATACTTGCCGTTCTTGAGATATCTTGTCCACAGACAGACACACA
>CM022875.1:12625907-12664386 GCA_012654025.1 Pachypsylla venusta
CCTACGTTGTAAATTGGGGGGGGGGGGGCTACAGCCGACCAGCCCCCCCTTGTGTACGCCCATGACATGACAGCAAATCATAATCATCATTAGAATAAATAAGGTTGATCGCTGTGAAACGATGTGGGTATTCTTTCGATTTTGATGGTCTTTGGCCAAAAATATTTGGGTGCTTGGGTTGCCCTGGTACGTACAACCAACCATCTGAAAACATGGTCTCCGTATTCCGGAATTCCGTGTGAGAGGGAACGGTACGTACTTCGACATTTCCCGATTGAAATATTGTCTTACAAACAAGACACCAGTGATCAAAATGAAATCAATTTATGCGCCTAACATAAAATCGTAGTGAGTTCTACCGCAACCGTAGATGAACACGGTAGACCATTGAAACATTTTTTTTAAAAAAAATGTCACCTTCAAATAACTCCTCACAATTTCAACAATGATTTATTTTTGTTCATTTTGGTTTTGGGACCTTTGGGATAGTCAGGAAAAAAAATAACTCCCCTCAAAATTTCATATTTTATACACTTGGTACGTAGAATCCAAAAATCTAATAAAAAATCGTTTATCTGCTGTAATGGGCACTTTTGCCAATTAGCGTTGACCGATTTTTATGAAATTTGGTATGAATTTTTTGGTTTGGTATTTTTATAAAATTTGACAGATTTTTATGAAATTCGGTAAGAGCCCCATTTGGGGTCTAAAATTTTAGTATGGAACCCTATATATGTGACTGACGGTGACGGAAAGTTGCGGAACACAATAAGACCCTAAATGGGACCTACATACTAAATTTCATCAAAAATCCGTCAACGCTAAGTGCCTTTCGCGGCTGACGGTGTGCTTTGGGCGAACGGATTTTTATTCTATTTTTGGATTCTGCATATCTTAAAACGTAACATAACAAATTTGGGGGGGGGGGACTTTTTTTTATCCAGAAAATAATATACCCATGTGTCACGTTGGCAGAGATTTTAGTTAGTCATCGTAAATTACTAACTAATTGCATAAAATACGTTATGTCCTCGAGGGATGTCATGTCTTCAAGGTTCTCCAATTTATTTTTGAAAATGGACGTTTTTTTTTTTTTTGCGATTTGCGGAATTCGCAATCAAATCACATTATTATTAGTTTTTTTCAATTTTCTTATTTTTACGAAAATTCTTATGAATGGGATTGTATAGGTAGTTTGCTAGTTATTATAGGCTAGTTAAGGTATCTGATTTATGTGTCACACTAACTCATTGTGTTCTATGTTAGCAGAAAAAAAAAATGCTAGTTCCCCAAAGTGCAACAAAAGAAACAAAGTTTGAATATGGATGTAAACGTAATTTCATGACAGTTTCAAAAATGATAAAATATGGTGTTTACAAAATTTGTACCTTCANAAAAAAAAAAAAAAAAAAAAAAAAAAAAAAAAAAAAAAAAAAAACGCAATATTTGAATTTACAAAAGTAATTCTTTACTATTTCATGATGGACGGTTTTTGTTGCATCTTAAAATTCCAATCCTTCCTCAAGGTATTTGAGTGGTTCGCAAATTCCAAAATACCCTAATGCTAGGTATGCTTTTCTTGTGTACATTTACTTTAAAAATTTTTTAAACAAAACAATATTTATAAAGAAACTAGTTTCAAAACGCTCGATTCATCATCAGTCTAGTCGAAAGATGGAAGTTGACTGCTTATTTTAAATAGTGTTTTTGGTAAGTGTTTTGTTTTAGTTTAATTTATTTAAAAAGTAAATACTTCCTAGTGTTCCCGTGGCTGATTGCCATTATGAGGATGTTCTCCTCTTGGCGTACCATGGTTTCCCCTAACATCCAACCACACTGTTCTATTCGTAATGTGAGTATCCCGCAATGTGTTCCAGTAATGTAGCCATTCTTTTTCATATTGTTGAGAGCCAAGTTCATTTTTATCTTTTGCATCTGTCAAGTCACCTGGAAAAAAGTGATCATTTATAAATATTGAAAGAACACTACCAAATTTAGTGAGATTTCTGTTTAGATATCAAGTGGATATGTCATGGTAACCTTAGGTTTGATTTTTAGGGTCATTTCAAGGTCAATTTTATATTTTTGAAATGAAACTATGTATTTTCAATGCACATTCAAATTATCCATTAAAAACTTCATACAATCTAGTACTCACTTGAATTCTTGAATTTTTACCTGGACATCCGTGTCTGCAAATATCAAATTGAAGCTTCCGAACATAACTCAGCCCAAATAACTGACTGAAATTATCGTCATAAACAAAATCTCATTCTTGTCTATAATATTCCGAGTTTATTTCTACTTTAATATGATATGTCACACATAGATATCTAGAAAGACATCTCAATGACAGAGCGTGCATCACACTCAGCTTGCCTGGTTCGCATCCTGGTCATTACGATTTTTTTTTTTTTCAAATTTCAAAAATGACGGACGATTGTGTTCCGATTTGAAAAAAAAAAGTTTATAATTCATCAGTCTTTTTACCTAAATATTTTTTGTCGTGACGATTTACAAACGTGTAATTGGAACATCTCCATTTACTCATGTTACTGGATCATCTAAAGATTTTTTTCGCAAGAGGAACGTTCGCAAAGGGACACGACGAAAATTTCGTGACAATACAAAAACCGGGAATTCCTAGTGGAATCGAAAACTCCTAGTGGCAACATGGCATTACATTTGCTTGAAATTTTATTAATTGACAAGTAATCATCTCTTACCACTGGCTATGACAAGGGAAGGTTTGATAGCGTCAACTGTTTCATTACAAAAATTATAAAACTCAGATATTCTGGACTCGTCTTGAAATATGCTAATATGAATGTCAGAAATCTGAAAAATAAAATCACATTTTTTACGGACGAGATTCGTAACTTTTATTGTGCTGTCTCTTCAGTTATCCTCCGAGTACAACAAGGTTAGAATGGATGGAACCCAGCCTAACCATACTTCAACACGCAAATGTTTATTTCGAACCTAATGCAATACTACTTCCAACGCGTCCTACCCAACGAATTGGGTGTTTATACCATCGAGGCATGGCCGTATAAACGTAACCTAACCATGGGTCATTGATTATGTCAACGAGGCATGGCCGTCGCAAATTGGTTTGTGTACTGATCAAATAAAACCTACTCTTTAACGATACAAAATTCATTAATTTTGAGTTCAATGTCAGACCTAGTTGTTATCTGGCAATCTAGCATAACAACTCCGTAACCCAGGGGGCCCACCTAGTTTAAACAAACCCCAGTGATTTCGTGGTTCACAACAATAAGCGGGTTATCGCTTTTTAGCGGTACAGAGTCCAAACGGTAGAACATACTATTACCGGGGGGGGGGGTCCCCCACCCCCAAAACCTTCACGAAAAATATTAATTCAACCCAGGTATCTTGGTTCGTATCCCAGCTATGGCAGATTTCCTACAGCCATAGGAAAGGACGTATACGATGTTGGAGACATTAGCTTTTCATACTTACTTGTAAAAACCAAATGAGATTTCCAACCGAGTTATTCATGATTTCAATTTCCTTATCATTGACTGGTATCACAGACTGATTACAATCTTTACATGTGATAATTTGTACAAAATTTTGTATCATAAGTGAAAATCCAATTAAAAAGGATAAACACAAGATACCTGTGTTAGAGAGTATCATCTCACTGTTAAACAAAAGACACGAAAATGTAATATTTACCACATTTGTCAAAAGTTACAACACAACATAAACGACATAGTGTCTTATCACGATACAGACGAGTCATAATAGACTACATTGATATTATATGAAAATCTTATACATTACATACAAACATTACAAACTAATCACGGTTTATCAAAAACCAATCGACATAAAAAACAATAAATTCATTATGGAAGAGACTTTGGCAACAAATTGATAAGAATAATTTATTTACATTTAATATTTATGAAGTTAGCCTTTATTAAAACTTCAAGCTAAAGCAGTGATGCCCAAGTCCGACTCCAGGGATAAACTCTTTTTTCCCTAAATTTCAACTTTTTTCCTCCCACACATTTTTCCCGATATGCGTGAAAGAAATCGGTCAAACCAGAAAAAAATCCGGGGAGGAGTAAATTGGCTCCCTTCTGATTTTTTACACTCGCTTTTTTATTGTCCGTCATGGATCCATGTTGGACGGTTGTACATACGCAACAGATGCATGGCCGTAAAAGCGTTTCCTAACCTGTCTAATTGGGTTAAAAATGGTAAGTTCACAGCCAAAACCCCAACATGGCGGACCAGTCTGTTTTAACCTTTCGGCAAGGTGTGCATCTAAGGCCAGCCATACACGCACCGATAAGTCTGTGCAGACTTATCTGTACAGACAAGTCTGCACAGACTTATCGGTGCGTGTATGGCCGGCCTTAGACGTCATTGCAAATGTGCCAGGTTTAGATTTCTGCCACATCAGCTTTGGCCCTATACCAGAGAAGGTGACTCTGAGCAGTGCACTGAGGAACCTCGGGATTATTAGTTTTCACCAATCATCCTTACCAGAGAAGGTAACAATGATCAGCTCCTCATTTACACATTGGGATTGCTGGAAGTTTTCCCAGTGACAGGCTGCTTGCGACTACATCGTTAAGATTGCAGTCGGACGATGAGTACACGACTTATTTTGTATTTGTAAAATTTGCAAACACAAAATATTTAGTCAAGTGAAAACATAGTCAGTTATTATTTACTTATTTGTTATTATACCACTTGACATAGTATCCCGTTTTGAGAAAATATTTAGATAGTTTAGATGTTTAGAAAGTCCTGATAAAATAATTAAAGGGAAATTTTATTAATAGGTATTTCGAGAAATTTTACTCAAAAATACCTTTCGTGACGTCACAGAAAATATTTGAACAAAATTGCTGGTTAACTTCTTTGAGCAGAATTAATATGTAAACAAAATGATAATTTCAGATTTCGATTTTTTGTTATAAAATTTATTATTAATTATAATGAAAAAGAAAATCTTAAAAGTGTGCTAAAGTAAAAGAATTTATGTGATTGAATCCTACCTCTCTATCCATTAGATTTAAAATTAATCGGTTATTAATGATAGTTTTCTATCTCTTAAGGATTTCATTATAGTGCGCGATTGAATTTATTTGAGTGGGACGTGAAGAGAAGCACATCCATCATTGAGCTCAAAAATTAATGAGCAGGATTAGCTATTCTTTTTAATTGCCAAATACCTTCCTACACTTATTTTCAAGAAAATGTTATAAAATGTACTGAGAAAATAATGACGAATAATTTGGCGAATGAAGCATCTAATGCTTTTCAAGATGAGAGTTATGATTTTCTTTTTAAAGTTGTGCTAATAGGAGATTGTGATGTTGGAAAAACTTGTGTCGTTCATAGATTCAGATGTGGTGACTTTGTTGAAAAAACTGGAAATACAATTGGAGTTGATTTTTCTATGAAAACTTTGAACATAGATGGTAAAAAAATTAAAGTGAGTACCTATTGTTATCCTCTGTATGAGATTTTGACCACATAATATATGACTTGGGCTTACTCCTGGCGGAGACCCTTCTATAATTTAGAAATTAAAGTCTGTTCATGTACACATTTACTTCTCAAATTATCGGCCTGATAGCTATAGTTTGAATTACGAGACAACGTAGTTATCGATATTTTGTAGATGTTAGCAAAATAGGTCTGACCAGGTATTGAAAAGTAACTGCGTATTTTCCTTGTGTGTCTTCTATCAAAATTCGAACTATAGCTGAGATTAGATCGAATATGAGCCAGTGAACATAGTACCTCCATCTTTAATTTAGTCAAAAGGTTGCCAGGACAAGTCGAGCCCCCCTATTCACTAATCACCCTGCAATACGATCCACTGAATCACGTCGTTTGGTGAAATTTACTTAACCTTTCTTTCCCTTCCCCCCAGTCTATCATTAAAGGTTCATCCCACAGCTGCTCAGAAAATAATAGATGTTGTGTGTCAATATTGAAGACTTGACTTGCTGTAATGAAATCTATGATATGAACGAGTGTTCAAGCGGATCCTAAATGTCACACGACGTGACGTTGATTATAAAGATGAAACGGATTCCTACATTAATTTTGTTCTGCGTTAATTTCTAAAATTATGTCTTCTTGTTTTCAGTTACAAATATGGGACACGGCTGGACAAGAAAGATTTAGAACAATTACTCAAAGCTACTACAGATCAGCGAATGGAGTGATAATAGGTACCTACCGGTTTTACTATAGAGAATAGACCCTTAAAACTAGCCTAAATTCATAATCGTCATAATATCAGTTCTGGTTTGAAATTGAAACTTATTTTGTGCAGGCGGCAGTGTTCTGCTTGGGTATGTGATGTCGCACTTGTACTTGTGCGAATTATAGCCTCTCAGGCGGAATTTTCGACATGTATCTTAAATATGCGATTGGTGTGATCCGTTTGGTCCTGGCGAGTGTGCGCTTACCTTAGAAATCTCGAATTATTTTAACACATGTTTAAAATAATTCAGTTTGTGGGCAACTCATTTTATATGATAGTTATCACTTGTTATATCATCGTTTCCGATGTTATCAATTTTATTTATATTGCAGAGTTGAGTTCTGTATTATTTAACACAATCAGCTCATATTGACTTGGCCCGTGACGATGTCACCCTCGCACAATCTGAAGTACTAAGGTAGATGTTAATGTAATTCTGAGATTTTACCAAAGTCATAATTGGATCGGAAAAAATTGCGCCTTCGAACAAACAATCTGAAAAAAATATTAAAAAAAAAAAAAGTGCTTGCATATTTTAAGGATCCGTTTTATGTTCTCAAATATGACCTATTTTCACAATTGAAGTTATTAAGTCATAATTAGATTGGAAGAAATTACGTCTTAGGAATATATATAATTTTTTTTTTTTTTTTTTTTTTTTTTTTTTTTNTTTTTTTTTTTTTTTTTTTAAATGATGAGGTTAAAAAGTTATCTTACGGCCACGACTAATACTTGAGTGCATAAAGTTTGATGAGAACATCGATCTGATTGGATGGAAATTCTATTACAAAATATGTTAGAATACATTTATTTGCTTATTTTCAGTGTATGACATAACAAAAAGAGCATCATTTCTTGGTCTCCAGAAATGGATAGAGGAAGTCCGAAGATATGCTGCTTCAAATGTGCTTCTAATTCTAGTCGGTGAGAAATTTATTATTTAATTTTGTGTGTTGTGGCGGTGTTTCTCTAAAAATCAACTGTTTTCCTATTTCTAAACATGTGTTAAAAAATATTACAAACAGGATTAAAAAGAGGTTACCGAAAAGATTTTGATGACCCATGGCTGGTGTGATGGTTTGCGTTCCAGGTTGTCCCGGTGCGTGGAACCGGCCATCGTGAGGATGATTTTATTTTCATAACCCTCGGGTGTCAACGACATCCTCTTTTTTCCTTTTATTATGTCCTAAATTGAGGGATAAACGGCCACCCAAAATTTTGTCGCTTTGAGTTGATATTTTATCCCAACAAAATTTAAAATATCGGACCGTGACTTGCTAAATTTGCTCGGAACTCGAAAACAACTTGATATATTTTAGTTCTGATAATATTCATTAGCCCATAGACCATTTTTTGGGTGAGTGGGAGGGTCCATTCCCATAAATTTTTTGCTATTTGCTACCGTTTAAGCTGTGGTAGTAGAGCAGACAACCCCTTCCACATAGGTATAAAGACATAAATTTCTGTATTTAATGTTTAGATAATGACTATTCAGTTATCTTCATTCTTTGATATCCAGTTTTACGCTCCCAGATAACCTAAAATGCATATCATCACAGTTTCAGCCCCAAAACCTAGGTAGTTAGAAACCTCACATATACCTATTTCCATCATATTTTCAAACCTGAATCTAAAATTGGGAAGAAATGTTGATTTTGAGTTAAGCGCTGTTTTAACAACAACAATTCAGTAGTCCCTGCAAGGAAAAGTGTACCGTAAAACGGCCAACACTCATGGGCGTACGCAGCATCTCGTCTAGGGGAGGGCAGCCGAGTTTGTGACCGGGGGGGTGGGGTTAACTTTTTGCTACAGGCGATTTTTTTTACTTTCCTTATCCTATAAAAAGGAAAGTATAGTAATGGGCAGACATTTTCGATGTCGAGTTTTTAAAAAGGAAAGTATTGTAATGGGCAGACATTTTCGATGTCGAGTTTTCAATGCCAAAACACGTTTTGGGGTCCCCAGAGCCCAAATCTGGAGTTTCAGCCATTGGCCCGTGTGTGTGTGTCTGTCTGTCTGTCTGTGAACAAGATATCTCAAGATCGGCAAGTGCTAGAGACTTGAAATTTGGTATGCATGTCAGTTGTATGCCATGAACAGCAAAATAAGTTGTTGGAAATTGAATATTGCGTTGGCGGTTTTATGCCGCTTTTTATGGGTTTTCGCATATCCTGCTTAAAACGGTAATAGCTAGAATTTTAAACTTGGTGCCTATTATGAATCAATTTCATACAAGAAATTGAAGAATACGACTTAGGTTGAAGTGTAATTATTGTTGTCCGCTAATTAATTTTGGTCTTGGGGCCCGGTAAGGGCCCAAAAATGAAATAACATAAAATGTGTCTGATTTTGATACATTTTGGAATGCACAGTCACCGTAGTATTTATTATATTTGATTATTTTTGCAGAATTTTTGCTTTCGGGGCCCCAGCAGGGGGCCATAAATGGAAAAACATAAAATTTGTCTGATTTTGATAAAATTTGGTATGCACAGTCACCCAAGTATTATATTTGATGACGATTTTTAGTATTTTGTAGGAATAATGGTTTTGGAGCCCCCGGTAGGGTCTCAAAAATGAAAAAAAAAAAAAAAAAAAAAAAAAAAAAAAAAAAAAAAANAAAAAAAAAAAAACAGAAAAGTGGTCTGATCTTTATAAAATTTGGTATGCACACTTGCACAGTCACCCAAGTATATAATTGACCATTTTCGGTATTTTGTAGAAACTTTGGATCCAGCCTAGTCAGCCACTGCCTTGTATAATTCTAAAAATAAAAAAACATTAGTTGGTACACATGGGATTATTTAAAAAAAAATATTATCACTAAAGAGGCACGTCAGCAGCCGTAAGTCCACAGCCGAAGGCTGCAAAATCTTTTTAAAATAATACCATCACTATAGAGCAAAGTTCACAGCCGAAGGCTGCCAAATCTTTTTGAAATCACTAAAGAACAAAGTCCACAGCCGAAGGCTGCAAAATTTCAAAATAATACTGTCACTAAAGAGCAATGTCCACAGCCGTAGTCTGCCAAAACTTTTAAACTAATACCATAACTAAAGAGCAAAGTCCAGACAGCCGAAGGCTGCAAAATTTCAATATAATACTGTCAATAAAGAGCAATGTCCACAGCCGAAGGCTGCCAAAACTTTTTAAACTAATACCATCACTAAAGAACAAAGTCCACTGCCTTTTTAAAAATCTTTTTAAAATAAAAATTTGTATTCTTTAAAAAATCTTCTGGTGAAATTAAAATACATCCAAATATGTATCTACAGATTATTTAGAAAATATAGGAAGAAATAATCCCTAGACTATAAGCTTTACCTTCGCAGCATAATAATAAACGTCATCTTAAACTAAATTATTTTCTTCAGGGAACAAATGTGACTTGGAGTCAGAGAGAGAAGTTGAATTTAGTGAAGCCGAAGAAATGGGGGAGTATGTTCCTGAGATTCACTACGTGATGGAAACGTCAGCCAAGGATAGTACCAATGTCGAGGAAGCTTTCTACTGTCTTGCCAATGAACTCAAAGTAAAACATTGTTTTCTTTTTATCCCAGATTATTAGAGTCAGCACAAAAAGTGTTTGTTGCGACACTGTTTATGATATCTATTTTTATTTGGTTTTATATCTTACAAAACATGTTAACTCGAATTCTCTCCAAGGCAAAGTTTTATTACCATTCAAACCTCAGTTCCCTTTAATCATGACAAATAGTGTGCGGTATTCGCCGGGAACTTAAAAACCAGCTACCCACATTGACCTCACCAGCCTGGGTTCAGCTGGTAATAGCTGGCAATCACGAGGCTCCAACTTACGTGGTCACCCACTTCGTAAAACCTCGTTGGACTTTGCTTAACTTTAGTGATCTAGTACTATGCTGCTCTGAGGACGCCGAACTAGATTTGATAATCCCGGCCCTTCCATGTTCTCTAATAGAGGAAAAATATCTTAAATGCATGAGGATGAAAATTCCATAGATTAGCTTGATTTGAACCCACGCCATACTGTTTACCAGTCAGAGCGTCTTACCACTATACCACCAACCCATGTTAGTGATCTAGAGGGAACTGGTGTCAACGTGTCATAGACACTGGCTGATGAAAATATATTTTTATCTTTCTTTCAGAATCGACAATCTTCGACCTTATCAAATGAACCAGTGTGCACCGACAATAATACGCCCATCACACTATCAAACAACACCAAATCTATAAAGAAATGCAATTGTGTAGTCCTTTAGATTTTGTTTAAAATTCTTGTCTGGCATCGTTATCATTAAATTTATGTTTGCTGTGATTATCGATTTGTCGTTTATAGAAACCTATAAATGCGATAAACATTTCAACAACCCCTTTTGAAGTTTCGGTTACTCGTATAAAGATTTTCAAAACAAATTTAAATATCGGTTGCAAAAATATTAATTTTTGTACAAACTTTCATAGAATTTCAAAAATATTTATTTACTTCTTTGTGTCTTTAGTTTATTGGTGGGGTTGATCTCATCAACTGAGAATTGAGTACAAGGGTTTCTACCCTACAGTAGTGTCGAGCTAGTGAATTAATACTTTCATTCGGTGCTCTACGTATGACAAATAGAACAAAAAGTGCGTAAACTGAAGCAGTTACATGTGAACAGCCACTAGAGTGTGCCTCTCATCTCAGAAGGCGAGATTAAGACCATGCCACACTATGGGCTTCCATCAGAACCAAGAGGTTGAGGAAACTGCACCATGTGTCATTTTTGATTGCAACTCCCTACTTGCGTAGAGACTAAGCATGAGACACTATGAGACAGCTACATCCTAGGCTTGACATCCACGAAAAATTTAAGAGGTTGGCCGGGCTTGCTCGGATCCTTAGAATTAGCTAGGCACGCAAGCTACTTTCCAAGCACAAAAAGCCCGGCAGATGCTTAGGTGCAGGCGATTTTTCGGTTCTAAAGGAGAACATAATTAATATTACCCCTGTTTAGATTACAGCATAAATACCAAGTACGAAAATTTTGGTTTCTACTGTTACAGGGTGTCTACCAGACTGGAAATCCTGGAATACCTGGAATTGTCAGGGAATTTTAGGAGACTGGAAATGTCAGGGAATTTAGGAAAAAACGCCCAAAAAACGCTAAAAGTCAGGAAATTTTTCAAATTGTTTTTTTTTTTTTATCTCAATGTCCAATTTTATGCGTGAACATGCTTTTCCTGAAAATTTTCGTCTGCGGCGCTTATTATCGTTTTCCTTTTTTGGTATACATGTTTAGGGTATGAAGGAAATTTGCTGTATAGTTTTTGGGGGCCCTGGGCCCCAATATTGTGTTTTTTGAAGTCAGTTGGGGGAGACAAAATCTTGAAAAAGTACACTGGAAAATCTGGAAAAGTAGACTGAAAAAACTGGAAAAGTCAGGGAATTTCACTTTGACGATTTGGTAGACACCCTGTGTTATCGTTTATGATAGCGAAGTGTGGAAACTTATGGAGTTACATGTAGATAGTCGCTAGAATGCGCTACATCACAGAAGCACATATATACACCCCGACTCGAATAAGTATCATTGGGTCAATAAATCCCAGAGAGAAACTCGTATGGAACAATCTGGAAAGAGAGAAGAGGTAAATGTTTTATAGTCAAACTCTCTGAACAGTTGAACCTTAGCTAGAGAAAGGCTTAACTACAAAACACAAAAAGCCCATGAGCTGACTCCTTTCTGTTTTATTCGTTATGCTCTAGGTATGCACTATCTAGTCAATGATTGGTTGTGCACTAGATTTGATACAGTTTTCATTTTATGAACCAAACAGTACCTTTTAGTGAAATTTCTTCTTGTCATATTTAATTTAATAGTCATATTTTTCCTAACAGTTTTTATTTTAATGCTCCTTGTTTATTTTTTTTTCAACGAATTATTTCTTACTTTTGGTACCCAGTTCCACAAAAATACTTTGTTTCTAAAATATGGTTCTGAGGTAAATGTTTTATAGAACGAACAGAAAGTTCCGATTTGAAATGGACATGATGAAAGTTAGAATTTTTTCTTGTGGACGTTGATTAATCAACATATCATTGGACTAATTAGCAAACCTTGTAAGTCACATTTTGTACATTTTATCTTTGGGTGGCCTGTGGCCGTCTCTTTTAAGGGTACCTTGGAAACACTAAAAAAAGAGAGTTAAAAAGTAAACAAATTGGTTAAATTTTGATACTATGTCAAGTAAAACGGTAAAACCATATTGAATGTTAAAAGTACTATATCTTCACTTGAATAAAAAAAAATAGTTGAATGTAAATTGAGCTAACTAGTTCCGTCCTTTCTCGAGAACATCGTCGGAACTTAAGTAGACAAATGTTGATTAATTTACTTCCAGCTGACGTAAAATTACTTTAACTAGGTGCGTATGTATCAGTAGAATTTTAATTAGTAATTAGGTTCAATAATATATAATAATAAAATTATTAATAAAGAGCTAATAATCTACTAATACTTAGTACATGTCATGTGATATTGCAATGCAAAATTGAAATCTGATATCGGTAAGTGGGGCGAATAAGCTTTTCAATTAACTAGGGTATTCATAGTATTCCTTTGTTTCTGGTTAGCGAACAATTTCTGATTCAGCCATCTAGAGAATATTAAAAATACACCTTCAAACAAAGAAATCGGTACGATTGTAATTGTGACCTTTTATGTACAACTGGTGTTGGACATGTGTTGTCAAATCCACAAGTATAAAAAAACCTGCCGACTATTCAACATTGGTACAGCACTAGAAATGTCTATTTATAGATCCCTTCAAATGTTTGGGCAATCTTTTTTGGACAGGGGCATCGGAAGTTACAAAACTATCAATGCGTCTCCGCAGGAGAAGTAAATTTTAGGGACTTTAAAAATCGTCTGAAAAAATATCTTTTAGAATCTGCCCCTCATAGCATAGACGAGGTTCTATGACTTTATAGTTAGTTCTTTATTTATGGATAAGTATAATCCTTTCTATTTTTTGTCATTGATTGATTTGTTATTGTTGAAAACGTTAACAAGGTTTTCGACGACATTTACGCTGTTTTCAGAATGAAGAGGGTTAAAAGAATATTAAATTATGGTCCAGGTTGCTAAAGTCTGGGCCCTATTTCACAATCTTAAACCAATTTTAATAATAAATGCTGTTTCTTTAGAGTTATTATGTCACAACTCTGGTGCTTACTGCAGCATTGTAGTATTTTCCAATATCGATCATTATCCCATTAATTTGAATTTTTCTATTTTACCTACAATGCTGGAACCAGGTCGCTATGCGCATTTAACGCCATAGCTTCTCATTATAGTCATTATCCTCACGAGGCTGAGTGGGCCCCGAAAACATCCAAACCAAAGTGACAATGTTTTGCCCCCGCCAGGATTCGAACCTGGGTCTCCCGAGTGCAAGACTAGTGCAGTGACCACTGAGCCATGGGAGCTGGCTTTAACCAATTTAATAAATATATGATTCAATGACAGAGGTAAGTAGCAGTATTTGAAATAACCCAATTGAAACCTTCCGCTCCATAGTCGAAACAAACAGGGGATGTTGTTGGAACGAAAGGTGGTCGAAAAAATCCGAAGTGGAATTGGTAAGTAGAACCAATCCCCTGTGAAGTCAAATTAATAATTCATTGTACAGCACGGTTGTAGGTACACAATAGATAATAATAATTTCAAGCTTTGTTCGACTCATTATGCAAGCACAAAAAGGACAGTTGAGGCTTACATGCAGTGACTCATATAGCTCTAAAGAGGAATCTAGCTCACGAATATACGACTTCACCACACTGTCAATATTTACTCTATTTCACCTCATACAGGTGTAACCTATACTGACATGAAATTAAAACGTTATATTTATAACTCCCTCTATTTATTGTTACATACTTTTGATTGTTTTATTTATGCTTGTTTGAAGAAGGGTAAACTATGGTTTATTATTTTACTATGCTTATCTTGGGGCTAAGTTTGTCAATGATAAGGCAAAATATTTTTGTACAGATAAAATTAGATTCGTATCACGAAGGCTTTCGTCTGTTCCGACTTCCGAGCCCTTGGCTCACATTTTATTTGTAGTGTTATGCAATGAAAAATAATCTTAATTTTTCATGATGACTATACATATACAAAAATTTGTTAAAAATATCAATTCAGACAAGCACCCAACATATTTCCCTTTCATATTATAGGAACAATTAAAAGGAAATTATTCAATTTAATTAATAGTTTTATTTAAATAAAGTTTATTATTTATTCACAAAATATTTAAAAAATGTTTTATTTCATTTCAATGTTACTCATTAATAATGGTCCTTATTTATACTGCCCGATTAGGACTAAATTTACACCGGCAGTTTTTTGGGTGCTATTATTATGTGGTAAATATATCAAATTCATGAGGTTGAAATTCTATAGGTTGGCTGGGTTTGAACGCATGTTCTAATTTTTTTTGTAAAAACTTTACTAGATTATTTTTGTAAAAAAAATTGGCATAACAGGCATAAACTGTGGGGCGTGGGTCAAATCCAGCCAATCCATGCGATTTTTTCCTTATAAATTTCAGATATTTACCACATAAAGAATTGCATTAATCACAAAATCCAAATCTGTAAAAAATATTCCGCAATCGGAAAATATTGATATAATTATTACAACAGCCCCGTGTGGACAACCAAACAAATGTCAATTCAGAGGGGGATGGGATGCTGTACTCAAATCCAACCTCCTAGTTGAAAAACCAACTGCCAATTTAGCACATGGGTTTATTATTTTAATTTTACAGTGTCCAAAAATCGTGTAATCCTTTTAACCACGGAGACTAGAGCTCATAAAAGCTTCACTAACTTCTCACTTTATATTCGGTTTGAATGATTACTCGGTGATTTCATTCATTCATGGAGTCCATTTCACTAACTTCTCACTTTTATATTTGGTTTGAATGATTACTCGGTGATTTCATTCATTCATGGAGTCCATTTCACTAACTTCTCACTTTTATATTTGGTTTGAGGGATTACTCGGTGATTTCATCCATTCTTTTCTTAATAATTGTTTTACTTGTGACAATCTCAGAGTAGGATTTTCTATTTTAAGTCTTTGTAAGTTTTCAGCTTCAAAAGCAGTGTAAGCAGCTTTTATTCTTTTCTCTGGATGCTTATCAACTGGATCACTGCCTTTAATACTGTAAAAGATACATATATATAACATTATTCTCCATTCCATTTTACTGCAACTTGATTCTAAGAAGGGACAAAGTATTATCATATTCTGCCAACTCCGCAGTGAATCGAAACTACAATATTAACGCTCTATCACATACGCCCTAGATTTTTAGGCAAACGCACGCGAGGCAGCATACAGCTGCCTCAAATGTTGATCAATATACTGTGCTCAATTTTTCTTATACTACTCAGATGCATTGAAGGATAATTAAGTTTTCTATCAATTTATTCAATCAAAACGTGAAAATCTATTACCAAATTAATAACAATACAATTCTAGACTTTTTTATATATAAAATTTTATTTCACGCCGTGACAGAAAGGATACAGCAAAATACCGCCGGGCACGACCTGTCACATAAATAACTTAGCCCTGATTAATATATAGGTCCTGTAATTTAAATGTGAGTGTCTTTTGACGTGTTTTTATATCAATGACAAATTTCTGGAATATTGACTTTATTTTAATTCCTTCAAAAGTTATTTATGATGAATCAAATAGGACAGCAAAATTCGGCCCCACGTGTTATGGGGTTGTAAATCAAATCAGTTAGAGTGGTCCAAGTCTAAACAACTTCACAAATGAACCATTTAAGATATATAACGCTGATAGAGAGTTACGACTTTCTTTTATATTTTACTTTTCAGTTCCAAAGAGTAAGTAATAACGGAATCTTTATGTAAACGCAGGAAGAGATGTACTTGTGACGTCTGCTTTTTCTGTGCAAGAGCATACTTTGTCTTTTTAGTTGACATTTGAGGACTCTTCACATTTGATAAGATTGGCAAAACATGTTTGATATCATTTTTTTTTTCTTCTTCTCCTTTATCTTATTATACCGAAGACGTAAATTTGGTTCGAACGTGTTTTTATCGAATCTTTATTTTTGAAGCTAGAAACCCGAGGTTTGTTTTAAAATGTTCCTTGGATAATTCAAAATCGATTTAGGGGCGAACAAATTTATTTGATTTTTTTAATCTCGCTTACAAAAATACTGATCCATGTATAATATTGTTAGGTTACGTTCATATGGTCATGCCTCGCTTACAAGAATACTGTTCCATGTACAGTATGGTTACAATATACCTACATGGATCACCAGATGTATGAGACAGTAGCTCAGACAGGTTGTAGAAAGACATCAATGGATTGGAAGAAATTTCGCCTCCAGTATAATTATTACGACGCCATTTTGAAACTAGTCTTACCTCAGAACTTGAATAGCTTCCTCTACAGTTCGAGCCTCTTCGCCGTCAACTTCTAATCTGTTGATATTTTCTTCTAAGGGAGTGTCCAGGTGCGTAACAATTTTGTTGGTATTCTCCACTCTTTCTCTAGTTTTCTGAAGTTCATTCTAGTGTCGGGAAAACAAATGAATGTAATTATTACTTTTGTGTTGTTGTAGCAGTGTTCCTTTTAAAATCAATTGTTATTCCCCTTTCATGTTTTAAAAAAAATGGTAGGAATAGGTTGATAAGAGGTTACCGAAAAGGCTTTGATGGCCTTTGGCTAAAACCATGATGGTATACATGCCAGGTCTTTCTGGTGCGTAGAACCGGATATTGGTGTTATACTGGGTTATAACCCAAAACTTTACACGATGTTTACACGATGCCCTGGACGACCCAAGAAGTAGTTCTCTCAAACCAATCAGCCACTTTGATGAACCTAATGTTGTTGTAGTAGCAATCATGAGGCTAAGAAGATTAAAATGATATTGGTCAATTTTTCTTTCATCACAGGAAATCACCACATTGTGGATGATTTCTGTGAGACGATGTGAGTCTAATTTGGCCCAATAAGTAGTTCTCTCAAACCAATCAGCTAATTTGATGAGCCTAATGTTGTTGTAGTAGCAATCATGATGCTAAGGAGATTAAAATGATATTGGTCAAATTTTCTTTCATCACAGCAAATCACCACATTGTGGATGATCTCTGTGAGACGATGTGAGTCTTATTTTGGTTTGCATTGCTGATTGATGGTCTTTGGCCAAACTCTTTTGAATACTTGGGTGGCATTGGTACGTAGAACCAACTGTCTCAGGACATTTGATGAATCTAATATTTCCAAAGGTACTAAATTTTATCAGAACTATGGGACCAAGGGTTCGAGAGTTATTGTGGCACAAAAAGATATTTAATAAATGGTCAAAGAGCTTAAGTGACCTACAAAAAAGATAGGTCAATAAATCTCTTCAACTGTCCCTACGATACTGGTCAGTCTAGTCAGGGTCATAGCTAGAATATTCGTCAGGAGTTTTTTTACGCCCCATCCCTTCTGTAATGCAAATAGTTTGGAGAAATTACTGACGCTGTGTGTGTGTGTAGGGCTTCCAATCCCGCATGCGGGATTGATTTTGAATCCCGCGGGATCCCTCATTTTTTAATATCATATAAGGAGGAAAGTTCTCAGTAGGTAGGTATATCCTCATACATGCACCATCTATGCTAACTGCTAAGTCATATACTTTTACATATATTTGCCTGATCATTTTTCTGATCTCAAAGGCAATATGTCATCCTCACTTTGACTACAATCAACCAAGTATTGTGTTTATAAAAATATGGTGTGAACATCACACGACTTTCCTTATCTATAAAAAAAGAAGAAAGTATTGTAATGGGCTGAAATTTGCGATGTCGAGTTTTCAATGCCAAAACACGTTTTTAAGTCCCCAGAGTATTTTTCAATTTCTTATATGAAATTAATATGAATAGGCACCATGTTTAAAGTTCTAGCTATTACCGTTCTCATTTTAAGCAGGATATGCGAAAACTACTAAAAAGCGCCATAAAACCGTCCACGGTATATTCGATTTCCACCAACATACATACCAAATTTCAAGTCTCTAGCACTTGCCGTTCTTGAGATATTCTGAGTGTCGAGTTAATACACAATAAACTGGGGAAATTTTGCTCCGGGGACCCCAAAACGTGTTTTGGCATTGAAAACTCGACATGGAAAATTTCAGCCCATTACAATACTTTCCTTTTTATAGGATAAGGAAAGTAAAAACGATAATATACCGATTTTTATTTCCTCTTTTTTTGTATTCCTTCACAATACCTAAGATCATATTAAAAAATAATTGTTGCGGAATTGGACCTTGCGGATCCCGCAGATTGCAAATCCCGCAAAAAACGCGCGTATCCCGCATTTGCGGGATTGGAAGCCCTATGTGTGTGTGAAAAATGAATGATGAGTGTGGAAAGTTGATGATGAGTGTCGAGTTAATACACACATCGTGTGTACGGGATAGTTAATTATGGGTGTGCATTGGATATCCCTGAACATATTTTTTGAAAACTAATCATTCGAAAAGGTCTAGCCTTGGATCTATGATGTTATGGAGATGCATGGCTCTAAAAATAGGACATATTCCAATGGTGTTTCTCCCGCGCGGTACATGGAATAACTGTCCTCGAGTGTTTGTTCAACCACGGGGTCAAATTCTAAAATCTATCATTTTTACAGAGACAAACAAACGATACCTACCGTAAAGGTAATTATCGTAATAGAAGTTTCTTTTTAAGCGAGACATGGCCATAAAAAACGATTCCTAACCTCTTTGTTTGAGGGGAACAGAAACGTCTATATAGGTACATCAGGGAGGTTCGGAAACGTTTTTACGACCACAACTCGCCTAAAGAGGTTAAGAAAGGTAATAAGAGAACTTCCATGTCTGTTTCATGAAATTTACTATAGAATCAGTTTGTCCTGGAATGAACTAGTTTATCCTAAAAACAATTTGACCTGTCACATATACAACAAGTGGGTTGGTGGTAAGACGCTCTCACTCGCATACAGTGGGGCGTGGGTTTAAACCCAGTAAACCAATGGAATTTTATCCTCATGATTTTGGGATATTTACCAAATACCTAATAATAGCACCCAAAAGACTGCCGGTGTCTAGACACTCTTCAGTTGTATTCGAGCAGTATAGTACGGACTACATATTATTCTATGCATAAAATATGTGAATTTTTCTCAGCACTACGCATTGGACTGAAGTCCTTTTACATATAAAAGAAGGTACCTAGATAATGAATGTCCTTGTCAATTTTATGATAATTGACTGAGCCCTTTTTACACATACACCGATTTAATTGATAAGAACCATGTTTATACTTACTTGTATACTTGCTCTAGTAATTTTAGGTGGAGGTTTGCTTGCTATGTTAACTTTTATGCTGCTCAATTCTTTCTCCAAGAGTTCCTCTTTTTCTTTCTTCTTTTCAACCTGTTCTATCCTCTTCTTTTCCTTTTCATCCTAAGAAAAATATTAAAATAGAATCTAGCTAATCAAAAGTTTTGAGAAATATTTTTCATAAAGTAAACGGCTTTTATCCAACCTACCCCACTGCTATCGCATTGAATACCTTGTGCGAACATCTTGATCCGAAGATATCCCTAAAGGTACCAAATATATACTTTACACGCCAATAGACCAAGATTTCTTTTACGTACAGCAAAACATGAAAGCTATGTAACGAAACCCCTCAATTATAATTGGTTATGAGCTTCAAAGCAAACATAATCAAAGCTTGGACCTCTCAATTTTGCCGGAGACGTTTAAAGATAAATGCGAATATGTACTTGGTGCCCGGTCCGTCTCTACATACGCAGAATATATTTTTGTATTCTTTAAATTATTTAATTTTGAATTTTTAAAGGTAATAAGATGCATTGATGTACATACTAGTTAGGAAGACCCAAAATGAAAATTCAAATATAACAATTTCATTGTTTCCAAAGGGATTCTTATATCGCTGTGTTTCCAAAGGGATTCTTATATCGCTATATGTGTTTTCGGGCCAAAACCGGACGTCTGTTACGCAGAGCTATTGCAACGTATGAGACGTGTAATAGTTCAGTTCTCATGGTCTATTATTACGCTACGATAACATTACAACCCGTACAGACTATGTTTTTCCTGCACTAAAAAAAAGGCAGGGAAAGCTCACCTTTCGTTGTTGTTTCTTCAGAAGGTTCTTATCATCGTCTCGCCAGTATTCATCTTCAAGTTGTTTTTGTTTTCTTGCTGTTTCTTCCTCTTTTGCTGCATTTTTTCTTGCCTTTGCAACAGCAGATTTTGTATTTTCACCAACAAACTTTTTTGGCATTTAAATTACCAAATTTAATCAGGGAGGTACTTACTGAAATGGAAAAAAAAAAAAAAAATTAAACGAGAAATTCTATCTTTTGAACCTCCTGTGAAGAATTGGATCCTGATAAACTAGGAATGAAGTACAATCTTGAAAATACAATAACACACAAACACAAATTACAGTGTTGCCGTTAAATGTTTTACATGATTATACTCCAAACCATTTTCCTTCTACCATGCTCCAAACCATAACGAATAGAGCAGATAGTGGGGAAACTCATTCAGTTACATGTGAGTAGCCGCTAGAGGCCGTTTACCTGTAGAATAAAACTGTACACTGATAAATCAGATTATTTGCTGTTAACAAACCCTGAAGGATTTGGTACCGGGCAGGAGTAATGCGGCATGAATTTTTGTTATCCAATTTTAACCCAATTAGAAAGGTTAGGAAACATTTTTACGACATATATCTATTGCCTATGTATAACCGTCCAACATCAACCCATGACGGCCAATAAAAAAGCGAGTTTAAAACAAAAATTGGATTTAAAAAAAACGTATACAGGTTGATATCACTAGCACTAGAGTTTCACTGTCATACCGCATCATGGGTTAAATTCAGAGAGTTTCCCCATATTCTGTTATATTTGTTATGCTCCAAACAATAAAAGAATACATCAAATTTATTTGGGTTCCGTGTCTAAAAATGAATCTTGGTATAACCTACCAGACCTATTTTTCTTCTCCTTTAACTTCATTTTTTCCCAATTCTTTTTGGAGTCGCGTTTCCTTACCTAACTCTACCATGCCACAACTTTCTGTTCTGTGTCATCTCTCTTTATCTGTACACTTTCCTGGCATGGTAACCGTTGCTTTCTTCTCACAGGATCTATGCGTAGAAACTGTATTTTGCTAATGACTATACATCTTTGGTTTGAAACTGAGATTTTTGAAGGCTGGATGCCCTTCCTAACACGAAAGATTTTGTATAGGACCGTCACCGAATGGAGCTGGCTTGCCCCACTCGGTGGCTACACCACTACCACTCGTACAGTTTTTATCCCGTTATGAAAATATCAATGACATAATATATATAATTGCATAGGTCCCATTGTATATGACACTTTGTAGAGACCAAATATTATCTTAATTTCCGAACAAATAGGTAGGTACCTACCTAGACCTAGATAGAAAGCAAACATATTAGGTATTTGATGCCAATGCGGACAAACCTACACAGTGGCGGACCCACGGGAGGATAGGTCGACCCAAAAAAAATAACCACCCGGCGGAACGTAATATCAATACAATTTCTTCGCACTGCAACTTAAAAAAAAAATTGCTGATCCCCCCCCTCGAATAAAAAGGGACGCTGGGAGGTAGTACAATCGTAAGAAATAGTAAATGTTTTTACGATCATGCCTCACTAAAGACATTATAAGGAAAGTTCTGTTTATCTCAGGATAAACTTGTTTATCCTAAAAAAAACAGTTTGGCCTGTAGCTCCTTGTCACACAAAATTATATTTATTTTTCTTCCCTTATTTCTTTAAAAAATAACAAACTAGTTTGGCTTGTAACATTATAATTATACAGGGTGCGGCAGAGGAAGAGGGTGTTTTTGAAACGGACTGTACTCTGGCGGTATGCAAGCGAGGGAGTGGAGGCTGCACGCATTCTACTCGTAGGTTAACCCCATTTTTTATTTTTCTAATTCCCATCATGGAGCAGTGGACTCTCCGTCACCGCGTTTTTGCGTACGACAGTTTCGTAAGGAATAACGAGTCCGTCATTGCCGTTCAGCGTGAGTTTCGACGCGAATTCAATATTGCTCGAAACGATAGTGTACCTAAACGTGACACAATTCTTCGTTGGGTTAACAACCTTCGAACAGGTGGCAGTTAAATGAAAAAAAAAAAAAAAAAAAAAAAAAAAANGATCGTCGTCCCCTATTTCCCATCGACGTCATTTCAAGATTCGGTAATGTTTTATGGCCTCTTCGGTTCCCTGACCTGTAATTTTCTTCTACGGGGCTAACTTAAGTCACATGTTTATAAGAGTAAACCACGCACATTGCCAGAACTGAAGGCGTCAATCGAACATCAAATCACCCTCATCAATGCAGATTTACTTTAAAGGGTAGATGGCAATTTCCAGAAACGGCTTCAGAAGTGTGTTTACGAAAACGGGCGTCACATGCCTGATGTAATTTTCCGTACCTATAATATTCTCAATTGGTAAATCCTTATGAATGATATCGATAAAACTTTTTTTAAACAGAATTTACGAAGTTATGATTTTTTCAAAAACACCCTATTCCTCTGCACACCCTGTACAACACGGAAACCTATGATGTCGGTTAGTCTCCATGTATCCATAGATAGGATTCAAACTATTGAGTCCTATTGTTGTTTTCAACCCAACCGATTTCTGGCGATTGTTGTGTTTTGAACCTAACTTTATAAAATAAAATTAGGTTGTCCCAGAATACGGCTTAGCCTGTAAGAGATATACTTTGAATATGGTACTTGCTCCTGAAATAGAGCACATAGAGAGACTAAGTATTATGCCTCAGCGGTACGAAGTGGGCGAGAACGTTTGTAAAAAATGATTTTTTTATATTTGTTCAGTGATTTGTGTAAAGGCAATTAAAGGCGTCAAAGTCAACTTGTCTCACGTGTGTGATGATTTGCCAACCCTAATTTAAATTAATATTACTTACTTAAATCTGATGAAGATAAAACACGGAAACACGCGACCAAAAGCGACCTTACGCTCTCAGGGATTTTAATTTCAGATGAATTAACAATTTAATGACATTTTTATGTGTGTGTGTGGGNGGGGGGGGGGGGGTCATATTGCAAACTTTTAAATCTGTATTATTATATTAATCTCCACGATTTTTTTAAATATTTTCCCATCTTCTATCTATACTTATAAAACGCAAAGTCTATAATAAAATGCAAACCACTGATGATTGATTCATTGACTACTGACTTTGACTTCTTTTTCTTTAACTTAACCTTTTCTCAGTTCTATTTGGGTTAGGAGTTCTTTTCCTTAATTCTACCATGCCACAACCTTCTTTTCAGTGCCTACTCTCTTTAGCTGTATCCTTTCCTGGAATGGTAACTCTCGCTTTTTTCTCATCAATGTGTAGTAACTGCAATTTGCTGATGATTTTCTATCTTTGGTTTGAACCAGAGATTTTTAAAGGCTGGATGCGCTAACACCCAAACTTCTGTATTTATACGGGCTCAGTACCGTCACTTAATGAGACTGGCTTGTTTCCCTCGGTGGCTCCAGTCGGTATACTGACCGACTGATAATCAACGTGTCTCACAGATTGCTAAGCGTATAGACTTGAAATTTGGTGTACATTTTACTATGTTTGTAGGTACGTAACAAGAATGAAAAAATCAAAAGTTCAACTAGAAGCGAGCTACCGCAAGAATTACTCTTTTTGGCGGGTTTTGTGCATGATATTTCCAGGGGATAGCAAATGAAATATCTAAACATATTATATCTCCAAAAACATAACATTTGATTTTTTTCGGTTTCCCCTAAATTAGAATTTTTTATAGTCAATTCTTTTAACTATTTTTGAGTTCTAATTTTCTAGAAGTGAGGTCTAGTTTTAACACGACAACATTTCTTTCGTTTGTCCTCTTTAACACCATAAGTCTCGAACGCTTATCCAATATTATTGAAATTATTAGCCTCCCTGAAATGACAATAATTAAAATTTTTAGCAAACAAACAATAACTTATTTAGATCTGCAGTCTTATACATCAGGCCACCATCGGAAGCGATGATGTTGATGTCACTATTAATTGATTGATTTAACTTGTTATATCCCTGTATTCTCTATCAAATTTGAAATGTTCACACAGTCCTTGACTCTTTCCTCTTTATTTAGAAGGATGAGCGATCTGATTATCTTCATCACGTACTTGAACAGGATTAGAGAGCGCCGTATTGGTATTAGAAATCATCCCCTTCACAGCTCTCTCAATAGAATCAGCTGACTAATTAGGACAACCCTAGGATGATACAGGAGGGGAGGGATGGTAAGATAAATAAAAAAAAATGGATATAAAGTTTGACGTGTGGTGGGGATTACATTAGCACCCTTTATTCATAGATTTTTTACTTTCCTTATCCTATAAAAAGGAAACTATTGTAATGGGCTGAAATTTTCGATGTCGAGTTTTCAATCCCAAAACATGTTTTGTTGTACCCAGAGCCCAATTCTCGAGTTTCAGCAATCGGTCCGTGTGTGTGTCTGTCTGTGAACGAGATATCTCAACAGCAAGTGCTAGAGAATTGAAATTTGGTATGTATGTCAGTTTTATGCCATACACGGCAAAATAAGCTTTTGGTGATAATTAAATATACCGTTGGCAGTTTTATGCCGCTTTTTAGCGTTTTCCCATATCCTGCTTAAAATGGGAACGGTAATAGCTAGAACGTAAAACTTCATGTCTATTCATATCAATTTCATACAAGAAATTGAAAAATACAACTTAGATTGAAGTTTAATATATTGTTTACCACTAATTAGCGGTTGAATGCTGCTTTTTGGCGGTTCTGTATATAACCAGAATGGAAAGAGCTAGAATTTGAAATTTGGTGCCAATTCATATCAATTTCATATTTTCATATAAGAAATTGAATAAAAATACAACTTAGGTTGAAGTGTAAGTGTAATATATGTATAATATTATTTCCGCTCTGGGGACATTGAAAACTCGACATCGAAAATTTCAGCCCATTACAATACTTTTTTNACAATTTTTTTTTTTTTTTTTATAGATAAGGAAAGTCGTGTGATGTTCACACCAGATTTTTTTTAGTGCGGAAAACTTTATATTATGTGAGGGCAGTCCTCCTAGTCTTGTGGGCAGCACAATGGCATTGCAATTGGGATTCAATCCCCGGCGGGGTCGGAAAATTTTCGACTTTGTACTTGTGCTTTCAGGGTACACTCAGTCTCGTTAGAACGATTGAGTAGCTACTTTAGTGTGAGTAGAGACCAGTGGCGGCATTACCAGAGTAAAAAGATTTGGTAGAAGATTGTTATTTGTACATGAGATTCTTAGTAATGATGTGATACCCACAAATGTTGTGAAAAGGTCCTTGTGCCTTACCACAAAGAAAATTCCTCGGTAACATTTCTAGCACTTTAATATGTCCTTCAGAGAGAGTCCTTTAGGCCAAGTATCTACACGACTATTATACCTGTAAGCATAAGCTTCTAAGGGCCCCCCTGATGGACCCATAATAAAATCTTTTGAGGTCCTCTCAGATAATCTTCTCCTTCTTTAACAACAAATTTTCCCATTTTTATTTGGTGTCGGCGTTACCTTCCTTAAAATCTACCATGCCACGACCTTCTGTTCAGTGCCTACTCTCTTTAGCCATACACGGTAACCCTCGCTTTCTTCTCAAAGTATCAATGGGTAGATTTACACGGGTTTGGGACCGTCACCTAATGTCCTGGCTTGCTCCTCTCGGCTTGCTCCCCTCGGTGGCTAACTTTATCAGACAATGTAGAGAGCTTTAAAATTTAAGAGACCATAGTGTTATGCTTCAAGTTGGCAATTTTGTCTATAAGTAACTATTGAGGGGGACATTTTTTTTCTTGGTCGATTCAAAAGGTTCATTAATGAAAAAAATAAACCAAAAATTTATTATTTAGCTTACTTGCCAGACTCCATCTTAACTTGGGTTAAGCTATTCGCTCATTACCTTTTAATCTATGGACTTACTAAGTCAGCTTTACGACTAACTGTCCTCTCTCTCTCTTTTTCAAATCTTCTAAAAACTACTCCCTAATATTGATTTCAGCTTAAAGACAAGATTCATATGAGCGATATGAATACAGGGTGGTCCATTTTAATTTACGCATGCAGTCTAAATATCTCCGAAACTGTTGGGACTAAAACGTCACGATATTAGGACATAGCATGGTGGCGAACAAAATGTCACGATATTAGGACATAGTATGGTGGTGACCAAGACATCTCCGTGGTAGAGTGTGCATCACACTCGGCTTGCACCAGAGAGGTGCCGGGTTATAATCCTGGTCAGGTTGAAAATTTGAAAATGCCTTCTTATATTATTTTTCTATTTGGTCTGGTTGTATTGGGGGTAACTCAGCCTCCTGAGGAAAATTGAGTAGCTATGGTAATAGCGGCAAGTAGTAGCATTATGAGGTAATTGTTATATTGTTAAGTATATCTTGATGTACTATGATGCCCCCAAAATTGTGATAGAATAACACAAAGATATATACATTTACATTAGATATGGTAGTAGAACTGTTAAGGTTGTCAATCGAGTACCTAATTATTTTCTTTTAATGTCAAAAGAAGCAAATTTCCACTCCTAAGATGCTTGTGTGACGTATCAAATGAAAAGTCTTGTCATTCTGAATTTAATGGTAACAATGAAAAATTAAAATTCAAATGATTTTTGTAAAATAAATAAATAAAAATACAAAACCAAAAAAAAAACGAAAGTTGACCTTGAAGAACCTTGACAGCTGTACACCACATTATGTTTTTCTTTATATCATGATGGTTTGGTCAGAATACATTTTTTGTACAAACATGTTTCCAACAGTTTTGGTATTATTTCGAAACTTTTTTTCCTCGAGTTAGTGCTCATGGATTTGAAATCCCTCATAGCTCTTCACAACGGAGACTTGAAACAATTAGGAGAACCCAAGCCCAGGATTAGGTCAAATATGACCAGAGCAACCATAGAAAGTGTGGGAAAGATTATACATGGCTTAGAAATAAGGAGAAAGCGCCTGTCTGAGATGAGCGTCCTATCCTCCAAATAAATGATGCAGATCAAACCAATTAACACTAAAACTTCCCCAGCGTAAACTAAAATATACCACCCTGTATTTGCTACCAAATATAACTAGTTATACAAATTTATGAACTGAAATTTCCCCAGTCTTATTTTGACTCTCCATTCTAAATCCCGCCTTGTTTATTTAATGTTAGGGGTTGGGTTTCAATTTCCAAAGCTTATCTTCAACTTGCACACATTTCAGACTTTTCATATTTACTTTGTATCTACTGTTTGCAACAGATACTCGTTTTTTTGTGTCGTATCAGCAAAAGTCAACATTTTTTGAAAATCTCTCTGGGGGCTTCTACAACAGACATTGGGTGAGTGTTTTCTATCTCTAGCAATTCAACATGTATGCCATCACGTCAAAAATGTCAAAAGTTTAAAATTTCTTTTTTGAAAAAAAAAAAAAAAAATCTTTTGCTGTGATAAAAATATTCAATGTGACGAGACGTAGTTATCCCCTGGAAAACAAAAAATATTCTTCCAGGCAGTTATAGGAACATATTCATAATAGATCGGTACGTGAAGTGCATCATTGTGAGCTCATGATTTGTGAGAATAACTTGCCGGCACTGTCACAGTCTAGTGCGAATGCTCCTGTAGAAGTGGATCTCTACACAACTCACTTCATAGCCTTTCTCCGTATCCGCTCACATCACCACCATTATATTTTGTGCCCCGATGACTGCAGACATAGATTGATCAATCAATTGGCCTGGGCAAAGGTTGTCATCGGTGCAGGTTTGACCTGTTTAAGATAGACCCCAACTGAGGAAGGAAAACTACAATAGAAATAAGAACAATGAGATGTTAATCCGATTAGAATTTACGAAGTTGGTCTTTTTTGGAATTCAGGACTTTTTTTAGAAGATTATTTGTTGTATCGTCGAATGCTACAATTAGAATCTTTTTAATAGACTCTTCATCTCTTCAGATCGACCGTTAGGATGAGTATTTTATAGTTTTCTATTGGCTGATGGTATTGATTCCAGCCAATAGCAATAATCTAGGAACTCTAAATAATCGATTTTTTAACATTTCGGTTGATGAACTGTCATATGAGTTCCTCGTCCTACTTGATTGTTTAATATAAAATATAATTATGATGCAACTGGACACCACACAGAATACTTCTTCTCACATTCATATGTACATCAGTTGGTATAGGCAGTAGAATTGTAATCAGGAGGCTGCTGGTTCGAATTCAAGCATGAACATAAGGTTTAACAATAACGTAGGGAACTACATTGTGAAAAGCATGCAATGTATTAACTTAAAACAACTAGCTTTCTTTTTACTTTCTTTATTGTATTGCATTGTAATGGGCTGAAATTTTCATGTTTTGAGGTCCCCAGAGTCCAAATCTTGAGTTTCAACCATTTGGTATGGAGATAGACTAAACTTTAGGAAAGGACATAGGCTACTTTTTATCGCGAAAAGAGGGGTTGAAACTATAAACGGCCATGCCTATAAGGCGCCAAGCGAAGCGGGCGTATCCCGCTAGTCTAGGATATAAATTTTATCATGAAAAATATTAGTTTTAGATTGTTATTCTTTTTTTTTGTGATCAGTTTGAGAATAGTGTCTCGGCGGCGCGGTGTGGCGGTAAATCTACAAAGTGAAATGTCGGTAGGTACCAACCTGATGGCTCCATATTATTATTTCGTTTTGTCCAGAGTCAAGACAAGACAAGACAAGAAGGTTAATCCGACCCTGGTTTTCACGAATTTTGCATAAAAAACTGGCATAAAATGAAAAAAACACAAATAATGAAAACTTGCATAAAATGATAACGGTTACAGACATGGCCGTTCTTGGACTAATAAACTAATATATAGTATTTTATGATTTCCCTTTCAAAAATCGGTAAAACGTTCGTAATTCGAAAGCGTAATTCGAAAGGCGACCTAAGTCTTTCTTTTTCACCTTTTAAACCATAATTTAGGGGTTGATATGTTATGGCGACAAAATTAAAGATATCGGACCATGACCGACAAAATTCAGTCAAAATCGAAGAATCGCCATAACTCGAAAACGGTTCGACAATTTTGAATTCCGATAATTTTTTTGGGGTTTCAGCTTATGGTTTCGTGGGCCATTCTCATCAAGTTTTCGATATCTCTTACCATTTTCGCTAAAATACACACACACACATACATTTATCGGTCCATTGGCCGGCCATTCACGATCAGTCCAAACTGACAGTTTGGACTGATCAGTCCAAACTGATACTTTCGACTGACGTGAATGGCAGTGGACTGGCAGTCCAATTCGACTAATGGGTTGGACTGTAGGATTATAAAAAAATTATATTTTGGACTGAAGGTGCTTGGACTGACAGTTAAAAAATTTACGTGAATGGCGCTTTCAGTCCTCAGACTTCTCAGTTAACCAATTTCTCTTCAGAAATTGGTTATATTCTAGGTAATAAGGTATGTTTTATTTTATCTTTGGCTTTCTTTTTTTATTTTTCTTGATTATTACGAAAAATAATCCGAGAACAGCGATGTCGTCGTCGGAATCCATTGTGAGATTTGTGAGAACTGATGGTTTTAACTGAACGTGAGTGGGCATCTCAGTTGTCAGTNATACTTTCCACTTATTTTATTCATGAGGAAAGTCGTCTGATGTTCACAATAGATTATTTCAGCCCATTACAATACTTTCCACTTATTTTATTCATGAGGAAAGTCGTCTGATGTTCACAATAGATTATTTCAGCCCATTACAATACTTTCCACTTATTTTATTCATGAGGAAAGTCGTCTGATGTTCACAATAGATTATTTCAGCCCATTACAATACTTTCCACTTATTTTATTCATGAGGAAAGTCGTCTGATGTTCACAATAGATTATTTCAGCCCATTACAATACTTTCCACTTATTTTATTCATGAGGAAAGTCGTCTGATGTTCACAATAGATTATTTCAGCCCATTACAATACTTTCCACTTATTTTATTCATGAGGAAAGTCGTCTGATGTTCACAATAGATTATTTCAGCCCATTACAATACTTTCCACTTATTTTATTCATGAGGAAAGTCGTCTGATGTTCACAATAGATTATTTCAGCCCATTACAATACTTTCCACTTATTTTATTCATGAGGAAAGTCGTCTGATGTTCACAATAGATTATTTCAGCCCATTACAATACTTTCCACTTATTTTATTCATGAGGAAAGTCGTCTGATGTTCACAATAGATTATTTCAGCCCATTACAATACTTTCCACTTATTTTATTCATGAGGAAAGTCGTCTGATGTTCACAATAGATTATTTCAGCCCATTACAATACTTTCCACTTATTTTATTCATGAGGAAAGTCGTCTGATGTTCACAATAGATTATTTCAGCCCATTACAATACTTTCCACTTATTTTATTCATGAGGAAAGTCGTCTGATGTTCACAATAGATTATTTCAGCCCATTACAATACTTTCCACTTATTTTATTCATGAGGAAAGTCGTCTGATGTTCACAATAGATTATTTCAGCCCATTTCAATACTTTCCACTTATTTTATTCATGAGGAAAGTCGTCTGATGTTCACAATAGATTATTTCAGCCCATTTCAATACTTTCCACTTATTTTATTCATGAGGAAAGTCGTCTGATGTTCACAATAGATATTTTTTCCTTTCCTTAAAACAAATTGTAACAATTAAATTTTTATTTTTTAAAGTTAATTTTTGATTTATACCTATCTGAGGGTTAAAAAACTGAGGGCATTTTACCTAGTAAACGAAAATCCTGCGTATATGACAAGAAAATAAAAGACAACCCTTAAACCAATGAAATCATAGAGGGGGTTGTACTATCATAAAATGTTTCATACTCAAAGGCCCCCTTTTTTCTAACCATTTATCTTCAATCTCACAAATATAAAGTTAACATATTGCTATTTAATTTTTATATTTTTAATAAATCGTTTTCTTCTTGAATAAGTCTATACAATGGTAAGGCGTGATAAATAAATTTATAATTTTAAAAATAAATTTCCGTTTCATTAAATTTCAATTTAACTTATTAAATATCAATTTAACTTAGATATTTTGTTCCTTTTTTATTATCTAAATTACTTGTTTATAGCTTCCCAAAAATAATGTACTAAGTCAGGGGACAGTTGTTTTATGAAAGTTTGGTCAACCAACATTACAGCCTATAACCGAATCTCATTAGCTTACCAAACCATTCACAAGACCTGGCTCATTTAAATTTTATTGTGAGATTGATGAAATTTTATATACACGCGTTTTGTTTTGCTTGGCGTTGCTAAACTAGCGTTTAGTTTGATAAGAGTATTTTAGGTGTTAAAAAAAAGTGATAATCAAGGGTTCATATGTATTAATGAGAATTTAATAAAATAATTTAAGCGTTTGTTACCATTCGAGCCCATTAAACAGGAAGGGGCGGAATGAATTTGATTATTAATAACAAATATTTTTGTTTTTTGTTATCTAGAAATTCTAGAATGACCAAGGGGGGAAAATTTGCCCGCGGTTTGAAAAAAAAAAAATAGATTTTCTTTTTATTTGGTACCAGGGGCTTGATATCCAAGCTAATTGTCAAAGATATGATTTATTTACCTATGGTACTGGTGGCATAACCCCTTCTACTGATAACTCGAGGAAAAATTAGCTCGGGCAAATTTTGCCCCCCCCTTGGTCTTACTTGGTACAAAAAATTCAAAAACAAAATGTACACTTTTTGTTTTCCACCTCATTGTATCTCTGGAAAAATAAATTCTTAAAGCCATTGTGCTTTTTAAAATGTACTCTGCCGACTTTTTTGGTCACATTGATAAAAAAAGTCAGCAGAATAGACTATTAAAAAACTTAGAGAAACTATAGTATCTGTGTCATTTGTATAGAAGTCACAGACTCAGACTTGGCAAATCAAATGATAGATAATGGTTTCTTTTGTTTCTTTTGTTATTTTTTCTTATATTTTTGAGTTCTAAATGAAAATAAATAAATAAGGTTAGTTATCCTACAATCAGTCGGCAAACTCATGTTAAAGGTGATTTTTGAAGATCAAGTTTTTTCCTCTTTTTTCCTACTTTTTCTTGTTGTTTCAAGTCCAAAATTATAAATGAAGAGTTTAATTTCATTTTATTTCATCAAAAATAATTATCAACAAGTTTTTCTTATTTAAACTGGTTTTATAGCTAAAAAATACCACGGGCACTTTTTGCCCCCCCCCCTCGGTCTTACTTGTGACAAAAAATATCTTGGTCATTCTGGGGTTAATTTATTTTGGACCTATGAATTACAAAATGCATAGGTCACAAAATAAAATAATAATCAGGGGCAGATCCACCGGGGGAAAACTGGGGGAGAGTTTCTCCCTCAAAAGGTTAGTTTGGATATCTAATTTTCAATACATTTTTCGCTGCATTACAACATATATCACGGCGGAGTTGATAAGAAAATCTCTTTTCGCTTGTAGAATTCACCTTGCTGTTGGAATATTATGACATTTTTTGACACATTATTACCAATAAATGCATTTATTTCCTTGGTTCCCTCTCTAAAATTTTACCGTGGATCCACTCGTGATAATAGTTAAACTCTGCTCTGCATTGGCGTTATTATAATTTTCTACTTCTTTATCTTGTGTAATAATGAAATTAAGTAAAGGTTATTGATTTATTTAAAATCAAGAACCATATTAAAAAAACTCTGCCAATGTGACGCATGGATTTATTATTTTACTGGCTAAAAAAATACCCCCACCCAAAAAAAAAAAAAAAAAAAAAAATCTGGGCGTAATTAGAGTCTAAATTTGACATACGAGTAGTTACGAAATTTTAAGTCTCTAAGTCTTGGCTCTTACCATTCTCTTTTTAGACAGGATTAATGAAAACCGCTAAAAAGCGGTATATTTAATTGCATCCAAAAGTTTCAAAGCTTACTAAGACCCCAAATATGACATACATACCAAATTTCAAGTCTCTGGCTCTTACTATTATCTTTTTAGACCGGAATAATGAAAACCGCTAAAAGTGGTAAAAACCGCTAGCGGTATATTTGATTGCACTCAAAAGTTTAGAAGCTTTTTGAGACCCCAAATATGGCATACAAAATTAGCTCTTTTTTTTTTTTTTTTTTTTTTTAAAAAAAAAAAGACATTTCTAAATCAAAAGTAAAAGTATCAAAAGTGATTAGCCTCAGTCGCACAGTTTGTAGAGACGTTGGATTCGTGACCAGGAGGCTGTTGGTTCGAATACAAGCATGAACATCAGATTTAATAAAAACACGGGGAAATACTATTAGATTGTGACAAACATTATTAGCTTAACACAACTAAATTCCTTTTATTTCTTTAATTTTAATTAGGTATCTATTATTTTTTAATAAAATACCTATATTTTAAAATAATTTAATTACGTATTAATTTTGATACCTACTATCTAAGCCCCCACCCGGTAATCATCGGCACTCACTACTATTTCATTTTTAAAAAACTCTGCCAAAGTGATGCATGGGTTTATTATTTTACTGAAGCTTAAATGAACCCTTCTCTAAAAATTTGATATTTTACGATTCAAAATACGTAGAATCCAAAAATCTAATAAAAAAAATCCGTTCGAGCAGCGCAGCGCTGCCCTCCGCACCCTGTACGGAACCCTATGCATGTGAATGTCGCTGACGAAAAGTTTCAGGCACAATTAGACCCCAAATAGGACCTACATACCAAATTTTCTCAAAATCGATCAACGCTTAGAGGCTAAAGTGATCATAACGGCGTACTGCGGAGAAACCGATTTTTTTTTATTCGAGGATCCTAAGAACCTTGAAACGTAAAGTATTAAATTCGAGGGCGGGTATTTTTTTCGTGACGATTCTAAACCAAAATATTTAAATTACGATAATTTGAAATCTGCGAAATTCAACAATTNTTTTTTTTTTTTTTTTTTTTTTTTTTTTTTTTTTTTTTTTTTTTTTTTATAATGTATTATTTTATAGTGGTGCGTTTAACTGCAAAAAAATAAATAAAATGAAACTTCTCTAATTTGGATATTTGGTAGTACCTAAGGCCTGTTAATCTATTGCTTTTTACGTTATTTGTTTCAGCCGGACATCAAATTACTTACGGACAGTATGGAGTGGAGCGGGTCAGGGGATGGAGATAGTTCCACCAGTCCGACAAGGAACAGATCGTTGTCAGACGATGAACTCATGTCGGAGGTAAATAGAAATTTTGTCCTTCCTTTTACCAGCCCCGGTAGCTCAGTGGTCCAGACGCCTGCCTGGTAATACAGGGGTCGTGGATTTGAAACCCAGTCATATACCCTATAAATATTTTTATAGAAGAATCGATACTGTCTAATTATTTGATTCATATACTCTATATAAGATTAAGGCCATATAATACGACTTGGGCTTACTGCTGATAGAAGGAGACCCTTAAGGTACTAAGTGAGGCAGTATAATAAGTACCTACCTATATTATTATTATTTTATGCAAACAATTTTCTATTCATTTTTAAAAATATAGGTATTTATAAGAAAAGGGGTTAGTTCTATTTAAGATTTCAAAGTTGATTCCCCTCGGGGTCTCCCTCGAAAATTCCAAAATTTTGAAAACCTCAAGAATACGTTTTTCCTTTTATATAGGTAAAGAAATAAATGTTTCAGTGTTTTTCGCAATTCGAAACCATTCTCAATATAATGAGCTTCACACCTTTTTTAGACACCCTGAATGCATATGCCAATATGGTATGGGTGGGTGGTGTAGTGGTAAGAAGCTGTGACTGGTAAACAGTAGGACTTGGGTTTAAACCCAGCCAACCCATGAAATTTCTATCCTCATAAATTTGGGATATTTACCACTATTGGAAGGGGCTGGGATTATCAACATCTAGTCCGGCGTCCTACGAATAGCATAATGTGCTCCCCAACCGTTCCAACACCATCACTTTCCGCGATGGACACGTGGGGAAGGATGTTTTACAGCGATGAATATGAATTTCATAACAAATTACCATTCTCGGTTTCAGGACCTCTCGTCAGACGAGGACCAATCTGTTCATAATGATGGTTCAGTTCAGCCACGTGTACTTGTGCGTAAAATATTCACAAACACGCGAGAAAGATGGCGACAACAAAATGTTAGTGGCGCGTTTGGTGAACTGAGGAGATTGGTACCGACACATCCACCAGATAAAAAATTATCAAAAAATGAAATCCTAAGAATGTCAATCAGGTAAGAGTTATTTCCACTTTTTGTAGACAGGTCTGGAACAGAGGAGGAGTGTCTGGCAACTGGCAAAATTGTACATACGCTATAGAGGCATGGCCGTAAAAACGTTTCCCAACCTTTCTAATTGGGTTAAAATTAGTTAATAAAAGATCAAAGTGTTGCCAGACACTGCTCCCCGGTTCCAGAGTCCACGACGAACAAATCATGACAGGCGAGTGTGTTCCATCATCCCTCATCATGCTTTCTTACGTGACAATTTTTACTTTCTCTTCCTATAGACTAGAGAAGATAAAATATTGTAATCGTGCAGAAATTTTAAACATTTTTCGTTTGACGGGAACCCAAAACCAAAAATAAAGATCAAATATATCACTTCGCATTGCTTTTGGACCATATTTTCACTATTTCAGGTCATTTTTGAAGTTTGGAAATATTTGCAGCCATAGGGTCCAAAAATTATTTATATGACGTCCCTAATCTTCCCCCTCCCCCATAAACCAAGTACTCTAAAAATCAAACTATTGTAATCACAATTTTTGTTGGTTCAATTTTGATTTAAATCTGAAATCTCCCTGAGAAATATAATTTCTTTTAAAATTTTAAATTGAAATCTTATTTCTATCGGATAACAATGTCCCACAGGCTATGTTCGTAGAATATAGGCTCTTATTTGGTAAGGTTACCACAGGCTATTTTTGTAGAATATAGGCTCTTATTTGGTAAGGTTACCACAGGCTATGTTTGTAGAATATAGGCTCTTATTTGGTTAGGTTACCACAGGCTAATACGTTCGTACAATATAGGCTCTTATTTGGTTAGGTTACCACAGGCTCTGTTCGTAGAATATAGGCTCTATTTGGTTAGGTTACCAGAGGCTATGTTCGTAGAATATAGGCTCTTATTTGGTTAGGTTACCACAGGCTATATGCTTTATTAGTACAATATAGGAGGCTCTTATTTGGCTAGGTTACCACAGGCTATGTTCGTACAATATAGACTCTTATTTGGAAAGCAGTTTTCCTGTCACACCTTATATATCTTGTAAAATGGATACTGAGAATAAACATTTATTTTTTTCAGGTATATTCGATTGCTGAATGGAGTTTTAGAATGGCAAAATCAAACAGAAAATAACAACAATATCAATTTAAACAATAATAAAAATTTTGTCATCAATCAAAATACAGTTTCAAATCGAATTGAAAATAAAATATTAATTAAAAATAATATTAAAAAAATCGTACAAAATAATTTAAATCACAAAGACAATAATACAACTGATGTATCTTTAAGTAGAACACAAAAATTGGGAAACAAAGTTGTGGGTCTATACCAACCAAAAAATGATACCAAAGATATTTGTAATAAACAAAATCATGAGGATGAACCAAGAGGAACTGAGATTCAAGTTGGAAACACAACCACAAACGATGAGAAAAATAAAGTTCATCATTTTAATATTGCTGAAAACAACAGGCACATTAATTACAATTCAAGTATTCCAATTTATAAAATTGATAACAAAAAC
Organism: Pachypsylla venusta; assembly: GCA_012654025.1. NCBI lineage: Eukaryota > Metazoa > Arthropoda > Insecta > Hemiptera > Aphalaridae > Pachypsylla > Pachypsylla venusta. Next base: position 12,663,130 of record CM022875.1, read on the forward strand.
ATCGACGATGGAGAAATAAGAAATGACCAATTCAGCAATATTCAAACTAGAAATGGCGATAGTCACTATTATAATAGACCCCATGGTTCTCTTGGAAGGTATTATAAAACTCCTAGACAAAATGATACTCCATTAGTTCAACATGATACCAAGTCTATTTCCACTCATAGAAAAGAGTTTCAACACGCCACACAACCTGTAGATGCCAATGGGAATCTTATTCAACCAAGTAATATTCAACAAACAAACATAATCAAAAACATTAGTGTTAGTCCTATCTATAAAAATAATAAATCAATCAATGGCAATAATTTTACCAACAGAATCTGTAACAATCATTCGCATGATATTCAAACCGGTTCTCAGATCAATGAAACTGAATTCCATAATAAGAGAGATCGAACTCTAGGCGACATTGTTGATAATGATAAAAACAACAAAAAACCAAATTCAAATCAAGCAAGAAATACTTTGTTTACTCCTCTTCATATTAAACCGACATTAAATCTAACGGTTAATTCAAATTCTTCCTTGAATGGACCACGAGCATTGCTAATGGTTTCAAAAAACAATCAACGCGTGCAAGAAAATTAAGAGCTGGGGTGGAGAAATATCGATCGTCCCGACTATCGGTAGTCGATTTCAACACTATCAATAGTGTTTGATAGTTTTTCAAAATCCACGGTTACCCTATTTTTAAGATTTTGTGCTGCTATAGATCTAACTTGAACATTAAAACTGTAGGTACAGGAGATAAAATACAAGTTTCAACAAATAGATATTAATTATTTATTATGTTTTTTTTTTTTTTTTTTTTTTTTTTAACAAAAATTGCTACTAACCAATCGTACTAACATTTGAGTATAAAAAATTAACGAAGTGTTATTATTTGGCGCAAGGCTTTTAGCCTAACGTACGGGTGTTTGTATATGTACTCCTACAGTACATGGGACCCCTGAATATGGTAGGTAGCTGAGATCAGATGGAACATAGGTATTTTACAATTGAAGAAAACCGTATAAAAATCCGTTATATATGTTACCGGCAGTGTATCGAATGCCTACAAAGAGTAGTCAATCTATGAAGAACAGGGGCGTAGCGAGGGTGGAAATTGTGGGGGGGGGAAATGTATGAAAATGCCGACTCACCACTGCAATTTGCCGACTGTATAAATTCATATAGGAATGAAATTAGTAAAATCTTTGTAGGTATGAATTCTCACTGAATTTTATTGTGAAATTGGGGGGTCACCCCCCC
>CM022875.1:12666343-12712510 GCA_012654025.1 Pachypsylla venusta
TTATTTATAGAACGCGTAGTTTGTTTGCGTAGTAGAAAAATCCTTTTCCCGATCCTTCTAGAACGTTTTGAATGTAGGTATAAATACAGGGGTCGCGATTAGGAGTCAGTCAGTATTATTTGAGCTATAAACGGAGTCAGTATTATTTGAGTGATAAATGGAGCGAGTTTAATTTTGGATGCGAGATCGTTGAATTTTCCTAAGTGATAATTTCGTTCAGTGAGTGATTAATTCGTGTGAATTAATCACTCACTGAACGTTGTGAATACGGTGTTAGCGGACAGTATTCGAACTTTTGTGTTACGTTTTTTTTTATTTATTGTAATTTTCATTTTTTTTAATAAATTATTTTAAGTTTTATTTTATTTATTATTAAAGTTAGTTAACGCGTTTTAAATTCACGACAACTTAATCCTCGAACTCTAAGTCTACAACAATATTTAAAACACATTATATACAACCCTAGTTCTAAGTTATATTTATATAAGATATAATTTCTGAATAATTTATGCTATCTCAGAATTTAATGGAAAAATTAGGCATGTGTTTAACTTATTCATCTCAAAGAGAAACATCGCCCCATCACTTTTTAAATGCTTTTATTACGCTTATACACTAAATATGTATCTTTGTTTCTGGTTAAATCTTTAATTCAATTTTTTTTTTTTTTTTAAAAAAAACTTATATATATAAAATAATGAAATTTTTAGAAAATGGAGAAATTTTGTATTCTTCTAGCCTTCAAATACCTTGAACTTTCTTTATATAGAATTTTCCTCGGGAGTTCGATTATTTACAATATTTTAAATATGTTAAAAAAGAAGCCTTCATTAGACGTTCTTTACTTCCTGCATAAACAGCAACAATTATTTTTTATTGAATTATTGATTGTATTTTTCCGTCTACTCATCGGACTACCCCCCCCCCACACACACACAGACACACACAACATGAAATGCTCATTTTTCTAGCATTCCATGTTCAGGGTGTTCATGTTCATCCCTTTTTGATAATATCTTTTGTTGCATAACGTTTCTTTACCATCCATTAGTCATTCGAGATGAGGGTTTACACTCCATTCGCTAGAAACCTACAAACAAGCTACCCACATAGACATCATCCAGCTTGGGTTAGGAAAAGCCAGCATCACGAAATCGCGACAAAAAAAAAAAAAAAAAAAAAAAAAAAAACTCCCTAGAATTAGCTTAACTTCAATTATCTAACGGGAACTGGTTTATTCAACGTGCCATAAATGCTGCGCTGGCTGAAAATTTGAATTTGACAAGTGTTTAAATTTTTACATGTGAATGCCTGGAATTTAAAATACTTAGTATATAACTTGCTCTACAACATCAAACTCTCAGATCTGCCCACAATTGTTAGGTCATTAACTTTATAGAGAAGTGGGTTTTGCTCTAACCTGCCAGCAGATTAAGATAATTCATCAAAACAAGACAGGTCATAATAAAAGTTTAAAAAAATAAGAGAGAAATGTGAATAATACCTAGATCTCACTCAGATAGATTTTCCACCAAATACCTACATAATTCATTCAGATAATTTAAAAACTCTCATAAACACAACTTTTGGATTAACATCTGTTAGTCATTCGGGACGGGGTTTTACACTCGATTGGTTGGAAACCTACACACCCTTATTAACCTCACCCAATTGGTCCGAAAATAGCCAGCACCACGAGGGCGCAAACATTGCTTAAGTTCAGTGATCCAACGTGTACTGTTGAATTCAACGTGCTATTACAACGTATAAACTCAACTATTGAATAAAGTCTTTGACTCTGACTACATTATAACTAATTATCTTTTAATTGTCTGGGTGACAGTGATTAGTGTTATATCTATATATAAGTACCCCACAGCCTGCAAGACCAGAAATGAATAGATTTTTATATCCCTTTTATAGTGATAAAAACCATATGAAAATTGACCTGTGACTGATATCTGGATAGCTCAGATGGAGAAAGGATCAAAGGAGAGTAGTGGACTGATTTTAATGTTTACTTTATTTTAAATGTAATTTATTTCACACTTGCGAGATTATTAATTTTGGCGCACAGACAACTGAAAAAAAGGCACGTACCTTATTGAGGTTTGAATTAAGACTGATCGACCGATCTTGAACTGAACATGTGCCTTTTCATGTGCAGGCCTACAACATGTAGTATCTCGGATGATTTTGTCGTGTAGATGGCTTGACGTTCCGCACATCACTTAAAAGTCGCGGGAAGGAAAGGAAAAGAGGGATGAAAGACCGACCAATGTCCACTGCAACCGTAAAACACGTATGACGCTTACTTACAGCGGATGAGATTTCATTAACCTACATTCATTTGGATCAGTCATTTATAGTAGCTTGACCTTGCAGTCGCGCGTAGTCGACCGGGGTATGAACCCTCAAATTTTTTACGATATTAATTCTTATTACCGTTTTGCCAATATCTTCCCACTGTAGTAGTTCGATTGATAATGAACGGTGGAACAGTATAGCAAAGTATTTTGTATCTCCGGCACTGCACAAGAATACAAGGAATGTCTTAATACAGTCAGACATTCTTCATTTAACAGTATACTGGGTCTGGGTAGTAGGTATCGCCTGTCACCAATCACTCCCGAATACACAAGATCATAGAATAGGTGGATATCATTCAATGGGGCAGTCCCACTTTTTTCAAAAACACTTTATATAAATGTTTTAGAACTCGCTGATTANCCTTAGAAGGGAGATTTTTGATTTTTTGACAGCGGATTCGTGTTTTTCAGGTCATTTTACCTAAGAAACCATCACTAACTCGAAAAAAAAATTTTTTTGGGACTGCCCCATTTAATATCTCACTACATTGGAAAACCCCTTCTTATTAATATTAAAAATACTCTTTAAATCCGAAAGCATATATCAATTTATATACGAACCCGTTTGAATTAGTATAACCAAGTCAAAAATGAAGAGGTAGTCGACATGCCTACCAAGAGTTCACATAGATATTGCCAAACAGGTTTAAAATTACCGAGCCGTATTTTAACAAACATCATTCTTAAAAATAATATTTATTAACTAGTTGGTGCCCACAATTTCGTATGCGTGGCTGTAGAATTCCGTTCATTTTTGGTCGAAATATCAGAAAATCTTTCAATAGTTGGGATAAGAACCAAGAAAGAGTGTATTTTATATTCCTTCTGAAGGGTTCATTCACGGTAATTCTTTGATATTCCTTGCTGTTTGGATTGTGTAAAATGCGTCTTTTTGGTGATAGCTCGCTTCTTTCGATTTTTTCCCTTCTTAGTTACGTACCTACATTCATTCAATAGTGGCATCATCGTATCCGATGGTAGCCAGATGTACGAGACAGCAGCTCTAGATACGTTTTAGTCTAGTCCTAAACTTTCTAATTGTCCTCATACATCTGTTCCTAGGAGGCTGATAATTGACATGGAAGCGCAAGAACCATGTCAATCACTGCAATATAATTACTCAAGTCATAAATGGGTTGAAAGAAATCAAGCCTTTAATACCTACATACTGAACTAAAACTGTGTGCCAAATATCAAGTCTCTAAAAGTTTAGCAATTTTTGATATCCTTAGCAGTCATCTTATGGAGTGAGGAAAGTTCATCTTTGTATAAATAATGTTTTATTTAAATAAAATTAATCACTGAATTGAAAATAAAAATCTATCACTGGGCTTTGCATTGTAGAAGTGTAGATTTGAAAGTGTCTATTGTCTATTCTTCAGCTCGAGACAAATCCTGTAAAATAAAATAATAAATTAATAATAGTACATTAAGACTAGAATCAAGTCAATACTGACAACAAGTGGGGGATCAATAATTCCCCAGCACATATTCCCCAATCAAGACGACGAGTGTGTGGAATGATAACAAAAATTGTTTACAACTGATAATTCTGTAATCATCATAATGCAGTGTTCAGGTTCAGGTATTCAGATTGGTCTTCAGTGTTCAAACAGTATTCGGGTTCATTGTTGAACCAAAGCAAAGTGTTCAGTGCTGTCCATTGTCAATATAAATTTAATTTGTGTGCGAATTTGTCGTTTAAAAAATAATAGAAAATTTACGCGCTTTTAAATAATAATTTATTTAAATATTTTTTTCCTTATTTTTTATTTATATATTTTTATTATAATCTTTCTGCATTAATTAATTATAATTTATACGTTGGTGAATAATATAATTAATTTTATTTATATTTTTTTATTATAATCTTTCTGCATTAATTAATTATAATTTATACGTTGGTGAATAATATAAATTAATTTTAAAAATAATCGGTAAGAATAAGAAATGTAGACAATCTTAAAAATTGGCATTTGGCTTACTAACTCATTGTACAAACGAAGTTTTGTTGTAGCTTTACGTATGTTGTAGCTTTGTTGTATCTTTAACATCTATTGATCATTTGAGACCAGGGTTTTACACTTCATTCGTTGGAAACTTACAAAACAGATACCTACATTGACCTCATCTAGCCTGGGTTTGGACAAGAATAGCACCACGAGGACGCGAACCTCGCTCGACGTTGCTTAACTTCAGTGATTAGTATTTAGCTCACTAACTAATTGACCAAAGAAAGTGAAGGTCTCTTTTTAACACCGCGGGTTTTCTTTTCTTTGCCTTTTTGTACCTCGATACCTTTCGCACGCTTTATCCGATTTTGTTGAAATTTGGTATATAGGTATATTCATATTCATAGAAATTGATGATATGAGAAGGTCCCTATTGGGCCACCCGGGGCAAATGGTGGAATTTTATGTGAGTGAGATCAACAGTTTACAAAACTTCTAGTGTAACTCGACGATGCCTAAATCTAAAATCATGAAATTTGGTTCACAGATGTCTGTTATATAGATAATATTGGTATGAAATAGGAAAGAAAAGAAAAAAAAGCTACTGGTAAAATTTTGCAGACCAAACTGCAAAAGCTATTGAAAAATGACTGGGGGCTCCCCAAAACCATATCCAAAACCTTGAGGTTGAGGCTAAGATCCCGTCGGTATCTTGATTCTCCGAATTGCTTAGGAAAAAAAGGAGAAAGTTAATTTAGTCAGGAGGAATCCTAAAGCCAGGAAAGAACTCATTCGACCTTGAAGGAATTAGCTCGTAGTAGACAATCTAATTGACCGAACGAAGTGAGGTATAGTTTTAACTCGACGATTAATCTTTTAATAATCTGTTGTAGTTTACTGCTAAAGTTTTTAATGGACATCATACGCCCACTTTAGGACTGAGACCCCCAGAACCATGAAAATAACTGTATTATAATTACGTCAGTAATTACGTGGTTGCAAACATAATGATATTACAGAGTTGCTGATTGTGTTAATTTTCACCACCAACTCAGGTTGACTTGGCCCGTGAGTATGTCACCCTCAAGTAAATTCTTAAACTCAATTTCCTGATTTACTTTTCCTCATAGAAAGTCATAAAATCATAGAATTGGCTGATTTTTTGTTTTGGGCCAACTGGGGTGTCAAAATAATATATTTTAAGTCAGTGTTATTCACAGATCATGGAGGTACTACGACTAGCATTTATGCATTTGGCTCAAAATGTTTAATTATTCGGTCCCCAATATTTCATTTGTTGCCCGTGTTAGGTCTAAGTACCCTACAATAACATCTCTATTCAATGTTAAGTTATCGTAAATGACACATTATTCCTCCATTGCTGGAACCTTTGCCCCCAGACCTCTGATTTTGGATCTTTAATTTTAATACCTAATGAACCTTTGAAATCGAGCCTAAGTATTGACGATAATTTTCAGGATCTTGAAGGAAGAATATCAATTTGTTGGTTGGTTTATTATTATTTTTCAATAATTAACCTTTGAAATAGTCCTCGAATAAAAAGAGCCTCCCTGAAAATTTGATATTTTTAATACCAAGGTGTGCCAAATCCAAAAAAAAAAAAAAAAAAAAAAAAGGCCAACTTCATTATATGACGATCCTAACTATCTGTAAATACAGAAGGTTTGGTGTGATATTTGGCAAGCATGGGTTACCGTGCCAGGAAAGGGTACAGCTTAATAGAGTAGGCGCAGAACAGAAGGTTGTGGTTGTGGCAACATAGAATTAAGGAATGAAACGCCGACCTCAAATTGAATTGGGAAGAGGTGAAGTTTAGGAAGAAGATAAAAATAAACCCGTTTGTGAGTTTTGACACTTTAAATCATTGTTTTGCACCTAATCCAATGGGGATATGGGTTGATTTAAGGAACACAATGGTGCGACAGGCTCACTCTACCAAGTTGTAAAAAGAGTTTTCGTCCAATTCATTTTACCTTCCTTATCCTAAAGAAATCTCTCACGAATCCTGCCTAAAAAGAGAACGACAGGCCCCATCGATAATTTTATCCTATTACAATACTTTCTTCTTTTTTATATAAATAAGGAATAAGATTTTTTTTTATAATCTTTCACCCCAATATTGGTAATCTCAATAGTTTAGCACTTTCTAACGATATCGCTAAACTCGTTTTGCCAAAGATCATCTTTCATTTACTGGACATGTCCTGAAAGTCAATAGCCTATGGAGTATATCCAATATTAAGTTGTCAGCATATTGATCAGTCCTAAATGCAATGTTTTTATGATCTCTTTCATTAATTGATTTTCATAAGGATCTGTTTATGAAAATCAAATCAATGAATGCCTAGACATGCCACTATCGATAAGTATATGACCGTGTTATCAAATACATCAGAAACAAATCCGATGCAATCCAAAATATACCTTTCAAAGATGAAAGAAAAATTTCAAAGGTTCATTATTGAAAATAATAAACCAAAATTCCTTCAGATAGCAAGCCGGTCTAGATGCGCGTACTTCAAAAGTAAGCAACCTAACCGACTATATTAACACGAAGCAGAGTTTATAGGTATGAAGACCCAATTTTTTTGACACTTTCAGATGTCTTTTTGAAATTTCTATTTATTATTACCATTATTTATTTGTTCCAATTTATTTGTTCTTTATTTTATTTGTTCCAATGTATGACTTACTAACTTGCATAGTGGAAATAGGTCATACTTGATATTGTGAGAAGTTACTTCAGGGTGACATCCTCACGGGACAAGTCCACCTGAGCTGATGGTGTAAAATAACACAGGAAGCAACTCTTCAATATATTTATGTTTGTCCTACTGATGTAATTAATAATTATATTGGGTGATTGACATAGTTCTGTGTCAATTATTAATTTTTTAAGAGTATATATATGTTGACAATTATAGACTTAGGTAGCAAATAACAACTTAACTAATAGTTGCACCCTCATACATCTGGCTACCATCGGACACGATGATCCCACCATTGACTGATTGGTGATTAATTCCTATTATCTTCTCTTCAAGGTAATCAAAATACATTGTCAATATAAAAACCTGAAGATATCAGGAGAAAACTGAGATCCCACTGCGAGGAACAATTTGTTTCGTAAAACATATAAAAAACCCGATGCGACGGCGAAGCAAAGGGCAATCTAGCAAAATTTGGTCTCCGAAACAAAATGTTGTGCAGTGTGTTTTTTATAATTGGGTTTTTTCTCTGTCTATTAGGTAAATGAACCTGGCAATAGGCAATAGATGTCTCCCTACATTTAATTACGACGAATAAAATTATATCATTTTTTCCCAGGAACTTATAAGAGTGATTTAAAGTTTTAGTTCAATAAATAAATATAAATATAATAAATAGTAACTTTTGTGTTTTTACAAAATGAACTTCATTTTAGGTCATCTCTAAGAATTTTCCAATTCAAGACTAAGTGTTACTGATTCTTTGAGAGTTCATTGCTCCCATGATTCGTTAATTGTTTCGCTATTTGGAACCAACACATTTGTATCATGTTTGCTAATGGTAAGTAGAGATTTTTGTTTCTTTTGATTTTATCATTTATTAATTACGGGGATTCAACGAAGAATTCTGGAGAAACAATTAATAATATACATAAAATTTAAGCAAATGTTATATTAAAATCATTTACATGTTCCGCGGGAACTGTAAAATCAGATATAACTTTTGATATCAGTTAAAGTACCTTCCGCAAAATAAAATAAATACCCAATACGTCACTGTCAGTAGATAACTATCTTATAATGGTGGATAGTGGATATTCAGTAATTCGTTCCCTAACCTTTCATTTGTTGTCTGGGAAGGTTCAGTAAGGTATTATATTGTGTCTGGTGTAATCAACTTAAATAAGAGCTCCACAGCGAAGACGTCTGGAGAAATAAACTCAACCAGCAGTCTTTTGAAGAAAAATCTTCATCTTTTTGTTCATTGATTTGTCGCAGCTCTTATACATGAATTCTATAAGCCCCTTGATAGACCCAACACTAAAACAGTTTACCAACGTCTATTTGGAATAATTTGAGAAGTGGCCATATTATTGTATTTTCTGGATATATTAGATCTTTGGAACCCATCAGAACCTATTATCCAGATTCTTAACCAACTGTTGTAAGTCTTTCCCCTGTTGAAGTTTTGTCTATCGATTCAAACTCTTGACCATATAATTATATTAATCAATAGAACCCTGACTCCAAATACTGAGGCTTACAGCTTACAACCCACGTTGAGCACCTTAGTTCCTCGGAGAGCTCTGAACAATATAAATGAACATTACCAAAATGGGAGCTTATGCGCTTGTAGTCTTGGTCAGGATAGAAAATATTGTGAATCCGTAAAAAAATATTCGATTTTTGGTATCTACTGTATGGAGATATCGTTTTAATGCAGCATCTCGACATCTGTGTGATGTCAGAAATGATATTGTAAGATACTTTTTTCTTTTTTTATCGTGACCATATTATGACTGTTCAACGACCAGGATCTTCTTCCTCTTACAATCTCTTCCCATTCTTCTGTGTTGATTCCTATATCCTCCACGTCCTTCTTTATATTATCAATTCATCGACATTTTGCCCGTCCTCCTGCTCGATAACCTTCACTTGGATATGATGATTTTATAATAGTGTTACTGTTCATTCTGGCTATACTCGAATATCCAAAGATAAGTTTTTGTTTTTAATTTTTTTATGATGTCAGGGTTTGGGTTATTTATTTAGCGTATGACTTTTTAATATACATCAAAGAGAGTAAAATATAATATGGGATGGACGTATGATGTATAGTGGCTCAGGAGATCAAGAGGCGATTATTGTATCTGAGTAAGTTAGAGTTAGAGTATTGAGAAAATTGTTAGGTCTTTTGAACCCATGAGAACCTATTATCCAGGTACTTACACCAACTAATAACTATCTTTGCTGTTGTAATCTAATATGTTAATGATGACTAGCACTTCTTGCAGGCCTCGTTACTATCTTCAGTCCAATTATCCATAAAATAATTTTATTTGAAGTTGTCATTCATGTCAACCGACTCTCACAAAAATATTTTCAGTTTCACATTGAACTGTTGGGGACATTCAACTATTTAGCATTTCTACTATCTTACAAGCATATTTAGAAACGGGGTTTCATTATTGGCATATCAAATTTGAGTAATACACCGTGGTCAAAGATCAAAGAAGAGACTTTTGTATTTGTATTAGTATCTACTATTGGGTTGGTGCTAGTATGTATATTATTTACCATGTCATTGGCCCTCTGATTGGCCTCGCCCATTCAATACCAAAAGAATTAAACATCAAAAAAACATGTCATTTGTGTCTACAACTAAAGTATACATATACCAACTTTTATTGACTGGACGAAATTAGGCGTAGTTTTAACACGACAAAATTTAATCTGCTTTTTTTTTGTACCCCGATTACTTTCGAAAACCTTTTTCGAATTTGATAAAATTTGGTAGCATTATCTGCTCAGTTATTTTTGGTCCAACTGGAATCTCATGGTGGCCGTTTTAAGTGAGTGGTGTCACAGAACTACTGAACTACTAGTATCCAGGTATTTTTCTTTCTAAATTTGCAAAAGTCGATCCGGTGAAAATTTAAAATATTTAAAATCTTCCCTCAAACAAAAAAACCTAAAGTCACCAAAGACATTAATTTATTATAATTAGTATCTAAGTATTTGTAGATTTGGTACAAAAACTTTAATCATTCATTCATTCATTTCATTTTTTTTTGAGTAAGGTCTAAGTTCGGTGTACACATTGCGTCTGTTGACTTACTACAAAACGAGCTCTTTCAATGTTTGGATTTTTGTAAATGACACCTCTGCCCAGATCTTTGAATTTGGAATTTTAATTTCAATACTTATTGTCCATACTGTGAAGAACAACAAAATTTTGAATTTACAAAACAATATTATTACAACCGGTTTGGAAATCTGGATTCTGACAAAGGCGACAGATATTAAATGAATAACTTTTGATAATAAGAAAGTATTTGGACCAAAGAGATTCGAGATCCATACAATGAACCGGACATTATGACCAGGGCCGGATTAACCTTCCGCGGGGCCCGTAGCACTTTCACAGAGCGGGGACCCTCCACACTCATCCTCCCCCGCCGGCGCCGTCTAAGTAGTCTACTTTTTAGAGCCAGTACTAAAATTGATTATCTTTGGCCTTTTGGTTTAGTACCTACAGCTGGTAGAGAAAAGTGAAATTAAATTTTGAGTATACCAACATCGATAAAACATGGTTACAGCTCATGCACAAAATAAATATTGAATTCATAGCTTACTTCTTATACTTTTCTAAATTAGATTTTACTACATACTTTGAATAGTTGAGGGCCCGTCAAAATAATATGTTTTTTCAATTGTCAACGCAGAAATGTCGAAATATCTAGTGTAAGTTGTCAAAGCGCGGGGCCCGTGGCACGTGCTACTATTGTTAATCCGGCCCCGATTATTGCTAAAGTCAAGCGCCGAAGAATTAGATGGCAGGACACGTCATAAGAAGAGATAGTGTTAGCTTGATCAAAAAAGCTGTTCCAGCCTAAAATTATTGGGGGCCTGATTTTTTTTTTGTGCCTGAACTACATACATGTATATGTATAACCATAGTACATAAGCCATATTTTTTCCATTTTATATTCTCCCTAAAACCGCCTATGGTGTCAGCTCTTCTCATATTAAAGATACAGTTCACACAACAACCGAAATTAAATGGTGTTCGGTTGTTAGTACATATAATAACATCGAGCATCCACAATAAAACGCGACAAACTTACCTCATGTTCGGTAGTTATAGACTTTGCACTATATTCACTTCTAACAACAGATCGTGGCTAGAAACAATGGAAACAGGATCTTTAGGAACAAAGGAGGCAGAACAAACTAGTTGAACTCAGTAGTTCAATAAAAAGTACATACCCTTTTTGGTTAATTATTTATTATTGAAAAATGGGGCCAAATGTTTGACCTAAGATAAGGTTTCCTGTATTGTGTTTTATATAATACAGTGAAAAAATAATCGATGCAAACTGTTGTGCAGGCAAGGCAGCTGGTAAGTTGTATTGTAAACACTTCAGCTTATCAGAGCATGCATAAATTCTTTTATCAAAACTCTGCTGATAACAGATTGCTTATCTCTTACCGGAAACTTGGATTGATTCTGCATAATTCTTAGAATTTACGCTCTTTTTTTTTTTTTTTTTTTTTTTTTTTTTTTTTTTTTTTTTTTTTTTTACAAAGAATAAATTCTTGCTTATTAATTAATTTCAAATTACGATTAGGTAATAACTTTGGTGCATGTAAATAATTTGATGGATGCCAATGAGTAAGGAATGTACGTGCGTCCAAACAGGGGTTGTGATGTACTGGTAAGACGCTCTGACTGGATAAGTAGGCGTGGGTTTAAACCCACCCAAACCTTTGGAAATTTTATCCTCGTGAATCTGAGATATGTCGGGATTAAGAACATCAAAGTAGCATAACATACTACCCAACTCTTTCACCACGGACACAGATACTATGTAAGCAGTCTTCGTTTCATGGGATTAGTTACTGATGAATAATTGGTATGAGATAAGCGAGGGATTTCCATCCCAAAAATGATTTATTCCCTTGACATAATATGTGCAGCTGCAAACGGATGCATGACATCCAGCCAGACTGGTATTTTACCTTCCAATCGCTGGAAACTTACAAACCCCTTACATCCATAGGGCGCGAATCTACGTGGCCACCTAACAAATAAAAGCTGGCTTTACTAACATTTTGGGGGCATTCGCTGGAAACTTATAAACTACCCATATTGACCTCCTCTACGTCACGTGGAAAAAGCCAGCATCATGGACGTTACTTAACTTCAGTGATCTTAAAGGAAGCGGTGTTTTCAGTTAATAGCTTTTTGAAGCTTTGATAGAAATATTTTTTCATTAAAGTAATAATGATTTTGATAAAAGAATATACCACATAAAAGTTAATATTACGATCAATGACATTGTAACCGCATTGAAAATGAATGAGCAATTTCTCCTTAAAGTTTAAGTACAGTTATTGCCAATCAGGAGAAGGAATGTGGTGAAAGACTACCGGAATGAATAGCACCTTCACCAGACAGTCATTAGACTAAACCTAACTACCGAATTGGGCTTTCATTTTGATCATCGTTGCTCAACCATTAGTGTTTGATTAAGAGGATATCATATGTCTGTCGGTCACACAGTGGCGGCACAGACACTCAGGACTCAAGAAAAAGGGGGTCCCGAATAGGACCCTCCAATTTTTTTTGTAAAACGATAAAAGTATATGATTTTTTACTAGGCTCTCTTATCGAGGCCCTAACGGACTTTAGGCCATGTCTATCAAGATTGCTTAGGAAAATCTTACCTTGATGGACACAAAGTAAAGTTCTTTGGGATCTCTTTTTGTTATGTTTCTGTATATACCTTTATGATCCCTCAGGAGCATAACCGGGGCCCCGGATGGATCCAGAGTAAAGTCGGTCAGGAGGCCATTTAAGGCAATGTATAACTTTAATGCCCACAAGGACATCTCCGTGGTCACTTGTAGACCCAAAGCAAAGTCTTTCGACCCAGATGTTAATGCCAATTCTAGTGCGGGGGGGGGGGCTAGTTCTTTGTGGTAAGGCCTTCACTTTTTTGTATATATCACAGCATTACTAAGAGCCCCATGTACTAATAATCTCTTCAATCTTCTTCCAAATCTCTTTACTCTTGTAATGCCGCCACTGGTTGCTACTCACATTAAATTAGCTACTCAATCATCCTTACGAGGCTGAGTGCACCCCGGGACACAAGATCAAAGTCGAAAATTTTCCGACGGAGATTGAACCCGGGTCCCTCAAGTGCAATTGCAGTATGATGCCCACAAGACTAGGAGGACTGTTAGGTAGCTGGATATTGTCATCGATATATTATTTCACAGCACTACATTTTTACTTCCTCTTTATAGTAATAATTAGTTGCATGAGTAATTTATCATTATTATTAAGTAATTTTATTTCTCGTCTTGGGAATTTGTTAGACAAAGAAAGATGTTTTGACTTCTTTGAGAACAAACATAGATAGTCATTTTAGATTCGAGTTGTCAAATCGTTTGATGGCTGTTGGAAACATTCACAACTATCAATCTTAAACGAAGAAAATCGATATCCAGTACCCAAAAAAGAGTTCCTAAATTAGAGAGCGTCAATGGCACTTTGAATAAACCATTCCCGTAAGACCAGTGAAGAAAAGGTTCATGCCGCGGCGTCGCGTCGGGATGGTGGTTATTCCCGACCCTATTCAAGCTGGGTGAGGTCGATGTGGGTAGTTAAAGTTTACAGCGAATGAAAAATCTTCGAATGACCTTAGATTGATAATGCAAAGAAGACTTGAAAATTAAGTTCCATTAGCAATAAAATGCTATTATGGAGTTAGGATCATGCTTTGGAACAATTTCAATTGTCATTCTCCTTGAAAAATTAAGCAAGCTGTGTTTTTAAAGGATATTTTTCGCAAGTGCAGAGAGGTAGTACTAGAATTGCAAATTACTTTCGGTTTCTGATAGTAATTTTAACCTAAAACATTCGCTTATAAGCATACGTCATCAGCATATTTGATCCTATTCGTTATGGTTTGATGGTTTAGTGGTAAGACGCTCTGACTGGTAAACAGTAGGGCGTGTGTTCAAAATCAGTCAACCCATGGAATTTCATCCTCACGACTTTGATATATCTACCACTATTGGAGGACATGGAAGGGGCCGGGATTATCAACATCTAGTCCTGCTCCCTCAAAGAACCAACCCGTCCATCACCATCACTTACGGTGATGGACGTGGATTGCAAGTAGTAATATCCTATTGGTTTTGAAATATGGAGCAAATTTTGTGCATGATTTATGACAAAACCAATGAGACAGTTTTATTCTGATTGGCTGAGTTCAAGTGATGCGCTGAATTCATAAACATTTCAATACACAATGCTAAGTTATGAGTTATGAGATGTTCTTTAAGCATAAAGCCCATCCAAGGACAACGAATCTGTCATATTGAATGGTTATAACAATAAAACAGTATAACGAACACGAATCAGTTGGAGACCAAAGTACCTACTGGAATTGAAAGGTGTTTGTACTATGGCAGATCGACAAACTCAATTCCCAAATTCTTTTTTTTTTTTGCTTAATGTCTTTTTAACATCTATTGGTCATTCGAGACGGAGGTTTTTACCCTCCATTCACTGGAATCTCATAAACCATCTATCCACATTAACCTCACCTAACCTGTGGTGGGGAGGGGAATAACCAGGGGTTATTTTTTTTTTTTACTAGTTAAATAATAAACGCTTGAAGTAATAAAACTGGAAGTTAAAATATACAATTCCGTACTTGCTGAAAATGTCTGCTAGGACAAGTCGAATATATTTTTTTAATGTTCACATTGGGTTTTAAACTGTTTTGAAGCCCGCCAAGTCAAATACAATGAGCGTTACACAAGTAATATATTAATTCACGTCATAATGTGCACTTTTCAAGTTTCCTACAGCAACGGGAAAAATATGTAGAGTGACTTTTGTTGAATATTTCATAATCGGATGGGTAGATGATGAGATTAAATCAATAATTTGGAAATAAAATACCGAAAAAAAAGCTTCTCAAAATGTTAATTTTTACACTATTTTAGTCTCCTTCATCTTCATCTCCTTGGACTTGACTGGGCTACAGCAATATCTACCGAAGTTAAATAAAAAACCCATGTCTTACATTGGCAGAGTGTTTAAATTGAAATTTAAGCTAAAATACCCTCGAGGTTTGTGAACGTTACATATGTAACTTCTGATGCTTTGAGCTTATCTGGTTTCAAATTATGCCTACTTTCAACGTCTATCAAAACGCTTTGTTTGGTGCGTGATCAAATAATGTAATACGAATCTGTTATCATAGATCATTATCTACTATAGGTATCTATTATTGATTTAATGAAAACAAAACCTTTTGAACTTCTCCATTTCTTGAATAGATTGTTTACCCATTGGCCTAAAAGAGAAATCACTACTGAATAAATTCATACATTTAATGCCTATTGAGAATATTAAAATGGAAACATACCTATAACAAATATTATAATTTACCTAAACAGTGAATGTGTTAGATCCAATACCAGATACACTTAACCATAACCACATTCTGGTCACAGAACCTAATGTAATAATTTATATTCTCAAACCATAAAGGTACAAACTATATTTTTATATTATTTAAGTTATAGGAAATGTATCTAATAGACTCGTAAATATATGGAGTGTACAATAACTTTATACTGTCTGAATAGGACTGAGTCCCTTGACACTGGCAGTTTTTGGGTAGGTACTATTATTATCTAGGTATGTGGTAATATCTCAAATTCAAGAAGACAAAATTCCTTGTCTCACTTGGCTGGGTTTGATCCCACGCCCTAGGGTTTACCAGACAGGGCGTTTTACCTTTCTCTGATTCTTTGCCAATTGTCCTAGTCTTGCTTTCATATAAACCCACACTCCATACCTATGTTTAGAAATCTTTTTGTCATTCCTACTATATCAATGATCTTACAGCCTTTTTTCTTATGTAATGATTGTTTTCCTTGCGATTAGAGTTACCCGATGAAATTTTTTAGAAACAATACTTTTAAGGGTAAAAAGCAGGCCATATCTATTTATGGTAAAAAAATTAGTTATTCAGGAATTTGACATACACGCAATACAGAGCTCTCTTACTTGTAGTGATAATCTTACCACTACTGGACATAGCTATGCTTTTCAAAGCTCTGGACTTTTGTTAGCAGGTTTTTTATCTCAGGCTCTACTGATTTCATTAAGTATGTGCAGAACTGTTCACAAACCTCACTTCAGAGAGATGGATTGTGTTTACTGTTGTATACTGTATTTTTGAAAACAGGTGATTTGACACTTAAAAGGTGTTTTTGTATGAATTTAAAAACACAGGGAATTTTCCATTATTGTTAAAAGCAGGCAGAACAAACATGCAAAAAGCAGGACATGTCCTGCCAAAGCGGTACTTGTGATAACCTTACTTGCGGTATCCTTTGTTTTATATCTTTTTTGCTTTTGTCATCTGATGTTACCCTTCAACCCTTTTCCAATTCTTCTTCATCTAATTTGATCACTACGTCGCCGTGGTCTGCTAGTTTTATAGATTATTTCTTTGGTTTTATTTTTATGCAGCAATTTTTGATGCACTTGGGGAAACCCTACTGTTTTAAATTTTTTCTGGTTTTACGGGCATACTGTTGTAGAGGATCATGGCCTTTAATATGGGGGACTTGAACATATAAGTCTCCCTATTATTGGGGACTTTGACCAAAATACCAACAAAGGACCTGATGCTGGGATCTGCGATCCAGTATTCTCAAGGATACAATACATGTTATATCAGATATTGATGATTGACCGAACCCTCCCAAATTTGTGCATCATTTCTTCTCGTCTCTCACATTAGAGGTGATCATCAGTAATCCATACTCAATATAGTGTTCTTAGACGGAATAAAAACCATTTTCTTTCTCGTTTCTAACATAACGAACCTGCGGTTTGTCTCTCTATGGATTTTATGGCAACCTTGGTTTGTAAGGTCCATGCAATTGATCCGTACCTAAGAACTGTTCTGTTCAAGAACTGAAGATAAGATAGTTTTACGTGATACTCATTCGAAGGAAATCTTTGGAAGAAATGAAAATAAATAATCAAATTACAGACACCCTGTTTATTTACTCTGCCTAGGTAATGATCGTTATTTCATACATTCGATAGTAACAGTAAATACTTTATGTATTTGTTTGTTATTTATGGACAAGTGGACCTGAAAAAGAAAGGTGCCCACAACTACAGCCAGAGGATCTCTATCTAAAAAACATATAACATAGGTATATGTAAAAGTAAATATAAATGCATTCATTGCAACTGAATAGGAGAATATGAATTTACTTTCTATAGCTACTCCGTCTATGAGTGAAATCAGTCAAAACTTGAAGTTAAAATAGACATTTCCGTGTTTGTTAAAAATGTTTGCTTGGTCATCTCGAATATATTTTTTAATGTTCACATAGGGTTTTAAATTGTTTTCAAAATGATATTCGAAATTGTCTGAGTACAGGTGCTTCAATCAGAAAAATGCTTAATTACAGCCTAAACAGAATCGCATGAAATGAAGAACGGATTGTATGAAATGATAAAGTGCCTTGATATTAGCATGTTGGACCCTTAGAAACATTAGAAGAAGAAGAAGGGGAAATAGCAATCACAGGTCCCTATTGAGACTGATTGTAATTAACACAGCGACCTTTATTTAGATCTATTTTGAAAGAGGCGGGGAATGCGGGGATGGAGTTAGTATTGAACCAACAACCTTCTGGTTACGAATCCATCGCCTCAACCAACGAAGCTACTGTGACGTGTATGTCTCAGTAGCTTCGTTAAAAATAAACCCTCTTCTCGAATGAGCAACAGAAGTAAAAGAGACGCTAAGACAAATTTGAATTCTGTGAGGATGCTTGTCCAGGTTTTTCTATTCAAGTAAGTTACCTCTAGTTTCTAATTTTTCATCATTGGCTCCTATTTCTTTCCCGTTTATTTCATGGAAGTCAGCTATCACAGAACTAACAGGTAACAAACTGGATTATCAGGTAAGTCAGATAAGCCAATAGTTACTAAGTGTCAGCTACTGGTCTCCTTATCATTATGGTCTCCTTATCCTTATCACTATCGACGCAATCATTATTTTATATTTCTAGTTATAGCTAGTTAAATATAAAAGTGTACCTAATCTGATCCAAACACTAAATTTACCATAAAGAAGTATTCAGATACGCGTTGATAACACACACTATCAGAACAGGAACTCTTTCTAATTTGTGCTAATCTCACACCTGTCAATAAGATTAACGCTAGATGAAAGGTTGTATTTCATTTATTATTTGATTGATTACGATTAAATTTAAATTATCGTCAATTAATTAGGCATAGATTGATCAAACAGGGTGACCATAAAGTTCTGGTACCTATATTTTATCTAGTGAATGTTCCAAGAAATTAAAAAATATCGGTCCAAATTTATGTCAAAATCCCGGGAGATAAAAATGAAAGCAACTATTTTATTTATCAAATAGTTTTTGTGACGAACGGTTCACGATTTTGGGACCTAAGGTTCAAGTTTTTAGCACGAATGATCCAAAAACGATGTCAGATCAAAAATGTTATTCTTAAAATTATTTAGGAAAATTGTGGCTTTGTTTCAGTTGTTTAAACTATAATTTTCCAGTTTCTGCGGCCTGCTGGACATCGGCGGGGGGCAGATTTTTCAAGGTAATTACGCGGTGCTCAATTGTCCTTGTGAGGCAGCGTGTTCACACTGTATGCTGAACAGAGTATTTGGTGTTGGGAATTATGTGTTCTACCTCCATAATCTTGTGTCAAACTTATTCGCGTTCACACTGTATGCTCAACAGAGTATTTGGTGTTGAGAATTATGTGTTCTACCTCCATAATCCTGTGTCAAACTTATTCGTGTTCACACTGTATGCTCAACAGAGTATTTGGTGTTGAGAACTATGTGTTCTGCCTCCATAATCCCTTGTCAAACTTATTCGTGTTCACACTTTATGCTCAACAGAGTACATGGTGTTGAGAATTATGTGTTCTACCTCCATAATCCTGTGTCAACCTTATTCGTGTTCACACTGTATGCTGGGAGGCTCTCTCCATTTACACAGTCGTTCAATTGAATCGTATCCAGAGGCGTCATATGGGGGGAGGGGACAATTGCCCCTCCTAGATTTCAGATTCACTATAAAAATTTTGAATTCAATACCATAGTTATGAAAGGGATTTTTTTTTAAAGAAAAAATGAATTAAATAAATAAAATTTTATTGATTATGTGAATTAATTTGAATATTATAGTATAGACCTAATGTATATTTCCACAGAATTAAGTTATTTTTTTTTGCCGCTTTGCAACGCGATCAGATTGAAACAAAAATCTATTACCTACTGATGTGCAGATTGTTCTGGGTCAGAAACAGAGTGTAATGTAATCTTGAATCAAAACACAAAACATTCAGTTTTCAGTTCAGGACCTGTGCTCGAGTTGGGAAGCGTAAATTTGAAGGATTTTAAATTTGAATTAACTCTGAGTGAATTATTTTTTGATTAATTCCTAATTAAATAATTTAATTTAATTCGATCTAAGTGTTTGTGTTTTGTGTCACAAGTTTTTTAATCATTTTCTTTCAATTTTTTAAATGTTTCAAAACTGTTTTGGGCACCCAATTTCGTTTTTAATTCTTTGAGCTTTACTTTTCTCTCCTATTATGTTGCTCTCTCTAGATTTCTCTCCCTTCCTTCCCTTTCTCTCTCTTTTCTTTCTTCTCCCTCCCCTTTCTCTCGTTTTCTCTATTTTCTTTAGAAAAAGAAAAAGGGGAGAGAGGCCCCTTAACATAGTGAAGGCATAGCCGCAGTTTATGAGTGCTTTGATGTTGAATCTCGTAAGTTTGGTTGCCTTCCCCCCTAGGAATTACCGAAATGACGCCTCTGATGGTATTCTGAGAAGGAGTCGATCATTTATAATAAGAATATCAAATGACGCGCTTCTAATATTAAACTCACTGATTCACCATCAATTAAGGTAAGTTCCTTTCTTTCTATCACCCGATATGTAAATACTCCCTAGGCCAAATGAATAATGCAGTTCCAACCATTCCCTGACCATAAATAATAATACCATACCTATATTACCAAAGAACGATTTGCTAACGTCAATACTGTCTATTACAAAGCCCAAGGTAATTGAAACACTATTGGCTATGTCTCAACTACGAGTATTTATGTAAATTTAAAGCCATCGTCTATGGCACCTTGAATTCACCAGTTCCCGTTAGATCACCGAATTTAAGCCACGGCTTTAGTTATTGTAGGACCACGTAGATTTGCGCTCTTATGATGCTGGCTATTTTCAGCCCAACCCAGGCTGAATGAAGTAAATGTGGGTAGCCTGTTTTGAAGTAACGATAGATGTATAGTTATTTGTATGTATGTACGTAATTGTTTAGACAAAACGGTAAGAGATATCGAAAAATTGATGGGAATGCTGGAACCTCAGAAAAACTATCGGAATTCAAAAATGTCGAACCGTTTTCGAACTACAAAAAACTACCCAACCATTTTCGAGTTCGGCCGAGTTCGGCCGTTTTTCCGATTTTTGTAAGGGAAATTATAGAATACTCATAGTACGGGAACGGCCATCCCTTAAACCTTTAAAGGCCGTAGCGAAGAACAGATAGCTTTTTATAGCCAGTAAAATAATAAACCCATGTGTCATATTGACAGTTTTTTTATGTCCTAAAGAATTTAAAATGATTCATATTTATAAATCTAAATGCTATTAGGTCTAATACAAACAATTACTGTATTAGACCTAATAGCAAACACATGTATCTCTATGAATATTGAATATCCATATCTACAGGGTGTCCCAAAAGTCCGAGATCACCTGAATATCTTTTGAGTGGCTTTATGTGGAGTTTTGAAATTTTGGTATTATATCCCAAATTAAACCACCTGATGGTGTGGCCAATTTTTCAGGGACGGGTCCCATGTGGCCCCCAGGGGGTCAAACTTTTGTTTTTTAAATACGAACCCCCATATTGTGACACATTGCAATGGGATATTGAATGATTGAATAGGACACCAATGTCGAGGAAACGGTTTTTTAGACATATTCGCCTAGTTTAGTTTCCGACACTTCGCCCACTTTTAGAAATTATTCGCCTAGTTTTAGACACTCTTGGAAGTCATATTATCTTGAAAATTTAAAATGGCCGCCATTTTGAAATTGAACATGCTAGACGTGTAATTTTTTTTTGCAAAGTTCTTCTAATTCTATTGTCTTTCTGAAAATGTATTTCAAAATTTAAAATTTAAAGTTCGTATTTAAAAAACAAAAGTTGGACCCCCTGGGGGCCGCATGGTGCCCGCCCCTGAAAATTGGCCATACCATCAGGTGGTTTAATTTGGGATATAGTACCATGCAAAATTTCAAAACTCCACATAAAACATTCAAAAGATATTCAGGTGCTCTCGGACTTTTGGGACACCCTGTATATTAAATTGCATCAAAATTGTATCTCTATGAATATTGAATACCCATATCCATATTAAATTGCATCAAAATTGTATCTCTATGAATATTGAATATCCATATCCATATTAAATTGCATCAAAATTGTATCTCTATGAATATTGAATATCCATATCCATATTAAATTGCATCAAAATTGTNCAGTGGACTTGTCACATTTGAAGTTCAAGAAGCAGAAGAAACTAGTTGTTTTCGCTTTGTGTATCTGCATAGAACGTATAATGTACACTGTACAGGACCATATGACATGGCACAGCAGATGATGACGATGTCAGTGGACTTGTCACATTTGAAGTTCAAGAAGCAGAAGAAACTAGTTGTTTTCGCTTTGTGTATCTGCATAGAACGTATAATGTACACTGTACAGGACCATATGACATGGCACAGCAGATGATGACGATGTCAGTGGACTTGTCACATTTGAAGTTCAAGAAGCAGAAGAAACTAGTTGTTTTCGCTTTGTGTATCTGCATAGAACGTATAATGTACACTGTACAGGACCATATGACATGGCACAGCAGATGATGACGATGTCAGTGGACTTGTCACATTTGAAGTTCAAGAAGCAGAAGAAACTAGTTGTTTTCGCTTTGTGTATCTGCATAGAACGTATAATGTACACTGTACAGGACCATATGACATGGCACAGCAGATGATGACGATGTCAGTGGACTTGTCACATTTGAAGTTCAAGAAGCAGAAGAAACTAGTTGTTTTCGCTTTGTGTATCTGCATAGAACGTATAATGTACACTGTACAGGACCATATGACATGGCACAGCAGATGATGACGATGTCAGTGGACTTGTCACATTTGAAGTTCAAGAAGCAGAAGAAACTAGTTGTTTTCGCTTTGTGTATCTGCATAGAACGTATAATGTACACTGTACAGGACCATATGACATGGCACAGCAGATGATGACGATGTCAGTGGACTTGTCACATTTGAAGTTCAAGAAGCAGAAGAAACTAGTTGTTTTCGCTTTGTGTATCTGCATAGAACGTATAATGTACACTGTACAGGACCATATGACATGGCACAGCAGATGATGACGATGTCAGTGGACTTGTCACATTTGAAGTTCAAGAAGCAGAAGAAACTAGTTGTTTTCGCTTTGTGTATCTGCATAGAACGTATAATGTACACTGTACAGGACCATATGACATGGCACAGCAGATGATGACGATGTCAGTGGACTTGTCACATTTGAAGTTCAAGAAGCAGAAGAAACTAGTTGTTTTCGCTTTGTGTATCTGCATAGAACGTATAATGTACACTGTACAGGACCATATGACATGGCACAGCAGATGATGACGATGTCAGTGGACTTGTCACATTTGAAGTTCAAGAAGCAGAAGAAACTAGTTGTTTTCGCTTTGTGTATCTGCATAGAACGTATAATGTACACTGTACAGGACCATATGACATGGCACAGCAGATGATGACGATGTCAGTGGACTTGTCACATTTGAAGTTCAAGAAGCAGAAGAAACTAGTTGTTTTCGCTTTGTGTATCTGCATAGAACGTATAATGTACACTGTACAGGACCATATGACATGGCACAGCAGATGATGACGATGTCAGTGGACTTGTCACATTTGAAGTTCAAGAAGCAGAAGAAACTAGTTGTTTTCGCTTTGTGTATCTGCATAGAACGTATAATGTACACTGTACAGGACCATATGACATGGCACAGCAGATGATGACGATGTCAGTGGACTTGTCACATTTGAAGTTCAAGAAGCAGAAGAAACTAGTTGTTTTCGCTTTGTGTATCTGCATAGAACGTATAATGTACACTGTACAGGACCATATGACATGGCACAGCAGATGATGACGATGTCAGTGGACTTGTCACATTTGAAGTTCAAGAAGCAGAAGAAACTAGTTGTTTTCGCTTTGTGTATCTGCATAGAACGTATAATGTACACTGTACAGGACCATATGACATGGCACAGCAGATGATGACGATGTCAGTGGACTTGTCACATTTGAAGTTCAAGAAGCAGAAGAAACTAGTTGTTTTCGCTTTGTGTATCTGCATAGAACGTATAATGTACACTGTACAGGACCATATGACATGGCACAGCAGATGATGACGATGTCAGTGGACTTGTCACATTTGAAGTTCAAGATACTTACATCAAGCTGAGATGATAGAAGATCGGGTTTCTGGTCTGTTATGAACATAGTATGGCTACTCTAACAGTATTGTACAATTTGTATGAACATCACAGCTTAGATGTAAATACATCGGGTAACTCATGACGTCAGCATTTTACACCAAGCTGAGATGATTGAAGATCAGGTTTCTGGTCTGTTATTAGGAACATAGCATGGTCACTCTAACAGTATTCTACAATTTTTATGAACATCTATACAATTTTTATCAGCGCTTAGATGTAAACACATCGGGTCACCCATGACGTCAGCATTTTACACCAAGCTGAGAGGATAGCAGATCAGGTGTCTGGTCTGTTATGTAGCACGGTCACTCTTTTATGAACAAAGCATTTGTAGTTAAATTATTATAATAATAAGTTATTGCAATGTCGGATTGCTTTAAATTTTATTCTAAAAGAACGCATCAGTAGAGTTAAAGGAATTGCTGTACTATTACCTATCAGGGTATCAATAATTCATATTTCTTATCTTTGAAATCAAATATTTAACAAATATAATTGATGTGCTTTTGGATTTAAGGAGTATTTTTAATATAAATATTAAGGAGGGTTCCTTGGGGGTCACATTGTGTTGCATTTATTGTTTCTATGGTATTTGAGTCTCATCTACAAAGGTCGTGATTGTACTATTTCTTGAATTCAATTCCCAATTCTAAGAAACATGAATATTATTGAATATATATTCGTCAATAACAATCTCATTCCTGATTTATGCAAATAATATTTCTATTACAAAATTTAAATGTCATAATAATTAGGCTAGGTTCACATGACCGCGCTGTACCGCGCGGCACAAGATCTATCTAAATAGTACACATTGTTTACATGACGCGCGGTGCCGCGCGGTAATAGTTCTACAAACTTGTATGGTATTGTTCACTGCTCCCGCGCGGTCACCTGAACAGGGCCTTAATACATTCTTCATATATTCAATTATTCATATCTCGCCAAAAAAGAAAGAAAAAAAAAACCACTTATTGTGCCATAAAACCGCCAAGAAATGTCCTCCCTATAAAAAAGAAGAGGATATGATATCAATTTTTTTAAAAGAAAATAAGAAATATCTAAGTACTATCGGAGGGATCGTGAATAAAGATATCGACATCTTTCAACACTCATTACGAGAACCAACATAAGGTTCATAATGTTCAAACAGCCTCGGTAGCTCAGTTGGTTGAGGCGGTGGATTTGTAACCAGGTGGCTGTTGGTTTGAATGTAACTCCATTCCCCCTCTTCGACACAAGATTGGAAATAGAATCTTTGGAAGAGTATTAAAAAAAAAAAAATGACCTCATATGAGTGGTGATTGGCGAAGTGTGCGTTAAGTTGGACGAACTCAAAAAGATTTCAGAGTGGGGTAAAGTGCATTGATATGTACTCAATACGTTTATATTTATTGGGTCCAGCAAACTTAACGCATCCATTGGTGAAAGGTTAGCAAGTTATAAGTGATCATAACACGAACAAAAACAAATATTAGGGAGTGCTTAGCATCCCAAGAATTAGAGAGGTGCGTCACGAGGTCATAAGTTATTCTGCAACCCCAGTGGATCGTTCCTCTTTCCACCATCTTTTATACAGGCTGGATTTGACTGAAGGGACACCAAAGCACAAGTCCTACGATAGTACATATAGCTCTAAATTATTGAATAGCGCACATTGTATTTGAATGTTCCTTTTAAATTTGATCGCGAGGCACGAATACTTCAAAATTTGATATTTCACGTTTCAAGGTATGTAGAATCCAAAAATCAAAGACTTAAAATTTGGTATGCATGTTACATTTGCGGTCTCGGTATGCTTCGAAATGCTTCGGTCTGGGTATGCGGTTTATTATTTTACTGGCTTTTTTAGCAAGTAAAATTATAAGCCCATGTGTGACATTTGACAGAGTTTTTTTTTTCTCTTGGCGTCAGCAAAAAGACCGTTTTGAATTATTTTATCATGATGTTAATAACACCTACCTATATCATCATGATGTTAATAACACCTATATCATCATGATGTTAATAACACCTATATCATAATGATGTTAATAACACCTATATCATAATGATGTTAACAACACCTATATCATCATGATGTTAATGACACCTATATCATAATGATGTTAATAACACCTATATCATCATGATGTTGGTAACATCTATATCATCATGATGTTAATAACATCTATATTATCATGATGTTAGTAACACCTATATCATCATGATGGTAATAACATCTATATCATCAATTATCATGATGTTAGTAACACCTATATCATAATAATGTTAATAACACCTATATCATCATGATGTTAGTAACACCTATATCATCATGATGTTAGTAACACCTATATCATCATGATGTTAATAACATCTATATTATCATGATGTTATTCGTGATATCAGCAAACTGTTGTTTTGTTGCACGCAGCAGGTGGAAGTGATATTGTACTTTGAATTATAAAATGTGTGAGTCAAGGATAACAGAAAGCTTGCGGTTATATTGTTATCAAAGTGATAACATTGTTTATCAATTAACAATTTTTTTTGTTATCAAATAAGAACATTGTTGTTATCTTGTGATTCCACAGCATAAAACCTACGCTCCATTATTTCTACTGAACAGCATTAGAGTTGTCAATGAAAGGAACATGTCGTTTAAGATTTAAGATGTTTAGGAGGAGAGTGTTCGAGGCTGTGGTCCAGGTTGCCCCTTAAATAAGTTGGATACGGGGCGCCTTTACCCGGGTTCGTCCATGAAGCACAGTTTTAATACATTCTTTCTGGTAACAAGGTATATTATCTTATATTTTGGTTTATTATTATATTAGCGGTTTTCAGTATTGCTGTCTAAAAGGAGAATGGTAAGAACTAGAGATTTGAAATTTTGTATGTATATCATATTTGGGGTCCAGTTAGCTCCGAAACTTTTGGGTTCAATCAACTATACCGCTGGCGGTTTTTACCGCTTTAAAGCGGTTTTCATTAATCCAGTCTATAAAGAGAATGGTAAGAGCCAGGGACTTCAAATTTACTAGGTATGTCAAATTTAGGTTCTAATTACGCCCCAGATTTGGAATCGTCACGAGAACCCCCCACTCAATTTTTTTGCCCCCCTTTTTTTTGGGGGGGGCAAATAAGTTTTATTATTTTTTGCCAGAAAATTAATAAACCCATGTGTGACACAGGGGCAGAATTTTTTTTTCTTCAATCAATGTAAAATTATTTTTGTATTGCATTTTGACTTTGTTAACACCTGCTTACCCTCTTTTTAAATGCGTATATTTTTTTGCCGAGTTGACTTACTCAAGCGGTCTTTTCACTCAAATTCATACCCCAATCTTATTATCGGTATACAGCCGAGGAGCTGGTTTTCAATAACTCGCCATGAGTTGTTGATACTAAAGAATCCTTACGGATAATGCAGTAGCTTTTCCTTGCTCTCTGCATGGGTAGTGGAAAAGATATCGTTTTTGACCCTGACCTTAGTCACCTTTTATGACCAGCATAGGCTTGGATTCGTTGGAAGTATTTTTTTAGATCCCCCTATTCACAAGGAAACCTTTACCAGTAAGTCAATTTTCAGGTAAAGAGTACTCTGATGAAAACTCTCTGGGGCCCCCATGGTCATTGTTACGTCACTGTAAATTAGGTATCTATACAATGTAACAATGTTTTTTGGGATTGAGCTCTAGGCAAAGGTGTAAAATATGTCACAGCAACAATTGACCATCAATCTTCAAGTCACGTATTCAGTCTTCATGTTCTGTGTTAGATTGTAAGGCTTGGTATCATCTAGATTCCAGAATGCTAATTATAGATTACAATACTCGTACATGACGTTACTGTAGCATTGTAGCAATGACACGACACAGGAATAATTCAGATAATGGCATTTCATATTATGAGTATGAGTGAAAGGTCATAATTGAATAGCTGATGTGTGCGTTTGCGTTGAGCACTAAGAGAAAGAATCTCTCTCACTGTTATAAAGAGCTACTAGCAGTTTTCCCGTGCTTCACGATGGTTACTAAATTCAACAACAATTTCGAGATCATGAAATTAAATCTTCTAAATTTTAGATTTTTGGTGGAACAGACCCCCAGAGTGAACACGAATCCTACAATATTTTAATCAAAGATATACTTTTTGCATAGCGGAACACCTTCGTATAAAATTTCAGCTTTCTCACTCATCCCGAAGTGCTACTTCTCAATTCTGATTTTTTGGTGGTGAAAACCGTCCATAAATCGGGGAGAAACGGGAAATTTTCAAATTTTATATTTTTTATGAGGTCCTTATATACTATTTTGGGGGGATCTATTCTCGGTAATTTTTCGTTATCTCTATTAGTTTGGCCAGAAAAAAATTGCAAACAGACCCGCTAAATAGCGTCATTTTTGGCCGTAACATGCTCCCACTCCCAACTTTATTTTTTTTCCTTTCTTATTACGCACCTACATAATAAAAGGGACCTGTGTGCCAAATTTCAAGTCTCTACGTTTAGTCATCGTGAAGCTACGTTGATTATCAGTCAGTCAGTATACCAACTGGGCTTTTCGTTTTAGGGGGGTCTAAAACGCAAGTATAGATAAAGCAGTTTAACTATAAGTACGAGTATTCTGTAGGCATTCGAACAAAAGTCAATTTTTTGCTCTCCTTATCGATTAAAAATAATGAAAGCTCTCGAACCACTTTCGCATTACTTCAGGTATTTCCTTATCATATAAAAAGGAAATTATGGCTTAAATTTTCGAGTCGAGTTTTCAATGCCAAAACACGTTTTGAGGTCGCCAATTCCAAAATCTCGAGTTTCAGCCGTGTATGCATACACATGTGTGTGTGTGTGTGTGTGTGTGTGTGTTTGTCTGTCTGTCTGTAAATAAGATATCTCGAGAACGGGAAGTGCTAGAGACCTGAAATTTGGTATGTATGTCAGTTTAAGTTTAAGCTATGGACGGCACACGATATCGCTGGGAGAACGCTAGAACTAAGAGCCTATTCATAGATATTAATTACACGCATAGAATGCGCAAATATACTTTTGAATGAAAAAAAAAAAATCTACCGTTGTCGGTTTTGTCGCTTATTAGAAGTTTTTGGCCGCTTTTTGGCGTTTCTGCCCCAGGCGAGAACAGTAATAGCTAGAGCATGAAAATCGTTGGCGGTTTTTTACCGCTTTTGACTGGCGATTTTTTGCGAAAACTTGAAATGTCAATTGTAATTTAAGAAAAATTGAGTACAGATTAAAATTTGAAGTCGCATTTACTGCTTCGCGTGCTCTTTCCTGAAAATCAAGGGCACGTGTGATGCGGTGTTAAATTTAAAAGCAAGTGACTAATAAACAGTACGGGTTGCATTATTGAATTCAGTCATAAGATGTATATCTAAAATCACATAATTATTATTATTATTGTTTTATTGTGTACAACAACCGGTGGTTGTTGACACATTACAATACCTGAAAAATAGTAAAAAATAATTAGAATACCTAGATAAATAATATTTAAATCTGGAAAAAATAGTATAAAGATTAGAATAGCTGTAAAAAAAAAAATATTAATGATAATAATAAATAAATAAAAAAACCGTAAATTGATTCAAAGGACGTCTTGTATACAGTACGGGGCTGAATTCAACAGATCATTTGTTTCCCAGTGTAATAAAGCTAATAATAACATCGCCAATCAAGTCAACGGATCTTATTACGAATAGGTTCGACAACCAACACGTAGTAGGTCCAAACATAAGTTGTCTATTTATAAAATTGAAGATGAATAATCTTAAATTAGTCAAGAACAGGTTCTGGAACACTGAGTATAAGGTTACCTAAACAGGTGCGGTCTCTTCGTCACGGTGAAAGTCCCATCAGACTTGGGGTATATTCCATTGCTATTTGAACACTGAGTATAAGGTTACCTAAATAGGTGCGATCTCTTCGTCACGGTTAAAGTCCCATCAGACTTGGGGTATATTCCATTGCTATTTGAACACTGAGTATAAGGTTACCTAAACAGGTGCGATCTCTTCGTCACGATGAAAGTCCCATCAGACTTGTGGTATATTCCATTGCTATTTGAGACGTGCTGAAGCAAAACGTTTAAGTGTCAGAATATTGGTTTCAATAATGAACCTTTAGAATCGTCTCAAAAAATATACCCCCCCTGGCACTTTTGCACTTAGCGTTGTCCGATTTTGATGAAATTTTGTATTGGGGTCTCATAAAAAGTGCATAATTAGACCCCAAGTGCTCCATAATTGGACTGCATAACAAATTTCATCAAAATCTGCTAAAGCTAAGTGGAAGAAGTGACTATTAAGGCGTACGGGGGACAACCCGATTCGATTCTATTTTTGGATTTTACGTACCTTGAAACGTAAAATATCAAATTTTTACAGGAAGGGTTATTTTTTTTCGTGACGATTCCAAAGGTTCACTATTGAAAATAATAAACCAAAAAGATAAAAATAATGTCCACTTGATAACTTGAAAAACAAGCGCGCATTTCCGATGTATATGACACACTTACAGCGTTCTGTCGCATCTATGAGTTATCATAATCATTCTAAATTGTTGTTAGTGATTCTTGTGATCATGTGACATCCGCTTAGGAAGTTCAGCAATCCAGTTGTTGATCAAAGAGAAAATATTGAATCAAGTGATGTGACAAAGGAAATAATTAAGATCTCATTCAAGTGAAATTTAATATCCGATCTAGTTCGATGATAAAAATACCTACTGAGTGTTTGATCTGATTTTAAAACTATTTATGATATAATTATATCTTATACAGAGCTTTACATTTTGAGTGCAATATACAAACTCGAAATCAAAATAACAAATACATATTAAGACATCCTATTGGTAACTCTAAAAAGCACTACCGTTAAATTGAATACAATATGTTTACAATGTTTCTTATCCTAAGCTATTTAGAACTAATGCCAGGTTCTAAGATAGAAACTGAATTGTTGTTATTGTGAGTGATCAGTCAGCTTAGAGCAGTGTCGACGATCGCGTTTTGGCCGTAGAGCAAGATTTCTGTTTGTCGATTACCTCTATGAAGTAAGGACACTTCAGTATTTCTCAGATCATGGTCGGTATTACTAATTATGTTCGGCGCAGTTTGACGTGTCAGACTTGTACCGCAAAAGTGTTTCTTCTGTGCTATTTGTGCTATTTGACAGCTCTTAAACCAGGTCCTTCTTGGAAAAATAATGATTTCATGATTTGGTCAGTGCTGATTGCTGATACGTATGTGGTCAAATTGACGTTCGGTTTTCCATTACTAGAAAATAGAATACTCACATTAAGATTCAAACGAATCGATTAAAATGCAGTCTGAAAATTATAATTAAAATTTCTGATTGCGAAAAAATGGCGATTTATTATTTTTAATCATACGAGATCATTGAATTGATTTTTATTTCATTATTATTAATTCCTATCTAAAATAAGATTAATAAATTCAAATGGTAAGGCCATGGTGTTCGCTACAAACCTATTTCATGGAGGACATACACACACGCATAAGGACATTACTAGAAGAAGTATAAAAAATCTGGTGCGGACATCACACGACTTTCCTTATCTATAAAAAATCTGGTGTGAACATCACACGACCTTCCATATCTATAAAAGAGAATAAAGTACCTACGCATATTGTGATGGATTCAAATATATTTTTTTTTTAATTTTCGTCGAATCGACTTTTTCAAATTTAGATAGAAATTTGAAAAAATAAAAANAAAAAATATTTAAAATCTTTCCTTATTAAAAAAATTAAAAAATATTTTTTTTTTTTTTTTTTTTAAAAAAAAAAAAAAACATACATCAAATCTACCGTTGGAGATTTATTAGCGCTTTTTACGAATTCTGCATAAACTGTGAAGGTAAGAACTATATATTAAAATTGGTATCTAGGCAAATCAATTTTCTACAGAGAACACACTAAGAAACTTTTCATATCGAATTTACCGTTGGCAGCTTTTTTTTCCAATTTCACTACAAAACGTGTTTTGGCATTGAAAACTCGACATCGAAAATTTCAGCCCAATACAATAATGTCCACATTTTTTATAGATAAGAAAGGATGTTTACACCAATTTTTTTTGCATCTGCTATAAGTCAACGAGATTTCACAGAAATATTGGTTTTTAAACGCGCATATATCTATATAAAAGAGTTACATCTTACATCATGTTCTGTTGATCTTGATTCATGCAACAATAGGCCATTAGGTAAGTTTATTGTACAACCATCCTTATTGGATAGTGACAAAAAGAGGCATGATTTCAAAGTCATCTACCTCTCTTCTAAAGGTAATGATTTAATATGCAGCCTCTGTTTGAAGTGCACGTTCGATTGCAATATTAGCATTGATTTCCCACGGTGTGCATTCATTTTCTTTTAATACTATATACTGGGTCTGTGAATCGAGAGTTAACAAACGTTTAAAGAACAATCAGACAAACAAACGTTCAAAGAAAAATCATGGAGTTAAAACTAGACTTCACTTCATTCAGTAAATATAATTGTACTTAACAAAACAAATCATCTCGTGTATAAATATCTTTTGTGGTTACCCTTTTGATTTGGAAGTACAAAGGCACATGTGTTATCTTTCTTTTTATATTAACTTTTGGATGGACAAAGGTAAATGATATAGGTAAAATACTTGTGTTTTTAGTATTTAATGTGCCGTCATTTTATAACCACGAAAAATAATTTAAAAAAGTCAAAAATTTGCTATTTTACTCGTAAATAAATTTTCCGAAATTTTCCCCTTTACGTTCACTCGTGAGAAGGTGCGGCTGTGACCCACTAACGACAAAAATATTTTAAAAAAAAATATTTAGCCGTTCTAACACTTTAAAGACGCTGTAGGTATGTCCCTACGTAATTAGCAGTTAGCTAAAGTGATCCAAATGGAGGTTGAAAATAATTTTGCGTAATAGGTATTTACCGCAAATGGTAAAAAAGTTTTAATAACAGGATAGAAAGTAAGGGCAAGTTCCATATGAGACATATTGTTCACAATCAGATACATACAGCGTACACCCGGGACCATATTTGAAAATAATTTTGCGTAATATTTACCGCAAATGGTAAAAAAGTTTTAATAACAGGATAGAAAGTAAGGACAAGTTCCATATGAGACATATTGTTCACAATCAGATACATACACCGTACACCCGGGACCATATCTAAAAATAATTTTGCGTAATATTTACCGCAAATGGTAAAAAAGTTCTAATAACAGGATCAGAAAGTAAGGACTAGTTCCATATGAGACATATTGTTCATAATCAGATACATACACCGTTCATCTGGAACCATGTCTGAAAATAATTTTGCGTAATATTTACCGCAAATGGTAAAAAAGTTCTAATAACAGGACCAGAAAGGAAAGACAAGTTCCATATGAGACATATTGTTCACAATCAGATACATACACCGTTCATCCGGGACCATATCTGAAAATAATTTTGCGTAATATTTACCACAAATGGTAAAAAAGTTTTAATAACAGGATAGAAAGTAAGGACAAGTTCAATATGAGACATATTGTTCACAATCAGATACATACAGCGTACACCCGGGACCATATCTGAAAATAATTTTGCGTAATATTTACCGCAAATGGTAAAAAAGTTTTAATAACAAGATAGAAAGTAAGGACAAGTTCCATATGAGACATATTGTTCACAATCAGATACATACACCGTACACCCGGGACCATATCTGAAAATAATTTTGCGTAATATTTACCGCAAATGGTAAAAAAGTTCTAATAACAGGACCAGAAAGGAAGGACAAGTTCCATATGAGACATATTGTTCACATCAGATACATACACCGTTCATCCGGAACCATGTCTGAAAATAATTTTGCGTAATATTTACCGCAAATGGTAAAAAAGTTCTAATAACAGGACCAGAAAGGAAGGACAAGTTCCATATGAGACATATTGTTCACAATCAGATACATACACCGTACACCCGGATACATTCTGAAAATCGACATTTGAGCCGCTTTTTGGCGGTTCCGCATAAAACCAGAATGGAAAGAGCTAGAATTTGAAATTTGGTGCCTATTCATATATCAATTTCATACAAGAAATTGAATAAATGAAATGCAATATATTGTTGGCCGCTAATTAGAGGTTGAAGGTCGCTTTTTACAGATAGGAAAGTCGTGTGATGTTCGCACCAGATTTTTTTTTTTAAAAAAAGAGTTTTTCGGCAAGATTGTTTTTAGGAGGCTACTGTCAAAATTTGACCAGCACTTTCATTACACATTCATCGTGGCAAAAACAACCCTTTATTTTACTCCTTATATTGTCACCCCACCAAGCCAATCCTCGCCTATCTTTGCTTAACTCCAGTGATCTTACGGAACCTGGTGTATTGTACGTGCCATAGCTCATAATTGAGCCTTGTCTGCTGGGTTCCCCATATTTTATTTACTTCACCAAATTTCTCTTGCATGATACAGATTTTTCTTATTTTTAAAACAATTGCAGAAACCAATCAGGGCGAAATGTTTTGTGTTTGATAAAACCCTGCTGAGAACATCGAGGACACTAACAAAACAAAGATAGGAATTCCCCAACAAGTGTTCCTTTCATTCAAGTTGCTCAAGGCAATTTCACTTGTGTTGTTTGCATCAGTCGCTATTTTAGTGCCCGGAATAGTTTGTTATGTATTGTAACCATTTATTGGCTTCTATTCAATATTTTAGACTATTATAGAATGATGACTACACCATTATATGTAATTTCATGCTAGAATTCAACATAATCGTTGTTAGATTCGTATTAATATAAAAGACGATACAGCATTTGGCAGGGACAGTAAAATATATATTTATTTTTTTGCCTTCACGTCTCGTCTTTTTAGCATATATTACTCATTTTTTAACGAACGTCACGTTAAAAAAAACAAAAAAAAAAACGTCCCCACGTTAAAAAATACGTGCGACGGAACGTTAAAAAAACCTTTTTTAACATTAAGCGGACGTTTTTTTTGTCAATGCTCGTATTTCTGTGTATTTCTTCATTATTGAATGGTATTAAAGTTTTTAAATCCTAACTCCTAACTTAAGAGTTCTCCAAATTATCAAGGCTAAGCTTTTAGGTCATGAAAAAACTAGGAAAAACTGTGCCCTTTTTATAGATATCAAGAACAAAGAAAACCAATAAAAAGCGGCAACAAACCACCAAATTTATATTAGATTTCAACCAAAATTATCTTTCTAGAGTGCATGCATAAAGTTGACATAAATAGGCATCAATTTTAAGCTGTAAGAAGGATTCGTTAAAACCGTTAAAAAGCGACAAATAACTGCCGAGAGTATAATTTGATCTAAACCAAAATTGTCTTTCGCAGTGCATGTATAAAATTGATACAAATTAGGCACCAAATTTCAGTCTCTTGCCCGTACCGTTCTCTTTTTAGGCAGTGTTCGTAAAAGTCCCCAAATGCGGCAAAAAACTCGACAAATGTAAATTCTATTTCAACAAAAAGTTTCGTAACGTGTTCCCTACATGAAAGTAATATGAATCTCTAGTTATTACCATTCTCCTTTAAGGCAGGATTCGTGAAAAGAGCTAGAAAGCGGCAAAAAAAGCGAAAAGTAGATTGGATCTCAAGCAGTCGTTCGTGGTTCGTTCTTGGCATTGCATTGAAATATAAACCAAATTTCAAGTCACTATCAAACACACACGGATCAATGGCTGAAACTCGAAATTTAGTTGCAAGTTTATGACAACAATTTACAAAACACTGAAAACTCCTGAATACTATAGAAGATAAAGTTTTGTTATCGTGCAGAAAATTTTCACATATATGGATCTAAAAAATCGTCTGACCCAAATCCAAAAATAACGATCGAATATGTCATTTCCTATTGCTTTTGGGACATTTTTCACTATTTTTGGTATTTTTTTAACCCTAGAATACTTTGGAGCCATGGGGTCCAAAAAAACGATATATCTGATGTAGGACGTGTAACGTATATCGTACGTGTGGAATCGTGTGCAGAGCTCTGGGAGCCAAACCGATCGTCCGATCTTGATAAAATTTGGTACAGGTCATTAAAATTTGGTATGGACAAAAAACCCGATTCATATTTTCTTTTTCTCGATATCACCCCCAGGGGCGCCCTAGGGCCCCGAACAGCTCTTTTGGGATCCTCTCTCTAAAATCCAAACCACATAACCAATATTGATGAAATTTTAAATAGGTAATTATGGTCTCATTTTATTTATATTAACACGTTCTGTTTTTTTTTTTTAAAAAAAAAAAAAAATCTGCTTTTTGAAAATTTACATCTGGTACATTTGGGAATCTAACAACTTAAGGCGTGAAGGACATAGAATACCATTCGTGTTGTGAATGTCAATTTTGTATGATAGTGTAGGTAATTTTTATTTGCCAAATCAATTTTCAATGAAATAAGAAGGTTTTTTTTTTTAAATTCATTTAAAATGACATTGATAACTTAATGGGAAATGTAAAGATCATTTCAGCATAATCGCTCACACGGTTTCAATTGAGCTCGGCATTATCTACTGACCTGAAATCTTCCCAAGATTTCTCAGGTCAACATTGAGAAATTGACGATGTGAATTACGCACCTATTACTTATTTGTTTGTGCCTTCTTTTTTGCGGTGTTTGTTCGTGTTTCTGAAACGTACACTAGCAAATCAGAGTATCAGAGTTACAACTTGATAACTGAGATTGGCAAAAGGGACGTTCACACAGAACGCGGCAATACCTCTAAACTAAACTCTGTTACGAAACATATAAACGAGAAATCTTTGTCATAGTCACTTTTTAAACGCTAGACTGGGTTGGTAGTGTAAGGGTAAGACACTCTGGCTCTTGAACAGTAGGGCGTGTGTTCTAACCAGCCAAACCTATGGAATTTTATCCTCATGAATTTGAGATATTTACCACATAATAATAATATATTATTGCCGGTGTCAAGGGACTCTTCAGTCCCATTCGGGCAGTATAAATTAGGACTAGTATTATGATATACAGGGTAGGCACGAGTCCGTACTCCCCACTTTCGTAATCTGCTCTGTTCGATAAGAATCGTTACGAAAGCACGGGAGAAAGATCTAGTCAAAGTCATGAAAAAATTGAAGTTGTACTAGGTATTTCAACGCGGAGAATGTTAGTTAAATTTAATTTGTTCCGAATGGTATGATTTAATATACGTTAGGTATTGTGTTATTCATGTTTGGTGTTATGTGTTATCCATGTTTAGCCAGTCATTAATTTTATGGCCCTCCTAATTAGCAAAGTTTTCATTGGGTGAAAGTATATTAGGAAGTAAGTAGTTAGTCTGGTTGCCACTTTGTATTGTTCGTATAACAATGTGGAATGTGGTAGGGGTTATTTTAAATTCTTATAAATTTGATCTTGTAAAATCCGTTCTTCTACCGTCCACCAGCTCCACCACCCTTCGTACCCTGTACACTTTTGGCACTTAGCTTTGATCGATTTCGATGAAATTCGGTATGTCTCGTAGATCCAATTTGGGTTCTAATTGTGCTCCGAAATTCGTCACCGTTTAGTCACATCATACTAAAATGGATAAACGTTATATACATACCAAATTTCATCAAAATTGCCCACTACGGCGGACAGTGGTAAACAGGTTTTTTTATTCAATTTTTGGATTTTTGAAAATTTTGTGACTATTCCAAAGGTGCATTGGTCCAGTTAGTTTTCGGAGCTTGCGTTACCTACTGTGTCTGTCCCATATAAGGTGTTCTGTACCAGAACAATAATAAATCCATATTATGTAAGTCGGCAGGGTTTATGAAATTGAAATTAAAATCCAGTTAGATATTACAAAACTTGCTCTGTAATTATAAATTTGATCTTCTTGTTTTCAAATAAGTCAATTAGTATCTCAACTGAACGAGTTATTGTATGATGTTTGTGGTGATTAGCAAGTTTGAATAACAAATAATATTCCAGAAGCTAATGAAAAATATGAAATTTTTCGATTTCTTCCTCACTTATGGTCGGGTCGGGTTTCACCACCGAAAAATCGAAATTCAAAAGTACCACTTCGGGATGAGTGAGAAAGCTGAAATTCAATAGAAAGATGTTCCACAGTACAAAAAATAGGTAATATCCTTGACTAAAATATTGAATTCTGTAAAGGGAAACGATTCCCCCCACAGCGCGTGGGTGTCACTAAAGATTAAAATTTGAAAAGTTTTACTCTCGAA
The DNA here is from genome assembly GCA_012654025.1 of Pachypsylla venusta. Lineage (NCBI taxonomy): Eukaryota > Metazoa > Arthropoda > Insecta > Hemiptera > Aphalaridae > Pachypsylla > Pachypsylla venusta. Next base: position 12,704,357 of record CM022875.1, read on the forward strand.
ATTGTTGTTGAAATTCACGGTGGTAGCGAGGAACGGCCATACAGCCAGTGATCTATGAGATGAGATGGAAACATTGTTCAACAACTCGTCAATAAGTGTTGAGTACATAGTTCCTATGACAAGACACCTCTTCAATATTGGTATCCGGAACAATATGTTTTCCATTGCACTAAATATTCACCAAGGAGAAAGTTGATGTATTCAATGGACACCATACTGTGCTTGCGCCAGTCTTCCTAATCAAATTATCATATTGTCAATAATTAATGTCTTATAAGACAAAGATACGTCATCAGTATCGATGTTGACATTGATATCCAAATAGGAGGGACTATTTCGGCATTGTTCGAAGTCATTAGCAAATTATTTAGTCAGGATATGTGCCTTCTGAGTGACCATAGGATTTAACATGGAGTTTAAGGATGAAGTTTGACAAATTCCTTCCTTCGTGTCGACTAGACTGATGATGAATCGAATGATTCGAAACTGGTTTCTTTTTAAATAATTTATAAATAGTGTTTTGTTTTAATTTAATTTGAATGTAAATATTTTATAATTGACATTTTATTCAGATTCTCATTTTTTCCCTGTATACTTTTTTAATGAATATTGGCAATGGATAAAAAAACTTTACAATAAATGTAACATTTAGGCTTATTATTTTACTAGCAATACTCCCCCCTCATTGATTTTTTACGTTTCGGGGTACGAAGAATCCAAAAATCGAATAAAAAAATCCGTTCCTAGTACCCTCTACACCGTCCGACTTGAAGGGCACTTTTCCCACTTAGCTTCTCATTTGGGTTCCAGTTGCGTCATACAATCGTCACCATCGGTCACATAAGATTATTTTATTCGATTTTTGGATTCTACCTAGGTACCTTGAATCGGTAAAATATCATATTTTAAGGGGGAGGGGGTATTTTTTTTTTCGTGCTGACGTTTCCAAAGTTCATTATTGAAAATAATAAACCAAAAATCCATACAGCCATCGCCTGTACAAATTGCTTCTAGACGAATTGTTTTTTATTCGATTACCTTAATGAATCAACATATGTATTCTACAGTGCTCTTGATCAATCTTTGTCTTGTATATAGTTTTCCCACAGTTTTCAAGATTGGATCGAAATTTTTAATATTCGTTTATTCGATTCTAATTATCAAATTTTTATTATGTGAGAGAAATGTTTTTTATTTTCCTTATTCTATAAAAATCCGCTGTGAAAATCACACGACTTTCCTACTTAATATCCGTTTACTTAATATCCGACACTGGTACTGGCATACACCTCGATGTAGTCTATGTCTATTCATTTCTGTTTACTTAATATCCAACACTGGTACTGGCATACCCCCCGATGTAGTCTATGTCTATTCATTTCTGTTTACTTCATATCCGACACTGGTACTGGCATACCCCCCGATGTAGTCTATGTCTATTCATTTCTGTTTACTTCATATCCGACACTGGTACTGGCATACCCCCCGATGTAGTCTATGTCTATTCATTTCTGTTTACTTCATATCCGACACTGGTACTGGCATACCCCCCGATGTAGTCTATGTCTATTCATTTCTGTTTACTTCATATCCGACACTGGTACTGGCATACCCCCCGATGTAGTCTATGTCTATTCATTTCTGTTTACTTCATATCCGACACTGGTACTGGCATACCCCCCGATGTAGTCTATGTCTATTCATTTCTGTTTACTTCATATCCGACACTGGTACTGGCATACCCCCCGATGTAGTCTATGTCTATTCATTTCTGTTTACTTCATATCCGACACTGGTACTGGCATACCCCCCGATGTAGTCTATGTCTATTCATTTCTGTTTACTTCATATCCGACACTGGTACTGGCATACCCCCCGATGTAGTCTATGTCTATTCATTTCTGTTTACTTCATATCCGACACTGGTACTGGCATACCCCCCGATGTAGTCTATGTCTATTCATTTCTGTTTACTTCATATCCGACACTGGTACTGGCATACCCCCCGATGTAGTCTATGTCTATTCATTTCTGTTTACTTCATATCCGACACTGGTACTGGCATACCCCCCGATGTAGTCTATGTCTATTCATTTCTGTTTACTTCATATCCGACACTGGTACTGGCATACCCCCCGATGTAGTCTATGTCTATTCATTTCTGTTTACTTCATATCCGACACTGGTACTGGCATACCCCCCGATGTAGTCTATGTCTATTCATTTCTGTTTACTTCATATCCGACACTGGTACTGGCATACCCCCCGATGTAGTCTATGTCTATTCATTTCTGTTTACTTCATATCCGACACTGGTACTGGCATACCCCCCGATGTAGTCTATGTCTATTCATTTCTGTTTACTTCATATCCGACACTGGTACTGGCATACCCCCCGATGTAGTCTATGTCTATTCATTTCTGTTTACTTCATATCCGACACTGGTACTGGCATACCCCCCGATGTAGTCTATGTCTATTCATTTCTGTTTACTTCATATCCGACACTGGTACTGGCATACCCCCCGATGTAGTCTATGTCTATTCATTTCTGTTTACTTCATATCCGACACTGGTACTGGCATACCCCCGATGTAGTCTATGTTCAAAATAATTTATCTTTTGTTTTTATGGACAACAAACTTCTGCTTGTCTACTCTTTTGGGTCTTGTTTTATTTAGAACTCTCTTCCGGACAGAATATTCAATTATTTCCCAGTGAATATATGAATATACTATCTGGAATTCTCTTTTGAACAACATGTTAATACAAATTATTCATTTTATTCAAATACTTATTCAGTGTGTTCCAAAAAAACATATACACGTCTTAATCACGTATACTAGAGTTCAAATTAAGGCTAGTTTGCTGTATAAACAAGGGTCAATAAATGCACCTCCTTCGCGCAACAGGGTCTTGAACTTACATGTTTTTAGTCATAAGCGGTTCTAGCCTAAATTTCTGGGGAAGCTTGATATAACCAAGCACATAAACTCATATTTTATTCATTTTATCTAGTATTAGACCCGAAAAATTCTGGGGGAGGGTCGCCTTGAGAATCGCCACAACCCTGCCTCCGAACTTGGTAGGATACTGAGTCCTTTTTCATAAGAAAGTACATGTTAGAAAATAGCAATTATACTCGTATTTAAAGTTTGCGAGTTTTGGGCTCAGCGCAACACAAAAAACAATCTAGAAATTCACGCGGCCTTGTTGAGCGAAAGGGTGCATTTTCGGACGTATTTATGTGAGCTCTGGCATACCCTGTATAAGTTATGTATGATTTAAATAAGATTATGCTGAATGCTATTGCTAATCAAGTATATGTGAATTACATTACCATAATGACCTATATTATCAGCAAGATATGGAACGTTGCATTTGCATTCGCATTATTGAAAATGTTTCCCACAAACTGGGATGAGTTTTGAGATTTTAATTCATCAAAAGGTGAAAGCCAGTAGCAAGAGAAAATTCTCTTATTAGTTGCAAGAGAAAATTCTCTTGCTACTAATACTTGCCGTCTCTAGCATTTACCGTTCTTGAAATATTGTATTTACAGACAGACATACACACAGACCAATGGCTGAAACTCGAGATTTGGGCTCTGGGATCTATAAACGTGTATAGACATTGGTGATTCGATATTGAAAATGTCAGCCCATTACAATACTTTCCTTTCTGTAGGATAGGGAAAGTAAAAAAAATAGTTATGTCCTAAATTCTATAAGACATTTCCAGCATTTTTGGAAAATCTTTTGCTTCGAAATCCGAGCATTCGGACAAATGCGAGCGCATAGCTGTGTTATAATTTAAATAAGCAGTAAGAATAAGCTCTGGCAAAACTAATGCCTCTTGAATTGTCTGCGCTACAAGAGAAGCCTTGCAATGTATAGAGTATAATAGGGGAAAATACTACGGGATGACATCTGCTACTTTTATTTTAGAGGAAACTCTAAACCAGACGCGATACAAGATATCTAATCATTGTAATTCTATACTCAAACACAGCAGACCGCTTCTTAAATTAAGACGTGAGGTCTTGGAATAAATTCATTCATCTAAACATCCCAAATGATATTAACATGATTTTAAACTCTATATCCTTACCTTGTACATTATCAGACGAAAAGAGTAAAAAAACTATTGAAATAAATTGCAATAATTTAGGGTCCTGAGAAAGATGCATTGAACAGGTGGAGCTTCATAGAGTACGAGTGAAAAGGCCATAATCAGAGAAAAATTACAGGAATGAGTCGAACCTCATCTCAGACTTCGAGGAAATCATGTTATAAACGAGCACATTGTTCTAATATAATTCGCTGAAAGAAACGATTGTCATCTCGAGAGTTCCACGATAAGAAGGGTGACAACATCATAGATAGTCCGATTTAAATTATCCTAGCTCGTGGTCGTGATCCTTTAGCTTCAAATATGCGCACGGCAGTGTGTCAGCCAAGTTCCGGCCTAACGCATGCAGTGTGTATCTTTCACGAAACATTTAGCCATTTTTTTATCCCCTTCATAACTCTGCTTAATTTTATGATAATGTTTTGTAATTTTTTGTTTACTTCAGTCGTTTTATTAGGTATATGTTCAATATTTAATTAAAAATAGTTTGTAAACAAAATACCTATACTACTTTTTTTCACATTGTCCATCCATCTGATTACTTCATTTGGTACTAGGTGTGCACATACTTGTATCTTTATAAAATGTTTAGAAGATACGAGTTTCTTTATCATGTGCAAGTAAACTCGGAAGTTGCTTTGTGTCCCGATCATATACATATATGACCTGAACCTGTTTATTAATGATTCAAAGAGATATTTATTCACACGATAATTGACCTTTGATGAGGTAAAAGTTGAAACAATAGATAAGAGCAAATAGTAAAAGTTACAGCTGAATAATGTAAACAAACTGGCAATACAATATGAACTTCGTGATGTAAGAACACCTATTATCATAATCATAGGAACTCTGGAACGCATATCACCTAGAAGTAGTAGGTAGCCATGTCTGACCAACTATATGGTTTGCATAATGGTCTATTAATTCAATACAATATATATATTAGAAAGGCAAGAAATTTTATGTTATTGATTGCCAGAATATGAACAGAAACACCTTTTGGCATGAAATTTCAAGTACGTGTTTCTAATATTGTACTCATGCTTATGTTATAGTGGCGACTGTAAGTGTTCTCTTAGACACCAATTCTCCTCCATTCTGCATAATCTTCTGCTGTTCTCTTCACTGCTTCATTCAAGTGCGACTTCTTCTATTCAGAAGATTGTTATATTTCCTCTGCTATTCGCCCCCATTCTGCATAATCTCCTACATTCTGCATAATCTTCTTCACTGCTTCATTCAAGTGCGACTTCTTTTATTCAGATGATTGATCGATTTTGTCGCGTCCTTTTATATTGTACCTCTCTGTATTTCCGTAAAAAAACTCAATTATTTTATTTCAATTTTTCAGTATTTTTTATATATATATTTATATTTGAAATTGTTGCGATTGTGTCTGATATTTTTTTTGTATTTCAGCATTTTTTTTTTCATCTCTTTGTATGTAATTTATGTAAAAAGGGTTCTGCCCGTTAATAAACAAACCAGATTACTGGTCTTATTATTATATTTCCTCTACTATTCGCCTCCATTCTTCATAATCTCCTACTGTTTTCTTCATTGCATCATATGATGTTAGTCCTGTTCATTGTTTTTTATCAGCCATCCATGTCCTGCGTTTTCTTCCTCTTGGCCATATTCCTTCTATTTTTCTCCGATGATAGTCAGGAGGCTTCTACTGGATCCTCTGAGTATAATTATGTTGTTTTTGTTTAATAGTTCTGAGGACAGCACATTGTTTTTTCTATCTTTGGAAAGACAAAATCGTCTTTCCTCCTAATTTTGATAATTCGCCTATAGAACCACATCTCCTGAGAATTTATTTTGTTTTTGATTTTTGAAGTCAATTTTTCACTTATTTTTTTTGGGTTTCCTGTAACTTTAAAGGAAATCGCCACTAACATTATTATACAATGTTCAAGTGTACGGCATTGTTTTGGCAATTTATTGATGATACTTAGTTGGGTATTGCTTAAAGGTATGTACCTAAGACTTTGTATACTATCACCGAAGACAATATAGGTACCGAATAATAACTATTTATACTTTCATTACTTTTACTTTCGTACTTTTACTTATTTGGTCCGTTCAATAATAAAAAAAAGTTAAGTATATTTTTTGTTCACAATCTTTTACGTTCATGTACTACGATAGAGAGATTGTTAGTTGTACCTAGAATTATTTATTTCCTGGTCCACTGCATTTTAAATGTAAATTTGTATATTTCTTTGTGTTATTATAGCACATTTTTTGTGGGCATCATAGCATTACAAGGTAGTTTTAACAATCTCTCCACGCCTAAGCTACCCCTAAAAATTACCTTATAATGGCACCACTTGTCCTCAGGAGGCTGAGTTACCACCATACACAACCAGACCAAGTAAAAAATTCGAAGATTTTTTTTTAAATTTCGACCCGACCAGGAATTGAACCTGGTACCTTCTTGAAAGCTGAAAAAGAAATTATATGTATTTGACGGAATTTTGATTGAGATGTTTAGTTCACGGTACTTCTAGTGTGAACACTGGACGGATATAAAGGGTGAAACCTCCGTCTTGAATCACCAATAGATGTTAAAGAGGCGTTAAGCCAAACAAAAAAAAATATATAAAAAAAACACTAGACGAGGTTAATATCTGACAAATTTTCTAACTCCTAGAGCTGTATTTGTGATCAAATGCTCAAAATAAAGAGGAAAAACTAATGCTTCAGCTTGGTATTAAAATGGGCTACCAGGCGAGCGCTTAAAAAATATGCTACCGTGTGATAAGGGGGAACTAGGTATTATCTAGGTATCGGTTCTATTTAAATCCGTTATACAGATACCAGCTAGTTACATTGTTTACCAAAACCAACTGGTTCCATTATTGGAGACAGGTATTAGTAGCGAGGTGCTTAATGATGGTAACCAAATACCAAATAGACAATATCACTTTATCAATTATCATCCTAGATTACCTTCTTAATCCAAAATCAATTACCTATTCTATAAGCCAGCGTCTATGGCACGTTGAATACACCAGTCCTGTTAGATTACTGAAGTTAAGCAACGTCCAGCGAGGTTGTTTTATGTGGGTGTCCACGTGGGTTCGCGCCCTCGTGATGCTGGCTATTTTTCTGGCCCAACCCAGGCTGGATGAGGTCAATGTGGGTAGCTGGTTTGCAAGTTTCCAGCGAATGGAGGGTGAAACCCCCGTCTTGAATGACCAATAGATGTTAAAGAGACGTTAGGGCAAATTAAAAAAAAAAGATTTTATAGCCGGTATCTATGGCTCGTTGAATACTCGCACATCAGTCCCCGTTAGATCACTGAAGTTAAGCAACATTCGGCGAGTGTGTGAGCACGTAAATTCGCGCCCTCGTGATGCTAACTATTCCCGGCCCAAACCATGCTGGGTGAGGTCAATGTGGGTATAGCTGGTTTGTATGTTTCCAGCAAATGGATGTTAACCCCCCTCCCTCCCCCCCCCGTCTCGAATAACCAATAGATGTTAAAGAGACGTTAAATAAAGAAAAAGTTTATATATTTTGGTTTATTATTTTCAATAATGAACCTTTGGAATCGTCACGAAAAAAAAAAAAAAAAAATACCCCCCCCTCAAAATTTTTTATATTTAATAGGTTTTTATATTTTTATATTCTGTTAGAAAATAATCATATATTTTCTAACAGCCTCAGTAGCTCAGTCGGTTGAGGCGGTGGATTCGTATAACCAGGAGGCTGTTGGTTCGAATCCAACTCCATCCCCCCTCTTCGACACAAGATTGTAAATAGAATCTTTAGAAGAGGGCGCCTATTTTTTTTAAAAAAAAATATATAATTATGTTACTATATCTAATTGATGCCCGGAACTTCGTATGTTGTGTATTTTCTGATATTCACAAATATCAAAAAATATGTATATATTAATAACTAGCAGGATACGCCCGCTTCGCTTGGCGCCTTAGAGGCATGGCCGTTTATAGTTTCAACCCCAAAAGTAGCCTATGTCCTTTCCTAAAGTTTAGTCTATCTCCATAC
>CM022875.1:12713549-12777886 GCA_012654025.1 Pachypsylla venusta
ATCGGCCATAAAATCGGCCGTAACTAAAATGGCCGGACAATACCGTGCCTATAACCTTCCCCGGGTAAAAACAAATAAGTGTGCAAAGTTTCGTGCAATTCCGAGCTGTAGTTCGTAAGTTATAAGCGAACAAACAAACAAACAAATAAATAAACAAACAAACAAACAGACATTCACTTTTATATATATAGATGTACATATATTGAAGGGAAACTATGTCCCAGATTTCAAGTCTGTAGGTTCAGCCATTGGTAAGTTACGTTGACAAACCCGTTGAGTCTATTCTGTAGCATTATACTTTTGAGCCGAGATTACATCCAACATAAAGAATAATGAGGAGGAATACTCTTTGGGGGGAGGGGCATCCTCCAGTTCCAGCCGTGGATCCGCCAGTGAACTGGGCTTAGCGTTTTATAAGTATACATAGATAGATTTAATATAACATTAGTATTTTCCTGCACTTTTACCTATCAGAGTTTCCTGCACTTTTACCTATGCTAAATTGGCAGTCTTTTTATGATGGTGGTGGCGTTGATGATTATAATGCAGATTAAAGAGAAATCTCAGCCAAAGAACACCAAAAACTGACCAATGCTCATCCAACGATCTGCTAATGCATGGTGTTGTGATGTTTGAAAGTTCCTTCTAATGATAACTATTATGTTTGATTTCTGTGGTCAATAATAAACAATCAGGTCAGCATACAACACTATCCCATTTCAAATTGCTGATAATTCCATGCTAACTACGATGACATCGCAACCATGAACCTCATAAAATCGATATGTGTCGAATGAGAATACCCTATTGTGTCATGCCTTTGTCTGAATCTATGTCAGACAAGGGCTGATTACATAAAAGAAATCCATCCTGTTCAGTTCATTTGAATAAAGGGTATCATCGGCATTGCTGTGAATTCTTGTACTCAGGATAAAATTAACCGACATTTGTCCCCGGGGCAAAGAGTAATTTTTAATCGGTTCCGGGGGGCAAGATGTAGCAACATGGAGGATGATGGGTTTTTAGTGGGTCGGTGAAGCTCTATATCATTATAACATCTTATACAGCACTATCCCCACACACTTCACTAAGGTTATCTTTACAAAAAAAAAAAAAAAAGGCAAAGAAGATAAATATGTGGACCCTTAATATTTAAAATCAATTCGACCGGATGTGTCAGGCCAAAATCTATATCCACATCCTCAGTGTTTCTTTTTGTTTAAAATGCCAAAATGAGTTGTAAACAGCTAAGTTTTAGAATCTTATCATTTTTCCTATTTTTTTTTTTTTTTAAATAAAAACGGGTTTAAATAAATTTACACCCGGAAATTCACCCATCAGACCTGAAGAATTTGAACGTCTGACTTCCATGTCGATAATAATTTGGTGCTTTCATTGCCCCCTAATCTGGATATCTGACTTCGACGGAGTAGTCCTCAGCCTGAGTAGCTACTTTGATATACCTACGTTACCAGAGGAAAAAAATTTAGTTGATTGGCTTTTAATACCTAGAACATGATGCTCTTCTAGTAATGCTGTGATACCCACAATAATTTGAAAACGTCTTTGGGTCTTACCGCAAAGAAACCCTACGTTTTACTTACTTCGACTTTTTTTGATTATTAACATTATTTCAAATCGCGCCCATTTAATTGTTCTCTAAAAATCTTTGGTTCTTGACCTTGTGTTTAATGACTTCTCTTTAGTAATCCTCCTTCTTTGTTTTGTGTTCTGATAGTCTCTTTCTTGTGTTTCATGTCAGTTGAGATGTGTTCAGTATTATCAGAAACATGAACGTAAAGTCAAATATTACACAAATTTTCTCATCTCATAAGAGGTATATAATTATCAACATGTTTGATCAACAACTACTCTTCAAAGCTTCAGGCTAAATTTGGTTTCTTGCATGAAATTTTTTGATAACTTCGTGGTTTGTTGTGCCAGGCACATGGATAAAATTTGTATTTATAATAATACGTATACTAGCAGCTGTGCCCCGTGCTTCGTCCCGGTTAAAATTTTGTCCGAAAAATTAGCTTTATCTCGAATACGATTTAACATTTTTGAGTTCTGATAATTTATTTGAGGCCAAGAATTTTACGCCTATTTCGCTTGTCGCATTAGAATCATGACCGTTTACGCGCTAACATTATTCCATAATTCCACACAAAAATCGCCCGTAAACGGCTCGAATTTTTTTTATTCTGTTAATATTTCTTGGGTTTCATTCTATTTTTTTTGGGGGGGGGGGGTCTATTTCCATCAATTATTGATATCTCTTTCGTTTTGGAAAAATCGTCCGTGACTCGAAAACGGTGGGACAGTTTTAATGCCTATGGTTTTTGTTGGGAGGTTTTTTTCTATATCCCCCTTACCGTTATAGCTAAACAAATAGAGTTTTCTAAGTTCCATACAACGACTCGACATTTTTTTTTTTTGNTTTTTTGGGGGGGGGTCTATTCTATCAATTTTTTCGTTGTCTCTTACTGTTTTTGGCTAAACAATGAGTGATACCCAAAAATCCGAAAATCGGCCGTAACTCGATGATGGTTGGACAGTTTTGAATTTTGAAGTTTTTTTTTTACTTCCCAGGTAGGTTAAATCCTTTCTGACAACACGCAAGACACTTAGCCGGGATTGGGACGAATATGAACCAGTGCCCATAGACAGTGTGGTGTTGCTGTGCGTGCACCCCCTAGATGGGATATAATGGTTTCGGTACAAGCCGAGCCCCCTATCCCCTATGCACCAATTAGATAATGCAACGTGATCCACTAAAACCTCCCCCCCTGCCCGGTAGGCGCTACCCATTCCTTCGGGCAGTATTTTCAGTCTAAGATCCCAAAAGTGCAAGATTGAAAATAACCTAAAATCAATAAATTATTTATTGGCGTTTGCCGAACCATTTAACTGTAAACATGAGTCGACAATCAACATTCTCGTGATTACTAAAATTAAACGGAACTGGTAGAATGAGTCATGATACGAGTACATCACAGGCCAACAGAATCAGAAACCAATCTGGTCTTATTAAAGCTGTTTCTTTTATTCCTAATATATAATGGTGGTATAATTGGTAGCAGATTAGAGAGGAATTCCCATCTCCAAAGTGAGTCACATTTTGTATAGCTGCGAGCAGGTGCATAAATTGATAACTGTACTACGGCAACGTCATAAACATGAGATGACATCGTAGATTTACATAACCGCATTTTTTATAAAGTTGGATAAACTATCACACGAATTATATGGGAAAAACACCAAAACCAGTTGGTATATACTGACTGACTCATAATCAAGATTCTGGAGATTTAGAAATTTGAATCAGCCAGCGTCAATGGCACGTTCCCGGTAGATCGCTGAAGTTGAGCAACGTTCAACGAGGTTTTACTTGGTGGGTGTTCCCGGCTACCCAAGCTGGGGAAGATCAACAAAAGATGACCTGGAATGAAGTTATTTACACATAGCTCAGGAAATGTACATCTCTGTTCTCTTTGTTATAAAATAGATATACTGGTCACTACAAACAAAATCGGCCAAATGTGACAGATGGGTTTATTATTTTCCTAGCTAAAAAAATTACCCCCCCCCCCAAAATTTGATATTTTACGTTTTGCGGTAATCATAATCCAAAAATAGAATAAAAAAAAAACGTTCACCCGCTGCCCCCCGTACCCTGTACACTTTCCGACTCGTCGTATGCCGTGATGGGCATTGAAGAAATATGGTATGCACGTCCCATTTGGGGTCTTTTTGTGTCCCGGGGATTAGTATGGAACCCTATATATGTAACTGACGGTGACCAAAAGTTTCGGGACACAATTAGATGCGGAATGGGACCTATATTACATGCCAATTTCAACAAAATCGGTTAACGGTGAATGGCAAAATCTCGGCGGAAAAAGGATTTTTTATACAATTTTTTACCTTGAAACGTAAAATATCAAATTTGAGGGGGGGGATTTTTTTTCGTGACGATTCCAAAGGTACATTATTGAAAATAATAAACCAAAGCCCATACCATAACAGTTCCAACCAAGGACCATAAATTTCGTTTAGGTACCTTATATCAAAATATTTCTTCTATTATTCCAAATCTGTAAAAAAATGGAGAAAATAGTAAATTTAACGCTACAAAAAATTTTTTTGATAAAGAATTTTCATACATATTTTTAATGTTAGACACGTTTTCACAATGATAGATTTAATCGAACCGATGACCCCCCAGTACGAAAAGCTTAATCAACTGAGCTAATTAGGTCAGTGTATCCTGGAAACTTACAATTATTATAAAACCGGTTTCGAATCTTTATGAGACCATCATTCTATTATCACTGCGACCTTTTTTTTAGATCTATTGTGACCAGTATTTTGAAAAAGGGGCGGGGAGATGGTTTTATATTCGAACCAACAGCCTCCTAGTTACGATTCCACTGTTTCAAGCAACTAAGCTACTGAGGCTGTATATTGTATAATACGTCTTAATACAAACCAATTTTCTAAACGTCTTATTTTTTATTGTCACTGATAACTTGGCATCCAATTGTTTCATCTCGTCTAATTGCTTTTCTCTCGTCTTTTATGATTTCAGTAAAATGTGCAAGTGGATTATAGCTATTAAAAAAGTTTACCAAACTCCCCAATCAGAATAGAAAATGGCTAGACTGATTGATACGGATACAGAGAAATCGTCCTCTTCAACATTTAAACCAGATTCAAACAAACCAAACGAACTTAAAATGAACACCGCTTTTCCCTCTCATACACCACAAACACAAAGAAAATTTAGTTTCAAAACCAAACAACATCATTTTAATCAACAAAAGCTAACAATGAGCAAAATAAAGGTTTCTACAAATTCTACAGTTGCAGAATTAGCAAACAAATTTAATGCCATCATTGTAGATGATAGCACGAAGAGTATCAGCAAACAGCTGAAGAGGAAACTTAGTAATAATAACAATACTTTTCATAGAAAAAAAATACCTAACACTGTCAAAGAGGCTATTCAGATATTTGAACAACCTGAGCCTAAAGGCAACATTACAAACAAAATTCAACCAAAGACGAATAATTTTGTGGGAATCCTTGAAAAACAAGGATCTGTAGGGATCCTTGAAAAACAGGTATCTGGAGAGTTTCATTTGAAAAAGAATTCTAAAATAATACTTATAAGAAAACACTCATCTCCTAGAGCTCAAAAAATTTCTTCAAAAAACAGTGATCCTATTGAGAACAAAATCAAACTAAAATTAAAACCATTTGAAGTGGAATCACCAGGTACATCGTGTGAAACATGCTTGAAATTAACACCATTACGTCCAACAATCAGTATGGATTCAAAAATCAATGAGACTAACACTAAAATTAAAAGACCTTACAGCGTTTCAACAAGTTTGAATCAAAATAATCAGCAGAAGTTTTGGCGTGAAACGACTAGTAATAAAAATGAGTGTGAAAATCTATTGATGGATATTAAGAAAAATCTAAGACATACTTCAATGATTAATTTGAACAATGTTCATAACAGCGAAGAGAAAACTGACGTTATCAATAGGCATTTTAATACTTTAAAACCAGCCCTGAAACCAAAGCCTAGTCATGATTTTAATAAAGATCGAAGAAAATCAATTTCCGACATTCAATTTCTACAAAAATCTACATCAGTTCAACCAAATCATAATGTACAAATTAGTTTTCTACACAAACAAAAAGCTGGAACATTAAATAATGCATCAAATCTAGGACATATTTTCAAACAAGCATTGTCCACCAAAGATGTTAGTCAAATATTTGAAGATTTTAAAAAATCCAAATCAAATCATACCGATGATGCCGAGGAAGACATCGTGGATTCAGAGCATAGAAAGAATTTAGAAACACAAAATAAATTCATGAAAACTCATAGATTGTCAATTCCAAAAATTAGTGTTGGGTTGGAAAATATTCTAAACCATCAAAATGATCTAAACATAAATACGCAAGGTGAAGACTTAAAAGAAATATTAAATAATGAAAAGAGTGCAACATTGAACTTCAAAACAAATAACATATCTATTGAATCCAATAATACTACGGGTAAAAGTGATGTCAAGTTCAACGACATCGATTTCACTAAAACTATTGAAAGAACTAATAATGATAAAACTAATCCAACAACTCAGCAGCCTTTCAATCCAAAATCAAACATAATCAAAAATAATGAAAACATAAATTCAGGAATAGACAATAAATCAGTTCAAAGTAAACCCAATAGCTCTTTTCTTTGGAGACGAACATTGACTAAAGATACTAAATCAAATGATTCAATTATGAATACAATCAAGAATGATGAAAACTGTGGAATCATTGATTATGAAGTATATACATACATCGAAATGAACGGCCTGGATGATAAAATCATAAAAACTGATACCACATTCCAGAAAGCAAATGTCAATCACCAAAGTTTACCAAATTTAAATCAGAATGACATTGATGATACGTACGAGGAATTGAATTATTTTCCTGGTAAAATAGATATACCAAATATACCAAACAAAACCAGTTCAACTCTACCAAAACTTCCTCAGAAGAATAAACAACTGATAGAAACTATACCAGAGAGCACATTGACAGTTTGTCATCCGACTAATTGTTTACAGAAAGGACATCAGTGTGAATATTATAATGGAACAGATTTAAATGAGGTAACAAATGAGAGGGAAGTCAAAATAAATGTTTATCATGAACCAGTCTTACAAACAAAACCGGCAGTGAAGAAAGACTTTAACAATTATCAGGTACTGAGCAACATAGACGACAGATATGCAACCATAGTTAAACCAAAAAGAGAACCCATTGAAGGAAGTTATGCATATGAAAGTATTTCTAGTGTTAAAGATGATTCGGAGTGTCATTACGCTTCCATCAATGACAATGTCTACGACGATGTCCTTAATATCATCCAATTGGACAATTGCTATGAATCCATCAAAGCTGAGTCGGACTGTGGCAGCTCATGGGAGAAAGATAACAGTATCTATGGTATCAAAGCTCCGAGTGTTCTATCTAACACATCCACATTAAGTACAGGTAAGTTCCTACTTACTAATTATAGGTTTAGATTAAGATCGTCTTTGTTTCTTCTGATGGTGTCCAGTGAAGGCCATAGTGACCAGGTTGGTATTATTATCACAATGGCATCACTTGTTGGTTATCAATGACTTAGTTTGAGTTTAATGATCAGAATCGGTGATAATACTTATATCAACACTATGATTTGTTCCATAAACAGAACTACTGTAAATTAACAAGATACTATCATGTAGATGTTTAATTACAGACTCTTCTGCACTATCCTTTTTTTCTATTTTTATAGTCGTTTAGATCACAATATTATAGGATTTTTAGAGGAAAAAATGGGTTAAAAAAACATTAAATAATATAACTAGTTTCAATATTATAAAAAGTCCCGAGTTGGGAAATTTCTGGTTTTCTGCAAATATCTCTTGAACGGTTAATTGTATCGAGATATTTTACTAGACTTTTATAAACGACAATAAAATTTCCTACAAGATAAATGTTATACATTCTGTCGTATCAAAAAATGAACTTCAAATTCAACATGGTGGACGGTTCCGTAACTTTTTATAATATTGATGGGGAAGGTCTAATCTAATATTTTCAGCAAAATTTAGATCTATACCTATAATTATTTAATGTTTTTTTGTTGTTGTTTTTTTCCTAAATTTACTGGACTACAAGGGATTTCCTTTTATTATGGGTCTGTATGTCGCAGTCATTTTGTATAATCCATTTTTTTATTAAAAAAAATGGCTCTATGAAAAAGGACTGTGACATAATTATTCAACTTATTTATAGCTTTGTTCTGTAAATAATTAGCGTACTTTTAGTCGTAAAATATTTATTGTTAAAAACATATTTTGTATTTGTCTCTTTAATAATACCTATATGCATTTAGCTTGAAAACATCGAAACATCGAAGTTTTGACATCATTTTTTTTACGATCCATCTTTTTTAGAAGGTTCTCCATAAAATGTTTTTTTTTAAAAAAAAATACATTTTTTAACTACATATGACTGTTGTCAGGTTACGTGTTTACGACCATGTCTTGTAAAATAAAAATCTTGTTAAGATTTTTATTTTTTTGTTGCCCTTCTAAATCAAAATACGACTCTTTTCAAATTCAAAATTCGATATTATTCGACAACTAAAAATACGCTAAATGTAGATAAATCATATTTATTTACTTCATCTGCAATATGATTTTACATATTTTTGGGAAAACTTTTTATGCATAAATAAAATACTCGTAATTATGGGGTCCCTTTTTTCAAAAACTTTTTGTAGCATTGAATACGGAATTTTATGCTTCATTTTTTTTTTCATTCTCGTCGCAATGTAACTTTAACACACCATAACACTCGGGGCCAAATTTCGCCGTCATTTTTGATTTTTCATTGATTACTTTTTTTGAGGGAATTGGAATAAAGTCAATAATCTAGAAGTGTGTCATTGATATATAAAAACAGATTACCCAGAACTAAAGTATTCAGGTGACAGGTAGTGCCTTTCAGCATTTCGCTGTGTCTCTTTTGTCTGTCTGTCATATCGAGAAGGATTTTTATCAAAAAAAGATGGTTCCAGAATTGTATTATTATTATAAATTTGGTAAAAAAAAATCACTTTATGATTTAATAAATTGATAGAAACTAATAAATTGATAGAAATCCAGCGCCTATGGCACGTTGAATTTGAATACAGTAGTTCCCGTTAGATCAATGAAATTAAGCAACGACCATCTAGGTTTTACTAAGTGGGTGACCACGCAGGTTCGTGATGCTGGTAATTTTTTAGTAGATCAATATCCAAAGGTTCATAATTAAAAATAATATACCAAAAATTGAGCACATAATATTGATCAACATTTGAGGCCGCAAAATGCTGCTCCGCGGTCTCTTTCCTGAAAATCAAGGGAGCGTGTGATGGGGTTAGTAAGTTAGATTGCTACGGTGACAATTGACACCTTTATAGGAAAAACGTGTTTTTTTTTATATTATTATTATTGATTCGGTGTTAGGGGTTTAGAACCTTGACCACCTTCCGGTTGCATCACTGAAAACCTGTCTAAATGGAAAAACACTGTAATTATACACTGTAATTATAAAGCACTCGTATTTTACCGTACACTCAATGCACTCTAATTTCAGATGTTATTGGAACCAACTTTATTTATTTACGATTTGCTTAGTATTAGTTAAAATTAAGTCTAAAGGAGACTCCATTAACTGTCCTTAAGAACAGATATTAACAGAAACAACTACAATTTTCTTAGTAATAAAAATATTAATAATTCATTACTAAAAAAGGTTTAATAAAAATTAAGATTTTATTCAACATTGATTGTTTTGAATACAAAATAAAATTAAAGAAATAATATCGGTTGTACTTTTGGCCCTTAGATCACGTGTGCCAAATTTCAGCAAAATCGGACCAGCGGTTTGGCTCCCAGAGCTCTGCACACGATTCCGTACGTACGTGGAACGTCAGACGTCGGGCATACCGGTTTTTTGGACCCCATGGCTCCATATATTTTCAAACTTCAAAAATGACCCGAAATTTGGCCTAATGGAAATAGGAAATGACATATTTGAACTATGTTTTGGCTTTTGGGTTCCCGTCAGATGATTTTTTGGGCCAAAAAATGTCTAAAATTTCTGCACGATTACAATACTTTATCTCTTTTTTTTTTTTTTAAAAAAAAAAAAAACGCAAAATTTGATATAGTAGGCATCAAAGTAGGCAGTGTCCAAAAAAAGGCCGCTCGTCCGCTGTAAGTGTCACTTTTTCCACTTAACGTTAATGGTTAATGGTGACCGATTTTGATGAAATTTATAGTATACTAGCTGCTTGTCCGTGCTTTGCTACGGTTACCAAATTCAACAATAATTTCCTGCCCAAAGAAAAAAAGTGCAAAGAAACCCGGTAAAAAGTGTCATTTTTGGCGGTAACTTTCTTTCGCTTGAACTTTCGATTAAATGATGGCTAAGTTTAGACATCATGGAGCTACGTTAATTATCAGTCAGTCAGTACCAACTGGGGATAAGTATAAATAGAGGTTCCAATTGGGGTCTAAATGAACCCCGAAAGTGAGCCTCAGTCACATATAGAGTTCTTACTATACTAAATTTTTAGTACACAACCCTAAACGGCAAGTGGCAAAAGTGCGTTTACGGCGAGCGAAGGGATATTTTTCAAATGTAGATACCTACAAAGAAAATTCTTTTAAAAATATCATCAAGTAATAGTTGTGCTTTGCTAAATCGGTGTCAATTAAGAGTGGTTCGTCAAGTTCATATCTGTTCTGGTTATATTTTTAGTGTTCCATTGAGTCCAATATAAATACCCCATAGCTTATTATCATCCTCAATCTCATCACTTTAATCCATCTTATGATTCAATAAGTATTATTTTTATTATAGCGTCTGATTTCTACGATACGAGTGACGAATGGGTTGACATGGACCAATCAGACGACGATCAGCATATATTCGTGTAAGTGAAAACTCACCATCTCTCTGTTTTGTGAGAGGCATTACACGGGTGGGAGCGTCGCGCTGTAGTACATCGAAGAGTGCTGCACAAAGGCAATTTACCAGGGCATTTACCACGTAGAGGTATGAGTAATTGGGTAGTCAAACATGAGTTTTTCTTATTTTTAAGCAATTTTTGCAAATCGCCAAATTCGCAAGTTACCCATATGATTTAAATGTTCCAGCGTTAACACATCTAATCATATTATTTCTACCTCATGAATCATGTGGCTTTATAAGGTGATACAGGAAGTAGAAAACATGCGACAATTCATGTCGAATATATTACAATATTAAATTTTCGTGATTAGCAAAAATTGGTGAAACATACGAAAATCGAAAAATCTACTACCATGTGATTGTGGAGGTAAAAATAATATGATTTGATGTGTCACACAGGATCATTTTAATCATGTGTTTAGTTAGTATTAAAGCAAATTTTATGAAAAACGTGCATATGGGGGTTTTCATTTGTCGAATGTGAATATTTTAAAATATTCAAATGGGCTTGGGAATTTTCGAACGGCTGGACCGCACTGTATTTAATTGTATTTAAATACTTTACACTTTAAATAATGTAAACCAACACTAAAATTGAATTTTAAATGACCCCCTCCTCCTCCTCGAAAACTGGAAATTTGAATATTTGGGTCTAGGAGTAAAATATTGGGAGAAACCAACTCCACGACATTAGCCGTACTCAGCAGGTCCAGTATTAACTGTAGGAACATCTGTTTAAGCGTCATTTATATGTACCACTAGACGCTAAATTGGACAAAGATTGTGTGACTCTACTTTACTGTTCCTTCAAATTGGGTTTAAAAGGTTCGTTGCATTAGTTCTTTTTCATTAGCCAGGGTAAATCACGAGGAGGGTGAACTGACATTGTTCCCCTTCACGAACTCCACCAAAATATATGCCCCTCAAGAAATGAATATTCTTTTGAAGAATGCTTACATTTCTTCCCATAATCACATGAGGTTTCAAGCGATGTCTCTGTCCCACCTAAAAAATTTCGGGATCTAGTGTGAACCTAAATATCTAAAAGTTGAGGCGTAATGTAACCTATTGATTTTCAGGTTATGATACATTCATTTCAACAGGTAAAACCACACTAGTTTCAATTGTTTTGAAATTATTTTAGGTTCAATTAAATATTTATTATTATTATTATTTTAGGTACCGCCCAAAAAAAGTTCTTAGACCGTCAAGTATGAATAAAAATAGTTGGTCCCAAAAAGTTCGTAACCAAAGATCGAAACTATCAAATGCCAATAGCATTGTTAAGAAAGGTAAACACCAAGAACTTAATATAGTTTAAATTAACTCTTTTGTTTTACTAATCTGTTTACATGGTGAAAGTAAGGAATGGCTTTATTTTATTTGTTATAAAAACTAATGAGTTAAATATTTTTTGTCTAAATCTTAAACATTTACGACCAAAAAAATATTTAGAAATTTCCTTTTAAAAGGAATTCTGAACAGAAATACTTAGATAGCATGAAGCCATTAGCTACTTAGGAAGGTATTTAGAGTTTGAAAGATTTAAATTTTTGAATAACATGTTAATTATAAGTGTTAAAAAATATTAACTTTTAAATAAATTAAAACACTTACCAAAAAGACTATTTATTTTAATTTATGAAGAAACTAGTTTCGAATCATTCGATTCATCATCAGTCTAGTCGAGTCGAAGGATGGTAGTTGACTGAAGTAGGTAGTTGCAACTAATAATTTCAATTAGTCAACCACCATCCTTCGACTCGTCTAGACTGATGATGAATGATTCAAAACTACCTAGTTTCTCCATAAATTATAATAAATAGTGATTTTGGTAAGTGTTTTGTTTTAATTTATTTAAAAGTTAAAATTTGAAAGATTTGTAAGCCGACGTCTATGGCACGTTGAACGTACACTACCCGCGTTACAGACGTTAAATAACGTTAAGCGAGGTTTTACTAAGTGGGTGTCCACGAATGTTCGCTGTGAGATCAATGTGGGTAGCTGATTTGCAGTTTCCACATTTAGTCATCCACATTTGAGCCGGGAATAGCCATCACGAGAACGCGAACCTACGTGGTCACCCATCAGGGAAAACCTCGCTGGAAGTTACTTAATTTAAGTGATCTAATGGAAACTGTGGTGTATACAACTTGCTATACACTATAGACGCTGGCATATATTCATCTGAATTGAATTGGATACTCACCCAGGGTTGTATTCGTATTTCATGATAAACTATAACAAAAACTTGCAACGACTGCCCAGAAGTGTAATAGCCACTAGGCGTTAGGCGTGTGGCCATAGCCAATGTCATTAATGTAATACTTGTTCCAGTTCTCATTCGCAGAGAATTTCATAACCAAACTAAATTAAATTACTTGTACATAGAGTAATTGAATTTGATGATGATCACAGATTGGGTGATAGCGTTATCACAAGTAGAACAGCTCATTTCTCACAAAAAATACTCTAGCGAGTATAAAAGCTGTTTTTCGCTTCGTTTTCAAGATTGCCTTTTTGTAAATTTTGACTTTAAAATTTAACCCACAAGATATTTTTTAAGGAAGATTTGGGACGATCGATCAAATTTTCGAAACATTTTTTTGACATAAAATTTACAAAAATTTTGAATTAGTTTCGTGGGTTCGAATTCTTCTAATATATAAAATTCTCGTGTCACGGTGTTTGTTACTATACTCCTCTAAAACGGATTAACCGATTTTAATGAAATTTTGTATGGAAACATTTGGTAGGTCTGCGAATAGGTTTTTATCTATAATGTAATAGAATTGAACACCAAGTTTGTTGGGTAGGACGGAGGAAAAAATGCGTGTTGAAGTCTGCGGAAGGCTAGCCTGGGGCGCAGACTACTCCCAATACGTTCTACACGGCAGAACAACCCGTTACTACTCCCCATATTCTCTCATCTTCTCGAAACGAAGTTCGGGTACTCAGCTAGTTTTTCTATAAATTTATAAGGGGTAAAGTCAAAATTTACAAAAAGCCACCATATTGAAAACGAAGCGCAAATGATACATATTCATTAGAGTAGTTTGTGTTGCAAAAAACCTGTTCTACCTCCTCTAGGCCTCCGACAACTTTAATCTGGTTCACCCTGTATATTTCTCTTGAACTTTAACAACCTGTTCTACCTCCTCTAGGCCTCCGATAACTTTAATCTATTCACACTGTATATTTCTCTTGAACTTCAACAATCTGTTCTACCGCATCTAAGCCTCCGATAAATTTAATCTGGTTCACCCTGTATATTTCTCTTGAACTTCAATAACCTGTTCTACCTCCTCTAGGCCTCCGATAACTTTAATCTGGTTCACCCTGTATATTTCTCTTGAACTTCAACAACCTGTTCTTCTTCCTCTAGGCCTCCTATAACTTTATTCTGGTTCACCCTGTATATTTCTTGTGAACTTCAATAACCTGTTCTACCTCCTCTAGGCCTCCGATAACTTTAATCTGGTTCACCCTGTATATTTCTCTTGAACTTCAACAACCTGTTCTTCCTCCTCTAGGCCTCCTATAACTTTATTCTGGTTCACCCTGTATATTTCTTGTGAACTTCAATAACCTGTTCTATCTCCTCTAGGCCTCCGGTAACTTTAATCTGGTTCACACTGTATATTTCTTTTGAACTTCAATATCAGGTTCATATGTTTTTGGGTTTTGTTGTTTGTTAGCTAACGATTTAGTTCTCAATCTTTTGCAATGATATTTTTCTCTTTACTAAATAAATAACTGCATGAATATATCTAATACTAAAACTGTACAGTACCTACACAAAACAGCCTCTTTGTCAGCCCTATTTTAGCCCTGGC
This sequence comes from Pachypsylla venusta, assembly GCA_012654025.1. Classification (NCBI taxonomy): domain Eukaryota; kingdom Metazoa; phylum Arthropoda; class Insecta; order Hemiptera; family Aphalaridae; genus Pachypsylla; species Pachypsylla venusta. Next base: position 12,727,982 of record CM022875.1, read on the forward strand.
AAGCGCTCAGGCAACAACAAAAAAATCGTGAAATGATTCAAATATGTTTTCAAAATTGCATCCATCATATAGTAAAGTGCAAATTTATTTATTGAAAAAAACTGTCCTGACAATGCATTTTTTTTGTTGATAAAAACGCAGATACACACGAACTGAAACTGGAAAGACCATTACAATACTTTACTTTTTATAGGATATGAAAAGTAAAAAGAGAAAAACAAAGAACACTTTTACAGCATTACTATTGTCAGCTTAGTACGGATCTCGAACGTCGCCATTTATTGAATACTATTGATTTTACTTTTCGACATGTGTCCCATAACCATTATTTACTTCTTCAGATCTTTATTTTCTTAGTATTGAGGTTTGAATTAACAATCTATGCTATAGCGATGCTAACAGTGGCCGCTGTTGCTATTTTAATAGCATCTGTTAATGCCACGGTGTAGCACGGACAAACCATGCTATAGCGATGCTAACAGTGGCCGCTGTTGCTATTTTAATAGCATCTGTTAATGCCACGGTGTAGCATGGACAATCCATGCTATAGCGATGCTAACAGTGGCCGCTGTTGCTATTTTAATAGCATCTGTTAATGCCACGGTGTAGCACGGACAAACCATGCTATAGCGATGCTAACAGTGGCAGCTGTTGCTATTTTAATAGCATCTATTAATGCCACGGTGTAGCACGGACAATCCATGATATAGCGATGCTAACAGTGGCCGCTGTTGCTATTTGAATAGCATCTGTTAATGCCACGGTGTAGCACGGACACTCCATGCTATAGCGATGCTGACATTGGCCGCTGTTGCTATTTTAATAACATCTGTTAATGCCACGGTATAGCACGGACAATCCATGATATAGCGATACTAACAGTGCCCGCTGTTGCTATTTTAATAGCATCTGTTAATGCCACGGTGTAGCACGGACAATCCATGCTATAGCGATGCTGACATTGGCCGCTGTTGCTATTTTAGGCTAGGTTCACATGACCGCGCGGTACGACGAACCGCCCGGCACAAGATCTATCTAAATAGTGCATATTGTTTACATGACCGCGCGGTACTAGTTATACAAACTTGTACCGATCTGTTCATACGATACCGTGCGGTACCGCGCGGTCATGTGAACCTAGCCTTAATAGCATCTGTTTTGCCACGGTATAGCACGGTTTGTTAATTCTGACTTGAATGTATACTTATGATCGCCTGGAATTTAAATCATTATGCAACTAACTAACACAACAAATTAAATTAGGTAGGTATTATTCTGAAATGAGATTTTTATTTTGTTGTTCAATTTTAACCTATTTTGCTTCCTTTCATTTCGATTTGCATATCATTTAGNTAATGCCACGGTGTAGCACGGACAAACCATGCTATAGCGATGCTAACAGTGGCCGCTGTTGCTATTTTAATAGCATCTGTTATTGCCACAGTGTAGCACGGACAATCCATGCTATAGCGATGCTGACATTGGGCGCTGTTGATATTTTAATAGCATCTGTTAATGCCACGGTATAGCACGGACAATCCATGATATAGCGATGCTAACAGTGGCCGCTGTTGCTATTTTAATAGCATCTGTTAATGCCACGGTGTAGCACGGACAATCCATGCTATAGTGATGCTAACAGTGGCTGTTGCTATTTTAGGCTAGCTTCACATGGCCGCGCGGTGCGACGAACCGCCCGGCACAAGATCTATCTAAATAGTGCATATTGTTTACATGACCGCGCGGTACTAGTTCTACAAACTTGTATCAATCTGTTCATATGATATCGTGCGGTAACGCGCGGTCATGTGAACCTAGCCTTAATAGCATCTGTTTCGCCACGGTATAGCACGGTTTGTTAATTCTGACTTGAATGTATACTTATGATCGCCTGGAATTTAAATCATTATGCAACTATTTAACTAACACAACAAATTAAATTAGGTAGGTATTATTCTGAAATGAGATTTTTATTTTGTTGTTCAATTTTATACCTATTTTGCTTCCTTTCATTTCGATTTGCATATTATTTAGTTATACCTATAACAAAATCCCAAGCAGATTGCCTTCTTTATTCTTACCTACATGAATTACGTATGACAAAAATAACATATAGCAATAATAATAATAATTAAAAACTAGGAAAAGAAGAAAACAAACAAATATTTTTTTATATTTTAACCGTTTCCAGCATTAAAAAAAAAAAAACTACTTCAAACCAATGATGAGAGATGAATCATCAGCAAAAAGTGAGCTTCTACGAAGTTTCTATAAATACTGTGAGAAGCAATCTAGGTTACCGTGCCAGGAAAGGGTTGCGGCTAGAGAGAGTAGGCACCGAACAAGGTTGTGGCATGGTAGAATTAAGGAAAGCGGCGGCGACCTCAAATTAATAGAATTGGGAAAGGCTGAAGAAGAGAATTATTAGATGATTGAATTATCATAAGAAGTAGTCAACAATCAATGATCATCTTCTTATTAAACAGAATGTGTTTAAAACTTTTGTCGATAGTCGATAGTATCTCATTTTTATCATCATAATTAGGGGCTATCATCAGGGGCGTATACAGTGTTTCCATTTGGGGGGGGGAGGGTAGTTGAGGTTCCAAGTTATAATCGACATCGGAGTCAATAGTATCCGTAACACATTCAAATTGGAAAAAACGAATTCCAAGTTCAATTTCTACAGGTATGGGGGGGGGCAATCGGCCCGGTCGCTCCCTCCCGTATCCGCTCCTGGGTATTACCACGAGATAAGTTGCGGTCATCAGGTATATTCTACAGCCACGGGATAAGCTGCGGTCATTAGGTAAAATCTACAGCCACGGGAAAAGTTGCGGTTATCATCTAAATTCTACAGCCACAGGATAAGTTGCGGTTATCATCTAAATTCTACAGCCACGGGATGAGTTGCGTTTATCATATAAATTCTACAGCCACGGGATAAGTGGCGGTTATCATATAAAATCTACAGCCACGGGAAAAGTTGCGGTTATCATCTAAATTCTACAGCCACGGGATAAGTTGCGGTTATCATCTAAATTCTACAGCCACAGGATAAGTTGCGGTTACCATCTAAATTCTACAACCACGGGATAAGTGGCGGTTATCATATAAAATCTACAGCCACGGGATAAGTTGCGGTTATCATCTAAATTCTACAGCCACAGTATAAGTTGCGGTTACCATCTAAATTCTACAACCACGGGATAAGTGGCGGTTATCATATAAAATCTGCAGCCACGGAAAAAGTTGCGGTTATCATCTAAATTCTACAGCCACGGGATAAGTTGCTGTTATCATCTAAATTCTACAGCTACGGAAAAAGTTGCGGTTATCATCTAAATTCTTCAGCCACGGGATGAGTTGCGTTTATCATATAAATTCTACAGCCACGGGATAAGTTGCGATTATCTTCTAAATTCTACAGCCACGGGATAATTTGCAGTTACCATATAAATTCTACAGCCACGGGACAAGTGGCGTTTGTCATCTAAATTCTACAGCCACGGGATAAGTGGCGGTCATCAGCTATTTGAGGATTTGTTTTTTAATCACTTATTGTTGTTATATATTCTAATATATAGTAATTAAATAAATTAATTCCGCTAACTTAACATTTAATGCGTGACGACAATCTCTCGAGATGGACGGCTAGACGTCAGTAATTTGTCAATTAGTCTGACCGTCTGTGAAGTAACGCAATTCATTAATCTATTTCTCATATCATTAATGGCGGACTATCTTTGTTGCAAGCATTGTTTTTTTTGAAATTACCGAACAGATAGGCTGAATGTTACTTAACATTTTGAGTCCAATGAGCGTATCTAAAACGAAATTATCGATTTCCATAGATTGGAGTGATTCTATATTTTCATGATCAGAGAAATATTTGTGTTTTAAGATAATACAACTCTCAGTAATAATCTTTGTTTGATTCGAACCAACAACTTTCAGGTTATAAATCCATTACTCTTCTTCTACCTCACCAGTTCCCGATCAGGCGGGATTGTTTTTTTTTCTTCTTCTTCAGTATTTTCCAGTTATTTCGGTCCTTGATTGACGCATTCCCCCCCTATCTTATTTTCGGTTCTCCTAATGTTAGATTTGCAACCTCCTTCTGTCCTAATTTATTTCAACATGAGCATGCGATTGTAGCCATCTTTCTTATATATTCACTTTCAATTTCTTCCGTATGGGCTACATCTTCAACACTTAGCCGGCGCGGCGTCTATGGCACGGTAAATACATCAGTTCCCGTTAGATCATTGATGTTAAGGAACGTCCATCGAGGTTTTACTAAGTGGGTAATCGCGTAGGTTCTCGTGATGCTGGCTTTTACCGGCCCAGCCCGGGCTTGGTGTGGTCAATATGGGTAGCTGGTTTGTAAGTTGGTGCGTAATGACCAATAAATGTTAAAGAGANAAAAAAAAAAAAAAAAAAAAAAAAAAAAAAAAAAAAAAAAAAAATGGGTGCGTGTACTTATGTAAGCGCGTGAGATGTTATATTTCTTTTTAAATATAAATTTAATAATATTTAAAAAAAAAAAAACATACTACCCCAACCGGGAGTGAACTCAGAACCTACCAACTATGAAACAAAGACCTTGTCACTGACCCACGGGTAATAATTTTGTGTTACACTGATGAGTTGATAATTTTTTTGTTACAGGTGCGCGCGCAACTTAAAATTTTACTCTCATCATTTTTTCATAACGTGCCTAAAGAAGTATAACTTCAAAAAAACAAAAAAAAAAAAAAATAAACACACTTTCAACAGTGAGTGGCACAAACAGGATTTTTCATTAGGGGGTGGGGTCAGACTTAGACTTTTTATCTTTCATGAGTTGGATCGCTACGGCGAATTACGCCTCGAGAATTTAGCTGGGTGATAAGATGTGCGCTGACCGTACCAAATATGTTACACCCTATACAATATGTATAACACTACGAGATTCAGGTATGAAGTAATTTCCCATTAAACAAATACCTCGCATTATACGAGATTATTGTGATGCAACCTAGTGCAGTATAATGCAGTTCTGGAACGAGAGTGATAGTGGTAAGGTATTCTTCACAAGCATCCCAGCGTAAAATAAGAATAATAAATTCAGATGAATGCTCTCCTGTGGTAAGGCACATAGGTGTATTATTATGATAAGATCTGCTATCCTGATAAGTACGTCTTTGGTTGTGCAAATTCCATTCGAATATTACTAAATAATAATCAGGTTAAAGGACTAGCTGATGTGCGTATCCGAACTTTGTTTCGAGAAAATGAGAGATTTTTTTCCTTGATGATCCCAAAGGTAATAAAGCAAAATGAGTATAAATGTGATTTTTACTTTCCGAACTTTGTTTCGAGAAGATGAGAGATTTTTTCCGTGACGATCCCAAAGGTAATAAAGCAAAATGAGTATAAATGTGATTTTTACTTTTCGAACTTTGTTTCGAGAATATGAGAGATTTTTTCCGTGACGATCCCAAAAGTAATAAAGCAAAATGAGTATAAATGTGATTTTTACTTTTCGAACTTTGTTTCGAGAATATGAGAGATTTTTTCCGTGACGATCCCAAAAGTAATAAAGCAAAATGAGATTTTTACTTTCATAGAGAGAGGTATTATTACGTTAATCGCAATCTGAACATACCACACATAGATTCAAAATCACGCATCTTTACATACCGAGGGGTATTTTCATGTGATACAAGGAGATATTTTGTCACCTTGTTAAGAAAAGGAGAATATATAAAAATAAGTATAGATAACACATGAAGATATTGGGGGCTGACACGGCCCGAGTTCACCTGAGCTGATAGTGTAAAACTATGCGATGCAGTGTGTTTTTAGTACTGGACAATATATGGAAGGCAACCAACAGTCTATGCAATTTTTTTTTTTTTTTTGGCTTAACGTCTCTTTAACATCTAGTCGTCATTCAAGACGGGGGTTTTACCCTCCATTCGCTGGAAACTTCAAACCAGCTACCCACATTGGCCTCAACCAGCCTGGGTTGGGCCGGAAGAATAGCCAGCATCACGAGGGCGCGAACCCACGTGGACACCCACATGGTACAACCTCGCTGGACGTTGTTTAACTTAAGCGATTCAAGGTGTATTCAACGTGCCATAAACGCGGGCAAATTAAATCTTTAAATAACATGTTAATCATGAAAATAAATTGAATTTAACCAAAATATAGAAAAGATTTCAGAATTCAAGAATGGAAGACTGTGACAAACCAGTTAATTAACTGTTCACTGTTCAACTGAGATTCTTTGTGTTTTTGTATTGTATATATATATGCAAAAATGTGTGCTCCTCAATAAGATAAGTATACGTCTGTCGGCGAGCACCCCTACATGGTAATGATAAAGAACTTGGTGTACTAAGGCATGTTTAAATACCTATAAAGAATCAATTGTCTAACATGACTTAAGATTCCTCGTTGACATTTAACTGTAAACTAAGAATGACTTTGTGTTTGTACTCGAATATTTGTGATCTTGTGAGATTATCTTTTATAGCATTGTAGATATTTAGAAGGTTATTCATTTCACAAAGTTGTCACATTGTTCATTAGACAACGTGGAGTTTGCCTCTTTCAGGGAGCAATTGACAGCCTTATGGCAACTCAGTACATTTTTTACTCAGAAACGACCAATGGGCTAATACTTGGCCAAACCTCGTACTTCCATCTTTTATCCCTTCGACAAGTTGCTCGAAAAGAACACAGTCAAAATTGTTTAATTTAATTAATCTATACTTCTTCTTCTTATAATTTCAATATTGTTTGTTTTTCCTTATTCTCATAGTTTCATTTCTTCATATTTGATTTTTCTTTGGTAAAGGAATAAGAAAAAAGTCAATATTCCAGGAATGTGTCATTGATGTAAAAACACATCAAATGCCCACCACATTGAAATTTTAGGGCTTTTAGATTATACAGGCAGTATTAAATCATTTAGCTCGTACCCGGCAGCAGTTTGTTGTATACCTTTTGTGTGTTGCCGCCATACACAATTAATTGGCGTGAATTAATTTTTATCAGAAAAAGATGATTCCAGAATTGTATAATTATTAAATTGGTAATAGATTTTCAATTGAGACAGCAATTATCACTGATGCGACCTTTATTTAGATCTATTGTGACCAGCGGCGGGTATGGAGTTAGATTCGAACCAACTGCCTCCCAGTTACGAATCCACCGCCTCAACCAACTTTGGCTGAGTCTGTGTGATGGAGTGTTACTCCATCACACAGCGTATATTATTTCCTTGTTGTGAATCAACATATTTATAATTTTAGTACTCCTGACTGTCTAATGTTCTAAGATTTACAATCTTCTCATCTCGCACAATATCGGAATCTCTTTAGACTTCATCCAATTCAAGAAGTTTTCTAATCTGATTATAACTTGTCCTCATTTAATTGTTAGTTCCTGTTAAAGATTATATTTATTTAATATTAATGTATTTTAAATGCCAATAATTAGTCCTTATGTGGCGGATAATAATTGGCATTCAGTTATAGAGAGTCACTACTGAATCATTTACTAAATAGATCAGTAGTTCTCAAACTTGTCTGTTCAGCGTTCATTCATTAGTGTATGCCCCAGATGTGTGAGACTGCAGCTCCAAATAAGTGGTCGTTTACTCCTAAATTTTTTAATTGTCAGCAAACTTTATCTATTCTTGGAGTCTGATAATTCACATGATCCTCAAGAAGAATGTCAATCACTGTAATATAATTACGTCAGTAACACAAGAAAAAATCAGTTACAAAAAATAATTATATTGTAGAGTTGCTTTCTTTACACCATTAGCTCAGGTGGGCTCAGCCCCTTGAGGATGTCATCCTCGAGTAATTTTGTCATTTATATCCTCAAGTATGATTTACTTTTCATAATGGAAAGTTAGTAAGTCATAAATGGAACACAAGAAATAATGCCTTTGGTGACAACTTTCCGAAAATATTCGAATTCTTACAGCCCCGAATGCTCTAAAAGTTATGAAATAAGGTTTCTTGGTGACTAAAACTGCACCAAATCTTGGTTAATATCCGAGAGAGTATTGTAGCCTTACCAAAGGAATCGAACCTGAAACCTCAGGGTACATAGTGGCGTAGACAGTACTGACGAATCTTGAAAGCTTTGTGAAAATCAGCATAAGAATAAAAAATAATGTAAAGAAAAATAAATGTTCACTGTGTCAACCTTATGGAGTTGGTTCCCTTTCTATTATGAGTCGGCGCGGCGTTGCTTTCCCTAATTCTACCATGCCAAAATCTTTTATTCTGCTTTTTTGACTGTTCTACCCAAAATATTTGACTGTTCTACATACATTTTTTTACTCTTCTACTTAAAATATTTGACTGTTCTACATAAAATGACTCACCCTGTATGTATAACATTTAAATTTCTTTGTTTTCATTGATGATCATAAAGATTTATGATAAGAACAATGACTTTGTATCCAATTCTGTTACGGTTGACAGTGTTTGACCTGAATTGTTAATGAACGAATGAAGATGTTCGATCTTTGATGTTCAATGTATCGAAAGTCTGTGACGGTTGACGGTGTTTGACCTGACTTGTTAATGAACGAATGAAGCTGTTCGATCTTTGATGTTCAATGTATCGAAAGTCTGTGACGGTTGACGGTGTTTGACCTGACTTGTTAATGAACGAATGAAGATGTTCGATCTTTGATGTTCAATGTATCGAAAGTCTGTGACGGTTGACGGTGTTTGACCGGAATTGTTAATGAACGAATGAAGATGTTCGATCTTTGATGTTCAATGAATCGAAAGAGTGTGATGGTTGGCGATGTTTGACCTGATGAATTGTTAATGAATGAAGATTTTCAATGTATCGAAAGTCTGTGACGGTTGACGGTGTTTGACCTGAATTTTTAATGAATGAATGAAGATGTTAATCTTTCATGATCAATTTATCGAAAGTCTTTAACGGTTTACGGTGTTTGACCTGAATTGTTAATGTATGAATGAATATATTCGATCTTTGATGTTCAATATTATAATTGGATCTTTAACAATATTTTCCTAGCCTCTCTGCCTTTAGCATAATGATAGAATCTCAGAAATGACATACCTAATAATAATAATAATCATTTTGTGCCGAACCCAAATCCTGCGAGTCAAACCCTCGCTCAGAATGATCTCAACATTATTCAAGGCCAGTCTTTAGTTTTGTTATAGTTAACAAAATCTAGTATACTGGGTGTAGGGTTACCATACCTATGGCTTTGGTAGAACGTATCCTTTTTTTCATGTTTGTCCTACCCCTGTTTGAAAATAATGGAAAATGTCCTGTTTTTTCTTCTAAGTAACACAAAATTACTGTTTCAAGTCACCCGTATAAAATTACCTTCATCTTCGCCCAAAAATTCGCTGAGATGAATGTAGTGTGGGTTGAGGTAATTTTCAGAATGCAGAGCTCTGATAAGTATGGGCAGACGGCAGTAGTTGTAATTTTATGATAGCAATTTACAAAACACTGTATTGCACATAAAACTCTTGAATACCTACTTTTTTTTAAATTTTATGATAGCAATTTACAAAACACTGTATTGCACATAAAACTCTTGAATACCTATTTTTTTATATAACAAATTTTTTATATAATAACCCAACTGGTGTAATCCCTGTTAATTTGCGCAGTCTTACACCTTGTTCCCTTCAGCACTACACGATTTTTTGAATGTATGAAGTTGGAGTGTTCTCATTAAATATTTTTGGGANAAAAAAAAAAAAAAAAAAAAAAAAAAAAAAAAAAAAAAAAAAAAAAAAAATGTTTGATGATTTAGTGGTATTGTGTAATTAAATGGATATTTTCATTTATCTATCATTTTAGTACCTACGCTTTGAGAACATTATTTTTTTAACCTTCCATAAGGTTCTTTTTTTCTCATCCATAACAAAAAAGTAAAGTTGGAGCGGGATGTTAATACCTTCGAAACTGTTGGGAAAGTAAAAAATATAGCCTGGCAACATAATGTAATGACCTTGATATATTTGTCGAGGTTATTTCAAGGGCGATCTATGTTTTTTTTGTCAAATTCTCCATTCGTCAAATGAAATCCATTTAGTAATACTAAGGTACTAAATAAAGGGCGTAAGGGACGTTTCAAATGTANCTCTGATAAGTATGGGCAGACGGCAGTAGTTGTAATTTTATGATAGCAATTTACAAAACACTGTATTGCACATAAAACTCTTGAATACCTACTTTTTTTGTAATTTTATGATAGCAATTTACAAAACACTGTATTGCACATAAAACTCTTGAATAACTATTTTTTTTATATAACACATTTTTTATATAATAACCCAACTGGTGTAATCCCTGTTAATTTGCGCAGTCTTACACCTTGTTCCCTTCAGCACTACACGATTTTTTGAATGTATGAAGTTGGAGTGTTCTCATTAAATATTTTTGGGAATAAAAATAAGAGCAATAATTAATTTATAAAAACAAAATATAGGTATACACTTAACGGCCGGTTGGGACGTCTCTCCCGATAACTTCGAAAATATGAAGTACGATGATAAAAAATACTTCTCCATTTGATAGTTAAGTGAGGCACACATTTCATACCTACATTGCAAGAACTTGAACCTAACAGTACGTACGATATATAAATAAATAAAATGTCTTGGCATCAAAAGAAGCAATTACAGAAAGTTTTGATAATTATTATAAGTATCCTGGTACATTATATGACTCAGAGAAAGTTGCAGCACGAACAGGCGAATAGTGCATTCAGCTGCAATGGTTTTGAGATTTTTATAAAAAAGAAATAGATAAAATGTAATGTACACATATATAATTACAATGTAGATAGCGCCCTACAAAATGTAAAAGATTTTAAATATCTAGGAAGTTTTTTCAGTCGTTATAATAACAATAAATTGGAAAGAGAAGACAGAATAGTTGCAGCAATTACAAGTTATTTTAGTCTACAAAATATTTAAAAAAAATATTCTTGACATCAAAATTTAAACTAAGGCTCTAATACCAGTGTTATGTAATCCTGGTTTTAATTTGTTGGTGCGAAGCTATGACATATTGAAAAGATGGCGAAGAGAAGTTAATTGGATTCGAAAGGAACGTGTTGCGAAGAATATTTGGGTCGATTTTTGATGTCCACTTCCAGACATGGAAAATTCTTAAAAACAGAGAACTATACAAAAAGTACGCATACCCTGACATCATGCAAGGAATGAAAAAATGAAGACTCAATTGGGCAGGACATATAGCCAGAATGCACAATAGCGCTATAATGAAATCAGCATATAAACAAACCAAGTGAAGGTTATCAAGCAAGATGACGGTCAAGATCTCGATGGATTTATAATATAAAAAGGACGTGGAAGATATAGGAATCAACAACAAGCCACTAGAAAGATAAAAATCATTTTCAAAAAACACAATATTGGGCCCCCAGGGGGGCCCCCCCAAAATTAAGGCTTGTATCGCGTAACAAACAAACATATACATATTCGGGATGTATACCGGAATCAAAAGTGGAGTTCACAAACGTTCACAATTACAAGAATTGAAACACAAACAATATAATCTTATGCTATTTTCACTGTAAAAAAAAAATTAAGGAGGATTTGTGTCTTTATGTAAACTCAGAACTCAGTCTAAAATTTTCTTGTGCCTACTTCTTTCAGTGCTTACTCTGTTCGGACGCGGTAACCCTCGGTTTCTTCCCATGGTATCAGTGCGTAGTAATTGTAACTTTCTAACGACTTTCCATCTTTGATTTAAAACGGAGTTTCTTAAAAGCTGGATGCCCCTCCTAACACCAAACCCTCTGTATTTACACCTGATGAAGCTGCCTCCTCCCCTCGATTACATTGAGGGAAGCATTAAATTATTATGAAAAGTGCAGAATAAATTGAAGAATTTCGTAATAATAATTCTCAACCTCTCGCATTAAACCTCAGAAACTGTTTGCTCTTTACAATATGCAAATTGTCAAATCTTTCATTTACTGTTGAATGATGATGAATGAGTGAGGATAATGAATGGCAGATGAGGCCAAGGCTTGGAATTGCACATCGGTAACCATAAAACACAAGAAGAGGAATTCATATCTGTCTTTATATCTAGACCCGTACTTGTAGTTAAAGAGATGAGCTATTAATTGAAAGGCATTCTATACATAGGTAGTAGTAGGTACGAGTTCTTACTCTTTGCGAACGCCGAACTGTAGGTAATTTGGGATCATATGATGAGAAAATTTATTGATAATGATAATCTTCTCCTTCAAGTGCCTAATTCCGTTCGACGAATGTTGGCAATATTACTGGCAATTTCAACTTTGTTGGCTGCAGTTTTGAAAAGACCTTTTGTAGATTAGATCTACAGTCAGGAGATTCTTCCTATTCTTCTTCTGCCGTACATTTTTTTTTCTTTGAGTATACATTTTAATGGACCATATTTATCCTCGCTACCAAATATGTGACCCAAGTATTCCAACTTCCTACATTTCACATAATTTCTTTTTGTAATCGTTGTAGAACTGTGACGTTTGATATTCTTTTTCCAACCAATATTTTGAGAAATCTCCTATGATTCGACACCGTGTAAAAGTTACAGGTTCAGAGAAGTTACAAAATATATACAGAGAAAATTACAATGTTTATAAAAGTACAATGTTAAAGATTTAATTCTAATGATCGCTAGGTACTACCCTGTCAGTGATGATGTCACGGTGTAATATATAAAGTTGCCGAACCTGACAGCAACTGGAGCGAGTAGTGGCTGGCGTTGTAACTTATGGAAGAGTGTGTTGTAATAGGGTGCTGGAGACGATAGATGAAGACCGTTAATGGAGGCTGCCGGTAGCTGATTGTTTTTGCAAGTTGAACTGCTTTGTTGATGGTTGCTGATGATTTATAAATGGTGTTCCTCCATGTGGATGGTGTTTGTTAGAGGTTATACCCCTGTGTTATTCCAGATAAATATTTGCTTGGATGGCTTGTCCGTTACATTTGTTCAACTATGATAGAGAAAAAATTGAAGGGGTTGTCTCTTGCTTTGGAGCGTTAGTACTCTTTAAATCTGAAATTCTATCTCGCCAGCACAAAATCATGGTCTGAATGATGATGTACCAAATTCTTTAAAAAGGGGAATAGCAAAAAGATATAAAAATGAATAACCATCGATGATGAATCCATTAGTGATATGGACGCTGCGTCACTGAGATACTTACAGTAGGAAATGATTTATCATCTGGTACACTAATTTTAATTTCGATACCGATAACCTTTGAAATACTACTACCGATAACCTTTGAACAAATGTCCACGGGGATCTAATTAGCATTTAGCATTCGGGATCCAATCGTACTCAAGTGGAAAACATTATGGGTATTGTTAGTGAAATACCTGCGGTTTTTGAAATATTTCTTTGAGGTATTCTAAAATAAGGATTACTTAATGAATATTAATAAGTGATTAATAATGAAATAAAAATTGAGTAAGTTTGCTCGATTTTTGTGGGTGGCTCCTATAGTAACCGATTTTATCCAGCTTTATGGCATGTTATTTCCAGTCTAGTGAGTTGATGTAGAGTTGAGTATTTAGTATTTGGATTTGAAACCGTATTTTTCATCTTGTGATAGAGGTATTTTAGTGTTCATTAGGCGTGTGTATATTATTTTTTTAAAGATCTTTACTAGTGTTGGAAGTAAACTGATTCGTCGATAGCTTTTGGGATGTTCTGTATCCAAGAGTTATAGATTTCTTCATATGTGTGTTCGCAGAATGTTCAGTGGTAAGTTTTTGCATATTATTCATTGAATTTGATATTCGCGCCTGAGGTTTTTTATTATTAAATTTTGTTATAAAGTCTTGTAGTTCTGTTTGGTTAGTTTTTTGCGGATCTTCATTCTCATCCGTCTGATTATTGTCAAAAAATGTTTTCACTATATTTTCGACTTATCGATCATCAATTTCATTTATCATATGCAGATTCTGTCTGTGAACTGCCTCATATGTTTTTGCTATTAAATTTCTCAAATTATGTTTTCTTCACGTCGAAGTCGAAAAGCAAATGTTTTAGTATAGAAAAATCATTTTGCTTGGTTTTTATACTAAATCATAGGCCTTACTACTTTGTGAAGCATTTGATATAGCATATGCTATATAGTAAAAGAAGTTCCTGCGCATACATACATACTTTATTATATATAATATTGATCAAATATGACAGGAAAAATTGGCCTCGTGTGTTATGTGATTTAAAAATACGAGAACATAGGGAGAACCTATGAGATAACTTTGGCTAACTTTAACCTTGAAAATTAAATAATTCGTAATAGCAGTTCTTCTAAAGACAACCTAACCTAGCAACAACTAACAAAGTGAAAGTTCACAACGCCTTAGATCGTTCCACATGAAGAATAACTTGTGACGTAGATTCTGAGTAATCTCCCTTAACTTGAATGTGTCGGTTACTTGAGATTATGTAGTTAGTTATTTTTTTATTAAACAAAAATTAAAGAATTGATTAATTAAATAAAATGTGTTTTTTAATTTAAAAAAAAAAAAATCCTATCTTAGTTTGTATTTTTTTTTAAATTCGCTGAATCGAATAACTAAATAATTTTGCAGTTGTAATTTTAATTTAAATTTTACGTAATTTTTATTCGACCATATTGAATTATTTTTATAACAATTTCATATATATTAGAAGTGATAATCTGTGTCAATATAAGTACATAATATTTTTAATTCCTTGTTTTCATAAAATTTTAAAATAATTTACCTACTTATTTAAAAATTTTTTAAAAAAAATGATTATCTTAATCCATAATCTANTTTTTTTTTTTTTTTTTTTTTTTTTTTTTTTTTTTTTTTTTTTTTTTGGCTTAACGTCTCTGTAACATCTCTTGGTCATTCGAGACGGGGGTTTTACCCTCCATTCGGTGGAAACTTACAAACCACATTGACCTCACCCAACCTGGGTTGGGCTGGAAAAATAGCCAGTATCACGATGGCGCGAACCTATGTGGACACCTCGCTGGACGTTTCTTTGAAATATTTGAAGCGGCTACCTCTTAAAAATCTTAACGTTCTGATTAGATATGAAGCCTTTTTTCATTCTTGAAATGCAGTGATAGATTCGATTTTTGATTATCTAAAAATGGTTTTCATATTATGAGATAAGGACGTAATAGAAATGGGAATAAGATTAGATTTCTTTGTCATTTCAATGATTCGTTTAACATGTTAATCTTTCCATTTACTCATTTCGCCCACTAACTGACCAACCTCGTTCTGGGGCTATCCAATATTGCCTAGCTCCTGTTTGAAGTCTCGTTCACATTCAATTGTGTAAGTAATAAAAAGAGAATATTGGAGGAATGTTCTGATTGTTTGCCAGTAATGAGAACTCAATTGAAAGTTGATGAGCGGAATGGAGAGCGAAAGATTTTAATGTCTGACCGAGAACATCATTCATGTCGTTCATTTACGCATTTCGCTCACTAACTCACCTCCCCCATTCTGAACTCTTGAGTTTTTATGGGTGGGAGGTACTGTCTGTAATATTACATCTTGGTATTACTTTGTTTCTGCAACCAACTTTTGAAAATGTTTTACCACTCTGTTCTTTCTTGCTTTAGGGTGCTCTCAGACAGATGCACACTTACTTATCTTATTGCACAGCTCATATCTTCGCATATATGCAAGGAAAACCAAATACACAGGCTCTTATGGGATATGCGCACTCTCATAAGAACAATGTGCATTTGTTTTTCCTTGCATAAATTCGAAGATAAGTATAAGTATGTGTTTGTCTGCGAGCACCCTTGCTGTTCAAAACCCTCACAGTCCATTGTTCAGAAAAAGTTTTCTGATTTCTTTGTATTTTCAAATATAAGATCTAATGCAATTAGTTCATATAAATTGCCACCATATTCATCCCACACGGTTGAAACTTCTCCGAACTGGGTGGGTAAAATTGCTCTGTTTAGTCTCGTATATTTTTTTCATGATATTCAATTGCCATATTGGTAAAGCTGAACATAAAGCTATCAAGGTTAACAACTTATAGTCCCCAGTATAGAACTCATTTGAGAGACTCATGATGAAATTATGCAATGTTGTATGATGGTTGAAGAATACGTATCATCAAAAAGCAGGCGAGTTCCACATTATAAATTGCATTTGAAACCGGTTGAGATGAAGATGGACTTAGTTATGAAAGACCAATCTTTCCGGTAATTGCGAGAGTGGTTTCTATTGGAATCTATTTGATGTTTTGGGCGCAATGTAAACCGGTTGAGGTGAAGATGGACTTAGTTATGAAAGACCAATCTTACCGGTAATTGCTAACAGTGGTTTCTATTGGAAACTATTTGATGATTTGAACGCAATGTAACCCGGTTGAGGTGAAGATAGACTTAGTTATTAAAGACCAATCTTGCCAGTATTTGCTGACAGTGGTTACTATTGGAATTTATTTGATGTTTTGGACGCAATGTAAAACGAATGGGGTGAAGATGGACTTATAGTTATGAAAGACTAATCTTACCGGTAATTGCTAACAGTGGTTATTATCGGAATCTATTTGATGATTTGGACGCAGTGTAAAATGAATAAGTGAAGATGGACGTAAGTTATGAAAGACCAATCTTACCGGTAATTGCTAACAGTGGTTATTATCGGAATCTATTTGATGATTTGGACGCAATGTAAAACGAATGAGGTGAAGATGGACTTAAGTTATGAAAGACCAATCTTACCGGTAATTGCTAACAGTGGTCATTATCGGAATCTATTTGATGATTTGGACGCAATGTAAAACGAATGAGGTGAAGATGGACTTAAGTTATGAAAGACCAATCTTACCGGTAATTGCTAACAGTGGTTATTATCGGAATCTATTTGATGTTTTGGACGCAGTGTAAAACGTTTGACGTAAAGACGAACATAGCTGTTTTTGCTCAACGTATTTTTAACATGCTGTAAGGTCATTCGATGCGAGGGTTTTACCCTGCGTAACCTAGAAATAAATCAGCTGCCCACATTAACCGCACCCTGACTGGGTTGGTTCCCCACCAAATAACACCTCGCTACAAGTTGTTTAAATCAAAAACGGTTTCCCTGATGCAAAAATGAAATTTCCTATAAATCCCAACATTTCTTCCGTAAGACATTTTGGATCTTTACTACACGTGACGCTGTTTGGGCGTAAAATGAAACCACTGAAGTCGTAAAATGAAGTCATTCTTATTTTATGACCGAAATATGAATTCAATGAAAAATTAAAAGATATTAAATTAAAGTTTTCTCAAATTTATTGTTTTAATTGTCGATTAGAACTTGGAGCCTTGATTGTCCCCCTCAACGGGAGACCTATATCCACCCCTTTACGAAACTTTAGCTTGTAACTAAGATAACATGCACGATGTAGGTGCACTCGCTAAAAATCAATGCTGGAAGCCATTTTCCAGACTGAAACATGCTACGGGAAGCCAGAAAAAATCCATTACCCATTCTAAGTAATGCTTACAGACATTAGTTACTTACGTGTCGTACATGAAAATTGTTGTAAAGTGCTGATTCTAAAAAAAATAACACCTAATATATATATAAAAAAAGAAATATCAAAGTGTGGTCTAGTTTTAATACCACGCTTTTCTTTTGTTTATACCACGATAACTATCGAATACCTTATCCGATTTTGATGAAATTTGATTTGGATATTATTAGTATTATCTATAATAATAAAACTCAATGTAACGATAAATATATGTGTGTATGTATCACTAATTGTTTAGCAAAAACGGTAAGAGATATCGCAAAATTGATGAGAATGGACCTCCCCGAAACCATATTCTAAAACCCCAGGAAAAATATCAGAGTTAAAAAATGTCGAACCGTTTTCGAGTTACGGCCGATTTTTCGATTTTTGACCGAAGTTAGCCGGTCATGGTCCAAAATACAAAATACGCGACAAAATTAAATTTTGTCGCGACAACATATTAACTCAAAGCGAGAAAGTTTTAGGTGGCCTTTTAAGCATTAATTTGGAACATAGTTTGCTGAAAACGGTCCAACCGTTTTCGAGTTATGGCCGTTTTTCCGATTTTTGAAAGGGAAATCATAGAATACTATTAGCGCGGGAACGGCCATGCCTCTAAGGCGCCAAGCTATAGACCGTAGCGAAGCACGGGCGAAACAGCTAGTTTTAAATATATGTACATTTACATATACATAACATATATTATGTTATATACTCGTATATTTGTAATAGGCGTCCTTTTCCAAAGATTTTCTTTTCTCTCTTTTTCTATCCTCTTCTTTCTAAGTCTCTTTCTTATTGTCCCTTTCTCTTTCTTAACTTTATTAAGTCAATATAAAGTTTAATAATAATAATAAAGATTATATTTCCTATCTTGTGTCGAAAAGGTGGGATAGAGTTGGATTCGAACCAACAGCCTCCTGGTTACAAATCCACCACTTCAACCACCAACTGAGGCAGTCTTATTCAATGAATTACGGCATGTCCAAGTCCTAGCCGAGACCCTATAACTTTTGAATAGTTTGAATTTTTGAATTCTGATTGATCCTAGGGATAGAAATTCAGGTTCTATCATTGGAAATGGCATTTTTAAACAAAAGTTTCGGTTTCTCAAGATTTTTAAAACGGAATGGGTCCAATTTTATTTTTTCATTTAAAAGTTGGAATAAAATAAGGACTATCTTTCATTACATTTGTTGAAAAAAAATCAGAGGCGGAGATAGATGGACCTAAAGCTTTTGTTCAGTAGATGAGGCTACTCATCTACTGAAATTATCAAAAGTACATATTTTCATTTTTATCAATGTCGTAGACTGACAAAGACAAATCTCGCTTTTCTTCAGGAGGTTAAATTCAGGCCGTTTAGAAAACGGATGTTTTCGAGTAGAAAGTCTAAAATGAGGTTATGATTTAGTACAAACAGTAAAAGTAACTGAAATATGGAAATATTTTAGTAAAAAATTAACCTTCTCATTTCTTTCACATTAGGGCCAGAGGAATGATTGAATTGCATAAAATTATGTACATAGTAAATAATTCATATTCTAAACATACAGTATTTGTTTGAAATTTCTCATTTCTGCGGTACCCCTGTAAAAGAAATGAGACGGTTAATCTTTATTATTTTATGCTATTATGTTTCCATATTTAATTTATTTTCTACTGTTTCTACCCTAAAACACCCGTTTTCTAAAGATTCCAAGCCATCAAAAGTTACAGGCCATCCGCTAGGACTTCTGGGACATACTGTATATGTAATATGTATAGTAGGAATTATTGTAAAGTTCAGATTCTAAGGACTATTTTTTAAAACCAAAAATATAAAACCAATTCATAATCACTAAATAATTTAATGTAGATAGGTATAATATTTAAGATGTTAGTAGTCATTGAGAAATATAGATTTAAAAAAAAAAAAACTAAAAATATAAAGAGTCACGAGCGCTTTCGTCTGTTACGACTTCGTCTGGTGAAAGCGCTCGTGATTCTTTTTATATTTATTGTTTGAATCAATTTCTTTTTTAAAATGTACACTAATTAATCGTTATTACATTTTAGGAATTTTTATAAAAACTGTAATTTTTATTAACAAAGTAAAACATAATCTAGATTCTAGAATAAGATAATGAATTAACGTTATCTCAATGATAGAAATAATCAATTTTCAATTGAGAATAATCCGTCTATACTGTGGCCTCAAACTGTCGACCCTCGGCACGGAACCCTCACATGCTTAATAAACTGAGCTAATTAGGACTATTAATAAAGAAAATAGTTGAAAGAGGTTTTACAATTTTGAAAGAGCTTTCAATAATACTCAGACCATATCATTGTCAGGCTGATGTTGACGTTCTTGTACATTGGTTTCTGAGAAGTTTACCTCGAAAAAAAACAAACTCTTGAGTGGAAGGTCATCAGGCGAGGTTAATGCCTGAGACATTTTCTACCACCTAACCCCTTAGAGTTCAATTTTTTTGTGATCAAATACTGAAATTAATGAGGAAAAAAAATCCTCCCTCTGCTGGGGATTGAACCCACGCCCTCCTGTTTACCAGGCGCTCGCTTAACCACTGAGCTTCCGATATATTTATTTTGAAAGTACAATTATGTTCCGTTTAGATCAATCCGCACTGCAAGAACTCACAAATATTGTTTTCATTTTTCTTATGTTAACTTAATTTGTTAACGCAATTAAAGTAAATACCTACTTATTAGCAAATTTATAAATTATTTATGTATTAAAGATACTTAACCTGCATATCACGTGCGAATACAAAGTGAAAATATCAACTTGGGATATTTCCAACATTAATGTTTATATCAAATCTAATTTTAGATTCCTCAAATTTGAAATTAAAACAAACAAAAAAAAACGTTTTACTTTTCATTTTAAATAATTTGCGATGTTATTTAATTCCCATTTTCAGTTCTTTTTTCCGTTTTTTTTTTTTTTTTTTTTTTTTTTTAAATCTGAAAATAATGTACAGCTCCTTTAAATCTATAGATTTGATTGTGTAACTTTTACATCCCATATTTTTTTTTTAAGCTGAATATTTTTTTAAAGAAATATCTCTCTTTTATTAATAAATATTTTACTGACTTTTAAACATTATTTAAATTAATTTATAAACACAAATTTAAAATCCTTTGGTGAAGCGAAGATGGAGTTCCCTTCCGAAACAACTCACCTGGGTTTGGGTTCACAGCCAAACCCACTCGTTGGATGAAATATTTTATAATATACTCGTACCTACCTCATAGTATGTAAATCGAGATTTGTTCTCTCAAAAAAGATGCACGCCGCTTTTCATATAAACGAGATCCAAACTGTCTGATGATATTCTTCGCCACAGAAGGTGTTATCAGATTAAAGGAATTTTATTTTCCCCATGTTTAGTGGAATTTTGTTCCTTTTCAGGAGACATTTTAGTAGAATAATTCACTAAGGGGAATTTTCAGGATATTTATTTTGAAATATAATGAACAGAAGTTTGGGAAATGTTAACACGTTTCTCGCCCTAATAAGGCCACGTTTTAATGCGATTTTCCTTGCATTGACTGTGACTCGCTGGTTTGAGCGTGTCATGAATGTGGCCCTTAAGTAGTTTCAACGTAAATTTGGGAATACTGGTAGCTAATCTCAACATTGTACATGTTTTATATCTCGTGCCAATATTTTTTTGTATGAAGCGATGTAAACGCGATTTTAGGGAAAAGATGGGCACATTTAGTAGAATCTGGAGCGACATACCGCGACAATCTGGTATCAGTATCACTGCCGCAGACTGGTTGAATTTTCTAAAACAATCTCTATAAAGGGATAAATTAAAATACTTTGGCATGACCTCTATGATGTGGCCTCTTCCGCCTGTGTAATGGTGCTCGCAGACAGCCGCGTACTTACCTATCTTGTCGCATAGCACACATGTTCGCATATATGCAAGGAAAAACAAACGCACATGTTCCCTAAAAACTTGTTTGCATATATGTGAGGATATGTTCTATCCAATAAGATAAGTAAGTATGCGGCTGTCCGCTAGCACCCCAATGGTATTGAGATTTCCAGATTTTTTTGATTTTTTTTTTTCAAAATATACCTAATCTATAACTTTAATCTGTGATAACGATACGTAATAAAAATGTTTAATGAATAATAATTGATTTTATGAATTATTTATTAAATTAATAACTTTCCGCCTGAGTGAAAATGATGTTTAACTTCAAGGGATGAGCGCCACCAATGAATTCAACAAGATCAACGATCCGAAGGAGACCTCGTGTTATTGAACAAGGTGATGTACTCGTTACTCCTACATATATCATGGGAACTATTATTTTTATAGGAGGAACCTAAAAATCGACTTATTTATGAGAACGAGGTCAATATTATCAGAACTGGTGTGTTTTAGAGAAAATAGAATTATTAAAATTTTTTTTGAACCGGAAAAACGAAGGTCCTTTTCTTGTTCCAAATACAAAAAGCCTACTTGAGGCTTAGGTGCAGGGGCTCATACCGCCCCAAAGAGGAATTTAGCAAANGTGGATGTAGTTGTTGTTGTTTTTTCGCTCATTCAGCGATTTCGAGGGTTAAGCCTAAAATATATATATAATTATTTAATAAGTCACAAGAAAATGTTCTGTAAATAATTATGTAAAACACAGATCTCACTCGATAAAATACGACATAAATTGTCGTATTTTATATTCCCCTTCCCCTGTCGAACTACAGGGGAAGGGGAATATAGCCCTAAAAAGGGCCGCTTTGTCCATAAAATCCAGGCAATAATACAGTCCAAAATAGGGCTCTCATGAGGAAGTTATCGATCACTGATTCATATTGTATTTTGGTTAAGCTTGGTTCATACGGCCATACCTCGTTCTCGTTGACCACACACAACATATCTGTGAACTGAAAGAGAAGTACAAGGTTGTGGTATTCCAAAAAAGGCCTTCCGGGATTATTAGTCACGTAAAAGCGTTTAAGTTCGGTATCTGTTGCCGATACAAACAAATATCCTGACCAAAAGTTTCATGATAATCGAGAGTGAAACATGTCAGGGTGACCTCGATGGATCTCTTAGGGATGACTTTCAGAGTCATTTCAAGGTCAATTTTGTCTTTCAAATATACCTTTGAATTTTTAATTGCATAATCAATTTCTTCATCCACCTGTCTTAAGTACCCATCATTGAGAGGAGATTTCTGGATTTGTCTTAATTTTTGTTTCTATGATTTTGTGTTTTTTCCTCGGTCTCAGAAATTTGGCAATTCCACCTTTTTATTAATTAAAAACCTTGAACTGTCCAAACAAGAAATGAAATCAGATAAATAAACGATCGAATAAGATATGTCTGAATTCTTACGTCAGTAGTCACTGACGTTTCACATTGCTTCATGGTAGTTAGTCAACTGCCATGAAGCAATGTGAAACATATTTTCATAGAAAACAGTCATAACAGTCATTTATGTTTTCCCAGACTAGCATAACAATAGACATATACAGGTATACAGTCAATTAGTGACACGTGAGGTATAAAATGACCAACATTCTTTGTGATTTTTTTATTCCATCAGACGTTTACCGTCCTCTCTTGCGAGACCAGTGGGTTCTAATTGAGAGCTTATATTAAATATACCTATACCAAAATACAAAATCACAAAGAGGTCCATAATATATGTATAAGTTTTAAAAATTGTGGAACTCTTTCTGATTTTGTATTTGGTATAGGTAAATCACGAAGTTTCTGATCGAAAGGGATAGTTATCGCTTGTAAATTATACAGGATGCAACTAGAAGTGCCTCTTTCTATTTCTTAGGCCGATGGCAGATGGACCCCCGCAAACTTTCAATTAGGGCCCGTGCATTTTGCTCCCAGACATTTATTAGAAGCTAATACCTATAGCTTGGAGAGAGGTAATTTGTACAAAGATCCCCTCTGGTCCATCAAGGGAACGAAAGGAACTCGGAAAAAATCAATGCTTTCATCATTTTAAGGTCCTTCTGAGGCCCCCTATTTATTGGCTCCTTTCGGTCCCCCTGCCGCGAGGTCTCTCGGGTTGCGACGGATATTAAATCAACATAATTTTCTGATTTCTTATAGTTGGTATTAAATCAACATCAATTGTCGTTCTGACGTCTACAGCTTCTACCACGAATGATCTTAGTAGTGCCAAATTAATACCTAAACATACCATCGACAGTGATTCGGCGACTCTCACTGAATTAAGATGTCACAATAAATGTGGAGTGTCGCATGAAGCTCAAGAATTGAATGTGTTTTTACAGTCAGAAGGTACTCATCTTATCACCAAAACAAGTTTTGGTTGGGGTCGTTCGAATTAATTTGTTCGAATTAATTAATAGTAATTGATTTTTGGTACCTACCTACGTTGTACTGATTGGTTTTCGAGTTGTTTAAATTGGGATACCGTGACAACTAAATAATAATAATAAAAAAAAAGTACTAAAAATTTAGAGATACCAAACATTTCTCTTACAGTTTTTTTGACGTCACAATTTCAAGTGACAAGACGTTTTGTCAAAGTTAAACGTGATGCTTTTTTTTATTATTTTCAATAATGAACTTTTGGAATCGTTACGAAAAATAATACTCCCCCTCAAAATTAAATATTTTACGTATCAACGTACGTAGAATTCAAAAATCGAATAACTAATCCGTTTGTCCGTCGATGTCGTACGCCGCTCCGTTCGTCGTGCCACTTTTGCCACTTACCGTTGACTGATTTTTATGATATTTGTTATGTTAGGTTCCACTTGGGGGTCTAAATTTATATTATCTAACCCTATATATGACAAATAGTTGTGGGGTGTAATTAGACCCCGAATGGGACCTACATACAAATTTTCATCCAAATCGGTCAACGCTAAGTGGCAAAATTGCCCTTCATGGCGAACGATGTGTGGTGTTCAGGGTACAGGGGCTACGAACGGCGGACGAACGGATTTTTTTTTATTCAATTTTTGGAACCTACCTTTCCCTTCTCAAATTTTTTTAGCCAGTAATAAATAATAAAAAAAAATCGTATGATGTATATAGATACTGGCTGATNTTTTCATTATTTTAAATATCGGAAAATCTATGGCTGGGATACGAACCAAAATACAGTGTATTTTATATTTGTAGGTATTTTAGAGGGAATCTAATCTATTCCAGGTCATTTTTGTCATCTCTCATTGTTTGGGCTTTGTTAATGTACCGTTAAAAGACGTCATTTTTGGAAGTAACTCGCCTGATTGTTTTTCCTTCTTTATTTGGCACCTAAATACATATATTAAAAGTAATCTGTGCTCCAAACTTGAACATCCTCGAGTTACATTGATTTTATTAGTCACTCAGTAAGACTCGCAACAATTTTTCCCATTGGATGGTCAAGTCCATTCCATACAGCCACTCTCTCTTTAACGTCTATTAAAAAATACACTTTTATAAATACCTATGTAAATGGGTATTGGTTTAAAGCTTAGTTACTTTTTAAATAAAATTTATATAAAAAAACTTCTCGATTAAGATAATACAAATCCTAGTGGAAGGAATTAAGATTTAATCTGTCGAAAAGAAAGTAGGTACACGATTATTTTGTTTTGTGGTTTCTTTTAAAAAGAACTCTTTAAATTATTTTAACTTATCTAAATGCAAAAAGAAAAGTAATTAGTGGAATTAAATTACACGTGCACCTAACTTTTTAAACCCAGGCTTTAGTACTAATCTGCATACGTTCTCGCTCTTTAAAATAAACTTGCGCACAAAATTTGGCATCAGCAAACTATCTTTTTTTTTAGAGAGAGGAATAAGGTGTCATCTAATTAACAAATCCTACTAAGTGAAAATCTGTGATATCCTCAGGGGCCGATTCCTTCTAAGCGAGCTGAAGATGTAAAATAACACAGAAAGCAACTCCGCAATATACACCTATTGCTGTGATTGTCATGATTTCGGGGACCCATTTAAATTATTAGCCTGCAAAATTAGAAGTTTGATGACAATTAACATCTTTTGCATCAAACACAACAGCTTCTTTAGAACTGGCAATCTCATAACATAACAGATTAGAAGTTTGATGACAATTAAAATCTTTCGCAGCAAATACAACAGCTTCTTTAGAGCTGGCAATCTCATAACATAACAGATTAGAAGTTTGATGACAATTAACATCTTTCGCAGCAAATACAACAGCTTCTTTAGAGCTGGCAATCTCATAACATAACAGATTAGAAGTTTGATGACAATTAACATCTTTTGCATCAAACACAACAGCTTCTTTAGAGGTAGCAATCTCATAACATAACAGATTAGAAGTTTGATGACAATTAACATCTTTTGCATCAAACACAACAGCTTCTTTAGAGGTAGCAATCTCATAACATAACAGATTAGAAGTTTGATGACAATTAACATCTTTTGCATCAAACACAACAGCTTCTTTAGAGGTAGCAATCTCATAACATAACAGATTAGAAGTTTGATGACAATTAACATCTTTTGCATCAAACACAACAGCTTCTTTAGAGGTAGCAATCTCATAACATAACAGATTAGAAGTTTGATGACAATTAACATCTTTTGCATCAAACACAACAGCTTCTTTAGAGGTAGCAATCTCATAACATAACAGATTAGAAGTTTGATGACAATTAACATCTTTTGCATCAAACACAACAGCTTCTTTAGAGGTAGCAATCTCATAACATAACAGATTAGAAGTTTGATGACAATTAACATCTTTTGCATCAAACACAACAGCTTCTTTAGAGGTAGCAATCTCATAACATAACAGATTAGAAGTTTGATGACAATTAACATCTTTTGCATCAAACACAACAGCCTTTAGAGGTAGCAATCTCATAACATAACAGATTAGAAGTTTGATGACAATTAACATCTTTTGCATCAAACACAACAGCTTTTTTACAGCTCGTATTTTCGCGTATTTTCTTCAAAAGACATTTTGTAAATAATTATTATTTTAAGGTTTGCTTTCTGTATGAAAAGGATTATGTTCATATTTTTAATTAATCCTAAAATAATAGTTTAGTGCATGTTGTTTCTGCATGAGAAGTTCGTAACTAATCCTAGTTAATAATTTATACAGAATGTGCCGAAAAAAAACATGTAATCCTTTTCACCACTTATTCTAAATTTCAAAATGGTGCCATTTTGCTAATAAATATTGGTTTGGGAGTCCGGGTTGAATATTCAAAGCAATCATCCTATGAACATAATTATGTATAAAAAAGCGGAATGACTTTTTCGAGAAATGTGATACAAAAACCATCAAACCGGGCCCCGAAATTCAGTATGCGAATTATGTATGTTTTATTCTGCATTGGATCGGTATGTTTAATACTAAACACTAATGATGTACTCAATTCTACTAAATTTGACAATTTTTCAATTAGGTACCAAGAGATAACAAGAAGTGTTAGTCTTACCTTTTTTGGCCAGCCCTGTTGTGCGGAGGAGGTGCATTTCCGGACCCATGTTTTGAAGCAAAGTGGCCTATATTTGAGCTTTGGTATAAGCGACTAAAAATATTACACGTTTTTGGGACTCCCGGTATTGGTTTATTATTTCCAATAATGATCCTCTGAAATCGTCACAAAAAAAATCTCCCCTCCCCCCCTTCAAAATATGATATTTTACGTTTCAAGGTACGTAGCGTAAAATTCAAAAATTGAATAAAAACCCGTTTGTCAGCCGTGATGATCATTTTTGCCACTTATTAGCGTCGGCCGATTTGAAATTTGATATGTAGGTCCCATTTGGTTTCCAATTTTGGCCCCAAGACTTTTCGTCATCGTCGGTCACATATATAGGGTTCCTTACTAAAATATTAGTTTGGAACTGAATTGGGAAAATACTCATCACCTCGGACGTTGTACGGCAGACGCCCTCCGTATAGAATACGGAGGGCCGCGCAAAGGGATTTTTTTATTTGATTATGGTTGGGGGGGGGGNTTTTGGCCAAAAAAAAAAAATAAAAAATAAACCCATGTGTCACATTGGCAGAGCTTTTTCAATTAATCTTAATGATTAAATGCATGTTGTTATAATATTATTGATTAAATATTTTTCTTATTTTCTTCTATGCAATATTATACCTATGACAATGTATCTATTTCTCGTTCAGACTCGGAAGAGATGAGATAATTTAGAAAATATGGTGTATTTATAAAACTGTTAGCAACACAAAAATCTAGCAACCATGTCGAAATAAATTATTCGAACGACCAGTCAAAAATAAAAGCGGACAAAAATTTTTTGTTCTGTTTTTTGCTTAACATGTCGTACTTCTGTTCATTCGAGACGGTGGCTTTACTCTCTATTCTCTACAAACTTACAAACGAGTTACCCACATTGAACTTACTCAGTCTCGAACCTACGTGGTTATCTACGACACAAAACCTCTGCGTACGTTGCTTAACTTCAGTGATTTTACCAGAACTTGCATCGTACCATTGGCGATAGGAAAAGTGAATTTCACGGAACTGTTAGTTGATGATTGTGACGGCCAGCTCTGAATCCAAAATATATTTTTTGGTTATTGTCTTCCATGTCACCATCAATATCTTTGTTAGGAGGTACCATAGGAGCATATTCCATGGTAGCCGAATGTGGGTACCAGAATCGGATACGGGGGGAGGTAGCGAAACGGGCGACCCTCCCCTAAATAAATCCTAAGTTTCCAGCGAATGGAGGGTAAACCTCACATCGTGAATTACCAATAGAAGTTAAAAAGACGTTAAGCCAAAAATAGAGAGACAAGACTGTGTGTGTAAAGACGTTTTTTTTAAGCCTATAGCAGATTCAGTATTGGTAGCTATTTTTTTTTCATCCCTATAGCAGATTCAGTATTCGTAGCTATTTTTTTCATCCCTATAGCAGATTCAGTATTGGTAGCTAAAAATTATTTTCATCCCTGTAGCAGATTTAGTGTTAGCAGCGATTTTTTTTTCATCCCTATAGCAGGTTCAGTATTGGTAGGTAATTTTTGTTTATCCCTATAGCAGATTCAGTATTGATAGCTAATTTTTTTTTCATCCCTATAGCATATTCAGTATTGATAGCTAATTTTTTTCATCCCTATAGCAGGTTCAGTATTGGTAGGTAAATTTTTTTTTATCCCTATAGCAGGTTCAGTATTGGTAGCTAATTTTTTTTTCATCCCTATAGCAGATTCAGTATTGGTAGGTAATTTTTTTTATCCCTATAGCAGATTCAGAATTGGTAGCTAATTTTTTTCATCCCTATAGCAGGTTCAGTATTGGTAGGTAATTTTTTTTTATCCCTATAGCAGATTAAGTATTGGTAGCTAAAATTGTTTTATTCCTATAGCAGACTCAATATTGGTAGCTACAAAGATTTTAATTTTTATTTTTTTATCCCTATAGCAAATTAAGTATTGGTAGCTAAAATTGTTTTATCCCTATAGCAGACTCAATATTGGTAGCTACAAAGATTTTAATTTTTATTTCAGAAACCAGTCTCCATTCCACAGATAGCAACACGTACAAAAATTCTTCTCATGATGAACAGGATAGCTTTTCCGACTCGTTCGACTCCGAATCTGACGTCTCCTCTGAAACTGATAACAGAGAAAATCATTTTCCGGTAAGTGTTTCCTTTCCCCTAGAATATTGACTGAAGATATCAACCCCCACGATTTCCAATTATTCTTACTTTCCTTATCCTATAAAAAGGAAAGCATTGTATTGGGCTGAAATTTTCGATGTTCAGTTTTCAATGTCAAAACAATTTTTTAGGTCCGCAGGTCCCAATCTCAAATTTAAACCATTGGTCCGATTGCGTGCGCAATATCTTAAGAACGGTAAGTGCTATAGAATTGGTATAAATATCAGCTTAATGCCATAAACATCACACACACTTTTGGTTGAAATCGAATATAAAGTTGGCGGTTTTTCCACTTTCTAGCGTTTTTCGAGAACCCTGTCTAAAAGGAGAAACGTAAGAGCTAAAACTGGAAATGTGGTGCTTATTCATATTAATAGCATCCATTGCATGCGCAAAAATACATGAAGTCTTATATATTATTGACGTTTTTTTAGCGTTTTTAACCACAAAACGTTCTTTTGTATTGAAAACTCGACATCGAAAATTTCAGACCAAAATTCATCGAAAATTTCATCCCTATTTTTCTTTTAAAGGATAAGGAAAAAATAATATGTGTGTGGAATCAAATGTGGAATGTTCCTGAGGAGGGGCAAATTTGACCTTTTTGTCTTACATTAATTATATTCATAGAATTAGCTGATTAGTTGTTGGGGCCTCAACGGGTATCTCGTGTTCCCATGTCAGTACATTTTTTGATTGAGATCTACAGTTCACTGTTACATTTTCAGATTCACCAAAGAAGTTTACCTCCTCCTCCAATTCATGCATCTTCCAATCACTTAAATCAAAATATTTATGGTTTTGTAAAACAAGCTGGACGTCAGATGAAGTCTTTGAGTACATTAGGTCTAAGCAAGATCCGAAAGATGAGCGTAGAAGCTATATCTCAGTTACCTGTGTCGTTACCCAAGTCTCCCGAAACAGGTTAGTGTGTGTTACAGTGAAGGCGCAAGTCATATCGGCCCCCCCCCGCAAACATTTACTAGGGGGCTCCTTCAATTCATTCCCACAGATCCCGTAAACTTGGGGGGCTACTTAGAATATATTACCCACGGGTTTTAGTGCAGAGGTGCCAATTATGTTATTCGGGTTTATAGGGATGCTGAATGATATTCTTGAGGAATATTTGGATATACATTACTAAAGAACTTTTAGGGTAAAAGACCTCACATTAAGAATCCTAGGGGCATATACAGATACATGACCTAAAGTCTGTCAGGGGCCCAACTGTTTAACAAGTACTGCCAATGTGACACATGTATTTATTTACATCCAAATACACCCATCCAAATTTGATATTTTAGTTGAATCCAAAAATCGAATAAAAAATATGCCGTATGCCGTGAAAGACACTTTTGTCACCTAGCGTTGACCGATTTTGATGAAATTTTGTATGTATATCCCGGTTGGGTCTACATACGAAATATGTAGCTAAAGGGCCCATCACGAACGGCCGACGCGGCGGATGGAGGACAAACAGACTTTTTTATTCGGATATTGGTATTCTCCATATCTACCTTGAAACGTAAAATGTCAAATTTTGAGAGGGGGTATTTTTTTGTGACGATTCCAAAGGTTCATTATTGAAAATAATAAACCAAAATTGATATTTTTCGTTCCAAGGCGAAAATAGTATAAAAAATACGTAGCGTCACTTTGTCCACATAGTGTTGACCATTTTGATGAAATTTGGTATGTGGGTCTCATTTGGTTATAATTTTGATACTCTCAGTCACATATACATCATATTAAATTTTAAATAAATTAAAACAATAGTTTTACCAAAAACACTATTTATAATTATTTATAAAGAAACTAGTTTCGAATCATTAGATTCATCATCAGTCTAGTCGAGTCTAAAGATGGACGACTAGACTGATGATGAATCGAATGATTCGTAACTTTAATTTATTTAAAAGGTAATGTTTTTTAACACTTAAAATTAACATGTTCTTCAAAAATTTAAACATATATATCAAGTTTCAAACTACCTAGTCAAAATACTTTCATTTTCTAAAAAAAATGTATTACAAAAGAGGTAGGTACACAGTTTTAATTAGGGTTTTGATGGTATCAAAATTTGGAGAACTACAAGTAAAAGACAGTCAATGACTTTCAGGGTACAATTAGACCCAAATTGGGACTATATACTAAATTTCATCAAAATCCATTAACGCTGAATGGCATCACGCCGGACGTCACCCATCACGGTGGACGGACCGTTTTTATTTGTTGGATTTTGGATACTACGTAGGTACTTTGAATCGTAAAATATTAAATATTGAGAGGGGAGGTATTTTTTTTTCGAAGGTTCATCATCATAAATAATGGTAAACAGTTAAACAACTGGTTTGCAGTAGTCCTACATTTCCGGTAGACTACTTTGTCTCCGGAATGAATTGATGTATAGGGTGCTTGTGGTTTCCTGTTGCCTTCCCTATTTTCTCTGATGTTAATACCTTTTTTTTAAAAAAAAAAATTGTGCCCCGGAACCGCTTTCGCATTACGTCAGGGCACTCTTTTTACAGCCATGCCATTCCGAAAACGAGAAAATTCAATCAGAAAATTTTCGCTCCGGGCGGGATTCGAACCCACAACAACTCGGCCACGGAGATCGGCGTTAATACCTATCATCCCGCATTTGCAAAATGAAATTTAGAAATAATCAGGAAGAAGCGTACACTATATTTTAACACCATCTGCTCAGGTGGAATCGGAGCTTACTCCCAAATATATTCGAGTAATATCTTCTTCATTGTTGAACAAAAATGTAGGTATTTTTTTGATCTTCCACCTGACGGATTCGTAATCTATATTTAGGACTACATAGGTACGGTAGTTCTATATACACAAATGAGTCATTGAGACATGTCTCTCTAGTCCATTTTGTCATCAATTAACAATGTTTGCCCCAGGCCGGGATCCACATCACATAAAGAATATCAAGGATCCCTCATAATAAGTTCGGTTCTAATTTAACCTTGGATTACTAAAATTGGTTTTGGTGAATAATCAGAATTGTTTCTCTTGAAAGAAAGGAATTGTCAGAAGTTTTCAATTGATATATATAGAAGGTGCGCCTTCAGCTGTACATTCAATAAAAGAAGTGCGCTGTGAAAAGTTCTGCCAATATGACACATATGTGATCACAGCCAATATGACACATATGTGATTCACAGCCAATGTGAGACATGAGTGACTCACGAAAAGTTTCAGCGCACAATTAGACCCCATATGGGGCCTACATACCTAAATTGAATTCAAAACTATCAACGCTAAGTGAAAAAAATGACCGGATTTTTTTAATTCAATTTTTTGAATTCTACATGCCTTGAAACGTAAAATATCAAATTTTGAGGTTTTTTTTTATTATTTCGTGATGATTCATTCCAAAGGTTCATTATTGAAAATAAAAGTGCTAAATTAAAGTGAGATTTTTTTGGTTTAAAGTCTATCTTTAAGATCTAATGTTATTCGAGATATCTGGAAATTTACAAACCAGCTACCTCGGCCGGCTTCGGCCGGGAATAGCCAGCACTACAATAACTCGAACCCACGTGGTCACTCTTACTTGATGGGTGACCTTGCTAGATGTTGCTTAACTTCAGTATTTTACGGGAACTGATATTTGTGCCATTGATGCTGGTACGTCACATGAGACTAGATTTGCATGTAAAATCTTCTGAAATCAATTTGATTTTATTTACATGTACTATAACTGTCAGCATACTATGAAGACAAGATATGTACTTGCGGGATACACAGGTTCTTATGGGAGTCTGCTAATTGATCGATCTGCGCACTCGAATAAGAACATGTGTATTTGTTTTTTTTCCTTGCATATATGCGAAGATGTGTGCTATGCAATAAGATAAGCAAGTATACGGCAGTTTCCTGATGCATGGAGCAAAGAACCTTTTTCATTATTTCAGCTCACTAAAGTGGCAGACTTCACAGGACAACGGAGCTTAAATCTAGTTTAATTTAGATAAAATATTTAGGATGTTTGTAGTCATTGTGAAATATAAATTTCAAAAAANTGTTGATAACCCCTATTCTACACTTAAGGTATGTATATTGTGACCAAACTCCCTCGATACCTTTTTTTTTTTTTTTTTTAGAAATGAAACCCAATAATATTCCATCGACAACTTTACCCACTCGAGCACGACGCTGGTCTTCGTTCAAAACAAAATTTCGTCCCCATTCGAAGTCCACATTTTATTTGAATGAAGACGAATCTTTGGACCCTCTCAAACTAAATAAGACTGAAGATTATGCCAATGTTTCGCCTACTCCACCAAAACCTCCAGAGAGAGATTACAGAAGAAAGAGTATTGCTGTAGGACCATCCTTAGAAAAAGATATTCGACGTCAAAGTATCGCCTCAAGACCATCTAGTCCACCCCCTCCTCCACCAGTC
Organism: Pachypsylla venusta; assembly: GCA_012654025.1. NCBI lineage: Eukaryota > Metazoa > Arthropoda > Insecta > Hemiptera > Aphalaridae > Pachypsylla > Pachypsylla venusta. The sequence continues at coordinate 12,761,621 of CM022875.1, forward strand.
AATAGGTCCTTATCATCAGGTAAAACATCTACCCTAAGTTGTTGATGTAGTGGTAAGGCGCTCTGGCTGGTAAACAGTTGGATGTTAATCCAGCCCCAGTCAATCCATGGAATTTCCTCATTAAAAAAATTGTAATTCTTTGTGTTATTATATCTTAATTTTATTGGTCATCATAATCACAATCTCTCCAACATCATTAAAGCTAAGCTGCACTAAGCAATCTATATCTATACTTATAAAACGCCCAGTTGGCACTTATACTGATTCACTGATAATCAACGTAGCTCCACGATGGCTAAACCTAGAAACTTGTTACACAGATCCCTTTTAGTATGTAGATGTGTAATAAGAAAGAATTCGAAAGTTCAAGTGTGAGCAAGTTACCGCCAAAAACGACGCTTTTTAACGGTTCTTTTTGTATTTTTTTCTGGGCAAACTAAAGAAGATAACGAAAAATGACCGAAAATGGACCCCCCCCCCAATAGTATATAAGGAAATCATAAAAAATGTAAAATTTGAAAATTTCCGGTTTCTCCCCAATTTATGGACGGTTTTCACCATAAAAAAATCGGAATTGAGAAGTACCACTTCGGGATGAGCGAGAATGTTGAAATTTGATACAAAGGTGTTTCGCAGTACAAAAAGTCATATCCTTGAATAAAATATTGAATTTTCTAAATAGGAGCGGTGCTCACTTTGGGGGTCGGTTCCACCAAAAATCCAAACTTGAGAAGATTTAATGTCGCAATCACCAAATTGTTGTTGAATTTCATAACTGTAGCGTAGCACGGGCAAACAGCTAGTTACCTTATAATGCTACCAATTGTCGCTATTATCATAGCTACTCAGTTATCCTCAGCAGACTGAGTTGTCCCCAAACATAAGTAGACCAAGTAAAAAAATCGAAATAACCCTTTTTCAGATTTTTGACCCGACCAGAAATCGAAATTTTTTATAGACGAGGTAGCTCTGTTTTAACAATGTAAGTAGTCTTAGTAAATTCTAACACATTCATTAGTAGGCTTCTCGTTCATCCACCTGTGTTTGTATGTCTGTTTATCTCTTATTCCAGATGAATCCTCCAGCAATGTATCGAAGTCGGAAAAAAGTTTTCATCCACCATCCTGGTATGCGGAGTCCACTCTCTTCGATCACGAATTATCAGGTAATTAAGGATTATTTCTAAGAACGAGTTCTACCAATGATTAGCTCTAGACATCTTTTTGGAGCATAAGTCTCCCATAAGACGTATAGGTCTTAATAAATCTCCAATATTCCATACATACATAAGGAATACATGTTGAAGAAAGGTAGAATATAGCCACCAAAAGAAGCAAACCAGTTTCATTAGGTGACGGTCCTCTGCCCGGGTTAATACAGAAGGTTTGGTGTTAGGAAGGTCATACAGCCTTCAAAAAACTAATCAATGATGAAAGTAGTAATGGACAAAAAACCCGCAGCTGCGGTGAATCACCGCACCGCGCGGTACTGTGCGGTTCGAACGAAAAAACGAGAGCGGTGCGGTGCGGTTTGGAGCCAGGAACCGCACCGCGTCCATCACTAGATGAAAGGTCATTAACAAAATGTAAGTTTCCATGGATATTGTGAGAAGCAAGGGAATGTTACCGTGCCAGGAAAGGGAACATCTAAAGGGAGTACGCACAGAACAAAAGGTTATGGCATGGTAGAATTAAGGGAGGTAACGCCGACCCCTGATAGAAATAGAAAAAGGCGAAGTTCAATAAGAAAATTGAAAGAGGAAAGGGATGCAAAAAGAAAAGAGGCACCGAGCTTGTGGCACGGTAGATTTAAGGAATTAAAAAAAAAAATTCTAACCCGTCAGAAATTTGTTCTGACCAAAGCTGCATGATAATACCTATACCTATAGACGGTGGACACGCTCGGGATTAAAAAAAATCAATTGAATAGTCCGTCTATTGTATCAAGTGCTATTTAAAAAAATAAAGTTGACCTTGACCCTGAAAGTCGACCCTAAACCTAAAAGATTCACATGTTACATGAAACTTTAACAACCTATCACACGTGGAGCAGCATTATGCTGTCTCAAATATTGATCAATATACTGTGCACATTTTTTTTTTTTATACTGAATTGAAATTTTGTACACTGAAGGATAATTAAGTTTTCTATCAATTTATTCAATATATTACCAAAATAATAATAATAATTCAATTCTGGAACCATTTTTTTGTGGATATTCATTCATGGCATAAGACATACACACGCAAAGGATATAGCGAAATGCTGCCGGATATGACCTGTTACCGAAAAGACATAATTTTGCGAAAATCTATTTAAAACCCGAAGTCATTTGAACTACCTATTTTTATATCAATAAAACATTCCTGCAATAATGACATTATTTAAATTCCCTAAAACTTGCAATAAAAAATTAGCTGTAGCTAGTACAATATTTACATCCCCCTTTTGTGTTTTATTTCAGATCCTAATAAATCATCACCAAATAAAGGCAATAATTTTTGGTACTCAGATAACATCCTGTGGGATTCTGGTAATAGTTCGACACCAGGAGCTAGCAACTCAGACTCAATGTCGGACCCCGGATCTGATTTAAATCTCAGATTCATAGATGAACCTTTATACCAATTTTACAATGCATGTGTCACGGAGGTAAGATACCTACCACTTTTCTTTTCTTGTGGTTGTGGCAGCGTCTCTATTAAAATTCCTCATTCCTGCTCGTAGATGAACCTTTATACCAATTTTACAATGCATGTGTCACGGAGGTAAGATATCTACCACTTTCCTTTTCTTGTGGTTGTGGCAGCGTCTCTATTAAAATTCCCCGTTCCTGTTCGTAGATGAACCTTTACACCAATGCATGTGTCACGGAGGTAAGATTCAGGTTTATAAAAAACTAGTAAGCTCATTTCCGATTTTTTACTAACATCTACTCCGTTGTTTGCAAACTATACAAAGTCTTGTTTCTGTTTGATTAAATCAATGTTGGTTCTTACTTGTTCGTTTCAGTTGCAGTTCAATGAAGGTTCTGAAGAGAATGGCTACGAAGAGATTGGTTCTACAACAACTCGGCCATCTATGCTAGAAATTGTTGCTCCTTCAAATATAAATCGATCTTTGTGGTGTCAGTTACCTGAAGTTATTGACTCCGGAATATTAGGTAATATTATGAATAAGATTTAATTAAGTGAGCTGGGAAGATTCCTGGAAGCAGATTGGGATATGTGACTACGGGTGTGAACAGCAGAAGACAATTTCGAAAGTAAAGGCTGTCCAAATAGTAATAAATCTTCACAAATCTAAGCACAACCTAAGTTGACGTATACCCTATACACGTTGAATAAACAACGGATAATCATTATATCAACTGTTCCACAAAATAAAAATATTGTTTAGTCTCATCTTTTCATTCCATGGGTTCTCCTGAACGAATCGAATTTATCCCAAATGACATAGCCAGCATTACTTTATTGGATTGATTGTTGAAATAGAGTTTCAGCCAGCGTCTATGGCACGTTGAATACACCGAAAAATAACTTTAGAAAAACAAATAAACAACTACGGATGTGCTCAATTCAACATATCACTTGAAACTGGATGTGCGAGGAATACATGGAGTCTCAACGGGATCGAACAAAAAAGAGAGGGGGAAAAATAGAACCAATCACAGAAATGCGTCAAAATGACCCATGTGTAGCAATCTAGGGTAAAAAAAAAATGGAGTTTTCATGGAGAGAGTTGCTAAAAATTAGTAAATTCCCCTCAAATATGAAATCTGTGAGTTCACCACAATGCGAAACACACCATGGTAGATAATGAGTAATCACAACTTCACACTCAACGGAAATGCGGTTGTTTTATGCTTCGATTTTGTTCGCCTTAACTGTGGTAGCGCCAGCACATGTTTTCCCATTTCTAGCATCAATTGATGCACACTGTAGCTTATTCGCGGTCTGATATTAAAGAAATTTGGTACGGACCTTCACTTGGGCAGAGGATATGAATAAAGTGATCTGGTTTTCTTATCCTGGAGCCACTTTATGGATCCTATAATTAATTTTAAAACAATTTATTGTAGGAGTATAATTTTTATTTATTTGTATACCTACAATTTACCTTGTCAGTCCGCCAGATTTCAGATTTTTTCGACGAACAGATAATAAGATTATAATAAATTGTATATATATACTAGCTGTTCTCCCGTGCTTCGCTACGGTTACAAAATTCAACAATTCAATTTTAGATTTTTGGTGGAACCGACCCCCAGAGTGAACACGGCTGCTATTCAGAAAATTCAATATTTTATTTAAGGATGTGACTTTTTGTACTTCGGAATACCTTTGTATCAAATTTCAGCTTCCTCGCTCATCCCGAAGTGGTACTTCTCAATTCTGATTTTTTNTCTCGAAACGAAGTTCAGGTACTCAGTTAGTATATAAATAAATATTTAAGTAAACAACAGATAAGTGGGTACGATGTACAGAAAATGTATTTTTACTTTAAAGCCGGATTGTGATAGTAATTTATATTCAATTGTCCTTTTTCTTCTTTTTTCAGAAAATTTAGACTCCGCGGAAAGAAAGTTACAGGAAGCCAAATTTGAACTAATCACATCTGAGGCATCCTATTTTAAATCTTTAACAATTTTAGAAAAACAGTTTATAGCAAGTCCTTTGTTAACAGATGAGAGTGTGATATGTAAAAATGATAGAAAGCATTTGTTTGGAAATGTTGCTGCAGGTCAGTTACCAAATTAAGGGCTACTTCCACGAGATTTGTCCCAGAGTTTGTTTAAAATCCAGTGTCAAAGATAGCTAGAAGCTAAATGCATAGTGGCGAGCTAACAAGTGTGGTTTTAATGAAGTGGTCAATTTCGAAGACAAAAAACAAACTCCCAGAAGTACCTAGATCATATTAAATAAAATTAAAGATGAAGGGTTTACGAAGAATACTCCAAGCACGAGGGTGGTTCCAAAAGTTCGTGGCTCGACCAGCAAGGGTTTAATATATTACAGTTCTGACAATATTTTTACATGTCTCACAAAGTCTAATGATGATACGATTTAAAATTATCCAAACATTTGGATTAGTTTTGTTTTGACAGGTCATCTTAGCTTAGTTTCTGAGTATTTTTGTTCAGATCCTCCTTGACAACGACGTTGTCCACACTGCCGTCATAAGTGATCAGATCGTCTGTTTTACAGGCTTTTGATTGTAAGGATAATAACTACATATGGAGGGGGTAACGAGATGTTACCCAAAAAATGTGAATAATGTATTGAATTTAAGGGAGAGTATGATGAAAAATAAGACACAGTGTGACTTTATAGGAGATGGTAACACCATAACTCACTGAGAGTTATGGTGTTTCTGAAATGAACGCATATTACTATCTCCTATAAATTCCAAACAAATCATACTCACTGAGAGTTATGGTGTTTCTGAAATGAACGCATATTACTATCTCCTATAAATTCCAAACAAATCATCTGAGTCATGGTGTCTCCCCCCCCCTCCCCCTGTTTCTGCTTCTGCCACCAGTTGCTTCATATATCTAACCATTGTTTCTATTTTTACTCTTTTTAGTTCGAAAATGTTCTGAAAAATTGTTGGCGGCGCTTGAACAATGTTGGCAAGATAGTATTCTATTGAATAATATTTGTGAAGTGATGTATCAACATGTAACAAATAAATCTTTTAATATTTATATTAAATATTGCTCCAATCAGTTTCACATAGACAGAACTTTGAAGGCACTAAGGTTAGTACCCCTTGTTTACGAGGTGTTTCTCAAAATTATCCGACCTACCTCCATATTTCTCCCCCCAAGTTACTCTGCATCGTCTGGCTTCTGACATCCTTTGAAGTAGTCCAAATGAGAGTATACCCACGAAATCAACCGAGTCGATGGGGAACAATTGGTGGGTAGAGGTGTTCTTAATAGTGTTTTTTTGTTTTTGTACCATATTTTTACTTTAATATGACCGATTTTAACATAATTTTGCAACTTTTGTAGAGTCATTTGAAATCAACCGTGCTAAGGTTACATTGTGTAAGGAATGCGAAGAGCAAGGATAAAAGTAATTCGGTGTATTAGGCGCTAACCATATAAATGGTAATGATTTTCACGGTTGGGAGTCAATCTTTTCTATTGCCCCCCCCCTCCTATATCCGCTTCTGACATCTTTGTTCACCCAAAAACGAGTTCCAATTTCAATAATGTAGTTTACCTACCGGCTTATCTGAGTGTAAGTTTTTTGTTATTTCCTACACCCTAAATTTGATATTTTAAGTTTCAAGGTACGTAGAATCCAAATATCCGAATAAAAAAAAAAACGCTTGTCCTCCATTCGCTGCCCCGACCTTACGCCATTGTTAGATCAATAATTGAAGTAATGCAACGTCTTCTGTCAGCCTGTAAATGATTAGGTATATACCTAGATAGTTTTTGTGCAAACTTTTCATTGAATTATTTTTCTACAGGTGTGCACTTTTATTTCATTTTGGTTTATTATTTTATAATAATGAACCTTTGTGGTCGTAAAGAAAAAAAATACCCCTCAAATTTGATATTCTACGTTTCAAGGTAGTATCCAAAATCGAATTAAAAAAATCCGTTTTCTGCCGTGTGCTAACTGGACATTTCATCGAAATCGGACAACGCTAAGTGGCAAAATGGCCCTTTACGGCGGACGGTTTATAGGGTACGGGCAACAAAAAATGGCGAACGGATTTCTTTTTTTTCCTAGTATCTACCTTGAAACGTAAAATATCAAATTTTGAGGCGGGGATTTTTTTTTTTTTTTTTTNTTTTTTTTTTTTTTTTTTTTTTTTTTTTTTTTTTTTTTTTTTTTTTTTTTTTTTCAGGGAAGGAAATCCAAAGTTTTGTGAGGTTTTGTCAGAGTTAGAAAGCAACAGCATTTGCCAAAGTTTATCACTGCACTCATTTCTCATGCTACCCATGCAGCGAATAACACGCCTGCCATTATTATTTGATGCCATTTTAACAAGACTGAAACCCAATCATACCGAATATGAAGCTTGTCACACAACTTTAGCCACACTTAACAAAGTAAGCTTATGTCGATCATCTTATTCATTTCATTTATCGCAGACGATGGCGGAACCATATCTTCTGCCGTTCTAAAAGTTTTTCCGATAGCATCCAATTCTTTGAAGGCCTCAAGTGATGTAACGTAATTTTTTTTTTTTTTTTTTTTTTTTTTTTTTTTTTTTTTNTTTTTTTTTTTTTTTTTTTTTTTTTTTTTTTTTTTTTTTTTTTTAACCTGCCTCGATAGCTCAGTGGTTAAGCGCTCGCCTAGTAAACAGGAGGGTATGGGTTCGATCCCCAGCAGAGGCAGGATTTTTTCCTTATTAATTTGAATATTTGACCACAAAAAAAATAGAGCTCTAAGGGTTTAACCTCGCCCAGTGGTAACATTCCACTCAAGAGTCTATTTTTTTTTTTATTATTTTAAGTGATGTAACGCCAAATTATTTCTTGATGATCACATCATTATCGGCCGTCATTGCGATTGGGTTGCTTTTTTTACATCTCTCAATAGCATTTTGGTGCCTAGGAGTAACTCTGTTGTGTACACGCGTGTGAACACATTTTGCATTATGTGTAGGGCCGCCATGAGAAAATCCGGGTCCGGGACTGAAAAGTTACGGGCCCCTATACAAATAGCCACGATTCCTCAAAATCAAATATAAGTATAATATAAACTAATGATGTTAAATTACTTCTATTCATAACAAATCATAATCAATGAATCAATCTATAAACTAGGTACTGTATAAACTAGGTAATCGAGGTGGTAAAAGCTTAACCTTGGAATTCTGGGCCCCTCCGAATACCCCGGGCCCGGGTGATTCCCCCCTCTCGGTGGACCTGATTATGTGTTAAGGAAATTTGGTGTATAGGAAGCAACGTATTGCAAGTATGTAAGAGATAAGGTTTCTTTCACATATTTGCAATCATAATCACAATCACGTATGTAATCATAATCACACACAGTATAATTCTATTATTTATACTGCTGACATAATATAATATATATTGATTTTTTTTGTTGTTGTTAAATTGTTTAATACTATATCTTCACTTGACTGCAAAAATAANTCAGTCTTCGTTCAACCAAGCTCTGATGATGTGCTCAGGAGAGCACGAAACTAGTCAGCTTTAAATAACATCTTTATTATTTTTGCAGTCAAGTGAAGATATAGTATTAAATTATCTGCCTCATTAATAAAATATTGTTTTTTCCCACAGATTGTCCACGAATGCAATGAGGAAGCAAGAAAAATGGAACGATACTACGAAATGTTACTTCTGAGTCGATTGATAAAATTTTCATTAAAAGAAGTTAAATGTCTTCCTGTGATATCAAGTAGTAGATGGTTGGTCAGATCTGGCTCTCTCAATTTTGTAAATTTGGATAGTAAAATGACGTTCAATAAGAAAATGGCTAAGAGTCATTTCTATTCCAAATTATATTTGTTCTTGTTTACCGATTTGTTAATTATAACCAAAAATAAAAGGTAGGTCACATTTATAGTGCATAAGGAAACACGAATTATGTTACTCTGTATCATAATTCGATGTCAATCCGGTAACCATATATTCTTGAGACTAAAATAAGATAATTTCACTGAGGTTAAGCAACGTCCATCGAGGTTTTACTATGTGGGTGAACACGTAGGTTTGCGCCCTCGTGATGTTGGTTTTTTACAGCTCAATCCAGGCTGTGTGAGGTTAATGTGGGTAGCTGGTTTGCAAGTTTCCGGAGAATGGAAGGTCTATAACAACAATTATTGCCCAGTGTAACTGGGCTTTTTAATTGTCCTCGCGAGGCAAAATTCTCTTTCTACGTCTTCAAATACAAAATGTTAATAGCGAACTGGTTCGAAAAGAAACAGCAGAAAATTCGATTTCAATCAAAAGTTTTGTGTGCCTTTGGCATAAAAATGTCATACATACCAAATTTCAAGTCTCTAGCTCTTACCGTTCTTGAGATATCTTTTTTCTAGACCGACAGACACCTTTGTCCCGTGTGGATAGGGGGACTTACAAAGAATACACCCAAGTCGATGCCGGATGTAAAAGGCAACCTAGGGCAGGGTGGGAAACGATATCTTTGCCATTACCAATGCAGAAAACAAGGAGAAAGACAAGCTGCTGCTCTATCCGTAAGGATTCTTTAGTATAAACAACTCATGGCGAGATTTAGCAAACCAGCCCCACGGCTGTTAACCTATACCTATGATGATGATGACACACACACACACAGACCGATGGATGAAATTCAAGATTTGTTTCCAGATACCTCAAAATGGATATCAAATTACGGGATATTTGCGTAAGAGTAATAAATAAAAACACTCATTTACAGACTTTAAATTTTCAGTGATGGAAGCTATGCTGTGATAGATTATTGTCCTCGTGCAATGATGGAAATGGTGGCCATGGATGACTCCATACCGTCCACCAATAAATATTTATTGCTGTTGACGATTCTGGAGAATCATGAGAACAAAACCGTTGAGATGGTTCTCAGCTGTGATACCGAGTCAGGTGAGAAATGCTGTTTTAGGGATATTATAGCCATAGATATAATTATCTTTTGTTTAAATTTTTCTTCACCGTCAGTCACATATATGTATAGGGTTCCATACTAAAAAGATCGGGGCACAATTAGCCACCAAACGGGATCTTTGTACCAAATTTCATCAGAATCGGTCAACGCTAAGTGGCGAAAGTGCCTATCACGGTCCCCCAAGATGGTTGGATCTTCGTACCGGGGCTACCCGTGCCCTCGGGCATGGCCAAAGACCATCAACACCGTTCCGACGATAACTCACTGTGTTTTTCCTCCGTTGGACCCAGCCGTGCTGCTCCAGATACTTCCTCAAAGAGTTGGTATATAAATCAATCCTTGCTAAATTCTGAAGTATCTGATCGTTGTTTTCTATGTATAGCCAGCATACATCTTGATGAGCATTATCATTCTTCTCGATACTGAGATTTTCTATCTGTACACACCTTGCTGGCTCATGATGTAAATCATGAGCAGCCAGCAACTATCCATCAAACCCAACTAATCTAGAACCGTCAGCTTTATGGGCAGATCCTGTTGGAGAGGCCGCCTTTCTTGGCCTGGAAACACAGTGAGAGTCGTTGAGAACGTTAACAACAACATCACGGCGGATAAACGGATTTTTATTCGATTTTTGGATTTTACGTACCTTGAAACGTAAAATATTTTGAGGGAGGTATTTTTTTCGTGACGATTCCAATGTTCATTATTGAAAATAATGAACCTAAATAGAATTATTATAACAACATCGAGGAACAAATTATGTTTCTTGTTGGTGCGGCGGTCTGCCTGTGGGTATTCAGTTTCCTGGGTTCGGCAAACACTCGGCATCGTTCATTTAATTTAAATACAATGTTCAGAGATGGTACTTTAGATTTAATGAAATTCATATGGCCCATTCCATGTGAATTTCAGTTCTTGCATCTGAGCTTGCACATGTTTTTCTATATCTCACATGTTAAAAAAAAGAGGAGCGAAGTGAACGAAACTTTGCCAATGTGACCTGCAACTAGGCATGCACATGTTTTTCTATATCTCACATGTTAAAAAAAGAGGAGCGAAGTGAACGAAACTCTGCCAATGTGACCTGCGAATGTGACCATGTGAGATATAGAAAAACATATGCGACATGCATATGTTTTTCTATATTTCACATGTTAAAAAAAGAGGAGCGAAGTGAACGAAACTCTGCCAGTGTGACCTGCAACTAGGCATGCACATGTTTTTCTATATCTCACATGTTAAAAAAAGGGAGCGAAGTGAACGAATTTCTGCCAATGTGACCTGCAACTGGGCATGCACATGTTTTTCTATATCTCACATGTTAAAAAAAGAGGAGCAAACTGAAAGAAACTCTGCCAATGTAACACATGGAAATAATTACCCGTGTTCCTTGTGCAGTTATTAAAATAAATCCCCGTCCGTTATATTTTTAGGGAGACAAAGGTGGATAGAAGCAACTGCTCCGCCTTCATCAAGCAACCCAGAAGAAACATTATACGAGCAATGGGATTGTCCACAAGTAGCTGCCAATCACGCTTATAAAGCGCAACAACCAGATGAACTCAACCTACAACCGGGGGACATTATTAATGTACTTCGGAAGATGAGCGATGGTAAGTAGAACACGGGAGAATGGTCTGGCATCACGTCAAGTGCAGAATTGAAACTCCGCAGTTTATATTAATTTTTTATTAACTCTCTTTATTAAGAAGAAAAATTCCTCTTCTATGTTTTAATCAGGAGATGTTTCCTGTATGATCTGGGCAGGAATTTTGCTTCAAGGAAAAGCAGAATTGGATTTCATCCCCTGCGGTGCCAACGGTGGACTAACAAGTGAACAATACATTCAGGAGATACTGGAGGAACTTGTTTTACCCCTTCGCAACTGTTATTGGCGAAAATTTTGTCCTCATGCAAGATAATGCACGCCCTCACACAGTAATCTGTGTCAGAGAATATCAGAACTTGGTGAATATTGAGACAATGGATTGGCCTGCGCTCAGTCCGGACATGAACCCAATCGAACATCTTTGGGATCTATTGAAAAGAGCTGTTAGAGCAAGGGATCCAACTCCCCAAACCGTCACAGAGCTAAAGAACGCCCTTAGTGAAGAATGGGAACGATTTCCAGAGGAAACTGTTGTTTCCTGATCCAATTAATGCAAAATCGGATGAGAGCAGTAATAAGAGCCAGAGGAGGCAATATCAAGTACTGATTATATCAAAGAACACAAATTAACAATACATTCCTTGTGATTTTTTACCTTTAGCATTGATGAGTTTTCTTCCTTTTCTCACATCCTATAGCAAAATTATTTTTTAGGTTTTTTAATGTGTGGGATTAGAAAATGGAAACTTTTATGTGAATGTTGAGAATATTTCNGATCGGTCATTGTGAAATCGTGCAGTGCCATCGGTTTGAACATCTACGGTAAAGCTTTAAAGGAAGAAACGCAGGAACAGGTAAGTCTTTGAACAATCTCTTTATCATCTGCGATCAAATAAAAAGAACGAACAACCGAAACTTCAATTCAAGGTATTAATTTTAAAGGTAATTTTGGCGTTCATTAAACAAAATTGGCCATCTCTAACGCCAAACAATAGAAATTCACTTTTCCAAAGGAAAGAAAAGAATACTGGCCATTATTTTTACCTAGTTGAGACCCTGTGTGAAGTTTTACAATAACTCAAGGAATTGAAAATTTAGGCAATTCTTTGTACAAAATTGGCCGCCATTCTGTAACGCCAAACAATAGAAAGCTGATATTGGTACCAAAGTACTTGTAATTAAAAGGCCTTTTCAAAATTGTATCGCAAGAGGGGGGATTCGTATTTGAAAAAATTAACTTGGCCCTCCCTGGCCCCGAAATGGGGACCGACCACGAAAATTGGTCCCACTCTGAAAGAAGGTATTGTAACCTTAGATTATCATGCAAAATTTCAAATTCACACATAAAACTCTTCCAAAGATATTCAGGGGTTTCCAGACTTTTGCCCCACCCTGTATATAAAAAATTGAACATTTTTGGGATCTATTGAAAAGAGCTATTAGAGCAAGGGATCCAACTCCCCAAACCGTCGCAAAGCTGAAGAACGCCCTTAGTGAAGAATGGGAACAATATCCAGAAGAAACAGTTGTTTCCCTGATCCAATCAATGTCAAATCGGATGAGAGCAGTAATAAGAGCCAGAGGAGGCAATACCAAGTACTGATAATATAAAAGAACACAAATTAACAATACATTACTTGTGATTTTTAACCTTTAGCATTGATGAATTTTCTTCCTTTTCTCACACCTTATAGCATGGGTTCTCAAACGGTGGTACTCGGACCCATTTCGAGTGGTACGCGAAGCCATTTTCAGTTGTACACAAAAATCGGACCCAAGTATTTCTTGGNTTCCTTTTCTCACACCCTATAGCAAAATTATTTTTTAGGTTTTTTAATGTGTGGGATTAGAAAATGGAAACTTTTATGTGAATGTTGAGAATATTTCCTTTCAGAATTCATATCTTACAACATTCTGTGTAGTATAACAACAGATATAGAGGGCTTATTTGAAAGAAAAATAGTTATGCAGTTTTTGTGCACCCAAGTCCAATACCACAGCCCAAAAAGGATTATGTCGTTTTTTCAGTTACAAGCAAATTTCTAATTTATTGATCAAATTTGGCAAGTCACGGTTCGATATCTTAAATTTAATCGCAATAACATATCAACACAAAGCTAGAAAGTTTTAGTGGGCCGTTTAGTTCATTTAGAACAATTTAGGACATAGTCTGCAAAATTATGACTAGCACGGGTGAAACAGCTACTTATAATATATTTTTTAATTCACGTTTTCTTAGTCTTTTTCCATCTCGATGGCCGCTTCTACGCACCAGGACGTCGCACCGACCTGAAACGCATATCACAGTTCCAGCCAAGGACCATCAAAATCCTTTCGATTGCCTCATATCAACCTGTTCTACAATTTTTCTAATGCTGAATCTTGGAATGGGGAAGATCAGTTGATTTTAAAAGTAACACAGCTACAATAATAACAACAACATAATATTTATTTATTTATTTGAAACATAATACAATTAACAAGTAAATTTTTCCTAAGCTAATATAAATTTATAATTTAAGCTTCTGAGGGGAAAAAAATACAATTTTATATTACTACAAAATATTGAAAAGAGAAACATAATGAAACAATTGACTATAAACTATCTCTGTAGGTATCTTTCTAGCTTTGTGATCAATTTATTACAATACAATCTATAGATTCTTCTATAACAGTTTTTAATTCTGATGGATTATTAATATTCAAAATTGATTGACTCACAGACCTAAGAAAAGTTGGATGTTTGATTTCAGGATGGTATAATGGTGAGAGGATCAGAGATGGTCAAAAAGGATGGTTCCCAGGAAACTATACTTCAGAAATTGCTTCTTCACATGCTCGAGCCAAAAATTTAAAACAAAGATATAGACTTTTAGCATTGTCAAGTAGTTATCTACAATCTCAACAAATTATGAAGAAAAAAATAACGTCATAACTACCATTTGTTTTTTGTCGGTATCGTTGGCAAGCGCAGATATAGGTCACCATTTGAAGGGCCCAATCGCCCTCATCCTCCCTTGTATCCGTTTCTGATCGTCGGTTTCTATAGTTTTCAGATGTACAGGATGGGGCAAAAGTAACGACCGTATTTTCATGTGTGTTACAAAAGGTGTAGTTTCATTAAGGGCGATCGTCTACTACATCTATTACGACCGACTACACACTACTAAGATCGGCTGATCCAAATGAATATAACGCTTACAGTGGACGAGGTTCCAATAATCTACATTCATTTAGATTGATCGCTTCTAGTAACGTGAGCTTATAGTCGCTTTAAAAGCACGACCGGGTTAAGCTTTCAAAGTTTACCTCCCCCAGGTCCTTTCCTGAAAGTGCCCAAAATTTTAATATGATTAGAAAGAAAACTCTGCCCATGCGACACATGGGTTTATTATTTTACTGGCTGAAAAAAATATCCCCCTCCAAATTTGACATATATTTACATGCATACGTGACATGCTAGGAGAATCCATGATTTTATTGAATTCCTATTCTTTTGATGATTGCATTCATTGACGTCCAGAGAACTATTTTTAACCGTAACAGTTTCGTTAAGAGCTGCTAGTACTTCGGAATATACTTCATCATTTTGATGAGCATCATCATTCTTCTCGATACTGAGATTTTCTATCTGTACACACCTTGCTGGAAGACTTGGTGTAATCATATAAAAAGTTAATATTTTTGGGTACAGAACAACAACCCGTATACATTCCCAATGGAAGACGGTTGGATCACAGAGTTTCTTTGTGCTTGAAGTGTCTTTTGCCACTTGACTGTTTAATTATAATACAAAAACAGAAATTTTACAAGTGCAATTGGCCACTTCGTTAATTTGTAGTCGGAGTGACAACTCAACTTAAGTGGAGTGTTAAAATACGAGTATGTGGTTTTAAAAAGAAACTGGCCTTTTGAAAATTAATTTGATCATTTTTCACATTACTATACCTCTCCCCACATAGTTAGTTATTAGCCAATAAAGAAAATTCTTTATATTCTTATCTTTTTTTTTTTAATTTGGCTTAACGAAAGAAAAAATAAATCCTATCTTTATTGTTTTATTTAAAGCAGCCTCCGTGCTCGTGGCCAGGACTTAGAAGACACAAATTAGATGCTTGGCGAGTTTGGAATATTCTAGTTGATGTTGAATCTGGCTATGATTTCTATTTTATCATTGTGACATGTAAATATTTAACATAGTACAAATAAAAAACTTCCTCCTAAGTGTCGGACGAGGCAAATGCTCCTTACACTGGCAGCATTTCCTTTCTGAATGGCAATTTTATAGATTTAGGAAATCTGTGAATATTGCTAGAGGGAAGCATTCACAAGTTTGACTATGATCACAATTTGGATTAAAGACGATATTGTTAGAGGGAAGTTTGGCTCCCTCTGCCGAACTTAATAAATCTAAACAAAACTTGATCTTAAGTATCAGTAAAGCAGAGACACCCAGCTGAACTAACCATAGGAAAGTACCTACTGTACAGACCTCATTTCGGTCTTGACAAGAAACATAAACAATTGAAATCACAATGCGAGAGATGTTCGGCAGCAGTATAAAGTCCTATAACATTTCCTAAGAGAGAATAGATCAGTTTTATGCTTTTGAATATAGTAGGTATATAATATTTTTGGCAACAGATCAATTCAAATAAGGTGTATGGTGTGCGTACTTGTCGTTTCGCCTCGTTTGCTTAGGACGGAAAAAACTCATTGGACCGCCTCTGAATATTGGTAGTGACCAGGAGCGGATTTAAGGCTATATCTTAGGGGGGAGGTGCAGTACTTTGGGAGGGAATACTTCCGGAGGGTATAGAGTACCTCCAGGGAGGGGGGACCCCGGGGAAAATTTTGAATAATTAGGAATCAAAATGTGAAAATGTGTGCACTTGTGTATGAAACAACTGCAATGTTGTTTCATACACAAGTGACTAAAACTATATATATAAAAAAAAATCTATTGGTCATTCAAGACGGGGGTTTTACCCTCCATTCGCTGGAAACTTGCAAACCGGAAAAATAGCCAGCATCACGAGGGCGCGAACCCAC